>CM062367.1:18431414-19103372 GCA_031216115.1 Senna siamea | reverse complement strand
ATATGAAACAGAAACACATCTTAAAACCACTTGCTGAAGAAGAAAGCTCCAAGAAAAAGTTTTTAAACACAATTTGCGTTGGAATGGGATTCAACATGCCCATTCTTGTAAGAATGCCCGTGGTTAGGGAACCGAATCAGTCCGAATTAGAATTAAAGAGGAACAACAATCCAAAAATACATATTAGAGAGAAGTGTGAAGAAGAAAGCTCAAATAAAAGGTTTTAAGCACCGTTGGCCTAGGAATGTGATTTACGATGCCAATTTGTGTTAGAGAGGCTGTGGTTGGATAGTTGAATCAATTCGAGTTAGAAATCAAGAGGAATATGAAACCAAAAACACATATTAAAAACACTTGCTGAGGAAGAAAACTCAAAGAAATTGGTTTTAAACACCATTGATGTGGGAATGGGATTCAACATGTCCATTCGTGTAAGAATGCCCGTCGTTAGAGAAACGAATCAGTTCGAATCAGAATTAAAGAGGAACAACAAACCAAAAATACATATTACAGGGAACTATGAAGAAGAAAGCTCAAATAAAAGGTTTGAAGCACCGTTGTCCTGGGAATGTGATTTACGATGCCAATTTGTGTTAGAGAGGCTGTGGTTGGATAGTTGAATCAATTCGAGTTAGAAATCAAGAGGAATATGAAACAGAAACACATCCTAAAACCACTTGATGAAGAAGAAAGCTCAAAGAAAAAGTTTTTAAACACAATTTGCGTTGGAATGGGATTCAACATACCCATGCTTGTAAGAATGCTCGTGGTTAGAGAACCGAATCAGTTCGAATCAGAATTAAAGAGGAACAAGAAACAAAAACTACCTATTAAAGAGAACTGTGAAGAAGAAAGCTCAAAAAAAAGGTTTTAAGCACCTTTGGCCTAGGAATGTGATTTACGATGCCAATTTGTGTTAGAGAGGCTGTGGTTGGATAGTTGAATCAATTCGAGTTAGAAATCAAGAGGAATATGAAACAGAAAGACATCTTAAAACCACTTGGTGAAGAAGAAAGGTCCAAGAAAAAGTTTTTAAACACAATTTGCGTTGGAATGGGATTCAGCATGCCCATTCTTGTAATAATGCCCGTGGTTAGAGAACCGAATCAGTTCGAATCAAAATTAAAGAGGAACAACAAACCAAAAATACATATTAGAGAGAAGTGTGAAGAACAAAGCTCAAATAAAAGGTTTTAAACGCCGTTGGCCTAGGAATGTGATTTACGATGACAATTTGTGTTAGAGAGGCTGTGGTTGGATAGTTGAATCAATTCGAGTTAGAAATCAAGAGGAATATGAAACCAAAAACACATATTAAAAACACTTGCTGAGGAAAAATACTCAAAGAAAAAGGTTTTAAACACCATTGATGTGGGAATGGGATTCAACATGCCCATTCTTGTAAGAATGCCCGTCGTTAGAGAACCGAATCAGTTCGAATCAGAATTAAAGAGGAACAACAAACCAAAAATACATATTAGAGAGAACTGTGAAGAAGAAAGCTCAAATAAAAGGTTTGAAGCACCGTTGTCCTGGGAATGTGATTTACGATGCCAATTTGTGTTAGAGAGGCTGTGGTTGGATAGTTGAATCAATTCGAGTTAGAAATCAAGAGGAATATGAAACAGAAAGACATCTTAAAACCACTTGGTGAAGAAGAAAGCTCCAAGAAAAAGTTTTTAAACACAATTTGCGTTGGAATGGGATTCAACATGCCCATTCTTGTAAGAATGCTCGTGGTTAGAGAACCGAATCAGTTCGAATCAGAATTAAAGAGGAACAAGAAACAAAAACTACCTATTAAAGAGAACTGTGAAGAAGAAAGCTCAAAAAAAAGGTTTTAAGCACCTTTGGCCTAGGAATGTGATTTATGATGCCAATTTGTGTTAGAGAGGCTGTGGTTGGATAGTTGAATCAATTCGAGTTAGAAATCAAGAGGAATATGAAACAGAAACACATCTTAAAACCACTTGATGAAGAAGAAAGCTCAAATAAAAAGTTCTTAAACACAATTTGCGTTGGAATGGGATTCAACATGCCCATTCTTGTAAGAATGCCCGTGGTTAGGGAACCGAATCAGTCCGAATTAGAATTAAAGAGGAACAACAATCCAAAAATACATATTAGAGAGAAGTGTGAAGAAGAAAGCTCAAATAAAAGGTTTTAAGCACCGTTGGCCTAGGAATGTGATTTACGATGCCAATTTGTGTTAGAGAGGCCGTGGTTGGATAGTTGAATCAATTCGAGTTAGAAATCAAGAGGAATATGAAACCAAAAACACATATTAAAAACACTTGCTGAGGAAGAAAACTCAAAGAAATTGGTTTTAAACACCATTGATGTGGGAATGGGATTCAACATGTCCATTCGTGTAAGAATGCCCGTCGTTAGAGAAACGAATCAGTTCGAATCAGAATTAAAGAGGAACAACAAACCAAAAATACATATTACAGGGAACTATGAAGAAGAAAGCTCAAATAAAAGGTTTGAAGCACCGTTGTCCTGGGAATGTGATTTACGATGCCAATTTGTGTTAGAGAGGCTGTGGTTGGATAGTTGAATCAATTCGAGTTAGAAATCAAGAGGAATATGAAACAGAAACACATCCTAAAACCACTTGATGAAGAAGAAAGCTCAAAGAAAAAGTTTTTAAACACAATTTGCGTTGGAATGGGATTCAACATACCCATGCTTGTAAGAATGCTCGTGGTTAGAGAACCGAATCAGTTCGAATCAGAATTAAAGAGGAACAAGAAACAAAAACTACCTATTAAAGAGAACTGTGAAGAAGAAAGCTCAAAAAAAAGGTTTTAAGCACCTTTGGCCTAGGAATGTGATTTATGATGCCAATTTGTGTTAGAGAGGCTGTGGTTGGATAGTTGAATCAATTCGAGTTAGAAATCAAGAGGAATATGAAACAGAAAGACATCTTAAAACCACTTGGTGAAGAAGAAAGCTCCAAGAAAAAGTTTTTAAACACAATTTGCGTTGGAATGGGATTCAACATGCCCATTCTTGTAAGAATGCCCGTGGTTAGAGAACCGAATCAGTCCGAATTAGAATTAAAGAGGAACAACAATCCAAAAATACATATTAGAGAGAACTGTGAAGAAGAAAGCTCAAATAAAAGGTTTTAAACACCGTTGGCCTAGGAATGTGATTTACGATGACAATTTGTGTTAGAGAGGCTGTGGTTGGATAGTTGAATCAATTCGAGTTAGAAATCAAGAGGAATATGAAACCAAAAACACATATTAAAAACACTTGCTGAGGAAGAAAACTCAAAGAAATTGGTTTTAAACACCATTGATGTGGGAATGGGATTCAACATGTCCATTCGTGTAAGAATGCCCGTCGTTAGAGAAACGAATCGATTCAATCGAATTAAAGAGGAACAACAAACCAAAAATACATATTACAGGGAACTATGAAGAAGAAAGCTCAAATAAAAGGTTTGAAGCACCGTTGTCCTGGGAATGTGATTTACGATGCCAATTTGTGTTAGAGAGGCTGTGGTTGGATAGTTGAATCAATTCGAGTTAGAAATCAAGAGGAATATGAAACAGAAACACATCCTAAAACCACTTGATGAAGAAGAAAGCTCAAAGAAAAAGTTTTTAAACACAATTTGCGTTGGAATGGGATTCAACATACCCATGCTTGTAAGAATGCTCGTGGTTAGAGAACCGAATCAGTTCGAATCAGAATTAAAGAGGAACAAGAAACAAAAACTACCTATTAAAGAGAACTGTGAAGAAGAAAGCTCAAAAAAAAGGTTTTAAGCACCTTTGGCCTAGGAATGTGATTTATGATGCCAATTTGTGTTAGAGAGGCTGTGGTTGGATAGTTCAATCAATTCGAGTTAGAAATCAAGAGGAATATTAAACCAAAAACACATTAAAAACACTTGCTGAGGAAGAAAGCTCAAAGAAATTGGTTTTAAACACCATTGATGTGGGAATGGCATTCAACATGCCCATTATTATAAGAATGACTGTCGTTAGAGAATCGAATCAGTTCGAATCAAAATTAAAGAGGAACAACAAACCAAAAATACATATTAAAAACACTTGCTGAGGAAGAAAGCTTAAAGAAATTGGTTTTAAACACCATTGATGTGGGAATGCGATTCAACATATCCATGCTTGTAAGACTGCTCGTGGTTAGAGAACCGAATCAGTTCGAATCAGAACTAAAGAGGAAAAAGAAACAAAAAAATACATATTAGAGAGAACTGTGAAGAAGAAAGCTCAAATAAAAGGTTTTAAACACCGTTGGCCTAGGAATGTGATTTACGATGCCAGTTTGTCTTAGAGAGGCTGTGGTTGGATAGTTGAATCAATTCGAGTTAGAAATCAAGAGGAATATGAAACCAAAAACACATATTAAAAACACTTGCTGAGGAAGAAAGCTTAAAGAAATTGGTTTTAAACACCATTGATGTGGGAATGGGTTTCAACATGTCCATTCGTGTAAGAATGCCCGTCGTTAGAGAACCGAATCAGTTCGAATCAGAATTAAAGGGGAACAACAAACCAAAAATACATATTACAGAGAACTATGAAGAAGAAAGCTCAAATAAAAGGTTTTAAACACCGTTGGCCTAGGAATGTGATTTACGATCCCCATTTTGTGTTAGAGAGGCTGTGGTTGGATAGTTGAATCACTTCGAGTTAGAATTTAAGAGGAATATGAAACAGAAACACATCTTAAAACTACTTGCTGAAGAAGAAAGCTCAAATAAAAAGTTTTTAAACACAATTTGCGTTGGAATGGGATTCAACATGCCCATTCTTGTAAGAATGCCCGTGGTTAGGGAACCGAATCAGTCCGAATTAGAATTAAAGAGGAACAACAATCCAAAAATACATATTAGAGAGAAGTGTGAAGAAGAAAGCTCAAATAAAAGGTTTTAAGCACCGTTGGCTTAGGAATGTGATTTACGATGCCAATTTCTGTTAGAGAGGCCGTGGTTGGATGGTTGAATCAATTCGAGTTAGAAATCAATAGGAATATGAAACCAAAAACACATATTAAAAACACTTGCTGAGGAAGAAAACTCAAAGAAATTGGTTTTAAACACCATTGATGTGGGAATGGGATTCAACATGTCCATTCGTGTAAGAATGCCCGTCGTTAGAGAACCGAATCAGTTCGAATCAGAATTAAAGACGAACAACAAACGAAATATACATATTACAGAGAACTGTGAAGAAGAAAGCTCAAATAAAAGGTTTTAAACACCGTTGGCCTAGGAATGTGATTTATGTTGCCAATTTGTGTTAGAGAGGCTGTGGTTGTAGCTGAATCAATTCGAGTTAGAAATCAACAGAAATATGAAACCAAAAACACATATTAAAAACGCTTGCTGAGGAAGAAAGCTCAAAGAAAACGGTTTTCAACACCATTGATGTGGGAATGGGATTCAACATGCCCATTCTTGTAAGAATGCCCTTGGTTAGAGAACCGAATCCGTCCGAATCAGAATTAAAGAGGAACAACAAACCAAAAATACATATTAGAGAGAATTGTGAAGAAGAAAGCTCAAATAAAAGGTTTTAAACACCGTTGGCCTAGGAATGTGATTTACGATGCCAATTTGTGTTAGAGAGGCTGTGGTTGGATAGTTGAATCAATTCGAGTTAGAAATCAAGAGGAATATGAAACCAAAAAAACATATTAAAAATAGTTACTGAGGAAAAAAGCTCAAAGAAAACGGTTTTCAACACCATTGATGTGGGAATGGGAATCAACATGCCCATTCTTGTAAGAATGCCCTTGGTTAGAGACCCGAATCAGTCCGAATCAGAATTAAAGAGGAACAACAAACCAAAAATACATATTAGAGAGAAATGTGATTTACGATGCCAATTTGTGTTAGAGAGGCTGTGGTTGGATAGTTGAATCAATTCGAGTTAGAATTTAAGAGGAATATGAAACAGAAACACATATTAAAAACACTTGCTGAGGAAGAAAGCTCAAAGAAATTGGTTTTAAACACCATTGATGTGGGAATGGGATTCAACATACCCATTCTTGTAAGAATGCCCGTCGTTAGAGAATCGAATCAGAATTAAAGAGGAACAACAAACCAAAAATACATATTAGAGAGAACTATGAAGAAGAAAGCTCAAATAAAAGGTTTTCAACACCGTTGGCCTAGGAATGTGATTTACGATGCCAGTTTGTGTTAGAGAGGCTGTGGTTGGATAGTTGAATCAATTCGAGTTAGAAATCAAGAGGAATATGAAACCAAAAACACATATTAAAAACACTTGCTGAGGAAGAAAGCTCAAAGAAATTGGTTTTAAACACCATTGATGTGGGAATGGGATTCAACATGTCCATTCGTGTAAGAATGCCCGTCGTTAGAGAACCGAATCAATTCGAATCAGAATTAAAGACGAACAACAAACGAAATATACATATTACAGAGAACTGTGAAGAAGAAAGCTCAAATAAAAGGTTTTAAACACCGTTGGCCTCGGAATGTGATTTATGATGCCAATTTGTGTTAGAGAGGCTGTGGTTGTAGCTAAATCAATTCGAGTTAGAAATCAACAGAAATATGAAACCAAAAACACATATTGAAAACACTTGCTAAGGAAGAAAGCTCAAAGAAAAAGGTTTTAAACACCATTTATGTCAGAATGGGATTCAACATGCCTATTCTTGTAGGAATGCCCGTGGTTAGAGAACCGAATCAGTCCGAATTAGAATTAAAAAGGAACAACAATTCAAAAATACATATTAGAGAGAACTGTGAAGAAGAAAGCTCAAATAAATGTTTTTAAACACCGTTGGCCTAGGAATGTGATTTACGATGGCAATTTGTGTTAGAGAGGCTATGGTTGGATAGTTGAATCAATTCGAGTTAGAAATCAAGAGGAATATGAAACATAAAACACATTAAAAACACTTGCTGAGGAAGAAAGCTTAAAGAAATTGGTTTTAAACACCATTGATGTGGGAATGGGATTCAACATGCCCATTCTTGTAAGAATGCCCGTGGTTAGAGAACCGAATCAGTGCGAATCAGAATTAAAGAGGAACAACAAACCAAAAATACATATTCGAAAGAACTGTGAAGAAGAAAGCTCAAATAAAAGGTTTTAAACACTGTTGGCCTAGGAATGTGATTTACAATCCCAATTTGTGTTAGAGAGGCTGTGGTTGGATAGTTGAATCAACTCGAGCTAGAAATCAAGAGGAATATGAAACCAAAAACACATATTAAAAACAGTTGGTGAGGAAGAAGGCTCAAAGAAAATGATTTTAAACACCACTGATGTGTCAATGGGATTCAACATGCCCATTCTTGTAAGAATGCCCGTGGTTAGAGAACCGAATCAGTCCGAATCAGAATTAAAGAGGAACAACAAACCAAAAATACATATTAGAAAGAACTATGAAGAAGAAAGCTCAAATAAAAGGTTTTAAACACTGTTGGCCTAGGATTGTGATTTACGATGCCAATTTGTGTTAGAGAGGCTATGGTTGGATAGTTGAATCAACTCGAGTTAGAAATCAAGAGGAATATGAAACCAAAAACACATATAAAAAACAGCTGGTGAGGAAGAAGGCTCAAAGAAAACGATTTTAAACACCATTGATGTGTCAATGGGATTCAACATGCCCATTCTTGTAAGAATGCCCGTGGTTAGAGAACCGAATAAGTCCGAATCAGAATTAAAGAGGAACAACAAACCAAAAATACATATTAGAAAGAACTGTGAAGAAGAAAGCTCAAATAAAAGGTTTTAAACACCGTTGGCCTAAGAATTTGATTTACGATGCCAATTTGTGTTAGAGAGGCTGTGGTTGGATTGTTGAATCAATTCGAGTTAGAAATCAAGAGGAATATGAAACCAAAAACACATATTCAAAACATTCGCTGAAGAACAAAGCTCAAAAAAAAAGTTTTTAAACACAATTTGCGTTAGAATGGGATTCAACATGCGCATTCTTGTAAGAATGCTCGTGGTTAGAGAACCGAATCAGTTCGAATCAGAATTAAAAAGGAACAAGAAACCAAAAATACATATTAGAGAGAACTGTGAAGAAGAAAGCTCAAATAAAGGGTTTTAAGCACCGTTGGCCTAGCAATGTGATTTACGATGCCAATTTGTGTTAGAGAGTTTGTGGTTGGATACTTGAATCACTTCGAGTTAAAATTTCAGAGGAATATGAAACAGAAACACATCTTTAAACCACTTGCTAAAGAGGAAAGCTCAAAGAAAAAGTTTTTAAACACAATTTGCGTTGGAATGGGATTCAACATCCCCATTCTTGTAAGAATGCTCGTGGTTAGAGAACCGAATCAATCCGAATTAGAATTAAAAAGGAACAACAATTCAAAAATACATATTAGAGAGAACTGTGAAGAAGAAAGCTCAAATAAATGTTTTTAAACACCGTTGGCCTAGGAATGTGATTTACGATGGCAATTTGTGTTAGAGAGGCTGTGGTTGGATAGTTGAATCAATTCGAGTTAGAAATCAAGAGGAATATGAAACAAAAAACACATTAAAAACACTTGCTGAGGAAGAAAGCTTAAAGAAATTGGTTTTAAACACCATTGATGTGGGAATGGGATTCAATATGCCCATTCTTGTAAGAATGCCCATGGTTAGAGAACCGAATCAATCCGAATCAGAATTAAAGAGGAATAACAAACCAAAAATACATATTCGAAAGAACTGTGAAGAAGAAAGCTCAAATAAAAGGTTTTAAACACTGTTGGCCTAGGAATGTGATTTACGATGCCAATTTGTGTTAGAGAGGCTATGGTTGGATAGTTGAATCAACTCGAGTTAGAAATCAAGAGGAATATGAAACCAAAAACACATATTAAAAACAGTTGGTGAGGAAGAGGGGTCAAAGAAAACGATTTTAAACACCACTGATGTGTCAATGGGATTCAACATGCCCATTCTTGTAAGAATGCCCGTGGTTAGAGAACCGAATCAGTCCGAATCAGAATTAAAGAGGAACAACAAACCAAAAATACATATTATAGAGAACTGTGAAGAAGAAAGCTCAAATAAAAGGTTTTAAGCACCGTTGGCCTAGGAATGTGATTTACGATGCCAATTTGTGTTAGAAAGGCTGTGGTTGGATAGTTGTATCACTTCGAGTTAGAATTTAAGTGGAATATGAAACAGAAACACATATTAAAAGCACTTGCTGAGGAAGAAAGCTCAAAAAAATTGGTTTTAAACACCATTGATGTGGGAATGGGATTCAACATGCCCATTCTTGTAAGAATGCCCTTGGTTAGAGAACTGAATCAGTCCGAATCAGAATTAAAGAGGAACAACAAACCAAAGGTACATATTAGAGAGAACCATGAAGAAGAAAGCTCAAATAAAAGGTTTTAAACACCGTTGGCCTAGGAGTGTGAGTTACGATGCCAATTTGTGTGAGAAAGGCTGTGGTTGCATAGTTGAATCAACTTGACCTAGAAATCAAGCGGAATATGAAACAGAAACACATCTTAAAACCACTTGGTGAGGAAGAAAGCTCAAAGAAAAAGGTTGTAAACACAATTTGCGTTGGAATGGGATTCAACATGCCCATTCTTGTAAGAATGCTCGTGGTTAGAGAACCGAATCAGTCTGAATCAGAATTAAAAAGGAACCACAAAATAAAAATACATATTATAGAGAACTGTCAAGAAGAAAGCTCAAATAAAAGGTTTTAAACACCATTGATGTGGGAATGGGATTCAACATGCCCATTCTTGTATGAAAGCCCGTGGTTAGAGAACCGAATCAGTCCGAATCAGAATTAAAGAGGAACAACAAACCAAAAATACATATTAGAGAGAACTGTGAAGAAGAAAGCTCAAATAAAAGGTTTTAAACACCGTTCGCCTAGGAGTGTGAGTTACGATGCCAATTTGTGTTAGAGAGGTTGTGGTTCGATAGTTGAATCAACTCGAGCTAGAAATCAAGAGGAATATGAAACAGAAACACATCTTAAAACCACTTGCTGAAGAAGAAAGCTCAAAGAAAAAGTTTTTAAACACAATTTGCGTTGGAATGGGATTCAACATGCCCATTCTTGTAAGAATGCCCGTGGTTAGAGAACCGAATCAGTCCGAATTAGAATTTAAGAGGAACAACAAACCAAAAATACATATTAGAGAGAACTGTAAAGAAGAACGCTCAAATAAAAGGTTTTAAACACCGTTGGCCTAGGAATGTGATTTACGATTTCAATTTGTGTTAGAGAGGTTGTGGTTGGATAGTTGAATCAATTCGAGTTAGAAATCAAGAGGAATATGAAACCAAAAACACATATTAAAAACACTTGCTGAGGAAGAAAGCTCAAAGAAAATGGTTTGAAACACCATTGACGTGGGAATGGGATTCAACATGCCCATTCTTGTAAGAATGCCCGTGGTTAGAGAACCGAATCAGTTCGAATCAGAATTAAAGAGGAACAACAAACCAAAAATACATATTAGAGAGAACTGTGAAGAAGAAAGCTCAAATAAAAGGTTTTAAACACCGTTGGCCTAGGAATGTGATTTACGATGCCAATTTGTGTGAGAAAGGCTGTGGTTGCATAGTTGAATCACTTCAAGTTAGAATTTAAGTGGATTATGAAACAGAAACACATATTAAAAACACTTGCTGAGGAAGAAAGCTCAAAGAAAAAGTTTTTAAACACAATTTGCGTTGGAATGGGATTCAACATGCCCATTCTTGTAAGAATGCCCGTGGTTAGAGAACCGAATCAGTTCGAATCAGAATTAAAGAGGAACAACAAACCAAAGGTACATATTAGAGAGAACTGTGAAGAAGAAAGCTCAAATAAAAGGTTTTAAACACCGTTGGCCTAGGAATGTGATTTACGATGCCAAGTTGTGTTAGAAAGGCTGTGGTTGGATAGTTGAATCAATTCGAGTTAGAAATCAAGAGGAATATGAAACCAAAAACACATATTAAAAACACTTGCTGAGGAAGAAAGCTCAAAGAAAATGGTTTTAAACACCATTGACGTGGGAATGGGATTCAACTTGCCCATTCTTGTAAGAATGCCCGTGGTTAGAGAACCGAATCAGTTCGAATCAGAATTAAAGAGGAACAACAAACCAAAAATACATATTAGAGAGAACTGTGAAGAAGAAAGCTCAAATAAAAGGTTTTAAACACCGTTGGCCTAGGAATGTGATTTACGATGCCAATTTGTGTGAGAAAGGCTGTGGTTGCATAGTTGAATCACTTCAAGTTAGAATTTAAGTGGATTATGAAACAGAAACACATATTAAAAGCACTTGCTGAAGAAGAAAGCTCAAAGAAAAAGTTTTTAAACACAATTTGCGTTGGAATGGGATTCAGCATGCCCATTCTTGTAATAATGCCCGTGGTTAGAGAACCGAATCAGTTCGAATCAAAATTAAAGAGGAACAACAAACCAAAGGTACATATTAGAGAGAACTGTGAAGAAGAAAGCTCAAATAAAAGGTTTTAAACACCGTTGGCCTAGGAATGTGATTTACGATGCCAATTTGTGTTAGAAAGGCTGTGGTTGGATAGTTGAATCAATTCGAGTAAGAATTTAAGAGGAATATGAAATCGAAACAAATATTAAAAGCACATGCTGTAGAAAAAAGATCAAAGAAAAAGGTTTTAAACACCATTGACATGGGAATGGGATTCAACTTGCCCATTGTTGTACTTGTAAGTCCACTTTTCTTGCCTTGTAAGCTACCTCATCTCATTAGACACACCACCCTTATTTAATTTTCATCCCATTCTCCATTCAGCCAAGCTAGGGAAAGACGCTGCACTTGCTCTTGAGATTTGCCGTGTGGTTCCATCTTCCCATTTCTTTTCTCACTTCATTTGGCTAAAGGAATCCTATGGCTCACATAGGTTTTGGTGCTGCACATGTACTTGCTACCTCGTATGCCTAGCTTTACTACTTGCTCAAGGTAAAGGAAAGGAAGGAGAGGGGTCCACACAAGGCTCCTCCTTGCATTCCTATTCGGCTCCCTTGCTAAGCCCCTTGTGGTTTGATTATTAATTATCCTTAAGGTGCAGCCACACGTCACTTTTTTCTCTAACTTGTGGCATGCAATTACATATAATTAACTCCCCTTTCACGTAAGTCATCCTATTTACATAAGACTCACACATACATGCTCAATTCTCTCACTTAGTGGAGCTAAAAGAAGGAAAAGAAAGGGGGAACACACACCCACATTGTATATTGTATATTTATATTTTAAATTCTGCACCTTTTGTTACACATACACCCTCATGTATTTAGCCACTTTCTCCTTGTGTATTTTATTTGTTTGGTTGGGCAACACCATTTGGTTATCTTAATTTAAATAATGACAGAGGATGTGATGCTTGTTGGCCAATTAAAAGGGACGAAGGGAAAGAATGTAAGCACCTAAGTTCTAATGTAACCACCTTCCTTACAATATATATGTGCTTGAGTACCACACTCTCTCCCCTCCTCTCTTTTGTTGTTGCCGTATCCCTTTATATACTTTAATCTAATCTATGTATTGTCTATTCGGTGAAATCACAAGAACCCAAGGAAAGGAAAGAAATGGGATGACGTGAGCTACCCTTTCACGTGGACGCCACCCTTCATGCAAGGCATGTGGCTTTGCATATTATAGTTTCTTCCTACTGTACATCTACATATTCTTAGCCATTTACTTCACATTGTATATTAAATTTAGTTTGGCAATACCACTCAGTTACTTCCTTTTCCCATGCACCTATATATATATATAATTATTTTTAATGGAAATTAAGCTCCTTTCCCCATTTGCCTTTGTCGTGTACATTTATACATATATTTTATTGTGTGCTAACTCTTCCTTTTCCATGTGTACTTGCCGTGAGGTTACCTATATATATATTTAGCTTTAATTCTATCTTTCCTTTGGCAATTCGGCTAGCTAATTGAAAGGATAAAAATTTAAATCAAGCACCTCAATTTTTATGCAATGTCGTCCCGTCTAATATTTGTTCTAATTATTACATCACACAAACAATTACACACAGTTTATGGCAATTTATCTGATTAAATTATAAATGTAAATATACTCGCAATAACATGGGGTGTTATACTGCTAACTTACTATTAGGCCCAACAGTCGACTGTTAGAGCATGACAGTCGGCTATTGGCCTTATGGAAAAAATTTTGGAAAATAAAGAACATGGCAGTTGACTTCCAAGGGCTGCCAGTCAGTTGCTAGCATTCTATATGCGTTTCTAGGAACTCAAGAGCACGATAGTCAACTGCTGCAGGCCACCAGTCGGCTGCTACGTTATGCTCTATTTTAAAACTTGTCATTAACCCATATTTTTATCCTAAAACTTGTTTGTAAAGCCATTTTGAAATTCATGAAATCAAGATAAACTTCCAAGCATCATTTAACATGTACAAACAGCCCAAAACATCATTTAACATGTACAAACAGCCCAAAACATCATTTAATCTCACTCAAATATGAGATTAAACCTCATTTTTGTTTAAGTAGAAAAACCCACTTTTCAAAATCAATTTTAAGCATACATAAGTATCTTCAACCGATTCAAAACACCCAATAGTAAGTAAAAATATTAAGAATGTAGTTTTAAATCCCTTTTTCTCTCAAATAACTCCAAATTTATAAAATTTAGTTACATGAACAATAACTCCAAAATAAAAAGGGATTAGGTTATTTTGCTACCTTAAAATTTATAAAATTTTGTTTGGATGTTGATTAACGTATTGGATGCCTTCCTAAAAACTTCTTTGGATTTGACTCTTGCTGGAAGTGGATATTTATCTTCTTCTCCCTCACTTTCTCTCTCTACTTGACTGCTTTCTCTCTATAAGTGGTTTTGAATTTTGGGTAATAAGGAGTTCTAACTCCCAACCTTATATAAGTGACCCAAAATTTATAATATTGATCCTAATCTTTGATCATTCGGCCTCAAATGGTAAGTTTTAGGCTATATTCATAATTACCATTTTGCCCCTAAATGATTGTTGGGAGAATTCTAAAAATCAGTTGGCTACAGTAATTCTTTTGGTCAAAATTGAAATTCTCATACCTTAAATTTTCCACTTTTCAGTTTAGTCCTTCTCCCCTTTTTAATCACTTTCCTCATTCTTTTTTGGTCCAATTCTAGCACTAATGCAACTATATGCAGTCTAATGTAACATACACAAATAATTAATTAAAATTAACAAACATCTCTCATAGAAATAGGGGCAGATGTTACAAGCAGGGACCCTTAAGGAGGGGTGATAAAGAGGATATTATATTAAAATTGGTAATTCATAGTAGGATTTGCCAGAAAGGTAGGGCAGGGACTTTGGTGGAGGTGTTGAGGGTGGTTGCACATATCTTATATTATCAGGGGAAGATCTGCTAGGGAGGTGGGTAGGGACCCTGTGGTTCATGGTGAAATTTGGCGAGGATCTGCCAGAAAGGTGGGTAGGGACCTATGAGGTGTAGATGAGTAGGATTGTACTTGGATCTACTAAAGGACGCTTTAAATAGTACACAAATAGCAATCAAGAACTACAAATAGTTAAGAACCACAAGAAATTCACCTATAAGTGTTGGTTAATATGAGGAATGGCTCGCTCGGTGACTCTCCTGATTTCTCTTGTTATGATAATGAGTTAGCAACGGCCTTGATAATATGCTCTAGATTCCTTGTGCATGCTCTGTGTTTATATATGAATATAACCTTGTTACCATTATGATATTCTTGTGTGATGGATACGTGATGATATATCCTGTGTTATGGATATGTAAGTTGATTATAATCTAATAATATATCCTATGTGATGGGTATGTGATGTCATATTCATAAGTATGTGATCTAATTGTATTCATGTGTGGTATTCCAATAGACATGATGTATTATCTGAGTAATAGAAAAGAATGTATTCCTTAAGATTGCAGTCATACAGACTAGTGGATTTTTAAAATAGGTTGTTATTGCTACTAAGATTTATTCTCATTAAATGCTGGTTTGTGTTAGATTCCTAGATACCAAGTTCTGCTAGAGGTGGAAGTGGAAGTGGTGAAGATACCCTTCATAGGATATTTCCCAGTCATTAAGGAACTATAGGTTATATTTGGTGTAGCATCTGCTCGTATTTCTAAAAGAGATGTTTGTTAATTTTTAATTTATTGTTTGTGCATGTTGTATTAAATTGCATATAGCTGATTAGTACAGAAATTGAACTAAATTAGAGTGAGAAATTAATATGAAAGTGGATAAGGACCAAACTACAAAAGGGAAAAGGTTAAGTGTATAAAACATAATTTTAGCCAAAAGGGTTATTGTAACCAACAAAATTTCAAGATTTCCTACCCATGGTTTAGGGGGGAAATGGTATTTTGGTATGTGGCCGGAGAAATTGTCATTCTAAGCTAAATGATCCAGAGTTGGGATCAGAATTTGCAATTTTTGGACCACTTATAATAGGTGAAAATATCAGAAGCCTCATTTCTATCCTAAAACCAAAAAATCTAAGGAGAGAAAGAGAAATCGAGTAGAGAGAGAAAGTAAAGGAGAAAGAATCAAATCTCCACTTCCAACAAGATTTAAATTCAGAAAAGTGATTAGGAAGGCATTTAACATAATAATCAGCTTACAAGCAAGGAATTAAGTAGCAAAACAACCCAAGCCCTTTAGTTTTAAATTTACTGTTCATGTGACTGAATTTCAAGATTTTGAAGTCGTTTAAAGAGAAAAAGGGATTAAAACTACATTCTTGATTTTTTTTATTGCTATTAGGTGTTTTAAACCGCATGAATATACTTATGCATGTCTAAATCGGATTGTAAGAAATGGGTTTTACCTATTGAATGAGAATGAGGTTTAATCCAAGATTTAAGTGAGATTAAATGGTAACTTGGGCTACTTTTATGTGATAAATGGTGCTTGTATGTTGGTATTGAGTTGTTGATTATCAAAGAGGGCTTATAAACTAGTTCTTGGGCAAAAATTCAGGTCAATCGCAAGTTTGAAAAATATAGTATAACATAACAGTTGACTATCGTGTTCTCGAGTTGCACAAAAACATATGTAAAGCTCTAGTAGTCAAATCGTGGAAGTCAACTATCGTGCTTAAGTTTTTCTAGAAAATTTCCAAGAATGTAGCAGTCGACTGTCACGCTTGTAGTAGTCGACTGGTAGCTCTTAGGTTTGGAAAATTGGCTGGGCAGTGAGCGGGAAGTTGACCACCAAGGGTGGAAGTTAACTTGTCGGCCCTTGTTTTGGAAAAATGAACTCAATGACCTAGCTGGGAGTGTAATTAGCCCAAAACTTCACTCAAACAGGAGATCTAAACCTAGAATTATGTAATGGGTAACATGAGGGTGTGTGATGTGCAACCAATGCTCTATATGTAGCCACACCTTAAGGCAGTGTACCATTTGGCATAACCTAGTGCAATGGTGAGTATCAAGGTCGTATCCCATGGGTACGAGAAAGTCCAGAGTTACTACTTACTTATTGTTATTTAACCTACGAAAAATAGTGATTTAAATTATACTACTACTATCTAATTACGGAGGAAAGGTGAAACTCTTGTTCAAGAAAGTGAAATACCAAGTTTTAGAAAAGCAAACCCACTGGGGTCCTAAACTAGATTATATACAAACAAGGAAGTTGTGAATTATGAAATTGATTATTTTACCTTTGAGTGAATTCTATTTTAAACCCAAATTCTCTGTCGATCTTAATGGTTTTCTAAAACCTACAACCCCCTATTGGCTGGTTCTTCCTAACAGGTGATTCTAGATTAGCATTAGAGTTTTAATTCACTACTATTAGGAATTCCTCCTAATCTAGCAATCAATCAACCTCTAATTCATAGTGAAGATTGACTATTCTCTTTAGTTAGTTTTTCAATTCCAAACATCATCGATTAGAGTTTTTGAGAGGAATCTAGATAGTTTGCCCTACGACGTCTCATAATGAAAACTGAATTAATATTTAACGAAAGGAAGATCACACAATCTAATTCATAATTCAATCATATTAAACCTAAAATATCAACATAGTTAGGTACCCCAAATGGGTTTTACCAACCTAGCTACTCATGTTCATGAATAAAAAAACAAGAATTATAATTAAGAAAGAACCAAAAAATGGAAATAAGAACACCCTTATCTGTCAAGTTTTGGGTGGATGTTCTAAACTCTAAAATTCTCTTTAATTAAGCTCCTAGTCGCCTTTTGCTGCTCCTCAATCTTTTTCTTCAAATCTTGGATGAATCTCCATGGCTCTTACCTTTGTGGAGAGACAAGGGAATTGAAGTGCCAACCTTTATGGAATAGAAGGAAGTTGTCACATTCCATACCACTCCTTGTGCTCATGTTTCCTCTCTCTGAACGAATGCCTTTCTCTTTGTGCGCCTCCTCCTATTTATAGGCAAGGGAGGTTTGTCTTTAGGCTAGGACACGGCCGTGTGGTGGCTTGAATAAGGGCACAACCGTGTGGTAGCCTAAGAAAAAGGGCATGACTGTGTTGGTCGCTATGTTCTAGAAAGGATGCCTCTATGTTGTATTTTTAGCCTTCTTTTGGTTGGAATTGGTTGTTATGGCCATGTAGGGAGGTGCATAAGGTTTCTTAGACGTGTGGAGGGGTATGTTATCAAAGTTCTGAGGCAACATGGCTGTGTGGTAGGGTGTGTTCTAGAATACTTCATGCTTGGCTTTGCTACAAGGTGCGTTTTGAGGTGCTTTAAGCCTTTAGACTCTTGGTTTCGGTCCATTTTGCTTCAAAATTGCTTTGTACCTGGTTAAAGCTTAGATAAAATGGAAATAAGATGGAAACTTGGGTAATTTTGTATCAAACACACAACATGCCTCTAATGTAAGTAAAAATTGTCAATTAAAACTGTATAATTATATACTTATCAAACTACCGCACACTTAAGCTTTTACTTGTCCTTAAGAAAACTTTTATTTAATTCATAAAAAGCAATAATAGCTCTTCATAGTTCATGTATACTTTATAGTCTATGTTGCCTAATGCTTCCTAAATAAATCTTGATCATAATTCTATCATTGAAAAATCTTCACAAATAACAGAAACAGCCAGATTGTATGTAGTTCATTAACAAGCAATTCATTATTTATTCAGGAACCAGTGCCTCACAGTGGTCGCTCAATATCACTCATAAGTGTATATAGGTGGAGTGAAATCTCTCAGGCAATTTCATAAAACTATGGCTTCCATATGCTTGCTTATAAATCTCATCTCTGCTACTTGCAAAAAATTGAATTTCATGATCAAAGGGTCTTGACATGGTTGTAATGAGGTTTAAGGTAAAGGTAGGAGAAGAATTTTAGAAGAAAAGGGGTATAGATATGTTGGAAACTCATGTGGTTCTAAGGAGACTCCAAGGATTAAATGTAGTAAACACAATTTTCACTAAGCTTCTTGGTTTAGAGAATACCCTTTCCTAAAAGAGTACAGAGACTACTTTGATATTTATCATATATATAATTTTTCTCTTGCTTTCTTTTTTGTTTCCTTTTCTTCTTTTCTTCCTTTCTTTTCTTTTTCTCTTCTTCATATATATATATATTTTTTTTTTCTTTTTGCTTTTTTTTCTTTTTGCAGTCTTGCAGTCTTTCTAGTATTTAGTCTTGGATTGAGGGGTACCTCAAAGAAAGGAAATGGCTTAGAAGACTATCTTCTATTGCGGTAATGCATTTTAATCCAAAGATGAAAAGCAAACCACACAAGTACTAACATATAGGGTGATAGAGAAAGATAATGTAAGAATTGGCATATGGGGTGTAAAGGTGTATTTGGTATGTAACGAAAAATATGTCAAGGCTCAATAATAGTCAACTAAGGGAAACACATAAGGTAGGCTTTTTGACCAATAATGGTGTAACCAAAGTTGCCCAAATCATTTTCGACATTCAAAGATTCATGTAACTTTGATAAGTATTGCAAAGCAATTTTTAGAGATATAGTAAAATGGAATGCACACTCAAATAAGAAAGATTCAAAGCATGTTTATAATGAATGCTCACTGAGGCTCAAATCCTCACATTTATAGGGTAAGGTTTTATAAGGTTCCTGAAATTCTCAATTACATTGCTACTCAAGTAATGCATGTAAATCTTCCTATCAATATTATCAGTTAAGAGTTTATGCAATGTAGAACATGGTTAAAGATATAGGAGTATGTAGGTACCATAAAACTATTTTTCTATATGAGCTATGAAATATAATTATTTTTTAATATGAATTTAAACAAGAGTTTGACTTGCATGATTGTAAGTGTGTATTATATTTTATCCATGTTATGAGTTAGTATAAAGCAATGCAATTATTAAAGGGAAAATGAAAATTACTAGTATGATATGCTGAACTTTGAAATATAGATTAGAAAGCACACTAATTTGATACACTTATTTGATTTGATATGAACAAACTACAAACAAAACAAACTAAGATTAAGGAGTCACCCCACACTTAAGACAAACACTGTCCTCAGGGTAGAAAAATAGGGAGAGCTCAATGACAACTGGGAATGAAAGTAAAGGAAAACATTATTGATTTACTATAGAGGTGGGTTTACTGATAGTGTGCGTCTTGCTGGAGTTAAATTGCCGATGCACTCATTCAAGACTCTGACCTTCTTTGCTAGTCGAGTGATGTATGGGCTAAAGCATATCAAACTCTGCTTGACATCTCTTATGAAAGTGGAGATCTGGGTTGCTAAGATATACCCAATATCCACTTTTCTGTGCTGATACATTGCCTAGAGAAGGAATAGGTCTGTCGGGGTTACTTCTTCAAAACTTTCGCCATTACCTATAAGAGTATGTATTATAATGGAATGAAGGTACCTTAAATCATCAAGGAATCTAGTTGCTTTAACACTACTAGGGGTGTACCGGCTAGACTTGGTGGCTATCTGATTTCACATGGTGTGGGAAGTAACTGTTGGAGCGTAAAGGCATCCTATGTATGCACTTTTGTTGAGGTCTTCTATTGTCCATAGGCCTAGATTCCATCCAAAGTAAGGTGTGGACATGGAGTAATCTGTGCCTCCTAGTTGGAATGAAATGGTGTTCGGTTCAGTCCACTCAGTGATATGCTTCTTTAGGGAGAAGGTACTATAGAATTCCAAGGTCAGCTCCCTATACGTAGGTTAATTGATGTTGAAGAACCTTGCAAAGGGGATTGTGTCCAAGAGAATAGTTAGTTCTTTAGCCAAGCCAATGATTTGGATGGCACTTTGATTGATGTAGCGTCCAGCTCCTATAAGCTTGAATTGAAAGGCTTGATATTTCTTTTCTTGCTCAGCTTCTTGAAACATCAAAAACCTGTGGCGCATAGGGAGAGAAGAATTATCATAGGGGGTCCTTCTTCTTTTTGAAGTGACGCTTTGGGATGAAGAATGCGACATAGTCCTAGATAAACACAAGTTAGCTAAGTAAATTTAAGTGTAAAAAGAAAGAAGGACAGATATGAACTCTTGAGAATAAATTTTGCATGTACATGTAATGTGATCCTTATGATTTATTAATTTTTACAAATTTTTGACTTTATTTAAAAAAATGATGTCAAGAAATCTGAAATTCTTTTGCTAGAATCTTGGTGAATGTAATAAAAGAACTTTCTTGGTTCTTGCGTGATGATAATGATTATAAAAGAATGAAGAAGAGAACCAAGAATATGATATTTATTCTTTGTTATATATATTTTTAAAGAATATGGGGGGCTTCTTTATCAAGATTTTATTTAAAAGACTGATTCTTTATATTTCTTATTGCATGAAGCAAGAAAGAAACAATACAAGGATTTATTTATATGCGAAAGAAAAAAAATGATTCTATAATTCCTAGTTACGTGATGCCTAAAAGAAACAATAGAAAGATGTGATTTATAAAGAGTGTTTCTTTAGGATCCTAGGTCTTATGAGATAATTTATTTCATATCAAAGAATCTTATCTTTATGCTTATGAAAGAATGAATCTTGAGATTTATATGAAAGCTATATGTATGAATAAGAAAAGAATTTCATGAAGTGATCTATTAAGAATGATTATTTTGGAATTCTAATTATTAGGAAACAATTTAATGCATGCACATAGGAGAGTAATATTAATCAAAGAATCTTATTAATGTAATGATTAAAGAATGAATCTTGGAGTTCCTAATTGATATGAGAATGATTTTATTGAATGTTGATAAAAGAAAAGAGGGAATTGAAGAAGAAAACACACATACTTGGAGTCAAGAACTTGTGTGTGAGATATGTGCTTAGGGTGGCCAAGAATTCACACAAGAGAGTAAGGGAGATTTGGAATTTACCACTTTATGGAAGAGTGTCATAGCTGGAGCTTTATATAGGCAAGGGAAATCTTTTTCTAGTAGGAAAGGGACCCACGCGTTAGAGAAGGAAGGGATAGACTAGGATTTGAGTTGTGATAGGATGAGCTATATGAAATTGAAATTGATTTGAAAAAAATTCAAACTAGATCTTTGATAACTCTTTGAATTGATTTTGCTCTTTTAAAAATTATTTTAAAAAGATTCTAAGGATCATATTTTTTAAAATATTTAAAATCTTGATGACCATCCTTCTTAATTTTTTTTTGAAAACCATGGATAATTCATAATTGAATTTGAAATTTTTGAAATTGGTGAAGCAATTAAAACTTTAATTTCCTTAATCCTTTTTCAAAAAAAAAATTAAGGATAAAAAAATTGAACCAATTCAGAGAGATTTTGTAACATCCCATAATTTTAATTAGTCTAAATTAATGCTCTTTAATTGAAGTTACTTGTGTTATTAATGATTAGAATAAATGTGCTAAAAGATAATGTTGTCAAAAAAAATAGTGAAGGATAAGAGTCTTTAATTGTTTTATATATATTCAGCCATTGCATGAAGTGGCAATACATGGAACCTCACGTGTGCCTTGCGTGCCATGCAAGTGGCGTGTGAAACTAGCCTTTCCCTTTTCCTTCCCTTTGTTTATTTTCCATTTCTTTCAATTAAGGTGACCAAATAGGCTAGGGAGAAGTGCAGAATTTTTAATTGAAATATGCACATGAGAACATGCAATGACCCCCTTACCATAGCATATAATTTAGGAAGCGTGAAATGCTATGAAAAATTTTTCCTTTCAAAATATGCATCGTTCGGGGCCATCACTGATTGAGTGTAACCCAAATAGCCATCCCTATTCATATTTCACTCAACCCTATACCTGCACAGCTAATCTAATACCTCAAATCATCAAACTATATAGCCATCAACATACTCTAGAATATATATCTAGACTACCATTCATACATTGCATTTGAGATACTAATTACAGGATATAACTTAATCATTTACCTTAATAGTAGATAAATATCTCCAAATACAAATTCAATGATTAATAAACACCATTTACAATTTAACATCATAAGCTACAACATGGCTTCTCGTCTTTCTGCAGTTCTATGCAGTAAATACGCTTAATCCCAAGCTAATTCTTGGCGCCATCACGCCCTTGATTTTCTGAACACGCAACTTAATGAGATTTGAATCCCAGTAAAGTAATATACAATTTATTTTATTCAAAACAGTTGAGTGTTCAGCTATACCCCCGTCTAGGTATAGAAAACCTCTCCCTAAATTATACAATTAATAAAACATGTGAATTGAAGCTTCATTGATCAAAAATCAATAAACATGGAAAATATAGTGGCTATTTAGAAATTATAAATCAAAAATCATTCACTCAATGAAAGAGTATAAGTATTTATGAAAAACCATCATTTTTCAAATGCCTGCAGCCAAATTTTCATATCCATTACATAACGCTACTATGTTACTGCAAGGATTTTAGTCATCTGTACATATATGTACAAAATCATATAAATTAATTCAAAATTCATTGCCTACTATTTTCCAATCTCATTTTAAAATCATGGGGACCGTCGTCCCGATGATTGTCACAAGATTATCCTCCATGTGACTAAGATTATTGCTATCACGGGGACCTTCCTCCTTATGACTGAGAACCTAATATCAATAAGGGGTGTCCCCCATCATGTGCACATTACAAATAGGTCTCATTTCTCTATGCCGACTATAAGGCAACGTAGACATATAAGTGACTCATACTTAGGATCATAGGGCTTTACTCTTAAACCAATCCATCCCCCGTATAGACTCTCTTCCTTTACTCCTTATAGTCTTTCATAGGGGTGTATTGGTTTAATGAGTAAACCCTAACATATACAGACCATTTCAGCGTTCAAATAATAATAGTTTAAAAGCAGGTTTGAATATAGAATACTTGACAACTGTCCCATACCAGTTATCAAATATCCATCCTAGGTTTCGTCTGCACTATAAGCATACAATTCTAATAGTCCAATCAAAACTAGCAGCAAAGAATTTTCAAATACATTTCAAACATATGCAGGTCCTTTCTTATACTCATCTAATCCAGCACACATTTCCCAGTACATGTTCACAAACACAGTCACAACAATCAATTCACATCAAACATTTATTAAAATAAAAGGGAGTGTAGATTACTCTATCTTAAATTGGAATTTCCTTCACTTAACTTAATATTATTCTTCCTTTCCTTGAACTAATTCTTCAAGTCACCTCTGTCCATTTTTATAACCAACGTTCAGAATTAAAACTTATTTTCAAAGCCTAAAAATAATAAGTTTGCACTTTAGTCCCTTATTTATCCTGAAGTTGGTTTTTAGTTGTAAAATTATCTAATTCACTCTATGATGCCTCTAGGAGGCTAAATGAACTTAATTCACTCAAGAGTTCATAATGTACATGGTTTACACTGCTTAAACAGACTATATTAGTTTTTTCAATTTAGTCCCTAAACTTGAAATTGAAACTTTTCTAACAATTTCCTTCCATTTTTCAATTCCATACATTCATAAGAGTTCTAATTAAGCTAAGGATTATAGGGATGCATTAAATTTTTCAATTTTACTTCATATTAAATTCTTTCAAAATTTGCAATTTAGTCCATATTTCAAGTTTATGATTTTCATCATTCTTCTCCAATCTGACCCTTCAATTCATCCCTAATGGCATTATAGAAGCTAGAAATTGCAGAAAAAGCGATTAATTCAGAGTTTTTCAATGTATACTGAAGATTTTGAAATTTTACAGTTTAGTCCCTATACCTTTCTTGGCTTTTTCCGATGACTAGCAACGGCGACAACAACGGCTGAGGTCACCAGCAGCTCGAGGGTATTGCTAGCAACTCAACCACCGATCATCGGAAGTCCAATAGCGTAGAATCGGTCGAATCAAAGACATTTTTTGGATTCACGATGGAGGAGAAAAATGCCATTTTTCGGCGGCTATGGCGGTCGGCGGAGCTACAGGTGACGTGCTACAGTGTTGGGCAAAGATGTTACACCTTCCGGCAGCGACGGGCGTGGTGTGGTGGCCGTTTGGTGGACGAATGGCAGTGGGCAGTTTTAAGGAAAGGAAAGTGCGAGAGAGAGGGAAAGGAGAGAGGATTGCACGAGAATGAGAGAGTGAAGTGGGAAAATGAAGAAAATATGGGTTTTAATATTTCCAAGGGTATTTTGGTCTTTTCTCACTTCACCCTAAATAAATTTCAAATGCGTTTTTCGATTTAGGCAAGAATTTAGGATGATATGGAAGGAATTTGAACATTTTTAAACTATCACAAGCCTCTCAAAATTATCTGCAAAGTTTCTTAGGGTAGATAAAAATCCCGCTATCAGATATAATTTAATGCTGAAAAATTCTCAAATTTTAGCTACACGCTCAGAAAAATTTCCTTAATCACCTCCCATAATATTTCAAGGTTTCCAAATATTTTATCCCATTTCTTTAATTAATTTAAATTGGGTTATTACAGAACACACGTGAGGTATGGAAATATAATTAAGACAAAAAGACAAAAGCACAACATTTAACCAAAATTAAAACCATGTATGAATGTATTCTTTCCTTCCTTCCTCACGTGACCGAATAGGCTAGGAAAAAGGGGTGTAGAAATGTAACATGTGAATATAGTTGCTTATGGGGTGTAACTAACATGCAAGGGAAGGAAACACTAATTGCAAGCAAGAAGGAAATTAGTTATATACATAAGTAAAACAAAAAGTGCATCGTCCTTTCCCCCCCATGTTGGCCAAATGGAGATTAGAATTTGAGAAAAAAAGGGAGATGGAGTAAACAATTGGAGAAAGGTAACTTGCAAGCAAGGGAAAGTGTACTTGCAAGTACACTTAGTGCAAAATTTTATGTGAGGAGTGGAAATTAAGATGGAGTATGCAATAAGAAAGCCTTACACATTGAAAGGAAGAGAGGGGTGCAGCCATGAAAGAGATAGAAGAAAAGGTGCAAAATTTTCATGCACCCACATGCCAAAGACAAGGAAAAAAGGGAAGGAAGGATAACGTGAAATTAGGAGGAAGTAAGCCAAGGTGTACAAGCAATGGGAATGGTACATGAGGAGGGAGAGTGGCGTGAGAGAATGGAATGGAAATTATATTTTTCTTATGCATGGAAGCATGCACACGGCAAGAAGAGGAAAGGGGTGGCGTGAGAGAAAGAAATTGGAAATTTTATGTATGCATGCCATGCCACCTAAGAAAGAGACAAAAGAGTTGAGAATTTCATTCATACATGCAGTACCCACACGTGAAGAAAGAAAAGAGAGTTGAAAAAGGACTAAGCTTTTGGTGATAAAGAGGAACAATTCAAATAGAATAAAGGAAGAAAAGGTAGAGTGGCATGAGGAAGAAGAAATTGGAATGGTTTTTCCAATAAGGATGCATGCACATGCCACCTAAGCAAGAGACAAAAGAGTTGAGAATTTCATTCTTACATGAAATACCCACATGTGAAGAAAGAAAAGATAGTTGAAAAAGGACTAAGCTTCACGTGATAGGGAGGAAAAATTAAAATAGAACAAAGGAAGAAAAGGTAGAATGGCGTGAGGAAAAAGAAATTGGAATGGTTTTTCTAATAGGGATGCATGCACATGCCACCTAAGCAAGAGACAAAAAGAGTTGGGAATTTCATGCAACCAACACATGTGAAGGAGGAAAAGAAAGAGTGGGAGGAAATTGAAATGGCCTTCTAACATATGTACCACCCACTCACACGGTAAAGAGAGAAAAAGAGAAAAGAAAAAGAAAAAGAGAGAGTGAGGGCGTGAACTTAAATAGAAAGACCCAAAATTTGTGAGGAGGAAGAAGTGAAGATGATCAAGAAGGAAGGCAAGGAAGCAAAAGAACAAGGAAGAAGTAAGGAAAAGAGTCAAGAAGAAGCCAAGTTAATTCCACTTAGTCCACCATCAAGGTAGGTTAACAATTTTTATAATTGTGTTCCTTGTTTTAGTTCATGCAACCAACATGTTTTTACAAGCTTTCTATGGAACATAATTTTCTACCTACATTCTTGACAAAATGTATGTATGTTGGCTAGCATGTGTGATTGATTGGGATGGTGGTGGATGAGATGGCATGAATATTTTTTTTAGGAAAGGATTAGGGTTAAATAATGTGAAATTCATGATGACCATGAAGGAGAGAAACCCTACCCTTTTAATGATCTTAGTTTAAGAATAAAGGAAGGATATTGAATTGCAAATTAACAAGTCTCCCTAGGCTAAGTCTATGAAATTGATTCTTGGAATCCATAAGCTATGCACCATAATATTAATTCAAAAATATGGGAATTTATTATTGGAGTTTATAAGAGAGGATATTATTATTGTTGCAAGAAAGGAAATTGTTCTTGACTTAGTAGAATTTTCTAAGAAAGGATATTATTATTTTCAAGGAAGGAAATTATTCTTGAACTTTGTAAAATTATATAAGAAAATTAATTCCAAGAAAGGAGAAATTATACTTGAAAATATTAGAATTTTTATAAGAAATGTACAATAGAATTAATTTCCAAGAAAGGAGAAATTATTCTTGAAATATTAGAATTTTTATCAGAAATATACACTTACATTAATTTCCAAGAAAGGGAAATTATTCTTGAAGTTATTAGAATTTTTACAAGATATGTACATAAGCATTAATTTCCAAGGAATGGAAAATTAATCTTGAAGTTAATAGAATTTTCATAAGAAATGTACATTAATAATAATTTCCAAGAAAGAGGAATTTTATTCTTGAAATATGAGAATTTTAAAGAGATGTGCACTAGTATTATTTTCCAAGAAAAGAAAATCTCCCTTGAAAATTGACAAAGAATTTTAAAGGTGGCAAAGTGTCCATATGTGCCCAAGTGTGCACAAAGAATTTTAAAGGTGGCCAAGTGTCCACATATGCCCAAGTGTACACAAAGAATTTTAAAGGTGGCCAAGTGTTCACATATGCCCAAGTGTCCACATGTGCCCAAGTGTCTACATGTGCCCAAGTGTGCACAAAGATTTGAAAAGGTGGGCAAGTGTCCACAGTGCCCAAGTGTGCACAACTAATGTATAAAAGTAAGTTAAAAATGATAAGTATAATTTTATTAATTTTGTGATAATGCGTTTTATAGTATGCCAATATGTTTTATTCGAAAGAAATATTATTTTCTCACATTAACATTTATCTTGATCATACATTGCTTGCCAATTTATCTTTATGAACAATGCTATATTTTTTATTTTTAAGAATGTAGAATTAAATATTTGGTGCTTGTACCCTGATACATATTAGTTGGTTTTAAACCCGAATTGTTAAGCTACTGGGAAACTTGTGTTTCTCATCCACATGCTAATATGTATCAGATACAGACGCGTAGCAGGGCCGGGAGGTAGAAGTTCCATTTTGATTTAAAGTGAGATTTTTGTAACCCCTATTTTAGGTCCTAGTCCAAATATAATTGGTTTAGATTAGGATTATTCTTTTGACTGCATATATGAGATGTACATGGGATATCCCTGGGGACGGATATGTGAAGGATTGGGCCATCCTTAGAAATTTGTAAGGAAGTATGAGTGACAGACTTGTTGTCTCCTGACTTCTTATAGACGGTTACTTCATATATCTGGGGACATGTTTACCAAAATGTAATAGACGTTATTGGACTTGTATTACTAGAATTACATGAAAGTCTAAATTTCTGTTGTGTAGTATAGTGTTTATTTTATTCTACTGTGTATACGAGTTTTAATCTGAGCAAAAGATCCCGAACCTAATCTGCTTAATAAAACTTAATGGTATAACTACTCAGACATTAATTAAATAAAAGGACAAGAATTATGTACCAAAACTATCTGTTTAAGTGTAATATCAGATAAGGGCGTTACATTAAGTTAGTATCAGAGCACAACTACCTAGGTTAGGAATAGGGTAGAATTCCTTAGGTAATGAACTAGTTCAGGTTAGTCGGGTATACCTAGGCGGTTGGCTAGCTTGTATTATGTTTTACACTAGGGGAATGAAGTATTAGGTTTGGGAAGATAAAAGCTCCTGTTGGTGTTATATGTTACCTACTTAGTCATTTGTTATTGAGCCTGATCAACTCGGTAATACTTGTTTTGTGGAGTGACGATATGGCACCAACACGGAGAGGCAGAGCACAGGCCCAAAAAGCAAAAGTAGATGTGAATGAAGTCATTCAGACCATGAGGAATATGGCCAAAGTTATGAGAGCCTAAGCTGCAGTTACAGTCGAGGCACTCCGTTAGGCCCAGACAGATCGGAGCGAAGATACTCAGATAGGGGCGAAGCAGATAAAGACCCAAAGGCCTCCCGTTTTCAATGGCTTGGTGAATTCAAAGAAGGCCAAAGAATGGGTCCAAATGATGGAAGAACTATTTAAAGTATTAGGGACCGCAGAGTCGCAAAAAGTTTCCCTTGCCGCCTACCAGCTGGAAGGGGAGGAGAAACATTAGTGGAAGGGAATAAAGCAACTAATAGAGGCCCATGGGACCCTGATCACTTGGGAAGGTTTCAGGGATATATTCTTGGAAAAGTACTTCCCCCAGAGCAAGAGGAATGCAAAGAAGGGGGAGTTTATGCAGATAAAACAGGGCGGCAAGCTGTTTGAAGAGCATCTGGCCAGGTTCAAAGAGTTGTCCAAGTTCTCTTCCTACTTGAAGTGGAGACCGGATGGGGTATGGAAAGCCATGCACTTGGAGAATAGCTTGGACCCAGAGTTATATCATGAGGTAGCAGCCCAAGAGATTAGAGATTACCCGAGCCTGGTCAACAAGTGTCGCATCGCCTCCAGGTCCCTAGCAGTGCTGCAGAAGAAGAGACAGGAAGCTGGTTTCCTTAAGAGAAAGAAGCCAGATGGATTAAACAAGGGTTGAGACAGAAAGTTCTAGAGAAACCAGACCGGGAAGAGGCCGATGACTGTTCCAGCTTCCTAGAGTAATTATTTGAAGTACGGGCGGAACCATGGAGACAGGCCGTGCATGATGGGCCAAAATGTGTACTACCACTGTGGGAAGCCAGGGCATATCTCCCGAGTCTGTCTAACAATGAAGAAGCCGAAGGAACTCGCCAGACCCCTTACCAAGGGAAGGGTGTATACCCTGAAGGGTAAAGAAGTGGCCCAGTCCGAGGATTTGATGAAAGGTACGTGCTTTATTAATGATATACCTTTAATTACATTATATGATTATGACACCACCCATTCCTTCATCTTAGTAGACTGTGTTCAGAAATTAAAATTACCTACAACCACCCCACCTTATGAACTTTCTATAGTAGTGCCCACTAATGAACACGTGTTTACAACCTTGATTTGTTTAAACTGTCCCATTATAATTGAAAATCAAAAATTCATTGTAGACCATATCTGTTTACCCATGGATGAATTAGATGTAATCCTTGGCATGGACTAGCTCTCTTCAAACAATGTTATCTTTGACTGCCTAGCTAAGTTTGTGAATTTCATAGACACTAGACCAGTGAATATGGGGATAGAGATGAAAAACCAAAGGATGGGTTTCTTATGTTCCTCGGAGGTGGAAAGTCAGCAGAAGTTAGAAACCATACCTGTAGTCAATGAATACCCAGATATATTTTTGGAAGAGATTACTAGTCTGCCACCTTAGAGAGAGATAGAGTTTTTCATAGACCTAATTCTTAGGGTAGGATCGATTTCCACAGCACCCTATAGGATGTCCTCGATGGAATTAAAGGAGTTGAAGGAGCAGATAGAGAACCTCTTAGCAAAAAAATTCATTAGACCTAGTGTGTCATTATGGGGAGCTCTTTTACTATTTGTTAAGAAGAAAGACGGGAGTATGAGGATGTGCATAGACTATAGGCAGCTGAATAAGGTAACGATAAAGAATAAGTATCCTCTCCCTAGGATCGATGACCTATTAGACCAACTAAGAGGGGTTATTATCTTTTCTAAGATTGATTTGAGATCGGGGTATCATCAAATCAAGGTTAGGAAGGAAGACATACCTAAGACCGCCTTTAGGACTAAGTATAGGCATTATGAATTTCTCATAATGCCCTTTGGACTGACAAATGCTCCACTTGTTTTCATGGATTATATGAATCGCATCTTTAGACCCTACCTCAATTAGTTTGTAGTAGTGTTTATCGATGACATATTAGTGTATTCCAAGAATAGGCGGTAGTATGAGCAGCACCTCAAGACAGTGCTGCAAATACTCAGGGAGAAGCAATTATATGCTAAGCTAGAGAAGTGCGAGTTTTGGTTGGAGGAAGTTAAGTTCTTAAGGCATGTGATTTCTGATAAGGGAGTGTTATGGAACCCAGTAAGACTAAAGCCATAGTAAACTGGGAAAGGCCTACTACAGTGACTGAAATCAGGAGTTTTCTGGGTTTAGCAGGATACTATAGATGGTTTATACAATGGTTTTCGTAAATAGCGATGCCAATGACCAAGTTGACCTGGAATGATGTTCTATTTGTGTAGGACACAAAATGTGAATAAAGCTTCCAAACCCTGAGGAGAAGTTGACCACTACACCCGTTTTAGTTATCCCAGACCCTTCGAAAAAATTTGAGTTATACTGTGATGCATCAAAGAAGGGATTAGGGTGTGTTCTAATGCAAGGAGGAAAAGTAGTAGCCTATGCTTCTAGGCAGCTAAGGCTATATGAGAGAAACTATCCTACCCATGACCTAGAGTTAGCAGCTATAGTGTTTGCCTTGAAGATCTAGAGCATTACCTCTATGGGTCTAGGTTCGAGATATTTAGTGACCACAAAAGTCTCAAATACCTCTTTGACCAAAAGGAATTGAACATGAGGCAGAGGAGATGGGTGGAATTCATTAAGGATTATGATTTTGAATTAAAGTACCATCCAGACAAGGAAAACATTGTGGCAGATGCCTTAAGTAGGAAGTCTCTTTATGTAGCCTGACTGATGGTAAGCGAAATGGATTTAATAAGGAAATTTAAGAACATAAGGTTGTCCACTCTAGTGTTACCTAATAAGATTTTCATGAGCGAGTTAAGAATTGAAAACACCTTTAGGGCCCAAATCTTAGAAGTCCAGAAGGAGGATGAATTCCTAGTATTTCTAAAGGATTCAAAGGAGTTCACAAGGGAGGCAGACAGAATGGTAACCTTCCAGAATAGGATGTATGTACTAAGACAGGCGAACTGAGGGATAAGATTTTGGAGGAAGCTCACTAGAGCAAGTATACTATCCATCCTAGAGCCACTAAAATGTATCAAGACTTGAAGGAGAAGTTCTGGTGGCCAAGAATGAAGAAAGACGTAGCAAGGTATGTAGCCAATTGTCTAGTGTGCCAACAGGTTAAGATTGAACATTAAAAGCCTGTTGGGTTAACCCTTAGACATCCCTGAGTGTAAGTGGGACAAGATTTCTATGGACTTTGTGGTAGGACTACCAAGAACTCAATCAAGGAATGATGCTATCTGGGTAATAGTGAAAACTCTAAAGTGATTCAAAATTGCTCTATCTTTTTAAGGTAATCCTTTTGAGAGAAAATTGAAAATTATTTCAAAAAGCTTAAGATGATAAGTGAAATTTTTGAAATTTAAAATTCTTTAATAAAATTAAAGAGTTAGCAAAGAGTTATCTCTTTATAATAGGCTTTCATGATAACTTGGGAATATTCTAGTGATAGGTTTTCATGTAGTTTGGATCTTCCAAGGGATAGCTTATCACTCGAAGTCATGTTAACTTATCATGATAGCTTATCACTCAAAGTCATGAGACCTTATCTCTTGAAATCATGATAGCTTATCTCTTGAAGGTTATAATAGCTTATCTTTAGTCTTGAAGTCATGATACCTTATCACTTGCATGATAGGTTATCCTGTATCCTTTAATCCTAGTCCTTCCTTCTTTCAGGTGGACTCCTTGGATAAAATCCCTTTATTTCTCCAAGTAAATTCAGAAACTTTTATTATAGATAAACTGAATTGCAAAATAAATGAAAACAAAAAGGACAAAATATTTGTTTTTTTTTTTCTTCGAGTCCATTAACTGAACTCATTCATTTACTACGCCTTGGAGGAAAATTACTTAGACCTCTAGTAGGTCTCTATGGTAGTGCTTGAGACGGTGCCCGTTTACCTTAAAATTTCCCTGATTAGGGTGATGAATTTCAATGGCACCATAAGGAAATACCTAGTTCACCGTGTAAGGTCCTGACCATCAGCTTCTTAACTTAACTAGAAAGAAATGGAGACGTGAGTTATATAGAAGTATTCTGTCTCCTACTCAAAAGTTCTAGGGTTTGGGTAGCATTTTGTCATGCCATTTCTTTGTTCGAGCTTTATAGATGGAAGAATTCTCATATGCTTAGTTTCACCATTCCTCCAACTCATTTAGCTGCCATAGTCTTTCTTTCCCTGAAGAAACAATATCTAGGTTACATGTCTTAAGAGCCTATAATACCCTGTGTTCTAGTTCAATAGGTAAATGACAAGTTTTTTCGTAGACAAGTCTATATGGTGTGAACCCAGTGGATGTCCTATTCTAAAAGCCCACAAGGCATCATCTAGTTTTGTTGCCCAATCTTTCCTATTTATCCCCCTTATCGGTTACTTCTACTTGTCTACTAGTTTGTGGGTGATAGGGTGTGCTGAATCTATGGGAGACTCTATAGCGTTTGAGTACTTTATCTAGTTGGTAGTTACAAAAGTGGGTTCCTCTATCAGTGATTAATGCTTTCGGTATGCCAAACCTAGCAAATAGTCTTTTTAGGAACCTAATTACTACCCTAGCGTCATTAGTGGGGAATGTCTGGGCTTTCGGCCACTTTAAGAAGAATTCAAATGCTACCAAGATATATCTACTATCATAGGAAGAGGGAAAAGGTACCATGAAATCAATGCCCCATACATCAAAGATTTCAGCAACATGTATGCTAGTTTAGGGCATCTTATTTTGAGCAGAGATGTTACCTGACCTTTGGCATGCATTGCAAACTTGGTCATACTTTCGTGAGTCCTAGAATATAGTCGGCCAGTAGAATCCTGCCTCTAACACTTTCCTGGCAATATTGGTTTCTATTTGATGTCCTCCTGTTGGTCCCTTGTGACAATGGTTTAGGATCTGTCGGATCTCTTCCCCATGTATACATCGTCTAATTACTTGGTCTGCACAAATTCAAAATAGAAAAGGGTCTTCCCAAATATAGTATTTCAGCTCAGCAAAGAATCTCTTCTTTTTTTGAATTGTCATACCTTTTGGTAAGACTCTGGCGACCAAATAGTTAGCATAATTTGAGAACCAAGAGATATCAGTATATACTTGCATTACCTCTAAGTGCTCTTCTGAAAAGTTATCATTAATAGCTTTTTCATCTGAAGCTCCGAGGTTTAGGTTTCTAGCCTTGACAGGTGGTCTGTAGCTAAATTTTTTGTGCCCTTCTTATCCTTGACCTCTATATTAAATTCTTGCAGTAGTAAAATTCATCTAAATAATCTAGGTTTACCATTATTCTTTCCAAACAAATATCTTAGAGCTGAGTGATCCATATAGACCACTGTCTTAGATAATACCAAGTAGCTCTGAAATTTATCAAATGGATATACCACTGCAAGTAGTTCCTTCTCAGTGGTGGTGTAATTCTCTTAGGCGTTAGTCAATGTCTTGCTGGCATAATAGATGGGTTGGAACTTCTTATCAATCTTTTGTCATAAAATAGCTCCAACCGTATAGTCACTGGCGTCACACATATGCTCAAATGGTAGCCCCCAATTAGGTGATATTGTAACATCTGCTCCTAATATGATTAAGATATGTTTGTTAATTGTTAATTTAATCTTAATGCTTGTGTATGTGCATTAATTACATATAGTTGCATTAGTGTAAGGACCTAATTGAAAGGAATAAGATTGCTGAGTTGAGAGTGTGACCAAGGACCTAAGTGAAAGGGGAAATTGTATGGAGATTAAGACCACAAAGTAGTTTAGGGACTAAAGTGCAATTTTCTAAAATCACCATTTAAACTCTAGTTGAACCCTAAACCCCCACACACTTTCAACCATTAGATTTTTAGAGAGAGAAGCAAAAGGACGGGTAAAGAGAGAGAGGCGAGCTAGGGCAAGAAAAAGGGAATTTTGCTTAAGGAAGAGCAGATTCAAGGCTAGAAATTAGTTCTACAGCATGGGTATAGTCTTCCTAACACATTATACACACACATTTGCAAGGAATCAAGGTAGCAATCCATCCTAAACCCCTCTCTTTTCTGAAAAGTTAATGTTGCAAGAAAATATAAATTTCTGAATGTTTGAACTAATTTTGGGGTAAAACTACATTCTGTATTTTTTTTATTGCTATTGAATGTTATTTTGTTGAAATACTGTGCTCATATGTGGTTGCAAATGATAGGAAGGGTTGGGTTGTGTTCATATAGAAATATAGGCTAGTTTTCCTTGAATGGATAGTGTTTGAGCATAATAATGAGAAAGGTTGGAGGAAAAGTACAATTTATGGCATGGAAACTAGTCTCATATGTTTTAAATTGAAAATAGAATGAGTTCTAGACTGGGTAATCTCAAAAGACGTTTTCTGAACTGCTGCAAAACATAGCAGCTAACTGTCAGCTATTCAGCAGTCAACTATTGTGTTTCTAGAAAACCCATAAGTGCAGACTTAAAGGCAGAAATCGATTATCAGCCTCCTAACAATCAACTGTCAGACCCGAGTTTGCACTAAGTAGTCGACTGGCCATCCTTGCAATCAACTATCGGGTTCTTATTTTACCTAGGATGCATTTCAGCGAGGGACCAGCCAATTGCCAACCTTCTAACAGTCAACTGGCAGCTTATTGACTTGTAACCCGAGGACTCTAGAGAGCAATTAGCTGACTGTCAGCCTTCCAACGGTCGACTGATGGCCCTCTAAGTTGCAAAATGTGATTTTGAACTATAATTGAGCTTAGACATATATTATACTACATGGTTTAAGGCTCATAGCCTAGGTAGGCAAGGAAGCTAGATGTTTTGGTTAATATGTAAGGAAAAAAGGGTCACTTATCACTTAGATGAGAATGTTCCTTGTGATAGTGATACAAAAAGGGAGCGGAGCAACATCAAAAAGGAAGAGTGAAGTATCCTAGGCATATGTATTAGTGGTAGATAGGCTCATGATTTAAGTGACCGATTGTTGGTATAGGACAACCTTTGGAATTTCATGGTTGTGCCATGAATTAGGGTGGTTAAACATTTACTTTAATATAGAGGACTTTGAAGACACTGTGATGGTTGTAAACCCTAAGTTAGTGTATCTTCTAAGGGCCATTAAGAAACACATACTTAAGGTTAAAGCATAACCATAGGCATGAGTCGAATCACCCTAGTGCATATGTTAGAGGATAGCATTTTGGGAGTGTGATCCACCTCAAAGGAAATGGTGGCGACTTCATAGCTTCATGATCCGTGGAAGTGGAGAGGATAAGGTTTAGAGGGTGATCTACCTCAGAGGTAATGGTGGTGACCCCATAGCCTCATGATCCGTGGAAGTGGAGAGGATAGGATCTGTTTAAAGGTTTACAATGATCCCATGAGTTATTGAGATATTATAGGTGGATCCAACTGGGGGATGTCTCAGATGTACGAAGACAGTATTTTACTATAATGGTGTAGTAGTCACCAGGATAGCTCATCCATGTATGTAGTGGTATATGGAGTTGTTGCTAGGCGACACTCTTGATAGCTCATATGATGTGATTGTTTCTCCTGCTCAAAAGGCATGTTAATACCCTAAAGAAATGTTTTATGATAGGAATGATGATGAATGAACTTCCCATATTTTAAAGTTGATGTGTTTTAAATTGTACATGCATATGTATGAGTATATAACATGATTAAATGGTACTTGCACTTCATCTCAATGGTAAATACTATATTTTATGATGAGAAAGAATGTAGAGTTTTTTTGTGTAAGCACGGTGTTACAGGTTAATGGATTTTGAAATAGGTTTGCATTGCCACTGAGATTCATTTCTCACATTAGTGTTGGCATGTATCAAATGTGTAGGTCCCGTGGCTGAAGAGGAGGTAGCATGGGAAGACGTACCCACTAGGGGGTTCATGTGTAACACCCCTTATCTTATCTTAACAACTTAATAACACTTCTTCAGATAAGTGGTTACATTATCTTTAGCCTTTAATTACATTAATTCCTCCTGAGCATTCAATCCATCATGAATTTATTTTGCAATTAGGTCTGGGTTCTTTTGCTCAGGTAAAAGATGCTTTGGCACAGCGGAATAAATAAATGAATCAATAAATAAAATACATACACCACAATAGAATATATAAAAACTTTTCCACTATACATATATTTTCATAACTATCTGGTACATTGTTCTTTAAATATATACTACGATAGATGAAGTATCCATCCTTAAGGAGTAAGGAGACAACAAGCCTGTCACTCATACTCTTTTTACAAAATATCATGGAGGGATAGGTCCTTCACATATCCTTATGCATATGCCCCTTTTTTTTTTGTACAGCTAAAAATGATAGTCCATATTCTAACCCTAAAAAGACTATATAGAATTAGGACTAAAAAGAAAGGGTTATGATTACATGCTTAAGTGTCTAATTTACTCTAAAGGGAACTCAAAGATAGATATAACATAAACATCTTTTATAATAGTGAAAGTCCCTAAAATGGGAATTTCCACTGTAGCCAATTCGATCTCCATTATAAGGCAGTATCTAGGCATCTGATACATATCAGTATAAAAATGAGAAATATATTCCCAGGAGCCAAACAAACCAGTTTGTTTAAAATAACTGATATGTACCACTGTAATAATACAGAAAACACCTTTACATTCAATTAAAATTTCAAACTCTTTTTATTTAGACCTTTGGGTATGACATATGTGAAACAGGTGTGTACGCATCTATATACATGAGATATACAACAAATTACATCATTCATGGAATGGCTAACAAGCTTTCAATACTTATATGTCTAAATCATATTCACAATAGTCACATTCATGCAAAACAACTTATAGCCACACAGAAATACTTTACTTTGGAAAGGTATACACCAGATCATTCCCTTCCACATCATGATGTTCTTTAGAGGTTTACACCAAATCATTCCTCATACATTTTATCCCTTAGGAGTATACATTAGATCATTCCCCACAAGGTAACTTACTATAGAGGTATACATCAGATCATTCCTCCTCATAATTTTGGTCTTAGGAGGTATTCACTAGATCATTCCTCCTTGATCTTTAACTTTGGCATTCATAATTGCATTTAAGCATTTTCATGCTATTCAGTAACTTTCACATGAGTTTAGACATCTTGCTATCAATAGCAAACATTTCATGCTACTTACTATTCATTCTTGACCATTACATCATTTTCCCTCTTTTCACTTAGCATAGGCCAATTTTGATGGCACCTTAGGCTATTTTCAATTAACATAGAAATTTAGCCATTCTAGGGAAAATTATACAAGGCATTCAGCCAAGGCAAGGGAATCATGAGAAAATGGCATTTTTAACTCATTTGGTTCATTTCTAGCCTTTTTCTTAACATTATGGTAAAAATTTCCATAATTATCCCTAACCCTTTCTCACACCTAAAAATTAGGTCAATACACTTTAAGTTATTCTTTCTCATGCTTTTCTAACTTATTGTTCATACCATACATCACAACATATCTAGCCCCACAATTTCACATTTTTAGGTACGCTTTTAAGGTGAAATGGCAAGGCTTTAATTTGGTAAAATTGGCTAAAGCATGAAATTACCATAATTTTCTCTCTCTTCCTTTCTTAGACATAAATTTATATGATTCCCAAGGAACTATTCAAGGGTAATTTCAGCACCATTTCTATGCAACCATTCGGCCAAGGTGAATAAAACACACTTTCTTGATTTATACTAAAGTTAGAAAATGAGAAAGATGCCTAAACATTAACCCACTTATATTTTCTCTCTCTTACCATTTCTTAACACCTTCTTACACTTTTTTTAATACCTTTCTAACCAAATTTCAGCACCCTTATAAACCCTAGAATTCGTCCAAAGAGAGAAAGTGAGCAAAATGAAGTTGTCTCATCATCTAGCTTGCCATATAATAATATTCATGCAAAAACCATACAAAAAACATCATTTTCTCACATTACACAACACCATTTCAGCATTGGCATGGCTAGGGTTTTCTCAAAAACAAAGTTCCATCCATGAAAATATACTAATTCTTAGGTTTTCATACATTACATCATGTCTATAGTCATAAATACAAGTTGTTTCCAACATATTTCACACCCACTCAAGCAAATCAACCATAAGAATGTAGAGAGAGAAAAGCCACCTTTCTTACAAATTTAAGAATACCATAAACACACCATAAAATAAGAAAAGAATGGCATAGGATTGTTTAGCTGCCTTGAAAAGCCAATAACAGTGTAATTTCCAAGTTGTTTTGCTGAGAACTTTTTCTTCTCCTTGCCTATAAAGCAATTCGGCCACTCCCTCCTTCTCCACACTTTCACGACACTTCTAGCATATGGAGAAAGAAGAAGGCTGAAATTTAGGATTTAAGTTATTTCCAGAGAGGCACCAGTCGACTGCCAGGGTATAGCAGCTGATTGCCACGTCATAGATTTGAAAAATTCTTCCCTCCAGAAAGTCACCAATCGACTGCCAAGAAACAGTAGCTGATTGCCATGGCACTATTTTGAAAAATGAACTTTCCAGAATGTCACCAGTTGACTGCCAACTAAGCATCAGTCGATTGCTACATACTGCACTGCAAAAAATTTGAATTTAAGAACATGACAGTTGACTAGCATATCATAGCAGTCGACTTGCAGGTTGCAGAGATGACATCAGGCTAAGTACAAACGGCTATTTTTGCAGAGATTACATCTTATTTGTTTTCTGAGTGAATTTTCAACCTTTTCTCCTATAAAAACTCTATAAATAGAGCCTCTGGAAAGCCTCAAAAGATAGAGAAATAGATAAAATGAAAATCATCTTTTGAAAATCATTTGAGCTCTGTTTACTATTGTTTCCATTGGTTCTTCTTCTGTAAAATCTACTCTAATTAAGAGAGTTTCTGAGCTGATAAAATTTCTTTCTTTAAACTGAGAGATATCAAGGAAAAGTTTTCCTTGTGAGGATTAAAAGAGTGAAAATCTATAGTGGCTTACAAGTGCCCTTGTTAAACTTGTGAAAATAGTGAAAAATCTCAAGTGTTGATGTGGGGACTAAATGTAGGCTTGTTAATAAGATGAACCAGGATAAATCATTATGTATCTTTTAATTCCTGCACATTATTTTATGCATTTACTTTCAGATAATTTATCTATTGTCATAACTGATACTTGCTGCTATACTTTTCTTCTTGATAAAACTAGTCTTGTTGCTCTGTGTTGAGTTAATTTAACTGAATCAATTTGTGCTCTTACTATCAAAAGATAAGCTATCTACATTTCTACTTAAGCTAAGTTTAAATTCTAAAAAAATATTTTTAAACACCTAATTCACCTCCCCTCTTGGGTGCCAACCATTTCTAACAAGTGGTATCAGAGCTTGGCTCTTGGTAAAAAGACCTAACAGTCTCAAGAGTTGAACATGATTGGTTTTGGTGATAATGTGTTGCCTGAAGGACTTTCCATCAATAAGCCTCCAGGTTTTAATGGAGAAAATTATATTTTTTGTAAATTGAGAATGAAAATATTTTTTGAAACAGTAGATGTAGACCTATTGGAAGTGATTGAAGATGGACCCTATATCCCTTTGAAAGAAGAGAATGGCATCATAATCACTAAACCCAAGAGTGAATGGTTTGATATAGATAAAAGAAAAATTCAGTTAAATACCAAGGCTAAATTAATTCTTATTAGTGCACTCAGTCAGGATGAATACTTTAGAGTATCCAATTGTGACAATGCAAAAGAAATGTGGGAAGCCTTAGAAATTGCTCATAAGGAGACTTCAAGTGTTAGAGAAAACAAAGTAAATCAACTCACCCATCAATATGAAATGTTCAGAATGAAGCAAGGTGAGCAGATCAAAGAAATGCAAATGCAGTTCACTCACATCGTAAATCATTTGTCTGCTCTAGGTAAACATTACTCAACAAAGGAGCTATTAGCTAAGATCCTAAGATCTCCCCCCATGGAATGACAACCTAAGGTGACAACCATTAAAGAGAGTAGAGGAGAATCAATTAAATCAATGTCAGCTCTATTTGGCAACCTTCAAGAGCATGAATCAAAATTATAGCAGCTTATGCTTTATGAAGAGCAAGAAAAAAGGAAGAAGAGTCTGTCTCTCAAGGCAACCTCCTCACAGCAAACAGAAGAAGAAGATGATTGTAAATAGATAGGTTCGGTACATTATCCTTATCCTTTATTTAATTAATGTCTAAGTAGCTACACTAATAAAATTATATTAAGTGGATTAAGTTCGGGATTCTTTTGCTCAGATTAGAACTCACACACACAGCAGAATAATATGAATTCTATGCTATTGTGGAAATATAAAAGTTCATGTAATTTCAATAATACAAGTCCAATCAAGTCCATTACATAATGATAAACTTGTCCTCGGATATATGAAGTACCCGTCCATCAGAAGTCAGGAGACAACAGGTTTGTCACTCAGACTCCTTTACAAATTATGGGGAGACCAGTACTTCATATATCTATCCACCAGGATGCCCATAAACATCTCATGTATACAGTCCAAAATAAATGTCCTATTCTAAGTCAAATCTAGCTGGGACCCAAAATAGGGATTACAAAATCTCACCTAAATCAAAAAGACTGCTACTCCTCAACCCTGCTACTCATCCGGATCTGATACATATTAGCACGTGAATGAGAAACACAAGTTTCCCAGTAGCTTAACAATTCAGGGTTTTAAAAACACAACTAATATGTATCAGGGTGCAAGCACCAAAACATTTAATCGACATTCTTGATTTTAAATGCAATGTTACACATCAATGTAAACTAACAAGCACTGCATGATAAATTTAGAAGTCAACATAAAGTTAGATACTCCTTTTTCAGTATTCTCATAAAATTACATGTGTTATTACAAAATTTTTAGAGCGCTGATGCGTTGAATTCTTACTCTTATTACGTATTAAATGAACATTCTTGGGGGTTACGTGGACACTAGGTCACGGGTATGGAGCACCTTCGACCACACCTCACTAGGTCACTCGTGTGGAGCACCTTTGGCCACACCTCATAAATCGTGAACTCTCGACCACGTATATAAAATTATCGATACACTAAATCACAGGTCTGGAGCACCTTTAACCACACCTTCCTAGGTCACCCGTGTGGAGCACCTTCAGCCACACCTTATAATTCGTGGACACTCAGCCATGTATATGAATTCATCGTGAACTCTAAGTCACGAGCATAGAGCACCTTCGACCACGCCTCACTAGGTCATCGGTGTAAAGCACCTCCAACCACACCTCGTAATTCATGAATACTTCTAGGTTTTTCCTATGTTCGTTGTCTTTCTTTTCCGTTGGCACATATTACCCATTTGTCATATTTATTTATGAAAAATTGGCCTAAATCAATCTAATTCTTCATTTTTCAATAATATATTTCAAAATTTCATTATGAATTCTATGCTACTGTGGAAATATAAAATTTCATGTAATTCCAATAATACCAGTCCAATCAAGTCCATTACATAATGATAAACTTGTCCCCGGATATATGAAGTACCCATCCATCGGAAGTCAAGAGACAACAGGTTTGTCACTCAAACTCCTTTACAAATTAGGGACAAACCAGTACTTCATATATCTATCCCCCAGGATGCCCATAAACATCTCATGTATACAGTCCAAAATAAATGTCCTATTCTAAGTCAAATCTAGCTGGGACCCAAAATAGGGATTACAAAATCTCACCTAAATCAAAAGATCAAGCTACTCTCAAGCTACGCATCCGGATCTGATACATATTAGCACGTGAATGAGAAACACAAGTTTCCCAGTAGCTTAACAATTTAGGGTTTTAAAAACACAACTAATATGTATCAGGGTGCAAGCACCAAAACATTTAATCTACATTCTTGATTTTAAACATAATGTTACACATCAATGTAAACCAGCAAGCACTGCATGATAAATTTAGAAGTCAACAGAAAGTTAGATACTCCTTTTTCAGTATTCTCATAAAATTACATGTGTTATTACAAAATTTTTAGAGTGCTGATGCGTTGAATTCTTACTCTTATCATTACGGATTAAATGAACATTCTTGGGGGTTACGTGAACACTAGGTCACGGGTATGGAGCACCTTCGGCCACACCTCACTAGGTCACTTGTGTGGAGCACCTTTGGCCACACCTCATAAACCGTGAATTCTCAGCCACATATATAAAATCATCGATACACTAGATCACGGGTCTAAAGCACCTTCAACCACACCTTCCTAAGTCACCCGTGTGGAGCACCTTCGACCACACCTCATAATTCATGGACACTCGGCCATGTATATGAATTCATCGTGAACACTAAGTCACGAGCATGGAGCACCTTCGACCACGCCTCACTAGGTCATCGATGTAAAGCACCTCTAGCCACACCTCGTAATTCATGAATGCTTCTAGGTTTTTTCTATGTTCGTTGTCTTTCTTTTTTGTTGGAACACATTACCCATTTGTCATATTTATTTATGAAAAATTGGCCTAAATTAATCTAATTCTTCATTTTTGAATAATATATTTCAATTCTAAAACCTTAATAATTTTCAAGGAAAATTTTCCATGATTTTTGGCCTAAAGAGAATTCAAGGGAATTTCATATCTTATCATTTAAATTTTCTCTTTTCCACCTTTTAAATCATATTATTGAGAAGGGGAAATTTCTTTTCCACAACAATAATATTTATCATTATTAATCAATATAATTCAATCTTGCTAACCATAATTTCCCACAATAAGGTCATCATTATTTAGCCATAAATTTTCCATAAATATGGTCATCATTAATTAGTCTTAATTTTTTCCCAATAATGTTCATCATTAATTAGTCTTAAAGTTAACCATAACAACAATATCCATCACTAATATAGTCAATTATTTTCCCATAATCATATGCATCATTATTAATAATCATAAGTTTTCCCCATCACTTTGGGTATGATTTTCTTTCCTACTTGTGTTAAACTTACTAACATTGATTTCATTATGAAAATCAGAAGTCTAATTTAATATTAAGAGTAGTAAGCCAAGCAACCCAAGCATTGAAATGAGCTCTTCTTCTAAGTTATTTCATGATCTTAATAAAATCACATTTTCGGTTTAAGCATTAACCATTAACCATCTCCTAGATTTATCATGCACGCTAAGTCATTCGTTATTTCTAAATCAAAAATGTAGACAAGGATTCTAATTCAATGGAAGCAAAATCTTAATCATGCATATTAGATCATGGAATTAGAATTTAATAAATTGCTAACCTACCTTGCTTCCTTTACTCTCTCTTTTTCCCTTCTTCTCTTCTTTTCCATTTTCTCTTTTTCTCCTTTGTCTCACATATGATTATGTTGCATGGAAAATAAACTCTCACTCCCTTACTTTTCCTTGCTTCACTTGTTCCTCTTCCTTTCCTTTTCTCTTTCGATCTTTTCTTTTCTACTTGCCGAGAGGGTGGGACGTGTATATGCTCTAATGAGAGTCAAATTTCCCTTTTCTTTATGTTTAGGTGGCGTGAGCATTCTTCCAAACTTGAAAATAAAATTATTTTCTTTCATGTCTTCCTTCTTTCCTTTAATTCTTGCCGCACCCCACCCAAATTCTCTTCCAATTCTTTTGTCTCTTGCTGCCCCACGTGTCATGTGGACCTTTTACATCTCTTTGCTTTTCTTATGGAACACGTCATGGAGAAGAAAAGGGGAAATCCAATGCAACTATCCTTCTCCCTCTCTTGTGCCGTGTAGATGTGTCCATGAAATAGGAATTTAAACATTTCAAAATGTGTTTTCAAGTACAGCCCCTCCTTTCTCATTCCAAGCTCTCATTTGGTTAGTAGGACACGTCAATGAGAAGGGGAAGGGAAGCTCAACGTGTTGGTTTCATTCCTTCACGCCATGCTTCATCTCCTTGCTTGTAATTTGGTGTTAGCCTCCTCCCATAAGTTTTCTTTTTGGCCTTAAAATTCTACACACTTTATATATATTTTTTCACAAAGTGTACTTGCAAATACACTTTGCCTTTGCTTGCACACTTGGTAATTCCCTTCCTTGCAAGTTTAGATTGTCCACTCTCACAAGTAACAAAAAAAAATGCTACACCTTTGTTTAATTATTGCACACTTCACACCACCTTCCCTCACGTGTGGCGTCCAAAAAGGAAAGGGAAAATTGGGTTTATGCTAGCTATATTTCCCACGTTAGGCACATCCTTCCCGTAAGCTCCTTCCATCACTCTCCTTAATCCCATTTCATTTTATTTCACTTAAAAATCTGCACCAAATTATATAGGAGAATTGGGAGGTGGCGTGTGGCTCACGTGTAGCCTTCCTTTCCCTCTTAGCCAAGTAGTACCACATGTATATTGTATTCCTTCTTTCTCTCTTTAATTCATGTGTGCACCCCTCCTTTCCTTTCTCAATTCTCGTGAGTCATGCATGTATATTTATTCATAGAATTAATTTCCCATCCTCCTTTGTATTGTCCATTGGTCCCACATACAAAAAATGCATGCAATTTCTTTCCTTCTTAGTTCACGTGTGATTTGGAGGCTTCATGCATGAAATTATAATTTCCATTCCTCCTTTCACGTGGGATGCAAGGCACACATATGCCTATGTTTTAACTAGTTACATCCTATATTACTTCTCTCTTGATACTTAGGCTAGGTAAATAAAAAGAAAAATAAAGGATTAATTTAAGCATCAAATTTTCATGCAAAATTACCTTTTAATATAACCATTTTAGGCCTTTAAATTATGCAAGCCAAATTTTTCCTTCCTTAAGCTAATTCATCTAATTAATTAGCAAGCAAGTAATTCATACTAATTAATTAAATGACACCATTAATTCTATCCATTTAATTAAAGACCATTAATTTAGGCTAATTAAATTATGAGGTGTTACAATGATGATGACAGCTTGAACTCTCTGCCTGAAGGAATAGAGATGAATGAAGAAAACTTTGGCCTATTTGTAAAGAAATTCAGCAAGTTCTTCAACAACAAAAAAAGGAAGTCATTATGGAGAAATCAAGATGGGAGCAAAGAAATTCCAACATGCTATGAGTGCAGAAAAATTGGCCACATTAAATAAGAATGTCCCTAATATCTAAAGAAGTAAGAAACACTAGAGAAAAAGAAGGAAAAGAAGAAGGCTTTTGTCTCATCAATCTGGGGAGACAGTGATGAAGATAATGATGGTGAGCAAAAAGAAGCAAATCTTTGCTTGATGGCAAAGGACCAAGATAAGGGGAAAAACCCAAACTCCTCTCCTTCATATGATGAATTATTAGATGCTTTTGAGGAACTACATGGTGAGTCACTGAAAATAGCCAAAACCTTATCTTTATCTAAAAGAAAATTTCTTTATTTTGAAAAAGAAATTGGTACTTTAAAAGAAGAAAATCTAGTTCTGAAACAAAAAATTTCCACTTTAGAAAAACCTGAAAGATGTATCAATATTTGTGAAGAGTGTGAAAAACTGAAATTTGAAAAGGAAGATTTGACAACCACTTTAGCAAAATTTACAAATGGGAGAGATAATCTGAATATACTCCTTGGAAAACAAAGATGTGTATCCAACAAAGCCGATATAGGATATGAATCTGACACTAGATAAAAGTATTACAAAAATTTCTTTGTGCCTGCTGTCCAATCTAGTAGTCCCTATACAACATGCTTTCATTGTGGTCTAAAAGGTCATAGCTCTCATATATGTTCCTACAATAAAAATGGACTCATTGAAACCAAGAAAAAGTGGGTTCTCAAAGGAATGACTAACTCACAAGGACCTAAAATGATTTAGGTACCTAAGATCAAAGGTTGAAATTTTTCCTTGCCGATTTTTCTGAAGGCAAATGGTGACAAATGGTACTTGGATTGTAACGCCCCTATCTAGTATTACCATTAATTATGATATAAGAAGATAGGTTCAGTACATTATCTTTATCCTTTATTTAATTAAAGTCTGAGCAGTTAAACCATCGATTTATATCAAGCAGATTAGGTTCGGGATCTTTCGCTCAAATTAAATAAACTTACATGCGCAGCGAAATAAAAGAAATTCTATGCTACATTGCATAATTTAAACTTTCATGCAATTCAATAAGTTTCATAATGTCCATTACATTACAATAAATATGTATCAGGATATGCAAAGTACCCGTCCATAGAAAGTCAGGAGACAACAATCTTATCACTCAGACTCTCTTTACAAATTTTTCAGACGGACCAATCCTTCGCCTATCCCTTCCCCTGTTCTTTCCTAAATACATCTCAAAACTACTACCAAAAGAATAATCCTAGATCTAACCGAAGCATGTCTAGACTAGGATCAAAAAATAGGGGTTACAAAAAACTCCTTAACCCAAAAGAACTCAAACTCCCGACCTAGCTATGCGTTCATATCTGATACATATTAGCATATAATGAGAAACACAAGTTTCTCAGTAGCTTAACAATTCGGTTTTAAAACAACCAATATGTATCAGGGTGCAAACACTAAAATAGTAATTCTACATTCTTGGAATAAAATGCTATACATTCACAATATAACTAGCAAGCAATATGTGATCAATTAAAATGTTAATAGGATAAAAAAAACATACTTGTAAATACTCATGCTGTGACTTACATTATCATAAAAGTAACAATTTATTTAAGCTTATCCTTCTTAAATTTTCTATGTACTTTAGCTGTGTACACTTGGGCACTCGTGGACACTTGGCCACCTTTAAAATTCTTTGTGCACACTTGGGCACATGTGGACACTTGGCCACCACCTAGGGTAATTGTGCACACTTGGGTATTATGTGGACACTTGGCCACCTTCCTAGGGTCATTGTGCACACTTGGGCACTATGTGGCACTGGGCCACCACCTAGGGTCATGGTGCACACTTGGGCACTAGGTGGGCACTTGGCCACCTTTGAAATTCTTTGTCAATTTTTCAAGGGAAATTCTCTTTTTCTTGTAAGTTTAATGCAAGTATATATTTCATATGGGAAATTCAATATTTAAGGGATAATTTCTATTTTTCTTTGAAATAATTTCTAAGGTATATTTCCTTATAGAATTTTAATAATTCTAATATTAATTTCTTTTCTTTGAAATTGATTCTCATGTATATTTTCTTTCTAATAATTTCTCCTTTCTTGGAAATAAATTCCCATGTACCTTTTCTTTCTAAAAATTATCATAATTTCCATACTAATTTCTTTTCTTAGAAAATTAATTTCAATATATAATTTCTTTCTAAAAATTCTAATAATGTCCATAATTATTTCTTTTCTTGGACAATTAATTTCAATATATAATTTCTTTCTAAAAATTCTAATAATGTCCATAATTATTTCTTTTCTTGAAAAATTAATTCCAATATATAATTTCTTTCTAAAACTTCTAATAATGTCCATAATTATTTCTTTTCTTGGAAAATTAATTCCAATATATAATTTCTTTCTAAAAATTCTAATAATGTCCATAATTATTTCTTTTCTTGGAAAATTAATTCTAATATATAATTTCTTTCTAAAAATTCTAATAATGTCCATAATTATTTCTTTTCTTGGAAAATTAATTCCAATATATAATTTCTTTCTAAAAATTCTAATAATGGCATAATAATTTCTTTTCTTGGAAAATTAATTCCAATATATAATTTCTTTCTAAGAATTCTAGTAATGTCTATAATTATTTCTTTACTTTGATTCAAAGTCATATTGCATAGCTTATAAAATTCCAATAATGAATCTTATGGATTTAGCCTAGGGAGTCTTATTCATTTGGCAATTCTATTTCCTTTATTTTTGTTCTTTACTTAATACACTTAAAAGATTAGGGATTCTTTCCTTGGTGGTCATCACAACTTCTTACCCTAATCCATAATCCAACAACATACTCAGGCTATTCCATCCATCAACAATTTCATAACCACACATGCTAGCCAACAAGCATACACTTAAATCAAGAATGTAGAGACAACCTAAGTTCCATGGAAAGCTTGAATATAGACATTGGATTACATAGCTAGTAACATGGAACAAAAATTTGAATTGTTAACCTACCTTGCTTCCCTTGCTTCATCCCTTTTAATCACTTTTGCTTCTTCCTTCTCCCAATTCTTTGTGCTTCACATGGTCTCCCTTTAAAGACTCTTCCAAGACCCTTCAAATCTCTTCTTCTTTCCCTTCTTCACATGAAAGGGTTGCATGTATTTCTCAAGAGTGGGTTTTCCTTGTCTCATCCCACTCTCTCTTCCTTTCTCTCTTTTTCTTTCCTTTTCTCACGTGTGGGTGTGTGTGTTTCATGGAATGTATTCCCATTTGTTTCTTTTCCCTCACTTCACGCCACCTACCTCCTTGTTTTCTCTCCTTTCTTTTTTTTTTTTGTTTTTCTTTCTTTTCTTCCCTACTTCACGTGTGTATGTCTCTTTGTGGGACTAAAATTTAAATTCCCATTTCTCTATCTCCTTCACATGTGGGTTGTAGTACAGAAGTCAAAGTTTCAACTCACTATTGTATCTTTCTTGGCTTATGTGGCGTGTGGTTGGGTGAAGATTCTAATTGCATTTTATTTTCATTTTCCTAAAAAAAATTCTGCACTTGTACTCTCTTGCTTGCAACTTTGGTATTTCTTTCTCTTACAAGTTTAGATTACACACTTTCACAAGCAATTAACTTTCACAAGCAACCTTGGTATTTCTTTTTCTTTTTTTATTCTCTCTTTTCCTCCCTAATTCATGTGACACCTATACACACCTATATATATTTTTGTTGCATCCTTCTTCCCCTTCTCCATTCACGTGAACCATGCATGGAGTTCATGCAAAATTTTCTTCTTTCACCCATTTGCACATGAAGCCCATGCATACATATATAATACTAATTTTTTTTTAATGCTTTTGATCTCCTTTCCTTTCCACCTCATATGTGGCTTGGGATTGCCATGCATAAAATTTTAATTTCCATTCCCTTCTTTCATATAGGATACATGCAAGACACACTCATGCATATATTTAAATAGATGTATCTCATTTTGCTTCTCACTTGGTACTTAGGCTAGGTAAATAAAAAAGGAAATCAAAGAATTAATTTTAAGCACCAAATTTTCATACAAGTTTACCTTTTAATATAACCATTTTAGGCCTTTAAATTATGCAACCCAAATTTTCACTTCATTAAGCTAATCCATCTAATTAATTAGCAAGCAAGCAATTCATAATAATTAATTAAATGACACCATTAATTCCTTTCATCAAAGATCATTACTTTAGACTAATTAAATTATGAGGTGTTACATGGATAGTGTATGCTCAAAACATATGACTAGAGACAAGTCCAAGTTCATATCCCTTCAACCCAAAGATGGAGGAAAAGTAACCTTTAGAGGAAATGGAAAAGGTAGAATCATTGGAATAGGTAAAGTTGGTAAAAATTCATCCACCACCATTGATAATGTCTTACTAGTAGAAGGTTTGAATCATAATCTCTTAAGTATTAGTCAATTGTGTGACAAAAACAATCAAGTAATCTTTGATTCAAATCATTGCATTGTAGAAAATAAGGCTAATAATAAAGTCATATTAATAGGACATAGAATCAACAATGTATACATGGTTAATTTAGAAGAAGAACCCCCTTTAGACTCAAAATGCTTAATTAGCATAAGTAATGATAGCTGGATATGGCATAGAAGATTAGCTCATGCTAGTATGAGCCTTCTAGATAAACTTGCTAAAAAAGATTTAGTAATAGGATTACCTAAAATTAGCTTTGAAAAAGATAACATCTGTGATGCATGCCAAAGAGGAAAACAAGTTAAAGCATCCTTTAAGTTTAAAGATATTGTGTCTTTCTCTAGGCTCTTACAACTCCTCCACCTAGATTTATTTGGTCTAACCAGAACCAAAAGCTTAGGAGGAAATTATTATGTACTTGTTGTTGTGGATGACTTCTCTAGATTCACTTGGACTTTGTTTCTCTCCCAAAAGGATCAGGCCTTTACAGCTTTTGCCAAATTAGCTAAACTTATTCAAAATGAACAAGAATCAACTATTGTGAAAATCAGAAGTGATCATGGAGGAGAATTTGAAAACAATCACTTTGAAAACTTCTGTGTAGAAAACAAAATTAAACACAATTTCCCCTGTCCAAGAACTCCACAACAAAAAGGGGTAGTAGAAAGAAAAAAAAGAACCTTAGAAGAGATGGCTAGAACAAAGCTTAATGATAGACAACTACCTAGCTATTTTTGGGCTGATGTTGTAAATACTGCATGCTACATCATGAACAGAGCATTAATTAGACCTATTTTAAAGAAAACCTGTAACGACCCCCTAATACAACATACACAATCATGTATCTGAGTAGCTGAAGCATATGGGTCTTTCTAAGTAGTTATTCCCGATGTGGGAATGTCAGGGGATCGCTACTGGTTGAGCGTAACCCAAATAGACTTCTCGTTGTCCATTCAGATTCTGTTCAACCCTAATTCATACACAGCTAACTAGTTATACATACATACATCATAAATTACTCTGGAATGAAATCTAAAACTCATATACACGTCACGTCATACATTCATGCACATTCCAACTCAATTCACAAGTTTACAGCGGCAAACCCTACCGAAAATTTGACAGAGTTTCCTCTGTATTTTGAACATACCCAAAATACAATAATCACCTGTTTACAATCACACAACCAATCCAACAACAACAGTAAGCATAAATGACAGAAATCCATATATACAGCAACGTCAATCCCATCACTACAGTCAACATAAAACATCTGATTTATACATGTATAGTCAATCCAATCACTACAAAAAAAACATAGAAGATAGAACCCAATATACAGCAACGTCATCAAAGTATATATATGCAAGACGATTCAAGCCTAAGCTAAGTCATTCTCCTGTTTATCACCACGGCATCATCAGCTATCGTCTAGGTTCCTGTCCCTGTCCCTGTTCATCTGAGTAAACAACCTAATGAGATATAAAATCCCAATAGAATAATTTACAGTTCAAATATACTTCAAAAATTGGCTGAATACTCAACGGTGTGAACACCGAAATCATCTTCCCGAAATCAGTTCGAAAATAGTGAAATACCTTATCTTTAAAATTGTTTTATTACATGGAAATTGCGGCAATTAATCGAAATCATAAAATCCATTTCTTTTAAAATATCAATACTCAAAATCAAATAAAATCCCATGCCCGGTGTATCTAAATCCACGTTAGCTATAAATCCGCTATAACCAAATCTAAATCGTCCTCTAATTGCACGTCATTTAGAGAGAATACCTCTCTTAAAGTTGGGTGTGATCCGTAACACCAATCACCCGAATTAAGCCTATATTATGAGTGTGATCCGTAACACCAATCACTCACTCAAGGACCGGGTGAGAATCAACATCTAGGGCATCCCCTAGCATGTGCACATACGCCAATTCTCATTCTCATACAGTCTATTCGAACTCATATGCACACGGTCGACTATTCCTCAGGGTTCTAGGGTATTACGCCTAAATCACAACGTTTCCCCATGTAGGCTATCCCCCCTTATACTCCTTAAACCTTTCTTAGGGTCGTCCTGATTTATCACGTGATCTCTAACGCAGTATAGACCAAATCAGGTAAAAACAATATCAATTAAAAGCTCCCTGTACTCGGGATACTTAACGGCCGTCCCATACCGGCTATCAAGTACCCTACCCTAAGTAAATCCGTCCTAAAGGCATCTAAACTCGACAAACAAAGTGTCGAACATGAAATTAGGGTTTTCAGCACACAAGCATGTAATTCATTCCATCGAAAGCAGCACGTAAATCCATGCAAATCATCTAAATCATTCAGGATCTACTAGGTCAAATCTAGGGTTCAGGAAGCATAAATTATCCTACCTGGTCTCCTGTCACTCCAAATCGCTTCAGAACTTCATGTAGTCTCGGTTTCTGAGCCCAATTAATTTCCTGGACATTAAATTAAATATTCAGACTTGTCACGTTATCCGTTTTTCGATCCTAAGTCCGGTTACCCTAATACCTGGTCAATTTATTGCCTAATTACGTTCAGCAGTTATTTTAGTCAGATATCATCAGTTTTTGGAAAATCAGACCTTACCAATGTGATCGGATGATGGAATTCTGTGTCGAGGTGGTCTCAGTTTCTCCCGATGCACGTTCAGAAGCTCCCACGGCGGCGCACGGCAACGTACGGTGGCGCACAGCAGAGGGGTGCGGTTTGCCTCGAAAATTACACCACGGTGAAGCCCGCAAGTCCAGGAGTCCAAATATGGTGGTAGCACGGCGGTTCTCGGCCGTTTGGATGGCGTTTTCCGGTCACAAAGTTTCACGCACGGCGGACGGAGATTGCCTCGATCCAGGAGCGTCCAGCCTCCGTTTGACGTTGGCGAGCTACTGGAGGAAGCTGGCAGCTCAAGCTACACGGTGGTGGGGGCGGTGATGGTTAACGGTGACGGACGGTGGCGATCTGAGCTGGCGAAGTTTTCACGCGGTGGAGGAGAAAAGTGGCGTTTTCCGGTGATGCTGGCGGCCGTTGGTGGCTGTGGGTGGTTGCTGGAGGTTGTGGGTGGTGAGGGCTATCGATTGGTGTGCCAGGTGGCGGCCCACGATGGCTGTGGTGGCGGTTCACGGTGGAGGAAGGATGAGAGATAGGAGAGAGAAAGTGTGGTGAGGAGAGAGAGAGATTTGAGAGAAATGGAGGGAATTCGGGAAATTTAAAGCCTTCGAGGGCGATTTTGACTTTTTTCAGACCACCCGAGAATACTTTAGGGTGTCGGCATCCATCCAGACGTTGGCACGTGTTTCTATGCGAAGGTTTTGGCCTCTGTCAGTGAAATTGATACACGAAACATCTTCTGTCAGTTTTTGATCGTCGGATTGCATTTCTTTCTGTTTGATCGTGTTTCTAACTTCGAGCAACCTTCCGTTTTGAATCACTATCCTCGAAAGTCATGCCAGGCTTCTTTTAAAAGGGATTAGGGTTAAAAATTCGATTTTATCCTTTAAAACTCTTTCAAAATCCTTTCGGTTGTTACAAAACCCCCTATGAACTATACAAAGGAAGAAAACCAAATATCTCTTATCTGCATGTGTTTGGCTGTAAATGTTTTGTTCACAACAATGGAAAAGACAATCTAGGAAAGTTTGATGTTAAATCTGATGAAGAAATTTTCTTGGGGTACTCTAGCACTAGCAAAGGATACAGAGTATTTAATAAAAGAACATCTTCTATGGAAGAATGTATTCATGTTGTCTTTGATGAATCTAACCCTCTTGAATCAGGAAATGTATCTAGTGACATTATAGTTGGATTTGAGAATATGAGCATTCAAGATAAGGAAAACAGCAAAGAAGAAAAAGTTCAGTCATCAAGCCCAAAAGTTAAAGAGAAAGATGCAGAGACAAATCTCCCACAATCTTGGAGAAATGTGAGGCATCATCTAATTGATCAGGTAATAGGTGATGTTTCACAAAAGGTGATGATTAGGAATTCCCTTAAGAATACTGGTTGTGCTGTTGGTCTTTTATATAAAATTGAACCTAAAAATGTAAAAGAAGCCTTAATGGATGAACATTGGGTACTGGCCATGCAAGATGAATTAAATCAATTTGAAAGGAACCAAGTTTGGGACTTAGTTCTTGTCCCCAATTATCACCCCTATTATTGGCACTAAGTGGGTTTTCATAAACAAACTTGATGAATCAGGAAAGGTTGTAAGAAATAAAGCTAGACTAGTCGCAAAAGGTTATAACCAAGAAGAAGGAATAGATTATGATGAAACCTTTGCACCTATAGCAAGATTAGAAGCTATTAGAATGCTCCTGGCTTTTGCATGTTATAAAAACTTTAAACTATGTAAAGAGTGCCTTTTTAAATGGGTTCATAATGGAAGAAGTTTATGTAATGTAACCTCCTAGTTTTGAAAATCCAGACTTACCAAATCATGTTTTCAAATTAAAAAAGGCCCTGTATGGGTTAAAACAAGCTCCTAGAGCTTGGTATGAAAGGCTAAGTAATTTTCTAATTAAAAATGATTTCTCTAGAGGTAAAGTTGACAACACATTATTCATTAAAAAGAGAGATAATAATTTATTAATTGTTCAGATATATGTGGATGACATCATTTTTGGTTCCACTAATGAAACTCTCTATGAAGAATTTGCCAAGCTTATGTAGGGAGAATTTGAAATGTCAATGATGGGAGAACTTAACTTCTTCCTTGGGCTTCAAATAAAACAACTCAAAGAAGGTATCTTTGTTAGCCAAACAAAGTATACCAAGGAGTTACTCAAGAAGTTTGGCATGGAGAATGCAAAAGCAATTGGAACTCCTATGAGTCCAGCCATTAAAATAGACAAGGATGAAGAAGGTGAACCATATGACATTACTAAACACAAAGGTATGATTGGTTCACTGCTTTATTTAACTACAAGTAAACCTATATAATGTTTAGTATATGCATGTGTGCTAGGTTCCAAACATGTCTTAAAATTTCTCATTTCACTACTATAAAAAGAAATTTTAGATATTTGGTTAGAACCTCAAATATGGGATTATGGTATCCTAAAGGATATCCATGTTAGTTAATAAGTTTTTCAGATTCTGACTTTGCTGGTAGTTCAACTGACAGAAAAAACACTAGTGGGACATGTCAATTTCTTGGAAACTCATTAGTATCGTGGTTTAGTAAAAAGCAAAACTGTGTAGCTCTTTCAACTGCTGAAGTTGAGTATTTAGCAACTGGAAGTTGTTGTGCACAAGTTTTATGGATAAAGCAACAACTCCAAGATATGGATGTGAATCTTGAAAAAATTCCAATTAAATATGACAACACTAGTGCCATCAATTTAACTAAAAATCCCATCATGCATTCACGAACTAAGCACATAGATATAAAACATCATTTCATCAGAGATCATGTGCTTAACCATAATGTCTCCTTGGAATTCATTCAAACTGAATATCAACTTGCTGATATTTTTACAAAACCTCTTCCTGAAGAGAGATTTTGTTACATAAGAAAAGAACTTGGTCTATCATCTCCCCATTGAGCATATTTATTGCTTTGTTTACTCTTTTTTTCATATGAACTAACTTAAGCTTCGGGGTGGCCTCAGATTTGTTTTGCAGGATCCCCTTTGATCTTAAAAGACTGTCTGAAAGTTGACAAAGAGAATGTACAAGGTTGATGCTACAATGCTAAAAGTTTGTAAAGAGCTTTATCAAGGAGGAACAACTGAAATTAGATCAGTATAAGACCCAAAATTGGACCTCAACCTAGGCAACAAAGGTACCATTTGACTGCCACAACGATAGTAGTCGACTTCTATCCCTCTAGATCGAAGAAATTCCATCACAAAGAGTGAGCAATCAACTAACACATCGATAACAATCGACTGATAGGCTGCAAACGCTTAGCAGTCGACTGATAATTCATAGCAGCCGACTGATAAGTCACTGGAACCTCAAGATAAAAGCTGAACCCTCGACAGTTGACTACCATGCATTACCAGTCGACTGATACGTTCTTCCCCAATTCTAGGTTGTTAAGAGCATAGCAGTCAACTAATAAGCATAGGGCAATCGACTAATGAGCTATTGGAACCAATTTAAGCCTAAATGTTGTTCGAAAGTCGACTGCCAAGGACCCGATAGTCAACTGCTGAGGCTTTGCATAGCGTTATTTAGCCAGAAAACCCTCGTTTCTCGCATAAACCCTCTATTTTCCTTCCAAATTATCTCAAGCCTCTCCTCCTCAAAGTCTAAATCCTCAAAAATTGCACCAAACAACTGCTTTCAAATGTGCTTGCGACCAAAACCCATTATTTCTCCTACAAAATAAAGTGCGATTTGTCCCCAAATCTCTCAATCTCTTGGTGCAACAAACCCTAACCTTAAAATAAAAAATCTTACGATTTTGATCAATTTCCACCATATTGCCTCACCAAGAATCTGCTAAACTTCCCCTTTCATCCATCTATCATCAATGGCAGCCCAGGTAAAAAGATTAAGGACCAAGGGATCCTCCTCCAAAGAATTTGTCCTTTCAACACTATTTTCCTCTAAAACTCAAGAAAAAAACTACCAAGAAAACTTTGCTCAGAGCTTTGTGGTAACCATTTAGTATGTTAATGTTACATTCTTTAAGCAAGAGAAATTTCATGTATTTCCTCTCATAAAAAAGGCTGGACTGTATAAGTTAATGAAACTACAGAGGAAATGGAGTCCTAAAGTAATTAAAGCCTTTTACTCTAACCTTCAATGGGATGAGATAGATCACTATATTTCTACTGAAGTTAAGGAAAAACCTATCAAATTTAATCAACAGCAGTTAGGAAATTGGTTAGGTGCTGAACCTAATGGCCATGTATTTGGAGACCATCCCACATCCTTAGGAAACATCCTTAACTATGATGCTAGGATTGTGCTAAATGCTTTGCTTCCCCAACCTGCAATTCATCCTACAACAAACTTTGCCACCACTCAGTTTACCTTGCCTAATAGATTACTGCATTATGTTATCACTAGTTGTTTGGTTAACAAAGGTGGCAATTTGGCATATTTTAGTGAGTCTGAACAATTTTCAATGTATTGTGTGTTGACTGAAGACCCTTTCAATGTCCCCTACTTTATAATGGAAAAGATGCTTAGATGTAGCAGGATTAAAAAGGTTGCACTCTCCTATGGCTCACATATCACTTGGATATTGGAAAAGCACAACATTAACCCCTTTGATGAAGAGATTCTTAGGCCTACTGCTATTGATGAAACCACTATATCAAGGTTTCATTACACAAAACATAGTAATGCTTGGGTCCAAAAACCACTATCTTATGCTCAGAGTCAAAGGCAAGAAGCAAGAGACCAACTAGAGGCTGCTCAGACATAGCCTGCAACTGCTCCATCCTTACCACCATTAAGTTTTCCTACTCTACCTACTAATTCCGATGTTCTGAATGCCATCCATAGCCTTCAAGCTTCTGTCACAAACATCTTTAATTCCTTTAGGGTTCGAATGGATGAGTTAACTGAGCACCTAGCTGAACTTGGCACCAGAGTTGCCTCTCTTGAATTCACCTTTGCAGAAAAACACTGAGTTGTTAAAGGCTCTTTAGCAGTCTCAGGAATCGAAGGCTAAACCATAACATGCTTTATTTTATTTTATTTTCTAACTTACCCTTCCTCCCTTTTTTGTTGATGATAAAAGGGGGAGAAGTAGCTAGCTAGGACTTGAAATTAATGTTACATTTATCTTAGCTAGGATTTGAAATTATTGCTCTTAATCTTGATGGATTTGAAATTTATGTTATTACTGTTTTTAACCTTGATCACATTGACTGAACTTGATTATATTGACTGAATCTGATTGAACCTGGTTTCCTAAGGTTGGCAACCTAGGCTTATTACATATTGATTATGGGATACAAACTATTTTTAAGGAATGGCTATAAGTTTTTTTTTTATGCATAAATTTAGGGGGAGCCTTATGATAAAAGTATTACTTGCAACTAACTTTATTTTCAAAGTGCTTTTATTAATGTGTTTGTCATCATCAAAAAAGGGGAGATTGTTGACCCATTGAGCATTTGGCTCTTAAAGACATTTTGATGATAACAAACAAATTGAATCATTTCAGGAAAATCAAGTCTAAAAGCTCATCAAGGCAAGTCAAGAAGAACAAGAAACTAGATAAACCAATTAGAACTTGAAATTGTAAGGATATAATATTAACTTGAGCTCGAAAATCTTTTCCAAATGTTTGAGAGTGTTTTTCAATGATTAAGTGGCTTCTTCAAAGTAAACTTTTCACTCAAAAGTCAAAACTCTCACCTAGTAGTTGACTTACACAATATAGTAGTCAACTGGTAGATACAGAGCTTTGAAAATTACAAACAGAAAGCCACTAGTTGACTGCCAGAAACCTAACAGTCGAATGATAGCCAACAGAGAGATACCAGTCGATCAATGAAGCAAATAGTCGACTAATAGGCCATTTGGCATTTGAAAAACTTACACTGGAGGTACGACAATCGACTGCCAGGGTATAGCAGCCAATTGCCATGGCACTGTTTTGAAAAATAAAGCTTTCAGAGAGGCACCAGTCGACTGCCAGGGTATAGCAACCGATTGCTACATCACAAATTTGAAAAATTCTTCCCTCTAGAAAGTCACCAGTCGACTGCCAAGAAACAACAGCCGACTTCTATGGCACTATTTTGAAAAATGAACTTGCCAAAATGTTACCAGTCGACTGCCAATTGAGCATCAGTCGACTGTTGCATATTGCATTGCAAAAAATTTGAATTTAAGAACACGACAGTTGACTGGCATATCATAGTAGTCGATTACAGGTTGCAGAGATGACATTAGGCTAAGTACAAACGATTATTTTTGCATAGATTACATCTGATTTATTTTCTGAGTGAATTTTTAACCTTTTCTCTTATAAAAACTCTATAAATAAAGCCTTTGGAAAGCCTCAAAAGATAGAGAAATAGATAGAACGAAAATCCTCTTTTGAAAATCATTTGAGCTCTGTTTACTATTGTTTCCATTGGTTCTTCTTCTGTAAAATCTACTCTGATTAAGAGAGTTTCTGAGTTGATAAAATTTCTTTCTTTAAACTGAGAGATATCAAGGAAAAGTTTTCCTTGTGAGGATTAAAAGAGTGAAAATCTGTAGTGGCTTACAAGTGCCCTTGTTAAACTTGTGGAAATAGTGAAAAATCTCAAGTGTTGACGTAAGGAATGGATGTACGCTTGTTAATAAGATGAACTAGGATAAATCACTGTGTATCTTTTAATTCCTGCACATTATTTTCTTCATTTACTTTCAGATAATTTATCTACTGTCATAACTGATACTTGCTGCTATACTTTTCTTCTTGATAAAACTACTCTTGTTGCTCTGTAATGAGTTAATTTAACTGAATCAATTTCTGCTCTTACTATCAAAAGATAAGCTATCTACATTTCTGCTTAAGCTAAGTTTAAATTCTAAAAAAAAAATTTTTAAACACCCAATTCACCTCCCCTCTTGGGTGCCAACCATTTCTAACATAGATATGTATATAAATACGACCTGAAAATACCAAATCATATATATCAATAAGGCACATAGACCCATCAATCTCATAAAATAGAGTATAATATATTAAAGAGCTGGGGGACTTGTTAGTTAACAATCCCCAAAATAGAGGGCTGCCCAAAGGAACACATTGAATTAATTTGTTGGTAATGCTAGCCCTATACCCATAAGGCGCCTCCTAATTATCTTGGTACCAATATTCATCTCTTTCATTGGTCACTCAGCCCCCTCAAAGGGCCAGATCATGCCACTCACTATCACAACGAGTCAATGCTACTAAAGAATCACCACTTTATAATGATGGATCATTTTCTGGGTACATGATTCGTTAACATATATACTAGGATGATAGGCTCCCAATCATGGTGTCTAAGTATGTAACTCCATGGCCACCAGAGTACACTAACTTAGGGCTAACCACCAACATGATGTTTTCTCAATAATTCTAGGATTGAATGAATGTTTTACATCCAAATTTATGATTCGCAATGACTGTCCTATATTGAATATTAGTCATCCAATCCAAAATCTATCTATTTTTGATGCATATGCTAGGAATACTTTCAACTCTCCTTGTTATTTCCTCTCAACGCATAATCCTATATTACCCTTATGTGTTCTAATTCTTGGTTTGAGTTTAGCCTTGTTTCTATACTAGTTGGAGAATTATGTCCATTTCTCTTTTTCTTGAAACAGGGGCCAACTAGTTAACTACTAGAGGCCTGACAATCAATTAATAGCTCTCTTTTTAAAATAGGGTTTTCAACCTGAGAGCTAGCAGTCGACTGTTAGAGGTTTAGTAGTTGACTATTAAGTTATTGACTTTTCAACATCACATTTTGTTTGGACATTTTTTAAACAATAATAAAAATTAATAAATATGAAAATAAACAAAAAATAAATTTAAAATTGATGTAATAAACTTTAAAATTTTATTTTTATTTCAAAAATAAATTAATGAATTAAAAATAAAAATAAAAAAGAGAAATACAAAAAAATATTTTAATCTATTTTATAATTTTAATAAAAAAAAAAGAAAAAAATTATAAAAAAAAAATTTCACTTTTACTATTTTCACATTTTAAACTTCTTTCTTTTATTTCCAATTTTACCCTTTCTACCCTAGATATAAAATCCTAAAGACAAAAATAAAGGGGGGACGGATTTTTTGAGGGAGCCGCATACGAGAGCTTCTGAAACAGTGAGACGCAGGGTGAGGGAGAGAAAGAGAGCTTGTGCAGAGCGGTGAGTGTGAGAGAGCTCAAGGACATCCGTTGTTCTCAGCCGAACACCACTCCACAGAAGTGGCCGCCGGATTGGGTCATCGTCGTTGGGCTGTTGGACGACAACGGGAGGCTTGTGTCTTTTCTCTACATCTTTGGTGTTCCTCTCGGTTTGGCCGAGAGAGGTAAGCCTCTAAACCCACTTCTCTTTGCATTTTACTCTATGATTCGAACCTGTTGTCCTAATGATTGCCGCATTGATTCTTAATCTCTATATGGTAAATGGATTGTTGGCCGAGATTTAGGTCTGTTCCTCACTCTGTTTTTGTTCTGTTTCGGTTTTGACATGGCGGGGCTGAAAACACTGTTGTATTGGTTGTTCTTGCATTGATTAAATGTAATTGATTCATGGTTGATTTAATCCTTGGGAATTTGGTTGCAAAATGAACAAAAATCTGTTTAATTCATAGACTGGTTAAGGGTCTAAGGATAGTGCTGTAATGGCTGATTTAATGCTTGTGTTTTTGGCAGCAAAATGAATGGAAACCATCCCCTATAATTGCTGAAATTCTGGTTTGTATGAGGCTGGACGTGTTCTTTTAAATTTGTGATTTAACTCGTATGTTTTGTTGCAAGTTAAATGGAAGGTCATCTTTTTTTTTTTACTGCTAAAATTCTATCTGTTTAAGGCTGATAGTGAGTATGTTTTGCTTGTCAAAACCATGGTTTAATATTGCTGATCGGATTTGGATATTCTACTGCAAATTTGGTGGAGTATCTTTCATTTCTAAGTGTTAAAATCATGTGTTGAAACGTTTGAATGTGATACTACTTTGAGTGGTAATTTTGGTGGGTTAAATCCATACTCTGGGTTAGCTGAAAATGGGGTCTGAAATGCTGGTTTGTTTGTTGCAATTTCAGTGAGAAATCTTTTAGTTAAGATGTTGAAGCCATGGTAATATGGTCAAATGTAGCGTAGTTTAAATCAATGTTTTGCTTGTAGAAGGTATGTTTCATGTTTTAAGATATGCTGATGGTAGTGGTGATTTTTATCCCATTGAAAATCAATGTTTAGGTGCTTGAAATGATGACTAAGGCATTGTTTAGTGCTGGTGCTTACTGTGTTATTTCTTTCTATTGAAAACTCATGTTTGAGTGTCTAAATACTGTTTTAATGTCTATGTGAAGCCCACTTCTTGAAAATCATGTTTTGGTGTTTTGAAGCCTCTTTTAATAGGTGCCATTTTGTTTGTTTAAATGTTGTCTAACTTTTTTTGTTTTGTGAGTCATGTTCTTGTGTTTGGGTGTTGTTTTGGTGTTTACATATTGTCTAGCTTTGTGATTCATGTTTTAGTAGTTTAAAGCTTCTTTGAGATTAACATACATATTATTTTGGTGTCAATGTGTTGTTGAATTCCATTGAGTATGCGTTGATGTTTTAAAAGTCTCTCTTGTTTCAAAAATTCAAAAAAAAAAAAAAAGCAAAAAATGGGAAACGAAAAGAGTAAGAACATGATGTTAATGTTAAAACACACATACCAAATCCTACAAATTTTTTTGTTTGTGAAAACATTTTGATCATCTGATTCTTTCTCTTTTTACAAAAAAGGTAATGTTTCCTTGTTGCTATGCTTTGTGTGTCCAACTACGTGAACTTTGCTCCCATGTAATTGGATAAGTAGGCCCTAAGCTCTTATCCGAGGTCAAGTCCTGTCTTGTAAATATTTTGTTTGTTTCTTTGTTTGGTTTCTCTTTGTTCTGCTTGATTTTCTCCTTTATGCATGTCAATGCTGTGCTAGGAGAGTTTTCTCTCATAGGTGTCTTCTTTGAGTTCTTTCCTTGTTTTTTGTGTTGTTTGCATGTGTTGCTTTCTAGGTATGTCATGGCCAATTACGTTGTTTATAGGAACTGTTATGTTTTCGTGATGTTGTGTGCTTTTTCTTGTTTTCAACCATTTAGACATGTTTTTGAGGACCCAAGCATTCATTTGAAAAAGTGAGTGAGAGGAAACTATGGTTGTCCAGGTGGATTGAGTTCTTTGCCCATGGAAGTGTTTTGTTTTTTCTTATGTGATGTTTGTTTTTAGTCTATTTGAACATGTTACTAAAGACTTGAACTTTCAACTAAGAAAGTAACTGACAGGAAACTCACATTGTTCAAGTAGACAATATTTGTGTTTGTGTGATTATCAACTATATCCTACGAGTTCAATGAAGTGGAATATGTTAACAGTTTTCTAGTTCCTTTGCTGATTCTTGATTAGTGGAATTCAGCTAATGCCTATAGAAAAGTTGTGCTAAGTATTTCATATTTAGCGCACATTTCTATCTTATGTCTATCTTCCCTTCATCTTGTTTTCATTTAATATAATTGTGATATCTTCTTAATTCATGAATTTTGTTTTTATAGAGTTGGATTTAATTTGAAACTTTATTTAATTTGAAACTTTAATGTTGTTTTGTGTGGATTTAAATATTTAGCCAAGGTGTCCATTTCTCTTGCATATTTTGTTTCTTCTTTTGTTTCAGTCTTATTTTCCCTGTTTATGATTTTCTGTTTGCAAAAAGTAGGTAAACAAAGTAAGTTTAGGCCAATTTAGCTTTTTTTGCAGATTTGTTCTAGGGTAACTGTCCTCTGGATGGGTGTTGTGATTCATATATTCTACGTAAGAATTTCTCCTTTTGTTTGTTCATTCTCCTACTTCTGCATCACCATGCTACGTTTTGTTGCTAGTTGCCACCGCTTGTCCCTTTGGCCTTTGCTTCAGTTTTCCATTCTGTCTGAGTCTTCTTAGTTCACAACAAGCTTTTTTTCTTTCAAAACTGTTTCAGCAGAGTATAAGAATATCAATCACTTCTGCAAGTTTCTTAGTTCTCACTTTCCGTTGGGACGGCTGTGACTGAAGAGGAACAATGATTTCGGCTATTTCTTGGGTCCCCAAAGGGGCATTGAAGGCCGAACCTGTTGTGGCAGACCCTCCTTCAAAGGAGGAAATTGAAGAATTGATCAACAACACTGCCCTGGACAGAAGGTACCTCTCTTTTCTTCATTCTGTTTTGCTGTCTTGTAGTGCATTTGCTTTCTGTGTTTTGCTGCTGCAGTTATTTATACATTCTACTTGTGTATCAAGCTCATTGGTTGCTGATTCTGTTGCCGTTGTTCTGGTTTATACTTCATTTTTGTGCTCTTTGCATGTGATTGAATCATTTGTTCTTTTATATCTGGTTACCCATTTTTATTTTTTTCAGTTTGAGTGGCATAAGTCTTTTAATTACCTGGCAATAGGATGCTGAAATAATTGAGTTTTTCTGGGGAAAGTTTGTACTGCTTCTATGCTGAAATAATACAAAATGCCTATGTTAAAGTCCTTTCTTACTGAAGTCTCATGCAGGGAATATCTTGGAACTTGGATTATATGCACGCAAGTAAATCCGAAGAAAGGAAATTCATTTATGCCTTTTTTGTTCTTTTGTTCATGATCCTTTTCCTTTACTCTCCTGTCCTTTTTTGCTTGTCAGTCAGTCTGTGAAATTCTTGGTTGTTTGATAATCTAAGAACAACTTTGTTTCTTAGCTGTAGGGAAATAGTGTAATAGGAGAACGACTTTACTTCATAGCATTTTGGATAGTTAGGTGTTATTACTTATGAACTATGAAGCGTAAACATGGACATTTGACATGATGCCAACACATAGGCACGTTAAACTTCAAAAAATATAGAAGATGATACGATACAACAACAACATATATATTTTAAGTTTTCTTTCATTGATATGCTTATAGAAAAGAAAAATAATCAAAATTATTCTATATTTTAAGCAACCTATGCTATTATTTTCTAAATCAAATTTACTAAATCTCATATACAGCAAAATCAATTAAAAAAGAACTTTAATAATCACATTAAAATGAGTTTTCTAGATTTTCATTCACATATTTTATGATATATATATATATATATATATTTTGGGGTCATCCTATGCTTGGCTCAAGTATGAGCCATGTTTGGCACATATCCAAGTTGTGTTTAGCAGTGGTCAAATTTTTTATTCTAACACACTTGTGCGTGTGTCAAATGTGTGCCTACATTGTTTCATAACATGTCAGTGTTGTGTAGTCTTGGTGTCGTGTTGTGTCATATATCAGACATGTGACACACCTAAAGATAGGCTAATAACACTAACCGAACTAAGGGATAACAGAAAGAGAAGAATAGCAGTAGATTAAATATGCAAGGATCTTAAACACACTTAATCTCTACTGGATGAGTTCATAGGAGAACTAGACCCAATTAAATTGAATATATTACTTCAGATGCCTTACAAAAAACAGTTCAAGGTATTTATAGTCAGAATACCCATCTAAGTTGCCTAAAACTGAAAATAAAACATGTGCAGAACATGTGCAGGAAATAAGGAAACATGCCTAAAAACTAGGGAACATTATTGTGCTGAAAAAATAACTGAATTCCTAAAAAGCAGCAAGTAAACATGCCTAAAAACTAGGGAACATTATTTGTGCTGAAAAAATAACTGAATTCCTAAAAACCAGTAAGTGAAGCCTGAGTGGGTCTGCACTTCATCTAGTGGAGGTAACCCCAGTATCTCTAGCAGAAACAGAGGTGAGTCATGGGTTTGGCTGGAGGAAACATGCTTCCTTCTAGAATATTGGAGTGTAGGCTTCATGGGCTGTCTTCTAGAATATGTTAGTTGTGGCTTATTGCTATCAATACTCCCCGCTTGGAATTTCGCCTTGTCCTCAAGGGGAAAATTTGGGAATTGGGCAGCAAGTAAATCATAGTCTTCCCAGCTCTGTTCTTCAATGGGTCGGTCATGCCATTGGATGAGGAGTTCTAGTGTGTGGCCGGATGAAGTAGGGAGCCATCTGTGGGAGATGACACGAGCAGGCTGGAGTAGTAATTCCCAATTAGGTGAGAGGGGTAGGGCTGGTGGTGGAGTAGGTGCTGGCTGTCCATGGGCTGGGCGAAGGAGTGAGACATGGAAGACTAGATGGATGCGGGCAGAAGAGGGCAAATCCAATTGATAAGCGACTGAACCCACCTTGCGGATGATTGTATAAGGTCCAAAGAACCTTGGGGATAGTTTTTCATACTTCCTTTTAGCTAATGAGTGCTGTCTATAAGGTTGGAGCTTCAATAGGACAAGATCTCCAATGTTAAAAGAGATGTCCCTTCTTTTGGAATTGGCTGCATTTTTCATGCGATCCTGTGCTTTTTGGAGGTGGGATCGGATGATTTGGAGCATGTGATCTCTTTGTTGCAGATGCTGTTCTAGATCAAAGAGGTGAGTATCCCCAGCTGTATAAGGATGGAGAGCGGGAGGTTCACGTCCATAGAGGATTTTAAATGGAGTGGTGCCCGTAGAGGTGTGAAAGCCTGTGTTGAAGGAGTATTCTGCCCAGCAAAGGAATTCACTCCATTTAGTGGGCTGTTCATGGGTAAAACAGCGGAGATAGGCTTCTAGGCAGCAGTTCACCACCTTGGTTTGGCCATCACTTTGGGGATGGTAGGCTGAGCTCATGTGGAGTCTGGTTTTGCTGAGTTTGAAGAGTTCGCACTGAATGCACTTAAAAAAATTGAATCCCTGTCAGAAACAATAGAACGGGGCATACCATGGAGTCGGATGATCTCTTGACAGAATGTGGCAGCCACTGTCTTAGTAGTATAGGGATGTGAGAGAGGGATAAAATGGCTGTATTTGCTCAGGTGATCCACTACGACTAGGATAGTGTCAAATCCCTTAGATTTGGGAAGTTTAGTGATGAAGTCCATAGAGATATCTTCCCAAACTTGATTAGGCAGTGGTAGTGGTTGAAGAAGACCCGCAAGGGAGAGAGTTGATATTTGTTTCTTCGACAAGTGAGGCGATCTTTGCACATATGTTTTGGCGTCTTTGTTCATGGATGGCCAGTAAAAATTTGTATGTAATCGTTGGATGGTCTTAAGGTAACCACCATGTCCGCCGGGAGGGGAATTATGAGCTTCATTGAGAAGTGTCTGCTTAAGGACCGGTAAGTTTGGAATAACTAACCGTCCTTTGTAGAATAAGCGGTGGTTGTGCCAGGAAAAATTGGGAAGGCTTGTTGGATCTATTTGAAGTGTTTCAATGTGAGCTTTAATGATTGGGTCTTGCAAGTGAGCCTCCTGGAGTTCTTGGAAATCAAGCTGTATTGGCATAGTAATGGCAAAAAATTCTGCTTGTTGAGGCTTTCTGGATAGTGCATTTGCCCCTTGATTGGTATAGCCACTTTTGTGAGTGATGGAGAAGTCAAAAGGAAGGAGTTTCATAATTAACCTTTGCTGTTCAGGGGTGGTTAAATGCTGCTCCAATAAGAATTTGAGGCTGCGATGATCAGTATGCACTATGAAATGCCTCCCAAGTAAGTAGTGGTGCCATCTTTGTAATGCTAGTACTAGTGCCAGTAATTCATGGTCATAAGCAGATTTAGTGTGATTAGATTGAGCAAAGCCTTTGCTAAAATAGGCGATTGGGTGATCTTCTTGGATGAGAATGGCCCCAATGCCTTCGCTAGAGGCATCACATTCTACAACAAAAGGTTTTTCAAAGTTAGGAAGAATAAGGACAGGTGTGGTAGTAGTTAGTACCTTTTTTAGCTGGCTGAAGGCCTCTTCTGCTTTTGGTGACCATTTGAAAGCATCTTTTTTAGTGCGATCAGTGAGTGGTCTGGCAATGGTGCCATAATTGCGAACAAATCTGCGGTAATAGCCAGTAAGACCGAGGAATCCGCGCAACTCTTTCACAGTGTTGGGGATAGGCCAATCAATGACAGATTTAATTTTTTTTGATTCTACTGCCAGCCCTTGTCCTGAAACCACATGGCCTAAGAAATGCATGGATGGTTGGCCGAAGAGACACTTACTGGCCTTGGCAAAGAAGGAGTTATGAGATAGTGCCTCCAAAGCTAATTGTAGATGGTGTTGGTGTTGTTCCAAAGTGGGACTGTACACCAATATATCATCAAAGAAGACCAGGATAAATTTGCGGAGATAGGGCCTAAATAGATCATTCATGGCTGCTTGAAAAGTGGATGGTGCATTGGTGAGGCCGAAGGGCATAACCACAAACTCATAGTGGCCATTATGAGTATGGAAAGCTGTCTTGTGGATGTCTGCAAGGTGCATTCTGATTTGGTGATATCTGGACCGAAGATCAATCTTGGAAAAGAAGTGAAACTCATGTAATTCATCTAACAATTCATCTATAGTGGGTATAGGATACTTATCTGGCACTGTAATTTGATTGAGTTTTCTGTAATCAACACACATCCTCCAAGTGTCATCCTTCTTTTTAACCAATAATACTGGACTTGCGTAAGGACTAGTGCTGGGACAAATGAAGCTTGTTTGGAGCAATGCTGTCACTTGCTGTTCAATTTCAGTTTTTTCATGATGAGGGTATCGGTATGGCCTAATATTTGGTGTTGATGCATAGGGTAGCAGTGGGATAGCATGGGAGTGTGTGCAAAAAGGAGGTAAGCCAGTAGGTTCTCCAAATACAGCTGAAAAGTGCTGTAAGACCTGTTGAATTTGCCAGGGAATTGTGGATGTAGGCGGGACAAGAGTTTCTTGGGTCATGCATTGTAAAGAGACCTGTGGAGACTCGGGTCGGGGTACACCTTGTAGTTTGTAGCGTCGGCCATTGATGAAAAAGATAAGGAACATTTTGTTCCAATTAGCTTGTACAGTATTTAGGGAAGCTAACCATTTGATTCCAAGAACTAAATCAGCACCCCCAATTAAGAAAGGATAGAAATCTTCAGAGATGGTTAGATCAGAAAGTTGAAGTTGCACTTGCTTGCATATAGAGTGACATCGAATAATGTCTCCATTCCCTATTTGAACTCCGAAAGGTTGCACTTCTTGTACAGGGATTTGCATCTGTTTTACAAGGTTCAAGGAGATGAAATTATGGGTGGAGTCACTATCCACCAGAATTAAGACCACCTTTCCTTGAAGAATTCCCTTGAGCTTTAGTGTGGAAGTAGAATTATTGCCAAGTATGGCATGTAGAGAAATTTCTGCCATATCTTGGGGATCTTCTTGGTCTGTTGGATTATTTAGGATCTCTTCTTCAAATTTTTCCTCTTCGCTGGCTTCCGGTAGTGACAGGGATGCTGTTTTCAGCGGTGTCTAGGAGTAAACCGCTCATTGCAGCGAAAACATAGCCCCTTATCCCTCCTTGATTGTCGCTCAGCTTCTGCAGGATGTTGAGAGGATGAGGCTGAAAAAGGAGGAGCAGATATGGCTGGATTATAGCGAGAGAATTTTTGCTGATTGCGTCCTTCCTGAAATCTCTCTGAATTTAGAAAATTGGGCCGACCACCATGGGCTTGTTGGGCTCAAGTGCAAGACTTCAGTGCGGTTTAATTTGGACTCAAATTCTAATGCAAGACTCATAGCCTTGTACACAGAACGTGGCTTATGAATTCTGACATCAGCCTTCAAATCCTCTCTTAACCCACTTAGAAAAACTCCCAGTAGACAGTGTTTGGGCCAATTCTTCACACGGGCAGCTCGTTTGGCAAATTCCTAGCGGTATTCTTGCACAGAACCGGTTTGTTTGATGCAGCACAGAAATTCATCTGGGTTTTGAAACTTAGCTGGGCCATAATTCTCTTGTAAAGCCTGTACCAGCTCTTCCCAATACAGCAAGGTTCTTTCTGAATTTACCCATGCAAATAAGTCTAGAGCATCTCCTTCAAGGTACATGGCAGCCACATCTACTTTTAAATCTTTGGGGGTTTGGTAATACCGAAAGTATTTTTAGGCCTTCAGAATCCATCCTCTCGGGTCCCCTCCTTCAAACTTAGGAAACTCCATTTTGGTGAAGGGTGGTTTTGCTGGACCACGAGTTCCCCAAGAATTTTCCCATTCCTCTTCATGATCTTCATTCCAAGGGGATTTGTTTCTTCCTCTAGAGTCCCCACCTTCGGGACTTTTTCCCTTATTCTTAGCGGCCTTGAGAGAGGCAACTTCTGCTGCCAAGGAATCTACTGCATCTAATCGGGCAGCTATGGCAGAAAGCTGTTGGTGGATTGCATCATTGTTTTGGGGTGGATTAGGTAAGATAGGTATGGATGATGAAGGTAGGGTGGGACCAGTGTTTGTAGGGGGTTGTTCGGGTAGTGAAGAGGAGGATCGGGTAGTTATCCCCATGAGGATAACCAGGCTCTGATACCAATAATAACACTAACCGAACTAAGGGATAACATAAAGAGAAGAATAGCAGCAGATTAAATATGCAAGGATCTTAAACACACTTAATCTCTATTGGATGAGTTCATAGGAGAACTAGACCCAATTAAATTGAATATATTACTTCAGATGCCTTACAAAAACCAGTTCAGGGTATTTATAGTCAGAATACCCATCTAAGTTGCCTAAAACTGAAAATAAAACATGTGCAGAACATGTGCAGGAAATAAGGAAACATGCCTAAAAACTAGGGAACATTATTGTGCTGAAAAAATAACTGATTCCTAAAAAGCAGTAAGTAAACATGCCTAAAAACTAGGGAACATTATTTGTGCTGAAAAAATAACTGAATTCCTAAAAATCAGTAAGTGAAGCCTGAGTGGGTCTGCACTTCATCTAGTGGAGGTAACCCCAGTATCTCTAGCAGAAACAGAGGTGAGTCATGGGTTTGGCTGGAGGAAACATGCTTCCTTCTAGAATATTGGAGTGTAGGCTTCATGGGCTGTCTTCTAGAATATGTTAGTAGTGGCTTACTGCTATCATAGGCATGTTCGTGCTTTATGGCTTGTGAATCAATTTCAAGCAAAAGTGTGCTGTTTTGTTTTGTCTTCCTACATTTGAGTCTGTCCCTTACAACAACATCCACATCATCTCAATTTTTGAGAACTAGTAACCTTCCAAATTAACTTAGCTATTTTGTTTTGAAATATTCTATTGGTATGCAAGGGTCCATGTAGATCATCTTAGTCTCAACAGCTTCAGCTTGGCAGATGTATAACCGAGAAACTACTTTGGCCTATAGATGGCCTTGTAATGGATGTACTTAGCAGTTCAGAGGTCGTTGATGTGCATGTATATGAATCAAATGTGAGCATAGCTGCGCTGCATAAGAGTGAAGAAATACATGTCTTTCTTACTAGATTTTAATGATGATGTAGCAGTTTTTGATTTTCGCTTGTTTGATGAAGAAGTTAATTTCCAGGTTCCAATCACAGATTTTTAACATGCTTTTGGTTTATGTAGTGGAGACAGTGAGGTTGAAGAAAATGATGAAGACATGGATGTTGAAACTAACAAGCAAGGTGCTGAAGTTGCCCGAGCATTAAATGTAGCAGATGCACTTGGCAGAGCTTCCACAGAAAAATGTGATGATATAACCCTTGGCTTGAAGGAACTTGACATGGAACATTATGATGATGAAGATGATGGTATATTTAGTTGATTGTTTAAAGTATTGCAGTGCTAATGTGTGATGCTTTTTAACCTTAAGCATGATCAGTTACAATATTCCGGGGTAGCCCGAAAGATAAAGCATTGTTCTTCTATGTTTGTTTCTGTTGGATAAATAAACAGTACACGGTGCAGAATTCCTGATCCATACAATACCTGTTATTCCATGGATAATTTGCATTTTCTACTGGCCTCAGGAGTTGAGTTATTTAGTTCCGGGATTGGTGATCTTTACTATCCTAGTAATGAGCTGGATCCATATCTCAAGGAGAAAGAAGTAAGTTTGAATACTCTAATTTATTGTTCTGTGCTTAATACCTTCCTGTTTTGATGATAGAATATCAGTTGTATCACTTTTAGGATGATGATTCTGAAGAACTTGAAGACATGACAATTAATCCAACAGATTCTGTCATCATTTGTGCGCGCAATGAGGATGATGTTAGTCTTCTTGAGGTAAGTAAAAAAGTTAGCTGTGAAATAATTTGCTCTCAATTTTTTCTTCTGTTTCTTCTCAAAAGTAGATAAGTGGAGAATTCATGAGTCATTTCTATCTATACTGGCAGGTATGGATACTTGAAGACTCCAATTCTGCTGAAGTGAACATGTATGTTCACCATGATATCATAATTCCAGCATTTCCTCTCTGCACAGCTTGGCTTGACTGCCCCCTTAAAGGCGGAGAAAGAGGTGAGTCCAATGGCCAATCCGGTTGATACTTCAAGCATTTACTTTTGTGTTTATCAAAAACCTTGATATGTTCTGTGCAATTGGGCTTTTCTCGGGCCCCTTCTCCACAGTTAAATCAAGGTGGAAGATGTTTCTAGAAATGTAGAATTTTAAGATATACTTGTTAACTTTTTTGAATAATGTGCTCTGATAAGCTATATAATCATCTTTTGCTACTGCCATATGCAAAAGTTCTAACTATCAGTTGCAAATAATTCAAGAAAGATTAGTACGTGCAGTTAGTCAAAGGCTATTTAGATCATAAAAAAATTCTCTTTAAAGTTTGGGTTATTATTACTTGTAATTACCATCATCCCTGGTAATTTATGCTTAAATCTTTATCTTGATGCCTTTGGTTTATCTAATTATCTTTATACAAGTTTGATATATTCACAGGGAACTTCATAGCTGTTGGTTCAATGGAACCGTCAGTAGAAATTTGGGACCTTGATGTTGTAAGTGAATTAGTAAATCTCATTGCACTATAGACTGTAGGCAATCTTGTGGACAAGTAGAGATCTTTTTGATGACTCACTTGTATGGTTTTTTTTTTTTGTGCTTTCAGATTGATGAAGTACAGCCATGTCTTGTTTTAGGTGGCATCGCTGAGAAAAAGAAAAAGGGAAAGAAGGTTTGTATCAAAATTCTGACAATCTAAAATCTCCTTAAAATTCTTTTGTAGCCTCTATTATTCTCAAAAATTAGAAATATAGAAGACGTAATTATGATTTATTTAAAGAAATTGCATGTGTAATTGTATTGCTTGTAAGGTTCATACTGATTGAGTAGTGTAGAAAACAGCCTATCAGTGGTCAGAAACAATGCCATGTCCGCATGTATGAGTACATTAATAATTGTGTACTTAAGTATAGGATTCTGCTGTAGCCTTTCGTATAACATTTTAACTCTTCTCGTTAAATAGTCAATACTTAGGATCCTGGCTTTTAGAAAACTATAGATTATGTCTTTTTGTGTTCTTGAATTTTCTAACTTAATATTTGGATAGAAAAAATCATTAGATGCAATGCAATTGAAATTACAGATGTCACAAACATACAATGATCCAAGCTGTAAGTATGATTTTCTCTCAAACTGTCTTGCAATTTGACTTGACCTTATTTTAGATACTGTATGTGTCCTAACTGAAATCATTAAAACAAGAGAAACTAGCAAAATGAGTTCTTGAACACAGATTTTCTTTCTGAAATATTTTAATTTTAATTTTTTTCACATGAAAACTATTTTTGGCCATTTAAAATAATTGATTTTAAGCTTCACATGGACCTAATTTTATGATTCTATGAAATTTTCATTTCTAGAAATCAGCGAAGTATAAAAATGACAGTCACACTGACTCAGTACTTGGTCTTGCTTGGAACAAGGAGTACAGGTTTGTTGAATTTTTAAATGAAACTTATGTGTTTCTTCTTCTGAATGCTTTTTGTAACTCAGCCTCTTTTCTGTGGCACTCCCTTCCTGACACCCCTTTCACAATGGATATATATCTAAAACAGGAATATACTTGCAAGTGCTAGTGCTGACAAGCAAGTGAAGATTTGGGATGTGGTTACTGGGAAGTGTGATATTACAATGGAGCATCACTCAGACAAGGTGAGAGTTAAGCTAAAGTGCACCTTGGTCTTTATTTGAGCTTTTAGTTGATTGAGAATAGACTTTCTCAGTTTCAACCCTTTGTGCGCATCACTATTAAATAATGTAGAAATAGTATTTTGACCTGATGGGGGCTGAATTTCTAAGAACGAAAACTAGAAAACAGTAAATAATGTATAAACAATATGGCAGCCTAAACAAGACTGTTTATTCAATAGAAATAGTCCTTCAGTCGGACCAAATCCAATACAAACTGATGAGTAATATTCTGATGCAAATGAAGGGAAACTAATGGGTATTTATAATGCTTTACCTGCCTAAGTGCTTGCTAAAGATAAGGAAATAGTGCAGCAAAATAGAATAATAGATACAGCAAAAAAGTCTTTTCGCACTAAGTGGGATTAACTACATGGATCACGTGATGCCAACGTGTTTTATCATGGCTCATTTCTAATGTTAGGTTATTTATAGTTAAATCTATTTTAATAATTTCTTCTATTGTTTTCTTTGGTCACCCCCTACCTCTAGTTATTGAACTATCTTCAATTTGGTCAACTCTTCATATGAGAGTTTCTAATGACCAAACCACCTTAGGTGTGTTTTTATCAACTTTTCTACGATAGGTGCTGTCGAAACTTTCTTTAATGCAATTATTCCTAATCTTGTCCTTTTTAGTGTATCCACTCATCCAATGCAATATTTTCATTTCTGATACGTTGAATTTTTGCTCACTTTAACTTTTTATCATCCAACATTTAGTATCATGCAATAATGCAAGTTTTATAGCTGTGCGATGAAATTTTTCCTTAAGCTTGAGTGGTACTTTTTTATCACAAATAACACTTGAAGTCTTCTTCCATTTCATCCACCCATTTTGGATCCTATGATTTATGTCCCTCTATATTTTTTAATTATTTTGTATTATAGCTTCCAAATACTTAAACTTTGTGACTTCTATATGAAATGGTCTCCAAGTTTCATCTTCACCCTAGAATCAATATATCTTTCACTGAATATACAATTCATATATTCTGTTTTACTTTGACTTGTACAAAAACTATATGTCTCCAAAACTTGTCTTTACCTCTTTAATTTTTTGTTTACTTCTTTAGAATTTCCAAGAAGGACTATATCACTAGAACAAAGCATGCACCTTGGTACTACTTCTTGGATATGTTTAGTGATTACATCCAATACCAAGTTAAAATGGTAAGGGCTGAAAGCTGAACCTTGATGTAGTCTTATGGTTATAGGAAAATCTTTCATTACTCCACTGTGTTTTCACACAAGTTGTGGCCCCATCAACATGTCTTTGATTGCTTGGATATAAGCTACACGAATTCTTTTTTTTTTTTTTTTCCCTAAAACCTTCTACAATAACTCTCTAGGTACTCATCATAAGCTTTTTCTAAATCAATAAAAACCATATATATATCTTTATGAAATTTTTTGTATCTCTCCATCAATCTTAATAAACATATTGGCTCTATGGTTGATCTCCTTGGCATGAAACCAAATTGGTTCTCTATAATTTGCGTGTCTAACCTTAATTTCAGCTGAATAACCTTATCCCACAACTTCATAGTATTGCTTATGAGCTTGATCCTCCTATAATTTGCACAATTCTCTATATCACCCTTGTTCTTATATACTGGCATTAAAGTATTTTTCTTCCATTCATCCGGCATCTTCTTGGATCTCAATGTCACATTGAACAACTTTGTTAACCAACTTACACATTTGCTTCCTAAACTCTTCCACCCCTCAATATGTATATTATTTGGTCCTATTGTTTTGCCATTATTTGTTCTCTTTAATGCTTGTACTACTTCAAACTCTTGGAATTTCCGATAAAAGTATAATTTAGATTCTCGTCTCTAGTACTTACTCTACCTATGTGACAAAGACTTGTCCTTCATTAAAAAGCTTGTAAAAATAATTTTTTCATCGTTCTTGGATATCTTGTTCCTTTATTAAGGTATTACCTTATTCATCCTTAATACGTTTCACTTGATCTGTCTCTTGTCTTTCTCTCCCTACTCTTTGCAAGCTTGAATATTCTTCTCTCCCTATCGTTGGTCCCCAAGGATTGATATAACCCTTTATAAGCTCCATGTCTTGCCTCTGACACAGCAAAACAGAATAACAGATAATTACTGGAAAAAGACGTGCAACATAAATAAAGTGGGTAGAGAGAGTGGCTCCACTACTTAGAAAAGATAGGGAGTTGATATACCAAATAGTTGGATAAGTGGCGTCATTTCTGACTTATCTTCAGCAGCCCTCTTCTAGAATAAGTTAGAAAAGGCTTATTATGACTGTTATTGAGGTTCCTATCTTGACCACATTCATGAATGTACTTTAAAATGTTTTGCTTTCTCTACCACTGACATCATGATTAAATGCCTTCTTAAATTGGGATATGTAGATGTATTTTACAGATTCTTGAATCTTGAGTCTATCTTTGGGCTTTGTGATAAAAGTTTAGAATGTTTAGGAGTGAGATGGGTAAGTGCATGAGGCTTCTAAATGCCCCTAGGAGTTGGGGCAGTCTTTTATGGTCGGCGTGTTGTTCTGCATAATGACATCCTTGTATCATCTTCTCTCTCTACTCTGCTACTTAATTAAAAACTAAAGAGGATACTAAAATATGGATTTTCTGGCCCTGGAAAAATGTCTAGGAGGGTTGTAGGTGAGGTTCTTGTAAGACCTTAACTGCCCTATAGGAATAACAATAAACCTTGCTTTATAGCACCTGTCTCTGTTTGTCCTCCTTTAATTTCACCCAATGAATTAATAATTACATTTACTATTAAGGGAAAAATACTGTTGGCTTTTCCTGTGTTGGGCTTATTTTTGCAATTTTAGTTTTGGATCTGAAAAGATTAGATACCCAGACCCAGATAGATAGAGTCAGAGGAGAAGGTATCCTGCTGTTAAAACTTGCGAAGGGTATTTTAAAGTCACTGGCCACAAGTATAGAATTTGTTCTATCTTCTAAAGTCATTGTGAATATGCCAATTTTTCTGTTCTAAATCACCAAATGCAATAGTGCAATATTGTTTCAGCGACTGACAGAGATAGTTTGCTAATATATTATCTGATGGCTTTCAATCTTTCTTGATTGTCCTGATAGGTTCAAGCAGTGGCGTGGAATCATCATGCACCACAAGTTCTTCTTAGTGGATCTTTTGATCATACAATAGTCATGGTAATGTTCCATTGTTCCTGTGTCACTCTTCCTATCCAGTCATTATGTGCAGTTTATGTCATGATTTTTGGTTCTTTATTCATGTGTGGAGCCACTTTCCAAGTGTAAGAGAGGCATTTTCTTCTAAAAATTATTTGTGCTTTTGGTTTTGCTGTTTTCATTTTCATTGAAAACAGAAAATTTGACTGTTTGGAAACATTTTCGAAAATAGACTGATAAAAGGAAACGTCCAAAAGATGCTTTTAGCATTTTCATAGAATAATTATTTTTTTTAATTTTTTAAGAAAGTAAACCCTTAAACCATATAAATATTATCATTTAATAATAGTGATACTAAAAAATCAACAGAAAATTATAGTCATTTAAGTCATTTGACTTAGAAAAAAAAATGAAATAAATTTTAACTTTACATAACAATCATATTTTTAAAATATTGAAAACTTAAAAATGAAAACTAATTTTAAGAAATAGAAATAGAGAATGAAAACTGAAAATGTTTTCGTAAACCAAACACACCCCCTAATATTTGAAAGCCTTAGCTTTAAACATTTTGAGCTTAAAAGATTAGTCACTTTGTGGACTTGGTTATTTGATGTTCTAATGCTGTTACATTACACTTTGCAGAAGGACGGGAGGATGCCATCACATTCTGGCTATAAGTGGTCAGTTTCAGCTGATGTAGAGAGCTTGATGTGGGATCCACATACTGAGCACTCATTTGTGGTGTGTTATGGCTTTTTCTAATTACATATATTTTTTTAACCTTTTAAATTACTTTCAAGTATGTACTACTCACAATTTTTTAAGCCAAAGAAATAATATGGAGGGGAAGGGAGAATATCCTATCAATCAAATGAACTCTTCATTCTTGTAGGTTTGGGTTAATTTTGACAAATGGTAATTTAAATGTTAGGTGAGTCTTGAAGACGGTGTTGTCAAGGGTTTTGATATTCGAGCTGCCAAGTCTGATTCTACATCTGATCCAAGTTCTACTTTTACTCTTCATGCACATGACAAAGCTGTTACCTCAATATCCTATAATTTGTCAACAGCTAATGTATGTATGTTCAACTTTGTGGTCAAAATTCCAAATTCTTAATGACTCCTGTATAACTTTGCCCTTGTTTCGTGACTTGCAGCTTCTTGCTACCGGTTCTATGGATAAAACAGTATGTCTGATGATGTCACGTTGTCATTTTCCTTATTCTGCACCTGCAGAATGGAACTTATTGAATGCTTTCCTTTTGCTCTTTGGCAGGTAAAGCTTTGGGATTTGTCAAACAACCAACCATCTTGTGTAGCATCCAAAATTCCTAAAGCAGTGAGTGTTTATTTAGGATCAATTGTGCAGCATAACCCTTTTTTTTTTATCTTCTTTTTCCAACTGCACATCCCCCTGATTTACAATATTAAGTGCATTTCCAATTGATTTTATATGACTTTTTGCAATGTTCCACTTTATTCAAAAGCATTGGTATGATTTTTTGGAAAACTGACTTGATCAACTATCCCAAAAGTAAAGAGCTTGTATCTCCTAGGTTGAGAGCTCTGCGGATGATATATAGTGGAAAAATTGGTCTACTTGAATACCTTTTCACCAAAAACTCATGATCTGCAATCTTCATGTGCATCTCATAATAATTAGTATTAAACCCTAATGTGTTCGATCAAGTGGGAATTTGCAAAAAGTCATGGTGAATCAGTTGCAAATGTACTTTTTTGTAAATAAGGGGGTGGAGTAGAACTGTTTTTTGGGGTTTTAGATGTTTGTTATCAAGTTCTTTAATAAAACATGAGAAAAGTGAATAGTTTTTAACAGTACATCATGATTGGGCCGTTCAAAAATCTTCCACATATTATGTTTTAATAAACAGCTTAGCAACTTTACTTAAGCTCGTCCTTTTCTTTTTTATCTCCTATAAATGCCTACTTGAGGTAGTATCCACTGAACTTAAGATTAAGACTGATGACTTTCCATTTGATGCTGGCATTGTAGGGAGCTGTCTTTAGTATTTCATTCTCAGAGGACAATCCTTTCTTATTGGCTATAGGAGGCTCCAAAGGAAAATTGGAAGTGAGTGAAACACACCTACCCAACTTTGTTCTTTCCTTTTTCTTTGGTTAATTTTGGATCCAATTGGATCTTTGTTCTTTTGTTTTATCACTCTTGTATTACTGACAATGATTGACCTCAAAATTTATAGGTATGGGACATCTTATCAGATGCTGGGGTCTCTCAAAGGTTTAGGGACGTTAGCAAGAATAGACCACAATCTGAATCTTAATATAATGGATGAGTTATGTTATAGTCTTCCCTCCCTTTGGCAAGAAAATTTAGGTATATTTTTTTAAATGTTTGCTATCAAGTTTTTTGATTAAATAGGTCTTTCAAGAAAGTTCCTCCACATGTTATGTTTTTATTGAAGAACTTGATAGAAAAGACCTAAAGAATTTGATAGCAGATTAAACGTTCATATAACATGTGTGCTCTCTTTCATTTAAAGGGATATTTGTTGATTTTCTTCTCTATAAAATGTCTTTCATAGCGTTATCCAATGGTGTTAAGTACTTTAGTAGCAAAGGTTAGGTCTATATTCAATTGTAAGAGCGGTAGTTTAAAAATTAATGCAATTTGATTGTTTTGCCACTTCTATAGTGGTTGTCTTCCTCAAAATAAGCTCCAATTACAGTTAATTCCTTGATACAACACAACTAACTTGTGCTTGAGGTTTCTTTCCATCTTGAATCTGTCATAATGATATTTCGTAAGTTTCATATGAAACATACCCACGAGGATAAAGTTCAATTTCAGGCCATGATCCAAATAGTTGAGAAATGAGAATTAATCTTCCATTTTATACTCAAGACGGGTTAATTTATGCTTTCAAAATTCATTCTCATTTCTTGCATTTATTTGGAAACGGAAAGTGTGTTTATTTGGGAACACTATCAAACATTTAAGAGTAAATTATTTATTCCAAATGCTGTAGAAAATATATCAATTTATTTTAATAGTATTGATTCATTAAATATATTCTTCATCAATTTAGTTTTTAATAGTTTATCTTTATCTATTTGTTCTAAATGCTGTAGAAAGGAACCCCATCTAAGCATGGGTTGTGGTTTCTTCCTAATTTCCTTTGATCTACAAAAAGATTGATGGAAAGCCCTGCTTCATGGACCTAGTTATGTTAATGGTCATTTCCTATTAGTCTGTTAGGTATCGAGATTCAAAGCTGAGGAGGTTGTGAAGGAATGTTTCACACCAATGTGGATTTGTCTTCAAGGTTTACCACCATAATTCTTTGACAAGAACATTCAGGCGAATATCAGAAATATACTGGGGAAACATTTTGGTATGCATGAAGCCACTTACAACTGTACCAAAGCAAAATATGCTCGACTATGTAGTCTGATGAAGATTTTCGGTACCATGCAAAAATCAATCTCAATAGATGGGTTTTGTCAATCAATCTTGTTTGAACGACTTAGAGGTTTCTGTGCTGAATGTGGTGGAATGAATCATGCAATTGGGATTTGCCCTTGAATCCCTAAAAGGTCTCAAACCAAACCGATAACAAGGGGTTGGGTAACTGTTGCATCAGAGGGCAAAAGGGGAAAGGCTTAGATGGGCCCACAAATCTTACCGAAGGAGTAGTTGACCATTCAAACGACAAGAAAAGAAAAAAAACTGAGTTGGGGAAATTTTTTTGAAATTGGTCAATCTTCCTTTGACGCCGTGTTTCCTTTAGCTTCATCAGAGGACAACCTAATAACACCAGTCAATTCCCAACTATGAAATGTTTCACAAAATAGTAACCCTAGGAAAGCCCATCAAAAACCTAGTTCGCAACAGCAATCGAGGCAAAATTACCGTGATATTTTCAGGGCCTCCTCGAGCTGCCCAAGATCTAATTCCAGCAACACGTCTCCAATAGCACCTACGGGAAATCATTCCTCGTCAGGGATGAATATCAATGAGGTGATGCTGGTGGGACCCATCCTAACACTTGATGTTACTCCAATATGAAAAAATCTCATGGGAAAGTTGTGCCCATTGATGGCCTCTGTTAAATAGAGTGAGCTTAGAATTTACTCAATGGAAAAATTGATCAATTAAATCAAGAGACTCACCAACCTAAATGAAACCCAATAAACCTCTTTCAACCCTTGGAAATTCAAGATGCCCAGACAATCGATCCAAATGCTCATGAATTGGAGACTAGTTCCAACTCGGATGATGGGTCAGTTGGCCAAAACTTTCACAAGGATTTTGTTGTTATGAATTCGATCAACATTTGAGCTTGGAATGTAAGAGGAGTAGTGAGTGTTGAGTTTCGCAGAGTTTACTTTGACATGGTGGCTTGTCACAAACCAAATGTGGTCTCGTTGTCCAAGAGAAGAGTTAGGGATGAAAGAGGCAATCAAATCATTAGCACTCTTGGTTATAATGACTTCTTCAAGTTTGATCCTATGGGCTATGTTGGAGGGTTGTGGCTACCGTGAGATAGATCTCATATCACACTCATTTGTTCATGGGATAACCTTTCAAGAGATTCGTCCAACTATACAGTTAATGGTTCACAAGCTTCTTTTGCCTCTTATTTATGCAAGTCCGAATAGGGAGAGATGAAAAAATTTTATGGGACAACTTAAGTAATGTAGATTCCATTCATACCCTTCCTTTAATTGCTTGTGGGGACTTGGGGACTTCAGTGAAGTCCTATTTGACGATGAGAAATGGGGAATTACATGTCCTTGTCATTCTAGAATTAGAGACTTTAGGAATTGTATAAACAACTATGGTATAATGGATTTAGGATTTGTTGGCACCAAATACACTTGGTATAGCAAAAGAGCCAACAATAAGTTAATATATGAGAGACCTGATAGGTTTCTGAATAATGTAAAATGGATGAATCTATATCCAAATTTTGTGAACGGGTATCTTCCTTGAGTCTGCTCTGATCACTGCCCAATCTTCCTATCTTCTTGCCCAAATTCAAACGCTAGGGAGGCTAGAACATTTAGATGTGTAAAAATTTGGCTCAACCGACCAGGTTTCAAACTCATTGTAGAACAAGTTTGGAACAACTGCTCTAATATATCTGTAGCTTCAGATTTTTTGGAGAAAGAATCCCAAATGGAATAGGGTGGAGTTTGGGAATATTTTTCAAAAAATCTCCTTAAACGTCTGCATTTACAATGCATCTCAACCTAGTCCTTTGCTTTGTTCTACCCGAGACTTTCTGTAGAAAATAGGGATATTATTTTGTTAGAATAGGAATTTTGGGCTTCTAAATCTCGGGGTGGAACGCTTAAAAGCTAGAGATTTGAACACATCTTTCTTCCACGCATGTAGCGGGAAGAAGAACCAGTTAAATCAATGGCCTTAAAGATAGTGTTGGGACCTCGTTTTTTATCCTCAGGATATCAAGAATCATATCGTTCACCATTTTTCGAATCTTTTCTCTAAAACTCTAACTTCTGATCTCATAAGTGAAACTAAATTCCAAAATATTTCAAATCTTGATATTTTCCTCCGCATCCCCACTAATGAGAACATCAAGGATGCACTGTGGAGCTTAAAGCCTTTCAAAGTAGCGGGGGTAGATGGTTTTAACCGGGTTTTTTCAACAATTCTGGAGCACGATGTACAATTCAATTTTCCAAGATATTATTAATGTTTTCACCACCACTAAGAGTGCCTTGTGAATGGAACCATACTCTCATTTGTTTAGTTACCAAATCCATCAAATCCTCAATCCCCATTGATTACCCAAATTCTTCCCTAAGCTCTCTCAATCTTCTTCAATCCCTCATATTCCTCCCCAATCCCACGAACCCCTTTATCAATCCACCACCTTCCTTTTCACTCCACACTTTTCCCTCTTATTTAAAGGGGATCCATTTAGCGGCTGGAACACATACACGACTGAGAGCATTAATGCATCTGAGGGAGCGACTTTTGCGAGAGAGAGTACAGATTCACGACAGAGAGAAAAGAGATCAGAGAGAGAGAGAGAGTCAAGCCGCGACATTCACGAGGGAGAGAGGTCCGAGAGTGAGCTTGTGATTGGGGAGTTTTCACGAAGGAGGGAGAGCACGTCGGAATTGCGCCGTTGCTGCCACCGCGCTGGTCCCATCTTCGCAGCTTCGAAAGTAATAAGACCCTCTGTATCATTCCAATTGGATTCTGTTTGATTGGGCATCAGATTCAACTTGGATTTTATTTCTACATATGCTGGCTGGGTATGATGGATTTGGAATATATGATTTGGTTTTTTGCTTCTATCTCGGTTTTAGCTTTGAGTTTTTGGGAGTTTTTTGGTTCTCATTCTATTTGCGTCTTGAATGGATAAAAAAAAAACACTTTATTTGTCCTTGTTTTCGGTTTTATGGTGCGAAATCAATATTGGTTCTCCTTTACTTGGAATGTTCAAACTGCATCACGAATAGCTAACAAGGAAAAACAGGGTTCTATTTGTTCTTGTTTTCGTTTCCATAGGGTGAAATCAGTGTTGGTTCTTTCTTTGCTTTGAATGATTCAAATTGCATCATAAAAGGAAAAACAAGTTCTATTTGTTCTTATTTTCGGTTTCATGGGCTAAAATCAGTATTGGTTTTTCTCTGTTATAGATTTTCAAATTGCATTATGGATGGTTGAAGAAGAAACAGTTTCATTTGTCCTTGCTTTTAATATCATTGGTCCAGATTAGTGTTGGTTCTTGATCATATTTTTGGCTGTACAGAATTGAAACTCTAGTGATGAGGTTGTCTTAGTTTCTCTGCTGTAGTAGATTTGATCTTAAATGTTAGAATTAGAAATGAGTTTCTATGTCATTAAGGCTAAAAACCTTGATTGCGTCTTGGGTCAATCTTACCTTATGGAAAATGACATAGGAATATAATGACACATCTTGCTTGAAATGATTTTCACTGACATTTTTTTATTACTAGGGTTTAATTGAAGTCAATATATACTAATGTTTATCCCTTTTTTTTTTTTTTACAGAGGCTTACTTGGGATGATATGGAAAACCGGGTTGAAGAGTAGCTAGAGCCACACTAGAAGTCAGCTGAGAAGCTTGGAAAATATTTTTGTTCTTTTTTGCATTTATTTTGTTATCTTTATTTATTTTTTTTTCTTTCATTAATGTTTTTTTAATTTTGTAAATAAACATGTATTTTAGGATATAAATATATAATTGTGACGTTACACACTTGCATGTGATTGTTAAGAGTAATTTAAGATATATATAAATTAATTACACTTGTATATTATCAAATGTTATGCGTTGTCTAACACTTTTTTCACACATACCAAGTATAACACTCTCATCTTATAGCTTTTCTTTATAAATAATTTTTTTAATAAATCATTTAATTACAAGATTGACATGTTACCTTTACCTTTGTCTTTAATTATTACCTGAATAAAATTTTAATTTCTATTTAATATTTGATTAGGTTTGAGATTCGTTACTCAAGTATTTCATTCATACATAGTACAACAGAAGACTAAATAATTAAATGTATTATTTTAAGAACAACGCAACAAAAATTTAAACTTCATTCATATATATGTTGCTATTCATTTGTCATTTACAATGTTATACATATATTTTTGAATATGTATAGTTCATGTAATTTTTTAGGACAAGAAGGCAACAAGCCTATCACTCAAACATTTTACAAAATACATACTAGTGGATAACACTTCTACATATTCAGATATATATGCCCTTTTCACTGTGTACATCAAAAAATAACTTATCTGGATTATATTCCAAAAACATATATGAATCAGGATAAGAGAATTACATTTTACTTATTTACATAATTTTCCAAAAAAAAATATCATCTTCATCCTCTTTAAAGAGGAGGAATTTCCATCACAGTTACTACATATATATTCTAGACGATGGTGAAGGATCTAAGCCAAGGAATTTTCACTAATGTCACTTCTATCTCAAGCCAAATCATATAACATGCCATCTGATACATACTATATATAATTATGAGAAATAGATTCTCAGTAGCTAGACAATTCTCTTTCTTTCAAAAACTCTATCATGTACCACTGTAGTGATATGAAAAGCAGTTCTACATTCTTTATTTTAAAATACAGTTTATTCTATTGGGATGCACATGTACATAAGTGCGTATGGCATGCATTTATGAATCTACAGTGATAGTTCATCGTAAAAGTCCACCACATATGCCAATTCAGTATCATGAATAGAGAACATTTCCAGTTATAAATAGGGAAAACATATTCATCATTCATTAGGAAAACATTTATCAGTCATTGACCCAAAGCCACAGTTAATGAAGAGTATCGGGAGAGTTATCCAATGGACTATTTCACGTACTACTACATACATGAGTGAGATAATTTTCTTTATAGTCCCAGTCATGTGACAATTGTCACTAGTACTATTTGAGGCACCCTTTAGTGGATTCAAGTATTTATTTCAATTAATGGTCATTGTCATATAGACAGATCATTCCCCAGTCAATGAAATTTCTCCTTTTAATCAGTAAAAAATTAAGCTCACGGGATCACTGTCATTAAATTGATCATTTCCTCTCCACTTTTAGGGTGGATCATGATGCTATAGAATCACTACCAATTTTCCAGTGGATCACATTCCAGTATGCTATTTCCCATATATGGACTAAGATGATTTGGCTCGTAGCTATGATTTTGCTAAATTCTAAGTAAATGTCCCCATTTTATTAGTCATTTTAGGTTACATTAACTTAGAATTTGCTATCATCACTATATTTTCACACTTTTTGTGGAATTCCCAACTATCGTCCCATATCGACAATTAGTCATTCGGTTACAAGCCTATCTATCCTAGAATATACATTAGAAATACTTCCTCTAAGTTCTCTTCCTTCCTATTCTATGTTTTCCTTTCCATTTGTACATTTCATATCTTTCCTTTCTTTCATCTATCATGATACTACCCTCTCATTTAAAATAACACTTATGTTGTTAATACTTTCATGATTGAATTGTATGGACATGGAAGGCCTTACATTCCATTTAGGTAATTCATAATTTACATTGTCAAATTCTATGCCTTAACCATCCACTTCTCTTTCCTTGAAATTGGTTGACACAATAACTTTAACATTACTTTTTGTAGTTTCATTTCAAAAAATCAACCTATTCCAAGGGGAAGCAAGGAAATGGTCTCGGCCAAGGGAAGAAGGTAAGGAAAAAAAGGGATCTCATACCATGTATTTCCTATCTTCTACCCTTATAATTATACAAGCACAATTACACAAGTTTCCTTCCATTTCTATACAATTTTCATATTGCACACCATTATACATCAAGGATTCTAGGTGAACTATCAATCCATTCCTTCACCATTTCCATTGCATTTTACTTTCAATATATCTATGCATACATATAATCACCTTTTTTCTCACAACAAACATATATGAATACATAGATATATCTTCCCCTCTTATTGGCATACACATTCAAAATTAGGACTTTGTGATTATGGTAGGCCATTCATCAAGCAACCATCAAACACATCATCATCTCTTCCTCTATTGTGTTGACTAAAAACATAACTTATATATATGAGCAATTTCCATACAAAATCTCTCTTTATGCTCTCGGCCAAGACTCAAGAAAGGGGTAAATGGGAGAGTTTCATCAAAATATCAATTCACTCACTCTCCCTTGCTTATGGCTAAGACACTAGTAATGTAATAGGCTAAAATTAAGCAAAATCCCCTTCATCAAAATGTTTCATACTCTAGGCCAAAGGGCTTGGAGTTAAGATGGTTTCAACCCAATTCTTTCCTTTTTTCCCATTTTCATCAACAACCAAATATGAAAACACCATTTCTCCACCATAATCATGACAATCCAAACATTACATAATCAAATCTAACAAGAAGGGCATAATGAACCAAAATTCACATTCTTGCCATAAATCATTCAATCAATCCATTCAACACTCGTAAACATATCTATACCACAACACAAGTATAACTCAATAGATTTTCAAGCATAAAAGAATGTAGAGAGAAAAACTCTACTATTCATGACAGCCATGGAATTTTCTCAAACATTCAAAAGACACCATAAACTATGAAATAAAGGGTATAGGATTGTTTAGCTACCTTGGTTTGCCAATAGAAATGATTTTTCCTTGGTTTTTCTTTCACTCTTTCTTCTTCTCCTTCTTCTCTTCTCCTTCTCGGTCATGCTTTCTTCTCCCTTGCCCGTCGTGTTCTTCTTCTTTCTTCATGAAGAAGACGACTTAAAATATATAGGGGTAAAATGACCATTTTGCCCCTCATGGAAAAATAACTATTTTGCCCTTCATTTTTTCCTTCAAAAATTTGAAAAGCATGAGGGAATAGGCTTCATGAGAATTTTCATGATATTTTTAGGCAAAATGACTATTTTACCCTTAAGTTGAAAATTATCATTTTACCCTTGGGTAAAATTACCATTTTACCCTTAGTTAAAAATTGATTATTTTCCCCCTAAGATATTTTCCTAAAGTCATCATGGCCTTTATATTTTTCTTAGATATTTTCTAGCGTCATAATTACGTGTCATTAATGTAGCTCAATTTTTGTGCCAAGTAATGGTGATGTTTAGATATTTTAGGAAACTTCTCTCTTTTCACTTTAGACCCTCTACTTTTTCTTTCAGTTTGGTCCCTCTCCCGTTTAAGAAAACCTAGGGCAATTTAAATACAGTCATTTTGGTATGTAATTGCTAAATTTAAGAATTTAGAACATACCTGAGAATATGAAAATAACGAATATTACATTTCTCCTCTCCTTTCGAAAGAATTTCGTCCCCAAAATTCTATGCATCTTTATATAAAGAGCTCTGGAAAATTCTTCTACATATCTTCTTCTTTTCCCCAAGTAGCCTCTAGGGGTGGCGTTGAATCCCATAACACCTTCACTAAGGGAATTAACTTGTTCCTTAACTATTTGACATCAGTACTGATGATTTGCAAAGGTTTTGATTGATAGGTTAAATTTTCTTTTAACTGTGTTGTACCAACATCAAGAACATGAGAAGGGTCTGGGATGTATTTTCGAAGTTGAGACACATGGAAAACATTATAGAGGTTAGATAAAGAGGGTGGTAAGGCTATTTGGTACACAGATGGACCTATTCTTTGTAGAATTTGAAATAGTCCAATGTATCGAGGACTTAATTTTCTAGACCTTATAACCCTACCTATACCAATAGTCAAGGAGATTATAAGGAATACATGATCTCCTTCTTCAAATTCTAATGGTCTTCTTCTCTTATCAGCATAGCTTTTTTGTCTATCCTAGGCCTTTGCCATTTTCTCTATGATCATCTTGATTTGATTAGTGGTTTGCTGTACTATGTCATGCCCTAACAATTGTCTCTCCCCTATTTCAAACCATCACAAAGGTGATCTATATTTTCTCTTACATAGAGCCTTATAAGGCGCCATCCTTATGTTGGAATGAAAACTATTATTATAAGAGAATTCTACTAAGGGTAAGTTCTTATCCTAACTTCCTTTCTATTCTAAAGCACACGCCCTGAGTATGTCTTCTAGGATTTGGATGGTCCTTTCAGTCTGCCCATCAGTCTGAGGGTGATAAGCAATAATAAAGTTCAATTTAGTACCAAAGGCTTCCTGTAATGCCTTCCAAAACCTAGAGTAAACCTAGGGTCTCTATCAGACACAACGCTGGTAGGAAGCCTATGGAATCTTACGATCTCTTGGACATATATTTGAGCGAATTTATCCAATGAGAAGTTTATCTTAATTGGCAAGAATTGTATAGATTTTGTGACACCCCCATTAGCCTATAATTTCTTTTTAAGCGTTTAAAGGTATAATGTGTATGATTATCATAATAATGATGGGTTACTATCACTTCTACCGAGTAAATTTTAAACTTTTTACCAAGTTGATTAATTGAGTGCCATTTGGGTTGGTCTCTACTCTCGGGTTCTCTCAACATCGCAGCAGAATAAATATATATAGAATATTCCTGGATTAACTATACATAAACATGTATCCTTAATTAAATATAATTAATTAACTATTGGGCATAGAGGCAACAATCCTGCCACTCATAACCCTATCATTTAGTTTATTCATCAATCCAGCCTAATTCCTATGCTAATAAGTTAGAATAGGCTATACAAAATAATCATACACTAGCCTTTCTCAAAATATCATGACGGCTAGCTTCATTCTACCATGTATTTAAGTTATTCAAATTAAACAGGATGTATGCTCGGAATGGACCCTTCTTCCTATCTTACCTCTTTCTCTAGCTTAAGGGGACCAACACATTTGATATATGCCAACACTAGAGTGAGAAATGAATCTCAGTAGTAATGCAACCTATTACGAAATCCATTAACTTGTACCACCATGCTCGCACAGAAAAACTCTACATTCTTTCATAAAACATATCACATGCTATTGGGATGGAGTGCATGTAGCATTTAATCATGTTATATACTCATACATTTGCATATTCATCAAAAAATATCATCTTTAGAACATGGGAAGTGCATTCATCATCATTCTAATCATAAAACATTTCCTTAGGGTATTAACATGCCTTTTAAGTAGGAGAAAATAATCACATCATATGAGCTATTGGGAGTGTCGCCCAACAACAACTCCATGTACCACTACATACATGAATGAGCTATCCTTGTGACTACTACGTCACTACAGTAAAATAGTGCTCTAGTACATCTGAGGTGTCCCCCAGTTGGATCCACTTGTACATTCTCAATAACTCATGGTGTAATAACCCAATTTAAAAATAAATCAAATTGGATAAAATAAAATAAATTTTTTTTGGAATTGATTTAAGAAAATTTTCCTAAGCTTGCAGTTAAAATTTGAGAATTTTTTGAAATAAAAATTTTATATGACGGAGAGAATTTTATCTGCCTTCAAGAATTTAGTAGATATTTTTGGAAGGCCTAGAATCCTCAAAATATTTCCAAATCCCTTCCATATGGTTCTATATTCTTGCCCAGATTAGAAAATGCATCCGAACTTTAGCTAGGGAAAAGTGGGAAAGACCAAAATGCCCTTGGATGCCTTAAATGTTCGAAATTCCCTCACTTCCTTCCATTTTTCCCTTCTCTCTCTCTCTCTCTCTCTCTCTCTCTATCCTCTCTCTCTCTTGTGCACACCTCTATCCGCCACCTTTGCCACGCTCATCCGCGTTTGGCCGAGCTACCGCCGCTCATCACTGCCAGAAGGTTCAGTAGCTTAGCCCAACACCGCAACAAGCCACCGAAGCTACCGAGGGCTACCACAGCAGTCGAAAACAGCCACTTTTCCCCCTCTGTCGTGAATTCAAAAACCAGTTTTGATCTCCATCGTTCATTGTCGTCCGACCACACTGCAGTCACCAATAGCTATACCAAGCTGATTTCTTCCTCTGTCAGCTACCAGTAGGCTAGAATCGCCGCCACGCGCTGCAAACGAAAGACAAATAGTTTTCATGCACCGTTGTATTTTTGCTAGAAAATTGTGGTTAAACTTCTGTTTTTCACCAAACCGACCCCGAATCCGTCATTTTTCGAGCTGTGGGCCACATTTTGGAGTAATTTTTGATGCCAGCCACCATTCGTTTCCCTGTGCTACTGTGAGCCACCGTACGCCACCGTGCTCTGCTATGCTCTACCGTGCGTCGTCATTAGAGTTGTTAGAAAGAAGCAGGGATCAAATTTCAAGCTTTTGAAACCTCTGGTACAAATTAAAATACTCCAATTTGATGTTTTCTGTCGATTTTGTTTCTTAATATGTCATGAGGATTAGACCGAAGTAGAAATTAGGCAATTAATTGTAGGAAAGTATAACTGAAAGGAAACTCCATAAGATTTGAATTTTTTCCTCAAGAAAATAATTGGGAGAACAACCTCTGAAGAAAAAGGATAACCTTGGTCTGTATAGGAGCAAACGATAAAAGGTAGAGTAATTTACACTCCCCTAACTTTTAATTGACATTGTGAATTACTGCTTTAAGTATGATTTATAGTGAATGGGAATGAGTACTGAAAATAATTAATTTACATGAAAACTATATATATGAGTATGTAAGATTGCCTGTTTATTGAGAATATTTGTTGCATGTTTGATAGAATTTGGCTATTGGGATTATATGTCATAGGGACGAACTAACTTACGGTGGATATTCAATAGTCGGTATGGGACAGCCATTGAATATCCCATATGCACACATTTTGTAAATTGATTTATTTTAATTGAATTATTCTGCATCTGTTAGGAATTATTCGTCAAACTAGGACAACCTTATGAAATGTTCAAGGAGTAAAAGGGTGGATAACCTATACGTGGTGACGTTTTGGTTTAAGCATGATATCCTATTGTAATAACTAGAACCATTTTAAAAAGATAAAACTTGATTTTCACGATAAATTCATGAAAGTGAAGATTGGCACAACTTTTGAGGACAACAGGTTGAAACAGAGGGCCGTTCGAAGTCAGAAACATAATTGAATGGAAAGAAACGCGATCCGGCGATCAGGAACTGACAGATGATGTTTTGTGCTTCAATTTCATCGACGAAGGCCGAAATCACTGCATAAAAACTCGTTCCAACGTCTGGATGGAAGCCAACATCCTGAAGTTTCCTCGGGTGATTTGGGAAAAGTCAGAATCGCCCTAGGAAGCTTTAAATTTTCTGAAACCCCGCCATTTTTCATAATTCCCTCTCTCTCCTCACTCTATTTTCTCTCTCCTTTCTCTCTCTTCTCTACTCCACCGCGCGCCGCCACCTGAGCCACCGTAAGCCACCACATGGCATACCAATCGACTCCCCTCACCACCCTCGACCTCCAGCAGCCACCCACGGCCACCAACGACCTCTAACACTGCCAAAAAATGACGTTTTTCTCCTCCATCGCGTGGGATTTTTGCCAGCTGAGATCGCCACTATCAGCCACTGTTGGCCATCACTGCCACCACCATCGTGTAGCCTGATCTACCAGGTTCCTCCACTAGCTCGCTGCCATCGAACGGAGTCTGAAGCTCCCGGATCGAGGGATTTACTGTCCGCCGTACGTCATTCTTCGTGGCCGAAAAATGTCATCCAAACGGGTGTGAACCGCCACGCCACCACCATATTCAGACTCCTTGTCTTGTGGGCTTCACCGTGGTGTAAATTTCGAGGCCAACTGCACCCCTCCACCGTGCGTCGACATACGCCGCCATGCGTCGCCGTGCCAGAGAATCTGGATATACACTGGGAGACACCAAGACCACCCTGAGATAGATTTCCACCATCCGACAACACTGGTAAGGTCCAATTTGCCTAAAACTAATGAATTTTGATTGAATTAGCTGCCGAACGTGAATAAGAAATAAATTGAACTAGGTAATAGGGTAATCGGACTTAGAATCATAAAATGGATGACGTGACGAGCTTAAATATTCGTGTAAATGTCCAGGGAATTAATTTGGCTCAAAATCTGGAATTTCGTGAAGTTTTGAATTGATTTGGAGCAAAAGGAGACCAGGTAGGATAATTTACTCTTCCCGAGTTCTAGATTTGACTTAGTGAATACCTGAAAAACTAGATTTAATTGCATAGATTTACGTGCTACTTTCGATGGACTAAATTGCATGCCTGTGTGCTGAAAATCCCATTTGCATGTTAGATTAATTGTTTATCGAGTTTAGATGTCATTAGGACGAATTTACTTAGGGTAGGGTACTTGATAGTCGGTATGGGACGGTCGTTAAGTATCCCGAGTACAGGGAGTTTTTAAATGAGATTGTTTTTACCAGATTTAGCCTGTACTGCATTAGGGATCACGCAATAAATCAGGATAACCCTAAGAAAGGTTTAAGGAGTATAAGGAGGGATAGCCTACACGAAAAAACGTTGTGATTTAGGCGTAATACCTTAGAACCCTGAGGAATAGTCGACCGTGTGCATGTGAGTTCGAATAGACTGTATGAGGATGAGAATTGGCGTATGTGCACATGCTAGGGGATGCCCTAGATGTTGATTCTCACCTGGTCCTTGAGTGAGTGATTGGTGTTACGGATCACACTCACAATATAGGCGAGATTTCGGTGATTGGTGTTACGGATCACACCCAATGATAAGAGATGAGATTTCTCTAGATAACGTGCAATTGGACGATTTTAGATTTGGTCACAGAGGATTTGTGGCCAACATGGATTTAGATAAACTGGGCATAGGATTTAACCTGATTTCGATTACTGATTTTTAAAGAAATGGATTTTTATGATTGAGAGTATTTGTCGCAATTTTCCATGTGATAAATTGATTTTAAAGATAAGGTATTTCACAGATTTTGAACTGATTTCGGAAAGTTATTTTCGGTGTTTGCACCGCTGAGTATTCAACCAGATTTTGAACTGTATTTTGAACTGTAAATTATTCTATTAGGATTTTATGTCTCACCAGGTTGTTTACTCAGATGAACAGAAAAAGGGATAGGGACCTAAACGCGAGCTAGATGAGGCAATGGTGATAGCCAGGAGATCAGCGTAGTCTAAGCTTGAATTTACGATGTATATATATCTGTATTGTGGATGTTTATACTGAATGATGTAATTATGCGATATTTCATTGTTAAATTGGATATATACTGTTTAATGGATATATTCTATTATGTTGATGACTGGTTGTACTATTGGGATACGCTCGAAATACAGAGGAAACTCTGCCAGATTTCTGGTAGGGTTTCTCGCTGTAAACTTGTGAATTTAAGTTGGAATTCCATACGAATGCATGATATGATGTATATATGGATTTTAGTTTTCATTCTAGAGTAATTTATGATAAATGTATGTATAATTAGTATAGGTGCATGTGAATTAGGGTTGAACGGAATCTGAATTGACGACGGAATGTCTATTTAGGTTACGCTCAACCAGTAGCGATTCCCTAACGTTCCCATATCGGGAACAACCATTTAGAGAAACCCATATGCTTCCGCTATGCAATTAGAGGACTGTGTATTGTGGAATAGGGGGTCGTTACAATTATGGTATCAGCACTGGGTTGTCGGATCGTTTGGTTTAGTGGGCTAGGGATTGTGAATCCTCAGGCTTGCAGCTTTATGGTTTTGATTGATTTAACTATGAAATGTTAGGACCTAATCTCAAACCGATAAGTAACGGAATGAATTTAATGCCTTTCTGATAAGTGTTATTGTTATGATTGATCTGTTTGTCTTCTTTGTCAGATAAATATGGCAGAATCTAGTAGGGATGGAACTCGCAGGCCTAGAGGAAGGCCAAGGCATAGGGACCAGGGTGCTTCGGGTAGTGGCAGTATAGAGACTAACGTCGACATACAAGACATGATGGAATCTATTCGGTTGATGGATAATGCTATGAGAGATCAAGCCACTACCAGTACCAATGTAATGAGACAGCAGCAGGAAGATAGGCAAACCAGAAATGATAGAGCCACCCCGCATGTTAACCTATTGTATCAGGGATGGATCGAGTTTCAGAGAGCAGGTCCATCCTCATTTGCAGGTGCCTCAGATCCAGCTGCAGTAGAAGCCTGGGTGAAAGATATTGAAAAGATTTTTAGATTGTTGCAATGTAACAATGAGCAGAAGGTTACATATGCAACATACATGTTGAAGGACCAAGCAGAATTATGGTGGACAGGTGCCCAACAATTAATGGAAAGCAGAGGTATCCCGCTCACCTGGGAGTCTTTCAAGAGAGTCTTTATGGAGCAGTACATCCCTGAGAGCGTCAAACAATCAAAGGAAGCACAGTTTCTGAAGCTCACACAGGGAAGCAGGCCATTTGAGGAGTGTTTGAAGCAATTTGAAGAATTATCCCGATACTCCACCTACCTGCGAATGCACTATGACGAGGCCTGGAAAGCAAAGCAATTAGAAGAAGGCCTAGACTTACCCATAAAGACTCAGCTAGCCACACTTGAGATTCGAGACTTCGCCACGCTGGTAAACAAGTGTCGAATCTTGAGTAAGAATCTGGAGCAGAAACAAGCTCAGAATATGACACAGAGAACAGGGAACCGGCCAAGACCAGCAACCAGAAATCTCAATGTGAGAGGCGGTATGATTAAACTGTAACCAGGGGCTTCTAGCAGTAGTGGAAGATGACCTGATAATACACCTTGTCCGAAGTGTGGAACTAGACATCTAAATCAGCCTTGCTGACATCAGACTCCACTTCAGTGTTACAAGTGTGGAGGTACAAGACATATGGCCAGATATTGCCCCTCTAGTGGGAGCCAGCAGACATCTGGTGGCCGAAGACCACAGGCTCCAGGGAGAGTTTTTACTCTGGATGCAGCTAACGTTGACAGGTCTTCGGGCTTGATGCAGGGTAGAGGTAAAATCTACAATTTTTCTTTAATGGTATTGTTTGATTCGGGTGCTACGCACTCCTTTATTGCTGATGCATGCGTAAAGAGAATAAAACTACCTGTTCAAACCTTGCCCTGTGACCTATACATATCCACAACCTTGGGAGAAGCCACTATGTCCCCACGTATATGCCTAAATTGCCCCTTAACCATTGAGGAGACTTTGTTCATTGTGGACCTAATGTGTATTCCATTGACTAGGATCGACATTATTTTAGGAATGGATTGGTTAACTAGGAACCGGGTCTTGTTGAATTATTCTGAAAGGACAATCACTTACCTGGATAACGTGCATGTGCGAGGGAGTGACAGGGCTTGTGAGATAGGTGATATGTCCCTCAATCTCTTTGAGGTAGAGTTTCAGGATAGGCTAAGTCAAATCCCAATCGCTAGTGATTTTCTAGAGGTATTTCCTTTGGAAGTAAGCAAACTGCCACCACCCAGGGAGATAGAGTTCACCATTGACCTAATTCTGGGTGTGGGCCCAATAGCCATGACTCCATATCATATGGCCCCAGCAAAATTAAGGGAATTAAAGGTCCAAATTGAAGATATGTTAGAGAAGGGGTTCATTAGGCCAAGTGTATCGCCATGGGGAGCTCCGATCTTATTCGTAAAGAATAAAGATAGGAGTTTGAGATTGTGTATCGATTACCGAAAATTAAACAAGGTAACCATTAAGAATAAATACCCATTACCACGTATTGACGATTTGTTTGATCAGTTGCAAGGCGTGACTGTGTTTTCTAAGATAGACTTAAGATCAAGATACCACCAGATTAGGGTTAGAGAGGAGGATATCTCTAAGACATCATTTAGAACAAGATACGGCCACTACGAGTTTCTAGTGATGCCGTTTGGATTGACTAACGCACCAGCTGTCTTTATGGATTACATGAATAGGATCTTCAGACCCTACTTAGATCATTTTGTAGTGGTATTCATTGATGATATCTTAGTCTATTCCAAGACTCACGAAGAGCATGCCCAAAGATCTTAGTGCGGTGCTTCTGAGATCTTGGAAGAGAAGCAATTGTATGCAAAGCTAGAGAAATGTGAGTTTTGGTTAGAAGAAGTGAAATTCTTAGGACACGTGGTTAATGGGGAAGGAATAGCGGTAGACCCTAAGAAAATTGAAGCAGTGTTAGAATGGGGTCAACCTAGGACGGTCACCTAGATTAGGAGTTTCTTGGGTTTGGCTGGCTATTATAGGAAATTCATTCAAGGATTTTCTCAAATAGCCTTGCCATTAACCCGGTTGACTTGAAAAGGGGTAGATTTTGAATGGAGCGAGTAGTGTGAGAATAGTTTTTAGACTTTGAAAGAGAAATTGACCACCGCTCCTGTACTAATTATTCCGAAACCCCCAGAACCCTTTACCGTATATACAGATGCATCCCTGAGAGGCCTAGGTTGTGTCTTGATGTAGGATGGGAAAGTTGTGGCTTATGCATTACGACAATTGAAACCTGCAGAGGAAAACTACCCCACCCATGACTTAGAATTAGCTGCCGTTGTGTTCACCTTAAAGATTTGGAGACATTACCTATATGGTGCAGTATTCGAAGTGTATAGTAATCATAAGAGCCTTAGGTATTTGTTTGATCAGAAAGAATTGAACATGAGGCAGCGTAGGTGGGTAGAATACCTAAAAGATTTTGATTTTGAATTGAAATATCATGTCGGGAAAGCAAATGTTGTGGCGGATGCATTAAGCCAAAAGTCACTAGAATTAGCTAGTCTAATGATAGGTGAGATAAGATTACTTAAAGATTTTAGGAACCTCAGCCTCAATGTAATCTCGTTTTCGAAAAGATTAGTGATGAGTGACATTTTGATAACCTGTGAATTGAGAGAGCTGATTAGACAAGCCTAACTTGAGGATGAATCCTTGGAAGTATACGCCGATCAACCTGATTTTGGACTGACACTTGATGGAGTCTTAATGTTTAGGAAGAGGGTAGTGATTCCGAACCATCAGGAGCTAAAGGAAAAAGTGTTAGCAGAGGCCCATAGAAGCCATTACACTATTCACCCTGGTATTTACAAGATGTATCAGGACCTAAAGAGGAACTTTTGGTGGCCCGGTAGATATCACGAACTACGTGAATGCCTGTTTGACTTGTCAATAGCTTAAGATAGAACATCAGAAACCCGAAAGGCTACTAAAAACCATTGGAGATACCTGAGAGGAAATGGGATCAAATAACCATGGATTTCGTGGTAGGATTACCTAGGACGCCAGCAGGATTTGATGCCATTTGGGTGATAGTGGATAGGTTAACAAAATCTGCTCACTTTTTACCTGTTAAGATGCATTACTCCATGGAGAAATTAGCTGAAGTATACCTTAAGGAAATCGTGAGATTACATGGAATACCGTCAGGTATAGTATCCGATCGAGACCCTAGGTTTACTTCGAGATTCTGGCAATCCCTACAGCAGGCCTTAAGAACCCAGCTTAAATTTAGCACAGCCTATCATCGTCAGACTGATGGTCAGTCTGAGAGGACAATTCAAACCCTAGAAGACATGTTAAGGGCTTGTGTGCTAGAGCAGAAAGGAAGTTGGGATAAACACCTACCGTTGATAGAGTTTGCATACAATAACAGTTATCACGCTACCATCGGTATGGCACCTTATGAGGCTCTGTATGGGAGGAGTTGTAAGTCACCCTTAAGTTGGGTAGAGATAGGGGAGAGTACTCTGTTGGGACCCGAGATTGTATAAGAAACCACTAATCAAATTAAAATGATTAGGGAAAAGATGAGAGTTTCCCAGTAGAGGCAAGAATCATATGCAAACAAGAGAAGAAGGCCTTTAGTATTCAATGAGGGAGAGCATGTATTTATGAGAGTGTCCCCCACCACGGGTATCAGTAGACAGGTAAGGACCAAGAAACTAAGCCCTAGATTTTAGGACCATTCCAAATCTTACAAAGAGTCGGTCCCGTTGCCTACCAAATTGCCTTACCTCCCTATTTGTCCAACCTACATGATGTCTTCCACGTCTCCTAACTTCATAAATATGTCCTAGATCCTGCGCATGTATTAGGGAATCAACCGATAATATTAAAGGAAAATTTGACTTATGAATCTACTCCTGTAAAAATCCTTGACTTTAAGACTAAGTAACTCCGCAGTAAAATAATCCCTTTAGTTAAGGTACTTTGGTAGGATGTAGCATTGCAGGAGATGACATGGGAGAAAGAAGAAGAGATGAGGCAACGATACCCAGAACTATTCACAGGTATGAATTTTGGGATAAAATTTCTTTTAAGGAGGGGGAGAATGTAATAACCGAAACCATTTTAAAAAGATAAAACTTGATTTTCACGATAAATTCATGAAAGCAAAGCTTGGCATGACTTTTGAGGATGACAGTTTGAAACAGAGGGCTGTTCGAAGTCAAAAACACAATTGATGGAAAGAAACGCGATCCGGCGATCAGGAACTGAAAGACGATGTTTCGTGCTTCAATTTCACAGACGGAGGCCGAAAATGCTGCATGGAAACTCATGCCGACATCTGGATGGAAGCTGACATCCTGAAGTTTCCCCGGTTGATCCGGGAAAAGTCAGAATCGCCCCCGAAAGCTTTAAATTTCTCGAAACCCGCCATTTGTCACAATTCCTTCTCTCTCCTCACTCCATTTTCTCTCTCCTCTCTCCCTCTTCTCTCCTCCACTACGCGCTGCCACCTGAGCCACCGTGAGCCACCACCTGGCATACCAATCGACTCCTCTTGCCACCCTCGACCTCCAGCAGCCACCCACGGCCACAAACGGCCACCAGCATCGCCGAAAAATGGCGTTTTTCTCCTCTATCGCATGGGATTTTTGCCAGATGAGATCTCTGCTGTCAGCCACCGTTGGCCATCACCGCCACCACCAGTGTGTAGCCTGAGTTGCCAGCTTCCTCTACCAGTTTGCCACCGTCGAATGGAGGTCCAATGTGCCCGGATTGAGGGATTTACCGTCCGACGTGTGTCATTCTTCCTAGCCAAAAAATGCCATCCAAACGGCCGTGAACCACCGTGTCACCACCATATTCGGACTCCTCGTCTTGCGGGCTTCACCGTGGTGTAAATTTTGAGGCCAACCGTACCTCTCTACTGTACACCGCCATGCCAGAGAATTTAGATATACAACAGGAGACACCAAGACCACTCCGAGACAAATTTCCACCATCTGACAACATTGGTAAGGTCTGATTTACCTAAAACTAATGAATTTTGATTGAATTAGCTGTCGAATGCGAATAGGAAATAAATTAACCTAGGTAATAGGGTAATCAGACTTAGAATCGCAAAACAGATGATGTGACGAGCTTAAATATTCGTGTAAATGTCCAAGGAATTAATTTGGCTCGAAATATGGGATTTCGTGAAGTTCTGAATTAATTTAGAGCAACAGGAGACCAGGTAGGATAATTTACGCTTCCCGAGTTCTAGATTTGACCTAGTGAATACCTGAATGATTAGATTTAATTGCATGGATTTACGTGCTGCTTTCGATAGACTAAATTGCATGCCTGTGTGATGAAAACCCTATTTTCATGTTAGATGAATTGTTTATCGAGTTTAGATGCCATTAGGATGGATTTACTTAGGGTAGGGTACTTGATAGTCGGTATGGGACGGTCGTTAAGTATCCCGAGTATAGGGAGTTTTTAAATGATATTGTTTTTACCAGATTTAGCCTGTACTACGTTAGGGATCACACGATAAATCAGGACGACCTTAAGAAAGGTTTAAGGAGTATAAGGGGGGATAGCCTACACGGGAAAACGTTGTGATTTAGGTGTAATACCCTAGAACCCTGAGGAATAGCCGACTGTGTGCATGTGAGTTCGAATAGACTATATGAGGATGAGAATTGGCGTATTTGTACATGCTAGGGGATGCCCTAGATGTTGATTCTCACCCAGTCCTTGAGTGAGTGATTGGTGTTACGGATCATACCCAACAATAAGAGATGAGATTTCTCTAGATAACGTGTAATTGGACGATTTTAGATTTGGTCGCAGAGGATTTGTGGCTAACATGGATTTAGATACACTGGGCATGGGATTTAACCTGATTTCGATTACTAATTTTTAAAGAAATGGATTTTTATGATTGAGAGTATTTGCTACAATTTTCCATAGGATAAATTGATTGTAAAGATAAGGTATTTCACAGATTTTGAACTGATGTCGGGAAGTTGTTTTCGGTGCTTGCACCGCTGAGTATTCAACCAGATTTTGAACTGTAAATTATTCTACTGGGATTTTATGTCTCACCAGGTTGTTTACTCAGATGAACAGGAACAGGGACAGGGACCTAGACGCTAGCTAGACGAGGCAATTGTGATAGCTAGGAGATCAGCGTAGTCTAAGCTTGAATTTACGATGTATATATATCTGTATTGTGGATGTCTATACCGAATGATGTAATTATGCAATATTTCATTGTTAAATTGGATGTTTACTGTTTAATGGATATATTCTGTTGTGTTGATGACTGGTTGTACTATTGGGATATGCTCGAAATACAGAGGAAACTCTGCCAGATTTCTGGTAGGGTTTCTCACTGTAAACTTGTGAATTTAAGTTGAAATTCCGTACGAATGCATGATATGATGTATATATGGATTTTAGTTTTCATTCTAGAGTAATTTATGATAAATGTATGTATAATTAGTATAGCTGCATGTGAATTAGGGTTGAACAGAATCTAAATGGACGACGGAATGTCTATTTAGGTTACGCTCAACCAGTAACGATTCCCTGATGTTCCCATATTGGGAACAACCATTTAGAGAAACCCATATGCTTTCACTATGCAATTAGAGGACTGTGTATTGTGGAATAGGGGGTCGTTATACCTATAACCTTAAGTATTAGTCAACTATGTGTATGTAATGCTATATAGACTATATGAGGATGAGAATTAGCTGTTATGCACACATTGGGGGATGCCCTAGATGTTGGTTCTCACTTAATCCTTGAGTGGGTGATTGGTATTACAGATCACACTCATAATATAGGCATTGTTTTTGGGTGATTGGTATTACGGATCACACCCAAACTAAAACCATGTTTTCAGTTAAAACGACATGCAACTTGAAATCAATAATAAATAATCACATGAGATGTATGATAGTGGAATATATAAGAATTTCAGGCATGACTTTCAATATGATTTTTCAAATTAAAGATAATATACTCATTATATTATTTTTCATTGATTTCCTATGTTTATTTTAAATTTAAAATTATTTAGTAATTCATGTGTATTTAAACCGATTTGGGGAGACATTGAAATCCATTGACCTGCAGGCTTGGGTTCTAGGTAATCCTACCACAAAATCCATCGAAATCTTATCCCATTTTCATTATGGGATATCTAGAGGTTGCAATAGTCCTGCAGGTTTCTAGTGTTCTATTTTGACTTGCTGGCATATTAAACACTTAACAATATACTCGACTATATGCCTTTTTATACCGAGCCACCAAGAGTTCTCTTTCAAATCTTGATACATCTTTGTAGCTCCAAGATGAATAATATAGTTACTCTTGTGGGCTTCCTCTAGTATCATGTTCCTCAATCCTTCTGATTCAGGAATGTACATTCTGTTGTGGAAGGTTACCAAACCATCAACTTCCTTCTTGAATTCCTCTGAGTCCTTTAGGGATTTTAAGAATTCATCATCTCTCTAGACCTCTAAAATCTGAGTTCTAAAGGTATTCTTAATTCTTAGTTCACTCAGATAAATCTTGTTTGGCAATGCTAAAGTGAACAGATTTAAGTTTCTGAATTTCTCCATCAAGCTCATTTCACTAACCATTAATTGAGCCATATGGAGAGATTTTTGACTTAAGGCATCTGTCACTACGTTTTATTTTCCTAGATGGTATTTCAACTCAAAATCATAATATTTAAGAAATTTCATCCACCTTCTTTGCCTCATGTTTAATTCTTTCTAATCAAAGAGATATTTAAGACTCTTGTGGTCACTAAATACCACAAATATATACCTATAAAGATAATGTCACCAAATCTTTAAGGCCAAAACTATAGTGGCCAATTCTAGATTATGGGCAGGGTAATTTTCTTCATGACACCTTAACTGTCTAGAGGCATAAGCTACTACTTTTCCTTCTTGCATTAGAGCACATCGCAATATAACTCAAAGGGTTTTAAAGGATCAGGGATTCTTAAGACAGGTGCAGTAGTCAACTTTTCTTTTAGGGTTTGGAAGCTATGTTTGTAATGCCCTTATCTAGTATTACAATTCCTTCGATGTAATTAGATAAGTTCAGTACATTATTCTTATCCTTTTATTGACAGCTTCTGAGCATTTACTCCATTAATTGTTATTATTACAAATTAGATTCGGGTTCTTTTGCTCAGATAATCATACCTTGTGCACAGCAGAATTTAAAATTCATACATAATAGCAAAAATTAGAAACTTACATATAATATAAATAATTAGTGTTCAATAATGAATGTCTATTACAGCCTTCTGAGAACATATGCTAGGATATATGAAGTACCCATCCATAAGGAGTCAGGAGACAACAATCCTGTTACTCAAACTCCTCTTACAATAATAAGATAGATAGGTGCTTTACATATCCTTTCCCCAGTAATTTCCCGTATTCCTTTGATATACATAGTCAAAACAATAATCCTAATCCTAATATCTAGAATCAAGACCCCAAAATAAGGAATTACAAAAAATTTTGACCAAAAAGAACTCCAATCTTCCCCAGCACTGCTAAACTCCGTATCTGATACATATTAGCATACAAATGAGATACACGAGTTTCCCAGTAGCTTAACAATTCATTAAAAAAACTACTAATATGTACCAGGGTGGAAGCACCAAAAACACTTTCATCTACATTCTCGATATTTGAAACATAGTCTTTTCATAAATATAAATTGGCAAGCATGACATGATTATTGGAAATGTTAGGGTGATAAAGTAAATATTCTCTATTAAATAAAACATCTTTTTATGGGATTATGCATGTAATCACAAAAATAAACAAAAATCACTTGTGCATTTCATTCTTTAAACGTACTTTTATAAATTGATTATGCACACTTGGGCACTTGTGGACACTTTTCCACCTTTATAAAATTTCTTGTTCACACTTGGGCACTTTTGTGGACACTTGGCTACCTCTATAAAGCTTCCTGTGCACACTTGGGCACTTATGGATACTTGGCCACCATTATAACATTTCTTGTGCACACTTGGGCACTTATGGAGACTTGGGCACTTGTGGAAACTTGGTCACCTTTATAAAATTTCTTGTGCACACTTAGGCACTTGTGGACACTTGGCTACCTTTATAAAATTTTTTGTGCACACTTGGGCATGTGTAGACACTTGGCCACCTTTATAAAATCTCTTGTGCACACTTGGTGTAACACCCCCTAATTTCAATTAGTCTAAATTAATCTCTTTAATTAATTAGATAAAATTTCTTGTGTGATTTTGGTATTTAAATTAAATATGCTCTCAATTTGTAAGATATTTGATTTAGATTAACTTTCCCATTTTAGCCAAATTGAGGAAGGAAAGAAAAGTGTGGCATGGTAAAATATTTGGAGGTACATGGAAACATAGATAATGGGAAAGGCAAGATAAGATGCAATATTTAAAATATATGCATGTGTGTGTGCACGTGCAAGTGGAGAAAGATAAGAGTCTTTAATTTTTTTATGCACATCCCATTCTTTCCTTCTATCTCTTTCAATTAAGGTGACCGAATAGGCTAGGGAGAAGTGCAGAATTTTTAGTTTAAATATGCATGGAGAAAGGACGTGTACTTGGTGTACTTGTGGCTACCATGCAAAGGGAATGGAAGAAAGGGAATGAAATTGGAAATGGTATATTTTTAGGGAGCATGTAATGCACATGGCACTAACTAATGAGAAGAAAGAAAAAAAAGAGAGAATTGCAGCGTCTTTAATGGCCGAATGGAAATTAGAACAAGAGAAGAAATGGAGATGGAGTAACCAATGGGAAGAGGTGACTTGTAAGAAAAGAAAAGTGTACTTGCAAGCACACTTAGTGCAAAATTTTATGTGAGGAAGGGAAATTACAATTGTGTATGCAACAAGAAAGCCTCACACACTATTAAAAAAATAGACAAAAGAAAAGGTGCAGTGTGTGAAGTAAGGAAAATAGAATGAATGAAGGGAATTGAGGCTAGCATTTTGAAATGCATGCACACAAGTATGAGAGAATGAAAAGAGAGAGGGAAAAACAATAGAAATAATAAAGGGGGCTGCCCATTCCTTCAACCACACGGCTAGCCACAATTGGGAGAAGAGAAGAAATATACAACATTGAAATAAGGAGATGACATGATTTCCTCCACCATTTCCTTGAAAATAGCCGAATGAAGAAATGAATAAGTGATGCGGTGTGATATGGGGGTAAGTAACACCAAAGTTGCAAGAAAAGTGAGGCTACACCTAATTAACCATGAGACTATGAACTATCAACAAAAGGTAGCATCCATTTTAACCAATGAAGTATTAAGGGGTAATAGGAATAATGAAGAGTGTAACTCCCTTATTTAGTATTACCATTAATTCTGATATAAACAGATAGGTTTGGTACATTATCTTTATCCTTTATTTAATTAATGTCTGAGCAGTTATACCATTGAACTATATTAAGCAAATTAGGTTTGGGATCTTTTGCTTAAATTAAAAACTTACATGCACAGCAGAATAAAAGAAATTCTATGCTACACAGCGGAATTTAAACTTTCATACAATTCAATGAGATAAGTTCCATAATGTCCATTACATTACAGTAAACATGTATCAGGATATGCAAAGCACCCATCCATAGGAAGTCAAGAGATAACAATCTTGTCACTCAGACTCCCTGTACAAATTTCTAAGATGGACCGGTCCTTCACCTATCCCTTCCCCTATTCTTTTCTAATTACATCTCAAGTCTATTGCCAAAAGAATAATCCTAGATCTAAATGAAGTATGTCTAGACTAGGACCCAAAAAATAAGGGTTACAAAAATTTCTTAACCTAAAAAAAACTCGAACTCCAGGCCCATCTATGTGTTCGCATCTGATACATATTAGCATATAATGAGAAACACAAGTTTCCCAGTAACTTAATAATTTGGTTTTTAAAAACAACTAATATGTATCAGGGTGCAAGCACCAAAATAATTAATTCTACATTCTTGGAATAAAATACAACATAATTCATAAATATAAATTGGCAAGCAATAGATGATCCATTAAAATTTCAATAGGATGGATTTAATATATTGTCAAATAAAACATGCTGTAACATATATTATCATAACATTAACAAATTATTTAGGCTTGTCATTCTTAAATTTTCTTTGTATTTTAACTGTGTACACTTAGGCACTTGAGGACACTTGGCCACCCTTAAAATTATTGGTGTACACTTGAGCATATGTGGACACTTGGCCACCTTTAATATTCTTTGTGCACACTTGGGCACATGTGGACACTTGGCCACCTTTAATAGTCATTGTGCATACTTGAGCACTATGTGGACACTTGGCCACCTTCCTAGGGTCATTGTGCACATTTGGGCACTATGTGGACACTTGGCCACCACTTAGGGTCATTGTGCACACTTGGACATTAGGTGGACACTTGGCCACCTTTGAAATTCTTTGTCAATTTTCAAGGGAAATTCTCTTTTCTTGAAAATTCATATCAATATGCATTTCTTATGAAAATTCTCATATGCTTTAATAATAATCTCTTCTTTTCTTTTTGGAAATTAATTCCAGGGTACATTTTCTCTAAAAATTCTAATATTTCCAAGAATAATTTCTCCCTTCTTAGAAATTAATTCTTAATGTACACTTCTCATAAAATCCTAATATCTTTAAGAATAAAGTCTCCTTTCATGAGAATTAATATCAATGTACACATTTTTTTTTTGAAAATTCTAATATTTTTAATAATAATTTCTTCTTCCTTGGAAATTAATTCTAATGCATATTTTCTCAAAAAAAAAATTCTAACATAAACATTTCAAGTATAATTTCTCCTTCTTGAAAATTAATTTCTTATATATATATATATTTTCTTTTTCTAAGGATTCTAGCATTTTCAAGAAGAATTTCTTCCTCCATAAAAATTAAATCTTTATGTATATTTCTCATAAAAATTCTAATGTATAGAATACTTCTTTGTTGAAAATAAATTCTAATATACTTTTCTTATGGAAAACTTCAACATTTGAAGGATAATTTCGCCTCCTTTAGAAATAATTGCTAATGTTTATTTCTTACCAAAATTTCTAGCCTTTTTAGAATACTTACTTTCCTTACAATAATTATCTAAATTTTCTCTTGTGACATCAAAATAAATTCCTATGCTTTGAATAAAAATCATAGTGCATAGCTTATAAATTCCAAGAATGAATATCATGGACTTGGCCTAGAGAGTTTTATTCACTTAGCAATTCCATTTCCTTTCTTTTTGTTCTTTACTTAATACACTTAAAAGGTTAGGGTTCTTTCTTTGTGGTCATCATGAAGTTAACACCATCCAACCCTAATCCTTTTTCTAACAACATATTCATGCTATCTCATCCATCAACATTTCATTGAACCACACTGCTAGCCAACATACATATATTTAGGTCAAGAATATAGGGACAACTTAAGTTCCATGGAAAACTTGAATATAAATATTGGATTGCATAACTAGAATATGGAACAAAAGTTTAAATTGTTAACCTACCTCTTTGGTGCCCTAAGATGATTTGATTGGCTTTCTCTTGATTCTTTGCTCTTTTTACTTTTCTTCTTGACCACCTTTGCTTCTTCCTCTTCAAGCTTTGGTGTTTTCTCCCCAAACTCACATTCTCTCCCCTTTTCTCTCTTTTTCACGTATGTATGTGTGGTTTCCTAGGTTACAAGCTCTCTCTTCCTTTTCTCCCTTCTTTCCTCTCCACTTCACATGTGGTTTTGTGTAGGTTGCATGGAAAATAAACTCTCAACTCTATTTTGTCTCTTCCTTTCAACGTGTGCTTCACATGCATAAATTTAGATTTCCTCTTGCCGAGAGGGTGGGGAATGTATTTCTCCATTGCACTCTTTTTTTTCTTTATTAGTTTGACTTTGCTCATGCCCCACATGTACCTCCAAGTATCATTTATTTTTGCTTGCAAGTCATCCCATTCCTTACCTTTCATGCCACCTTAGCCTCTTCTCTTTTCTTTTTTTTTCTTATTTCCATTCTATATTTGGCCACACATGGAGAAGGATGTTGCACCTTCTCTTTTCTCCCTATCATCTCACATGTCCAAGCATACGTCCCACACAAAGAAATTTGCTGCACCTTTTCCATTTAACTAAATCCCTTTTGTTTTCTTGCAATTGATTTTCCTTCCCTTACATGTTAGGTGCATCCCACAAGCAACTATATTTGTACAAAAATTCTGCACCTATGGGATTACTTGATACACACTTCACATCACCTTCCCTCACGTGCGACGTCCAAAAAGGAAAGGGAAAATTGGGTTTATGCTAGCTACATTTTCCACTCAGCTCTTTCCATCACTCTCTTTAATTCCATTGCATTTTATTTCACTTAAAAATCTTCACACTTTTCCTTTTGGCTACTTGGTCACACAAGGGGGAGGAGAAGAGTGTCATGTGTTGCAAGCTGCCATCTTCTTCCTTGTGCATGTTAAATTTTACATAAAAAATTATGTACCTATTGGGTTTCTTGTTGCATTTTGGTGTGCTTCTTTTTCTCCTCTTGCCGTGTGCATACTCCTTTGCACAAGAAAGTATAATTCCCATTCCTCTTCACGTGAGATGCTTGCAAGACACACATATATATATATATATCTTTATATTTTTTGGACTCTTTCCTTTCCCATTTCCTCTCCTTGCATATGGCTATCCCCACAAATAACTCCTCTTGGATAATAAAATTTTGCACCCTTGTTGATGCATGCATATTTATTTATAAAATTAATTTCTCTTCCTTCTTCTTATTGTCCCTTGGTCCCACTTAAGATACATGTATTTCCTTGCCTTCCTAATTCACGTGAGACCCTTTCTTGCATGCAATACTTACATGGCATACAAGGCACACACATGCATAGATTTAAATTTTTGCATTCTATATTTCTTCTCTCTTGGTACTTATTCTAGGTAACTAAAAAGGAAAATAAAGAATTAAATTAACCATCTAATTTTCATGCAAACTTACCTTTTAATATAACCATTTTGGGCTATTAAATTATGCAAGCAAAATTTACCCTTTCTTAAGCCAATTCATTTAATTAATTATAACGTAAGTAATTCATACTAATCATTAAAGGACACCATTAATTCCATCCATTTAATTAAAGAACATTAATTTAGGCTAATGAAATTATGGGGTGTTACAATACCTATCTTATACTTTTACAATATTACCCTTTCTTGTTTGACAACATTTTCAACTTGAATTGTATAAATATGGAAGGTTATACATTCCTTTCATAAGTTTTATAAAATACATCATAAAAGTCTCTTGCCATAGTTACCCACTTCCTTTTTCTCTTGGAATTGGTTAACATAAAGGTTTAGAATTTTTCCTTCAAAATGATAGTAATAAAAATTTAACCAATCCAATAGAAATATGAGTGGTGGTCTTAACCTAGCTAGGAAAATGAGGGGAGAGAGGAAATTTCAAACATATCAATTTAAAACATCATTTTCTCATTTTTTCTTGCTTATGGCTAAAACCAACTAACACACATGGACTAAAATCATGCAAATCTCTTTCATGGTGCCATGTGATGCTTTTGGCCACCAAGCAAGGAAGGGGAAATTAAAGGAGTTTCAAACCATTTCTTTCATTTCTTCCATCTTTTCCATATACAAACATGTATACATCAATTTCCTTCCATTTCCATACAATTTCCACACTTTATGCTATCAAACATCAAGGGTTTCATTACAAACTTAGGTGAACTAATAATCCTTTCCTTCACCATGTTCATTTTATTTTACTTTCAATATATTTATGCATACATATAGATATTCCTTTCTCATATTATATCTATACATATACATAAATATATCTTTTCCCTTTTGTTGGAATATACATTCAAAGTTAGGATTTCATGATTATGGAAGGCAATTCATCAAGTAAACCATTATAAGTATCATTATCTCTCTTTCTCTTGTTTTGGATAAAACTATAAGCATATATATGAAAAATTTTCATAAAACATACTTCAAGATGCTCTCGGTCAAGGCATGAGAAAAAGGGAAATGGAAGAGTGTCATCAAAACATCAATTCTCTCTTTCTCCCTGTAATAACCTGAATTTTTAAAATAAATTAATTGGGTAAATTAAAATTTGATTTTGTTAAAATTGAATTCAGTATAATTTTCTGAGCCTACGGTTGAAATTTGGAAATTTTTCAGAGTCAAAATCCAATCTAACGGAGAAAAATGTAGTCCAGCGTCAGGGAATTAGCAGATAAATTGGAAGGCTTTAAATCCTTAAAAAGAGTTTGATTCCTTCCATATGGGCCGTATCTTGCCCAGGTCAGAGAAGGCATTCGGGAATTTCCCCGGGCGAAGTGGCAAAAGATTGAAATGCCCCTAGAGGCTTTAAAATTTAAAAACCCCACTTTTCCCTTCCATTCTCTCTTTTCTCTCTCTCTCTTCCCTATATTTTCTTTCTCCTCTCCCTTTCATTTTTGCGCTACTTGCAATCATCAGAATCGTCGCCCTACGTTGTCGCCAGACCCTGCCACCGATGCAGCTTGACACCGCCAACTTCTAGCTACCTTTCTTGACCACTGACGGCCACCATAGCGGCTGAAAACAACGTGCATTCCCCTCTATCGTGATTTTCCTTCTCCGTTGAGATCTCTACCGTTTGATGCAGTCCGGCAACACCGCCACCATCGTTGGGAAGCCTGAGCTACCAGCTTCCTCTAACAGCTTCTAGCTGGTGAAATGCCGCTGCCAAGCACCCAAAATGGGGGAAAAATCATCCGCCGTATGTCAACATTCATCACTGAAAAATGCCATCCAAACAGCCGTGTTTCATCGACTGGACACCAGATTTGGCCTCCTTGAGTTGTGAGTTACATTTTGGTGTATCGTTTGACCCCAGCCGCTATCGATAGCCGTTTGCCACCGTGTACCGTCGCTGGAGCTACTAAAAAAATCACAGAATTGATATCTCAAGCCCCCAGAGCCTCTGGTATAATTTAAAATGCCCTAATTTGATGTTTTCTTGTAGTTTTTGTGCAAACTGTTCCTTAATGACCGAACCGAAGTGAAAACTTGGCATTATTGTAGGGAAATAAGAATTTAAAGGAAGCAAGGTGTAGAAGGAGATCGAAGGAAGGCTAAGACCAGCTTTTTCTAGTTATTCTCCAGGTAGTTTGACAATTCTGAAAAATAATGTCTCACGATTGAGTATGTGTATGTCTGTTTTTGCTAGCCTTGAAGGGATATTATTGCATATTTACATTCTTGATATTATTCATGTTCGCTGGCCAAAATCATAGAAATAGAGTTAAATTTAATTAGGCAAATAAGAGTCATAGCTAAAGGTGATAATGATATATTGTGCATTGATAAAAAGGAAAAGAAAGGAAATGCAACTGATAAGGGAAAACATAGATAGGTACACAATTTATGATGTGTGGCCAGAGGTGATCCACATGGGCAACCTAGCGAGGTGTGGCTGAAGGTGCTCCATGCCCATGACCTAGAGTTCGTGAGTACGTTATATATATGTGGCCGAGTGTCCACAGATTATGAGGTGTGGCCAAAGGTGCTCCACACGGGCGGCCTGGTGAGGTGTGGCCGGAGGTGCTCCATACCTATGAACTAGGGATCACGGTGATTTCATAAAGGTGGCCTAGTATCCACATAACACCTTAAGCGCTCAATTAACTTAGATTGATAAATGTAAAAGCTAATACATAAGTAAATTGCGTAATGTCGCAATAACACGTATAATTTTATTTAGATATGTCCATTTGAAAGAGAACACCAGTAATAACCAGAACCATTTTAAAAAGATAAAACCTGATTTTCACGATAAATTCATAAAAGTGAAGCCTGGCATGACTTTTGAGGACGACGATTTGAAACGAAGGGCCGTTCAAAGTTAGAAACACAATTGAATGGAAAGAAACGCGATCTGGCGATCAAGAACTGAAAGACAAAGTTTCGTACTTCAGTTTCAATGACAGAGGCCAAAATATTTGCGTGGAAATTTATGCCAACATCTAGATGGAAGCCGACATCCTAAAGTTTCCCCAGGTGATCCGGGAAAAGTCAGAATCGCCCCCAGAAGCTTTAGATTTCTCGAAACCCTGCCATTTGTCACAATTCCCTCTCTCTCCACACTCTCTTTTCTCTCTCCTCTCTCTATTCTCTCCTCCACTGTGCGCCACCACCTGAGCCACCGTGAGCCACCACCTGGCATACCAATCGACTCCCCTCGCCACCCTCGACCTCCAGTAGCCAACCACGGCCACCAACGGCCGCCAGAGCCATCAAAAAATGCCATTTTTCTCCTCTATCGCGTGGGATTTTCGCCAAATGAGATCACTGCCGTCAGCTACATTGGTCGTCATTGCCACCACCAGTGTGTAGCCTAAGCTGCCAGGTTCCTCCACCAGCTCGATGCCATCGAACGGAGGTCTGACGTGCTTGGATTGAGGGATTTTTTATCTACCGTGCGTAAAAATTTAGGGCCAAAAAATGCCATCCAAACGGCTGTGAATCGATGCGCCACTGCCATATTCGGACTCCTTGTCTTACAGGCTTCACCGTGGTGTAAATTTTGAGGCCAATCGCACCCTTCTGCCATACGCCGCTATGCCAGAGAATTTGGATATACACTGGGAGACACCGAGACCACCTCAGGACAGATTTCCACCATCCGACAACACTAGTATGGTCTGATTTGCCTAAAAATAATGAATTTTGATTGAATTAGCTGCCGAACGCGATTAGGAAATAAATTGACCTAGGTAATAGGGTAATCGAACTTAGAATCATAAAACGAATGACGTGATGAGCTTAAATATTTGTGTAAATGTCCAGGGAATTAATTTAGCTTGAAATCTGGGATTTTGTGAAGCTCTGAATTGATTTGGAGCAAACAGAGACCAGGTAGGATGATTTACGCTTCCCGAGTTCTAGATTTGACTTAGTGAATACCTGAACGATTAGATATAATTGTATGGATTTATGTGCTACTTTCGATGGACTAAATTGCATGCCTGTGTGCTAAAAACCCCATTTGCATGTTAGATGAATTGTTTATCGAGTTTAGATGCCATTAGGACGGGTTTACTTAGGGTAGGGTACTTGATAGCTGGTATGGGACGGTCGTTAAGTATCCCGAGTACAGGGAGTTTTTAAATGAGATTTTTTTTACCAGATTTAGCCTGTACTGCGTTAGGGATCACGCGATAACCTGAGGAATAGCCGATCGTGTGCATGTGAGTTCAAATATCGTATGGGATGAAAATTGGCGTATGTGCACATGCTAGGGGACGCCCTAGATGTTGATTCTCACCCGGTCCTTGAGTGAGTGATTGGTGTTATGGATCACACTCACAACATAGGTGAAATTTGGGTGATTGGTGTTATAGATCACACCCAACGATAAGAGATGTAATCTCTTTAGACGACGTGCAATTGGATAATTTAGATTTGGTCGCAGAGGACTTGTGGCCTATATGGATTTAGATACACTGGGCATGAGATTTAATCTGATTATTAATTTCTGATTTTTTTAAAGATATAGACTTTATGATTTGTGAGTATTGGCCGTAATTTTCCATGACATAAATTGATTTTAAAGATAAGGGATTTCATAGATTTTAAACTAATTTCAGAAAGTTATTTTCGGTGCTTGCACCGCTGAGTATTCAACCAGATTTCGAGCTGTATTTTGAATTGTAAATTATTCTACTGGGATTTTATATCTCACCAGGTTGTTTACTCAGATGAACAGGAACAGGGACAGGGACCTAGACGTTAGCTGGCGATGCTTTGATGATAGACAGAAGAGCAGCTTAGTCTAGGCTTGAATTACATTGTATATATTTTAATGATGATGCTGTATATTGGTCTTCTGTAATTTATGCTTTCTGTTGCCATTGGACTGGATGTATATCTGTAAACTGGATGACTGTTGTATTTTGGGATACACTCGAAATATAGGGGAAACTGTGCCAGATTTTTGGTAGGGTTTACTGTTGTAAACTTGCAAAATTAAGTTGGAATCCGCATTAAATGATTGTATGATGTATCTATGGATTTTAGTGTTCCTTCCAAGGAAATTTATGTTGAATGTATGTATAGTTAAAATAGCTGCATGTGAATTAGGGTTGAACGGAATCTGAATGGACAACAGAATGTCTATTTGGGTTACGCTCAACCAGTAGCAATCCCCTGACATTCCCACATCGGGAATAACTATTTCGAAAACCCATATGCTTCCGCTATACAGATATAGGATTGTGTATGTTGTATTAGGGGGTCGTTACAATAACTGATTTTTATGTTAACATCTAAATTATCACGTAATGCTTGCCTATTTTCATTTATGGTTAACGTTATGTTTTATTATCAAGACTATAAAATAAAAATGTTTTAGTGCTTGCACCCTGGTGCATATTAATTATTTTTCAAATCGAATTGTTAAGCTACTGGGAAACTTATGTTTCTCATTACCATGCTAATATGTATAAGATGCGGACGCATAGCCAGAGCAGGAGGTAGTTGTCACATTACGATTTAAGGAGATTTTTGTAACCCTATTTCGGGTCCTAGTTTAGATTTATTTAGCTTAGAACTAGGGTTATTCTTTTGGGCAGCAGACATAGGATATATGAAGGACCAGTCTATCTTTGAAATTCTTAAAGGGGTCTGAGTGATAGGATTTTTTTCTCCTGACTTCCTATAGACGGGTACTTCATATATCCTGACACGTGTTTATAGTAATGGACACTATTGATTATGTATTTAATTAAATTACATGGATGCTTTAATTTTGCTGTGTAGTTAGTATATTTTGATCTATTCTGCTGTGTATGTAAGTTTTAATCTGAACAAAAGATTCTGAACCTAATCTGCTTAAATTAATTCAATGGTATAACTATTGAGGCATTAATTAAATAAAGGATAAAGATAATGTACCAAACCTATCTATTTATATCAGAGTTAACAGTTAGACTAGATAGGGGTGTTACACTCCCTAACTTATGGCCGAAATACTAGCCATGTGTATAAGCTAAAATTTAGCAAAATTTCCTTCACAAGGTGATACATACTCTCGGCCAAAGAGGAAGAAAAAGGGAATCAATATGATTTCACACTAACTCTTCCCTCCTTTCTATTTTCATCCATAACAAAGCATAAAAATACCATTTCTTTACCATAACCATAACAAACCCAACATTTCATATAAATTCCAACAAGAAAGGTTTCATGAACATGGTGAACCCAAAATCACAAACTTTCCATAAATTATTCAATCAATCATTATAACACTCATAAATACATACATACAATCATACACACATAACCCAAAAGGAATTTAAGCTTAAAAGAATGTAAAGTGAAAAACCCTCACTATTCATGGAAGCCATGGAAATTGTTCAAACACTTAAAAGAATCCATGAGACATGAAATCAAGGGTGTAAGATTGTTTAGCTACCTTGATTTACCAATAAAAGTGCTTTCTCCTTAGAGGTTTCTTCACTTTTCTCCTTCTTCTCTCCTCTTCTCCTTCTCGGTCACCTTCCTCTCCTTTTGCCCGTAACTTTTCTTCACTTCTAATGGAGGAAGTGAAGTCAGTTAAGAAGGGAGGGAAAATGATCATTTTGCCCTTCATTTTCCTTCAAATTTTCAAAAAGTGTCATGGCATAGGTTTCATAAGAATTTTCATGACATTTCTTAGGTAAAATGACTATTTTACCCTTAAGGTAAAAATTGCCATTTTACCCTTGTAACAAAATTACCATTTTGCCCTTTATGCCAAAATGACTAATTTACCCCTCACTTGACTTCATAATTTCAAAAAGTGTAGTGAGATGACCTTGAGAAAAAATTGTCATGAATTTTTTATGTGAAATTACTATTTTTACTGTTGTGATAAAAATACTATTTTACCCTTGGGTGAATTTACCATTTTATCCTTGGGTAAAATTGACTATTTTGTCCTTAGGATATTTTCCTAAAGTCATTATGACCTTTAGATATTTTCTTTAGATATTTTTTGGCGTAATCATTGCGTTTTAGATATTTTTAGCATAATAATTACACGTCATAAATGCGATACATTTTTTGGAGGTGTAATGATTACGCTTTGGATATTTTAATAACTTTTCCTCTTTTCACTTTAGTCCCTAGAATTTTCTTTTAGTTTGGTCCCTTTCCCATTTAAGAAAACTTAGGGTAATTTAAATACAACCTTTTAGGTGTGGAACCAGTAAATTTATAAATTTAGAACATACCTGGAGATATGAAAAAGCAGATATTACACTGCCTCTTTTTCCTAGGTGGCTTCTTGAGATGACGATTCATTCCATAGTATCTTAACTAGTGGAATGTTCTTGTGATGTGAGCAAAAGTTTGGATAAAATGATTAAAAACGTCATTTTCTCCATTTGGCTAAAAGAGGTGTTGTTTAACATATTTTGGGCTTGGCAACATAAATTTGAAGATTTAGGACCAACCACTACACGTAGGAGGACTCATTTGGGCCTACATTATCATATTTTGGGCTTAATATGTTGATTATTTTTTGGGTTTAATATTAGTGCGATAATTAGTATTTAGTTGGCATATTTGACTTTTATAGTTCCCATGTTTATTAAATAAAGTCTTTATATTTTTCCTAAGTTAATATTTATTATTTTGAGTCTCTAGGTTTATATTTCCTAGGTAATTAACCCTTCATTTTGGAATGAATAAGAAGAAAGAAGAATGATTATTTTAGTTTGAAATTGGAAGGATGTGTTCTTACACACTAAACATGAGTGTGGATTCTTTCACGGGTTCATTTTTGGACTAGAAGACTTATCAAGGATTAATCAACCTTGTGGCATCTTTTTGAACACTTTAGGTCCTTGTTCGTCCGAGCTTAAGGGTTCAAGTGAATCACCAAACCAATCAACCTATAATTTGCATTTCCATTTGCACTTGCCATTTGGGGGTTCAATAAGTTGGGGATTTCTTCCAATGCTTGTTCTTGCCATATTGTATATTTAGGGGGTTTCGAGTGCATATATAACTTTGGGGCTCTGTATCATTTGATAATGGGTTTCAGGTTCTTTAACCTTAGGGCTCTGCATCATTTGGTAAGGGATTTTGATTTTTTAGACTTGGGATTCTGCTTGCATCATTTATTATTAGATTTTCATGATTTTTGTTGTTTAATTTGATTTAGATTTGAAGATGAATCTTTTTGAGGAAAGAGGGAATGATGTGAGTACAAGAATGAATAAAATGATTAAAAAAGTCATTTTCTTAATTTGGGCTGAAAGAGGTGCTGTTTAACATATTTTGGGCTTGGCAACATCAATTTAAAGACTTTGGACCAACCACTACATGTGAGAGGACTCATTTGGGCCTAAATTATCATATTTTGGGCTTAATATGCTATCTTTTTTAGGTTTAACATTAGTAAAAAAATTAGTATTTAGTTGGCATATTTGACTTTTAGAGTTCCCATGTTTATTCAATCAAGTCTTTGTATTTTTCCTAAGTTAATATTTATTATTTGAGTCTCTAAATAACATTTATTATTTTGAATCTCTAGGCTTATGTTTCCTAGGTAACTAAGTCACATTTTGAATGTATCTTTATAAATACTTTGTACCCCTCATTTTGGTATGAATAAGAAGAAACAAGAATGATGATTTTCGTTTGAAATTGAAAGGATGTGTTCTTACACACCAAACTTGAGAGTAGATTTTCTCGTGGGTTCATTTTTGGACTAGCAGACTTATCAAGGATTGATCAAACTTATGGTGTCTTTTTTAACACTTTGGGTCCTTTTTCGTTCGAGTTTAAGTGGATTGTAACACTCCCAAACCTATGGTTCCTTTCATTGTTATTAGTTTGGGAATTCTACACTCAGGTTCTCATATGTAAGATCGTAGCAGAAAATAATTAAAACAATTAAGATAAGATATATAAATATATACATATACATTCACATACATAGTTCATTTATAATATTTACAAGTGTCACTCGTCAGACATATACTTATGGATATGTGAGTGTGTCAACTAGGGTAAGGAGACAACAAGCCTATCCCTCATACCCATTTAACAAAAGATTGCTAGTGGATTCTTAGCTCACATATCCTAATAAATATATACCCTTTTTATGTACACCCAAAAATCATCATCATAATCCTCTTCTAAAAGATTAATAAGGATTTAGGGTATTGGCATGTCAAAACACTATACAATATGTAACGACCCCCTAATACGACATACATGATGCTTATCTGATTAGCAGAAGCATATGGGTTGATTTACATAGTTAATCTCGATGTGGGAACGTCAGGGGATCGCTACTGGTTGAGTGTAACCCAAATAGACTTCCCGTCGTCTATTCAGATTTCGTTCAACCCTAATTCACACGCAGCTAACTAATTATACATACATACATCATAAATTACTCTGGAATGAAATCTAAAACTCATATACACGTAACATCATACATTTTTACACATTCCAACTCAAATCCACACGTTTACAGCGGTAAACCCTACCGAAAATTCGACAAAGTTTCCTCTATATTTCGAACATACCCAAAGTACAATAATCACCTATTTACAATCATACAGCCAGTCCATCAACAACATAAACATAATTAACAGAATCCATATACAGCAACGTTAATCCCATCATTACAGTTAACATACCATACTTGATTTATACATGTACAATCAATCCAACCATTACAGAAAATAGAGAAGACAGAACCCAATATACAGCAATGTCATCAAAGTATATACACAAGATAATTCAAGCCTAAGATAAGTCATTCTCCCATTTATCACCAAGGCATCATCCGCTATCTTCTGGGTTCCTGTCCCAGTCCCTGTTCATCTGAGTAAACAACCTGATGAGATATAAAATCCCAGTAGAATAATTTACAATTCTAATATCATTCAAAAACTAGTTGAATACCAATATATAACACCGAAATCATCTTCCCGAAATCAGTTCGAAAACAATGAAATACCTTATCTTTAAAAATCATTTAATTTCATAGAAATCGCGGCAATTAATCAAAATCATAAAATCCATTTATTTTTAAATCAATCATTAAAATCAAGTAAAATCCCATGCCCAGTGTATCTAAGTCCATGTTGGTCACAAATCCGCTGTAACCAAGTCTAAATCATCATCTAATTGCACGTCGTCTAGAGAGAATACCTCTCTTATCGTTGGGTGTGATCCGTAATACCAATCACCTGAATCAAGCCTATATTGTGAGTGTGATCCATAACACCAATCACTCACTCAAGGACCCGGTGAGAATCAACATCTAGGGCGTCCCCTAGCATGTGCACATACGCCAATTCTCATCCTCATACAGTCTATTCGAACTCACATGCATTTGGTCGGCTATTCCTCAGGGTTCTAGGGTATTACGCCTAAATCACAATGTTTTCCCGTGTAGGCTATCCCCCCTTATACTCCTTAAACCTTTCTTAGGGTCGTCCTGGTTTAACGCGTAATCCCTAACGCAGTACAGGCCAAATCAAGTAAAAACGATATCAATTTAAAAGCTCCCTGTACTCGGGATACTTAACGGCTGTCCTATACCGGCTATCAAGTATCCAACCCTAAGTAAATCCGTCCTAAGGGCATCTAAACTCGATAAACAAAGTGTCTAACATGCAATTAGGGTTTTCAGCACATAGGCATGCAATTTATTCCATCGAAAGTAGCACGTAAATTGATACAAATCATCTAAATCAACCAGGTATCCACTAGGTCAAATCTAGGGTTCGAGAAGCGTAAATGATCCTACCTGGTCTCCTGTTGCTCCAAATCACTTTCGAAGTTCACGCAATCTCGGTTTTTGAGCCCAATTAATTTCGTGAACATTAAATTAAATATTCAGACTTGTCACGTCATCCTTTTTTTGATCCTAAGTTCGGTTACCCTAATACCTAGGTCAATTTATTGCCTAATTACGTTCAGCAGCTATTTCAATCAGATATCATTAGTTTTTGGGAAATCGGACCTTACCAATGGGATCAGATGGTGGAATTCTGTGTCAGGGTGGTCTCAGTTTCTCCCGATGCACGTCCAGAAGCTCTGGCAGGGCGACGTATGATGGCACACGGCGGAGGGGTGCGGTTTGCCTAAAAAATTACACCACGGTGAAGCCCGCAAGTCCAGGAGTCCGAATATGGTGGTGGCATGGCGGTTCACGGCCGTTTGGACAACGTTTTCCGTCCACAAAAGTCGACACATGGTGGACTGAGATTGCCTCGATCCGGGCGCGTCCGGTCTCCATTCGACGTTGGCGAGCTACTGGAGGAAGCTGGCAGCTCAGGCTACACGGTGGTGGGGGTGGTGACAGTCAACGGCGACGGACGGTGGTGATATGAGCTAGTGAAGTTTTCGTGCGGTGGAGGAGAAAAGTGGCATTTTTCAGAGATGCTGGCAGCCGTTGGTGGCCGTGGGTAGTTGATGGAGGTTGTGGGTGGTGAGGGCTGTCGATTGGTATGCTGGGTGGCGGCCCACGGTGGCTATAGGGGCGGTTCACGGTGGAGGAAGGAGGAGAGAGAAGAGAGAGAAAGTGTGGTGAGGAGAGAGAGAGGTTTGAGAGAAATAGAGGGAATTTGGGAAATTTAAAGCCTTCGAGGGCAATTTTGACTTTTTTTGAACCACCCGAGGATGCTTTAGGGTGTCGACATCCTTCCAGACGTTGGCACGTGTTTCCATGCAAAATTTTTGGCCTCCGTCAGTGAAATTGATGCAGAAAACGTCCTCTATCAGTTTCTGATTGCCGGATTGCATTTCTTTCTGTTTAATCGTGTTTTTTACTTCGAACAGCCTTCCATTTCGAATCACCATCCTCGAAAGTCATGCCAGGTTTCGTTTAAAAGGGATTAGGGTTTAAAAATTAGATTTTATCCTTTAAAACTCTTTCAAAATCCTTTCGGTTGTTACACAATACCTAACACTTCAAGCAATCAGGGTGTGAGAGGTACTTCAAACACAAAAATAACCCATAATTCCTTAACCATTGGGAAATATCCCAAAAAGGGTATTTTCACCAATTCCATTACTATCTCCAGAAACACTTGATATCTAGGCATTTGATACAAATCAACACTTCACATAAGAATGAATCTTAGTAGTAATAACAACTTAATTTTCAAAAGCTGCTGACTTGTACCATTGTACTTTTACTAAAAACACTACATTCTTCTTTTCATAAAATAAAACATTATGTCTATTGGGATACGATGCATGAATTATATAGTTATGCCATCTCATACTCATGCTAATCATGTAAGATTAAATCATTACATATCCATTCAACTGGATATATAAATTATCAGACTATATTTCATATCCATCAAACAGGATATATCATACTACATATCCATCACACAGGATATATATCATAGCATAATGGTAACAGGGCATCATATAGAAATAAGAGTATACATAAGGAAACCAGCGCTCTAGATACGTTTCTGGGCAACTGAAGAGCACGACTGTCAACTGGTAAAGGCTACAAGTCGATTGCTGCATTATGCTCTGTTTTTCAAATCCTCCATTAACCTAAATTTTTGCCTATGAACTAGTTTGTAAATTATTTTTTACCCTTATTAACTCAATACCAGTGTGCAAGCATCATTTATCACATAAAAATAGCCCAAACTACAGTTTAATCTTATTCAAATCTTGGATTAAATCCCATACTTATTCAATAGGAAAAACCCATTTCTTATAATCTAATTTCAGCATGCATTAATATATTTATGTAGTTTAAAACACCCAATAACATTCATAAACATCAAGAATGTAGTTTTTAATCCCACTTTTACTCCAGATAACTAAAAAATCTCACTTTCAGTATATGCACAGTAAATTCAAAAGTAGAGGGAATAGGTTGTTTTGCTACCTTGTTTCATGTAAAATCTGGTGTAAAATTATTAGATGAACTCCTAGATTGCTCAGCTACCAACTTTTTACCTCGATTCACTATAAAAATGCCACTTCCTTTGTAGATTCCTACTTTCTCTCTCTAAAACATCCCTCTATCTCTCTCTAGAATTCTAAAGTGAAGATGAGGAAATAGAGCTTTTGAGTTTTAGCTCTATTTATAGGTGGTTCAGGAATTTCCAATTCTAATCATTCAACTCAAAATGCTAATTTTTCTGCCCACATGCCAAATTACCATTTTGCCCCTAAATCATTGGTGGAAAATTTCAAAATCTTGGTAGCTACAGTAAATCTTTTGGCTAATATTAAGGTATGCTACCCTCATTTTGCCCCTTCACTCACCCTTTTTCCTTTCATTCAAGTCTCTACTCTTTTCTTTTCAAGTTAGTCCCTAATTTTAATGTAACTACATGCAATCTAACGTAACAAACACAAGCATTTAACTTATTTAAAATTAACAAAACATCTCTTAATAAATAGGAGGAGTGGATGTTACATGGATCACTAAACCAATCAACCTATCATTTGCATTTTCATTTGCACTTGTCATTTGGGGTTTCAATAGGTTGGGGATTTCTTTCAATGCTTGTTCTTGCCATATTGTATGTTTAGGGGGTTTTGAGTGCCTATACAACTTTGAGGTTCTGCATCGTTTGATAATGGGTTTCAGGTTCTTTTAACCTTGGGGTTTTACAACATTTGGTAAGGGGTTTTGAGTTTTTAGTCTTAGGGTTCTGCTTCGCATCATCTTATTCCTCAACTTCTTTACCTCATACTCGATAATCTTTAAGGGTTTAGGGTGATAAGTTAAATTATCTTTTAACTACGAAGTTTATTCATTAAGAACATGGGAATGATCTAGGATGTATTTTCTAAGTTATGAAATATGGAATACATAGTGGAGATTTGAAAGAAAAGGTGGTAAAGCTATATGATATTCTGATGGACCGATCCTTTTTAAAATTTGATATGGTCTTATACACCTTAGAGTTAAAGTTTTGGACTTTATAGCCTTACCAATGCCTACTATGAGGGATACTCGAAGAAACACATGTTCTTCACCAAATTCAATGGTTTTCTTCCTTTTATTGGCATAACTATTCTATCTATCCTGGGTTTTATACATCCTCTCTTTGATTATTTTGATCAAATTAGTTGTCTCTTGAATCATTTATAGGCCTAAGAGTTGTCTTTATCCTACTTCAAATTAGTATATAGTGGGATTTACACTTCCTTCCATACAGAGCCTCGTATAAGGCCATCCCTATACTGGAGTGAAAGCTATTGTTATAGGAAAATTCTATGAGAGGCAAACTCTTATCCTAGTTACCTATTTGTTCTAACACACATGCTATAAGCATATCTTTTAAGGTTGGGATGGCCCTCTAAGTTTAGCCATCTGTTGAGGATGATATGCAATGTTGAAGTTTAGCTTTATGCCGAGCGATTCCTGTAATGCTCTCCAAAATCTAGAAGTAAACTTGAATCCCTATTTGAGACAATATAGGTAGGAATGCCATACAGTCTAACTATCTCTTGAACATAAAGCTGAGCTAGCTTATTTAGGGGATAGTTAATTTTAATAGGAAGGAAATGTGCAGATTTGGTTAATCGATCCATGATCACCAAAATTGCATCATTACCATATTGAGTCCTATGTAGTCCTACCATGAAATCTATGGTAATTTTGTCCTATTTCCATTCAGGAATGCTTAAAGGTTGCAGTATACCAATAGTTCTCTGATGTTCTATCTTAACTTGCTGACACACTAGGCATTTGGCTACAAATTCCACTATGTTTCCGGTAACAACGGGAAAGATTCGAAAGAGTTTTAAAAAGGATTTTAAAAGATAAAACTTTATTTTAACCCTAATCCCAATCAAACGAAGCCTGACACATATTTCAAGGATAATGACTTGACACAGAAGGTCGTTTGAAGCCAGAAACATGATCAAACAGAAAGAAATGCAATCCGGCGATCAGAAACTGACGGAAGGAGTTTCGTGCGTCAATTTCATTGACGGAGGCCAAAGTTTTTGCATAGAAATGCATGCCAACATCTGGAAGGATGCCGACACCCTAAAACATCCTCGGGTGGCCTAGGAAAAGTCGGAATCGCCCCTAGAGGCTTTAAATTACGCGAACTCCCGCCATTTCTCTCATTTCACTCTCTCTCCTCACTACACTCTCTCTCTCCTCTCTCTTTTCTCTCTCCACCTTCCTCCACCGTGAACGGCCGCCACAGCCACCGTGGGCCGCCACCAAGGGTACCAACCGACCTCATCGCCCACAACCTCCAAAGAACCAACCACGCCACCAACGCCGCCGGAGCCGCTAAAAATGCCATTTTTCCTCCATCGCGGCGAAACTTCCCGGCTCGAATCGCGCCGTCTGACGCCGTTGACCCTTACCGCCCCACCACCGTAGCCCGAGCCGCCAGCCTTCCTCCAAGAGGCCGGCCGAAGGAGGCCGGACGCGCTCGGATCGAGGCAGAATGTCGTCCACCGTGCGAGATGTTTCGTGGCCGGAAAACACCACCCAAACGGCCGTGAACCGCCGTGCCACCACCGTATTCGGACTCCTGGGCTTACGGGCTTCACCGTGGTGTGATTTTTGAGGCAAACCGCACCTCCTCGCCATGCGCCACCGCGCGCCGCCGTGTGCCGCCGTGCCGTAGCTTTTGGACATGCATCCCGAGAAACTGAGACCACCGGGACGTAGAATTCCATCATTCGAGCACAGTGGTAAGGTCCGTTTTCCCAAAAAACTAATGGTATATGACTGAAATGGCTGCCGAACGTAATTAGGCAACTAATTAACCTAGGTAATTGTATAACCGGATTTAGGATCGAAAAACGGATGACGTGATGAATCTAAATATTCAATTTCATGTCCAGGGAGTTAATTGGGCTGAGAAACTAAGATTTCGTGGAGTCCTGACTTGATTTGGAGTGACCGAAGACCAGGTAGGATAATTTACACTTCCCGAACCCTAGAATTGATTTAGTGAATACCTGACTGATTTAGATGACTTGTATGGATTTACGTGCTGCTTTCGATGGGATAAAATTGCATGCTTGTGTGCTGAAAACCCTAATTGCATGTTAGAAACCTTGTTTATCGAGTTTAGATGCCTTTAGGGCGGATTTACTTAGGGTTGGGTACTTGATAGCCGGTATGGGACGGCCGTTAAGTATCCCTCGTACAGGAAGCTTTTAAATGAAACTATTCTTATCAGATTTAGCCTGTACTGAGTTAGGGATTGCGCATTAAACCTGGACGACCTTAAGAAAGGTTTAAGGAGTATAAGGGTGGATAACCTACACGGGGAAACGTTGTGATTTAGGCGTGATACCCTAGAACCCTGAGGAATAGCCGACCGAGTGCATGTGAGTTCGAATAGACTGTATGAGGATGAGAATTGGCGTATGTGCACATGCTAGGGGATGCCCTAGATGTTGATTCTCACCCGGTCCTTGAGTGAGTGATTGGTGTTACGGATCACACTCACAATATAGGCTTGATTCGGGTGATTGGTGTTACAGATCACACCCAACGATAAGAGAGGTATTCTCTCTAGACTACGTGCAATTAGAAGATGATTTAGATTGATTCTGATGGATTTGTAGCCAACGTGGATTGAGATACACAGGGTATGGGATTTCACTTGATTTTGATAACTGATTTTAAAAGAAATGGATTTTTTGATTGTGATATATTACCGCAATTTCCATGTGTATGAACGATTTTAAAGAAAAGGTATTTCACTGTTGAATCGATTTGGAAGACGATTTGGTGTTCACACCACGAGTATTCAATCGTTTTCGAATGATAATTAAATTGTAAATTATTCTACTGGGATTCATATCTCATTAGGTTGTGTACTCAGATGAACAGGGGCGAGGCGGGTGAACCCAGACGATAGCCGAAGCTGACTTGAGGATAGACTGGAGGATGATTAGCTTAGGCTTGAATCATTTGTATATATACTTTGATGACGCTGTTATTTATCGGATTCTGTTTCTTATAAATTCTGTATGGATTAGATTGAATGTATATATAATATTTCAGATAGTATGCATGGATTGTAGTGATGGATTGATGTTGCCGTGTATGGATTTATATTGGTTATGTTTACTGCTGTTGTTGGACTGGCTGTTGATTTTTAAACAGGTGATTCTGTATTTGGGATATGATCAAATTATAGAGGAAACTCTGCCGAATTTTCGGTAGAATTTACCGCCGTAAACTTATGGATTTGAATTGAAATGTGTATGAATGTATGACGTGACATGTATCTGAGTTTTAGATTTCATCCTAGAGTTATTATTGATGATGTACGTATGTGTATTTAGTTAGCTGTGTGTGAATCAGGGTTGAACGGAATCCGAATGGACAACGGAGAATCTATTTGGGTTACGCTCAACCAGTAGCGATCCCCTGACGTTCCCACATAGGGAATAAACATTCAGAATACCCCATATGCTTCCGCTAATCAGATAAGCATCACGTATGACGTATTAGGGGGTCGTTACATTTCCTTTCATGCCTGGCCACTAGTACCTTGATTTTAAATCTTGGTACATTTTGAGGGAACCAAGATGGACAATGTAGCTACTCTTATTGGCTTTTTCTAGAATTCTAGTCCTTAAGTTTTCACTATTGGGTAAATAGATTCTATTCTAAAATTATACTAACCCATCAGAGGCTTTGTTCAATTCTTTTATATCCTTTAGAGACTTCAAGAATTCATCGTCTAATTGAGCTCTCAAAATCTGTGCCATTAGGTCATAATCTATTTTTAGATCACTCAGACAGATTCTATCACATTGTACTAATGTGGCCAAATTCAAATTCTTAAACTTCCCTATTAATTGAATTTCATTCACTATCATAGCTGCCGCATTAAGGCATTTCTTACACAATTACTTTGCCAAGATGTTATTTCAACTCAAATTCATAATCCTTTAAGAATTTTACCCATCTCCTTTGTCTCATATTTAGCCCTTTCTGATCAAAGAGGTATTTAAGACTTTTATGGTCATTAAATGCCTCAAACCTAGCTCCATAAAGGTCATGTCTCCAAATTTTTAAGGCAAATATTATGGCTGCTAGTTCTAAGTCATGGATAAGGTAGTTTTCTTTATGAGGTCATAGTTTCCTAGAAGCATAGGCTACCACTTTCCCATCTTGCGCCTATACAAAACCAAGCCCTTTCTTAGAAGCATCAGTGTATACCTCGAAGGATCTAATGGTAAGGAATTACTAATATTGGATTTATGGTAAGCCTCTCTTTTAAGGTTTGGAAACTCTTTTATTACTCTACTAACCACACAAAAGGTACATCCTTTTGGGTCAGTTTGGCCAAAGGGTACAGCATTATTTGGGAAAATCCTCATATGAATCTCCAGTAGTAACCTGCTAATCCTAGGAAAATATAGATTTTAGTTATGGTTTTAGGTCTCTCACAATTTACCATTATATCAGTTTTACCAAGGTCTACTATTGCCCTATCCTTAGTTATAACATGCCCTAATAATTTCACTTCTTCAAGCTAGAAATCACATTTCTTTATCTTGACATAGAGTTTTTTCTCCCTCAAAACTTAAAGTATAGTCCTAAGATGCTCTTGACGCTCTTCTCTATTTTTTGAATATACAAGAATATCATCAATAAACACTATAACGAATTTGTCAAGGTAGGGTCTAAAGATGCATTGATTAGACCAAACGACATCACTTTGAATTCAAAGTGTCTACATTGGGTCCTGAAGGCTATCTTAGGGATGTATTCTTCCATAACTCTAATATGATGATAACCAGATCTTAAATCTATCTTGGTGAAAACTTTTGCTCCTACAAATTGATCCAATAGGTCATCTATCCTAGGAAGGGGGTGCTTATTCTTCATCGCCACTTGATTTAGCTACCTATAATCCATACACATTCTTATACTACCATAATTTTTCTTCACAAACAAAACCAGTGCTCCCTATGGTGAAGCTCTGGGCCTAATAAATCCCTTATACAGAAGGTCCTTTATTTGGGTCTTAAGTTTGTTCAACTCCACTAGGGTCATCTTATAGGGTGCTATAGAAATAGGTCTCATTCCAAGAGCCAAATCAATGAAGAACTCTATTTCTCTCTCAGGTGGCAGACTGGATACTTTACCAAGAAATACATTTAGATATTCCCTTACTATAGGTATCTGGTTTATCTTATCCTATAATTTTACTTTAGATAAACCTAAGAAACCCATCATCTATTTTCTATGAATAATATCCTTGTTAACAACATTAGTATTTATAAAAGCCACACTTTTCTTAGAACAATATAAGACCACATTACTTTCTGACAACTAGTTCATTCCAAATATTACATCCATATAAGACATTGGTATCATAAGGCAGGGAAGATTTTTTCTCCACAATTAGATCACCAAAGAAATATTTGTTCTTCAAAATGACAAGATAATGTAAACAAGCTGAGGATACAACAACATGATCATCCATAGGGGTGGAAACATTGATATCATAAGGTAGGGGAGTTACTGGTAGGTTAAAATCTTTTACATAGTGCTTAGAAATGAAAGAATGAGATGCACTAAAATCAAACAGTGAAATTAAAAGTCTATTTTTTTTATCAGACACTTCTCCTTAACTAGATCATCAGAGTTTCAGATTTACTTGCCCTTAAGTTTGTAGACTCGGCCTATTGTTTGGAGTTTGGGCCCAACATTCCCTTTCTTATTCTATGAGTAGTCTTAAGAATAGTGTCCTAGTTTGCCACAAGTGTAGCATACACTCTGGCCCATCAAGCAGGGTTAATTCCCATGATTCCTCTTACACTTAGGCCTATCTTGGAAGGTAGGAAGTAATTAGGTCGCTTTCCTAGGACAACAAATATAATCTTTCCTCTTCCTTCCAAGTTTCTTGCCATAATTTTACACTTGTTCACTAGTGTGGCATAATTTTATATCTCTAATGGGGAGACTAAATCTTTCATATCGGGGTATAGTCAAGGCCCTAAATGCATAGACTTCTGATTCTCATTAGTATGGTGTTTTAGATAAGAGGAAAACTTAGATAATTCCTCAAATTGGGCTAGGTATTTCTCAAAGGTTTGATCATTTTTTTTAACTGCAAATTATATCTCCCTCTTGTTCCTCACATTGATAGGGAATTACTTCTCAAAGAAGGTTATTTTAAAGGTTTTCAACTTCAATAGAGTACCATGGGCCTCAATTTAGTACTACCTAGGTTAGAGCACTACTCTGATACCATAACTATAACATCCCATCTCTACAGATGTTTATTTTCCTAATTATCCTATAGGGGTCATTTGCTACTAACTAATTTCTTTATTGTAGTTACTCGAGTTCATTTTTATTATTACCAGGATTCATTAATTAGTCCATGTATCAGTTTGACTATCTCTTGAGTATCTCACTCATCACTAACATAATAGCAGAACTATACTAGACCAATGACTTACTTTATAGTGTGCAGCTGTGATTATATAACTAAAGGAAAATATTTACATAATCCCAAAATAAGGATGAGAACTCATGAGATAACAAGTCTATCTCATCAGACCATCCAACCCATTACGAGATAAACTACTTCTACGTTAGGTAGTAATGCACACACATACAAATATATATATGTAGTTAAAAGTTGACTCCATTGTCTTATAAAGTATCTACTAGTCCCCTTAAAGCCATCCACTAAACATGTAGGGATATCGAGGTGCCGAAAACAAAAGAAGACTTCACTATCCTCCACTTTAGCTTGCTGAGGGCGCCAGTGGCACACCCACTATCCAAAGAAGCACATCACCGATCCTGATAAAGTACCTAAGTTTAGGTACTTCAAACACTTCCACATCCACCTCTATAGTCATATTATACCTAACCATCTGGAAATATCAACGTATAGGTGAGTTTGGGAAACTCAATAATTAAGTAAACTAGTCTAAAATCTTACCATTGATGGTACTAGTTGGCAATTACCCAGGAAAACATGAATTCTTTTATAATTTCCAAGAAATAATGGATGCTACACAATAATGTCATGCCATGTGGAATGAAATGTATTGAACAGGTGATATCATGGGCAATTTCTATATATATATATATATGGTAGAACACAACAGCATGAACAAATGATCAAGCATGATCAAGAAGTAATGTGATATAATCAACATAAAGGTACACAGGGCAAAAATTTATAAATTGAGAGTTTGGGGACTTTTCAGTCAACAATCCCTAAGACAAGAGCTGTACAAAGGACGAACCAAAGTTATTTTCCCCTTCTACTAACCATAACATACCCCTGGTCATAATATCCATTGAATGAGTTTTATTGTGTGACAACCAGTCTTATACCCCTAAAGCGTCCCCTAAATCATGTACCAACATTCCTAATCTCACTAGTCCTTGATCCTCCTTATTTGAAAGGACAGATCTATCCACTCACTGGTCATTTACACAGTGATCCAATCCTACTAAGAGAATCACAACCTTCTAATGGTGGATCATTTTTTGGCCACATGATTCACAAATATGTATATTGGGGAAATGGATTCCAATTCAAGGTAATTCTAAACTTAAGAAAGTAACTTAGTGGCCCTTTAAGTATGCTAACATAGGATTAGCTACCTATAGGGTATTTTTATAATATATTTTAGATTAGATAGATGTCTTACCATCCCAAGTCATGGTGCAAATGTAAGATTCACAACGGTCGTCCCTTATTGACTATCAATCATCCAATCCATAATTCATTTAATACTAGTGTATATATATTTTAGAATACTTTTAGCTCTCTTCCTTCGTTATTTCTTCTCATCCCATGGTCTGACACTAGTCTAAAGGGTTCTACATGCTAATTTGAATTGGATTTTTGGCCTGGTTGTTTCCTTTAAAAAGAAATTAAGTAAAAGTCCATTTACTAAAATAAAGGCAAGCTATTGGTTGTCAGGGCTCGCCCAGACTAGTTCACCCATAGGGACTCGCCCATGAAAGTTTGCCTATAGAGACTCGCCTACGAGGGTTTACCCATATAACTTCACCAATAAAACTTATGAGTTCGCCTGTAGAGGTTTACCCATGAGTAACACCCATAAACTTATGGTTAGAAATTTGGCTATAAGATTGGCATGCTATATCCACTTCTTTTCTTAATTATTACCTGAGTTATATAAATTTCCATTTTTATTTATAAAATGATTAGGTTTGGATCCTTTGCTCAGGCATTGCATTCATTCACTACGCAACGAAAAAATAAACAATTTAAATTAATATTCTTACATCAACGCAGCAAAATTTAAACTCACTTGCATAAACTCATATACCTCTGGATGTGTGAAGTATTTACATTATCCTAGGCTAAGGAGGCAACAAACCTGCCGCTCAACCCTTTTACAAAAGATTATCCAAAAGCATATATGATCAGGACAAGAGGGCTATTTCTATTTATGTACATGCATTTCCAAAAGAAAAGTTAGTCTGACTCCTCTACATAGGAGAAACCTCCATTACAGTGACTACATAGATGTTTTTTTCGACAGCGAAGGGATCTGACTAGGGAATTTTCACCAAGCCTATGCCAATTTCTAACCATATCATGTAACTAGTCATCTGGTACACACCAGTTACAATAATGAGAATATAATTCTCAGTAGCTAAACATTCCAGTTTCTTTTAGAAAACACTAGTATGTACCATTGTAGTGATACAAAAAACAATTCTACATTCTTTATTCTTAAATTTTAGTTATTTCTATTGAAATGTACATATACATTTCATAAAGGTGTATGGCATGAATTCATGAGTTACAATATAACAATTTATCATGACAATTCACCACAATTGAATTTTATCATGACCAAGAAAGCATTTTCAATCATATTCTAGTCATTTCCAATCATTTGTAACCATTGTCAATTCTAGTCATAGATAGGGCAATCCATTATTCATAGGGAAAAACAATAATCAATTATAAGGAAAATAGTCATCAGTCATCGCTAAAAGCCATAATTAATCAATCAATCAATCAAAGAGAGACTTAAGGGTATTAGGAGAGCCACCCAATGGACTACTCCACATACTACTATGTACATGAGTGAGATAATTCCATTTCTAGTTCCAATCATGTGATAATTTTGCCACTGGTACTATCTGAGGCATCCCTCAGTGGATCCAAGTACCTATTCCAATCGGTGATCAATGTCATATAGACAGATCATTTTCCAATTTAAGGGATTTCTCCCAATAACCAGTCAAAATTTAGCTCACAGGATCACTATCATTAAACAGATCATCTCCTCTCTGCTTTAGGTTGATTATGATGCTATGGAATCACCACTATAATTCTAGTGGATCATATTCCCAGTATGTTATCTCCTATATATAAAGTAGGATAATTTGGCTTATACCTATGATTATGTTAAATTCTAAGTAAATGTCCCCTTTTTTATTTGGCCATTTTAGGTTACACTAACTTAGAATTTGCAATCATCACTATATTTCATACTTTTTGTGGAATTCCCAATTGTTGTCCAATACCAACAATTGATTATTTAGTTACAAGCCTATCTATCCTAGAGTATATATAGGAAATACTTCCTCTAACTCTTCTTTTTTGTTTATTATTAATTTTATGTTTCCCCATCAATCAAATCATTTATTTCTTTCCTTTTCTTTTTATCATGATACTACACTTTCTATAAATTTTGGAACCTTATATATTAATAACGTTGTCAAGATTAAATTTGCATAAAAATGGAAGATGGTATTCTCGGCCTAGAGAAGAGATCAAGGGAAAAGCAAGAATTTCTCATTTAAAATTCTCTATCTTTCACTCTTGCCTCATTACAAACATAATCAATTATTTTCCTTCCATTCTTATACAAATTTCCAATTTGCCTTTTTATTACATTTTAAAGGTCTTAAGGTCAGCTTTCTCATTTTTTTTTTGTCATACCATTCTTTTCCATTCCTTACATAACCAAGCATACCTATAAATATTCTTTTTCTCATAATATATCTATAGATATGCATATATACATTTCACTGTTTATAGTCATGCATTTCAATTGCTAGAATGTCATGATTATGTAAATTAGAAACTAGAAAATTTATTAACAATATCCAATTTCTTTTCTTCCATACCTTGACCAAAACCATGATAAATGTCTACAACACTTCCTGTAAAATTTTCCTTTCCATGCTCTTGATCAAGGAGACTAAATTGAGGAAAATGGGACAAATTCATAAAGTGATAAATTTTCCATTCTTCATTGTTTAAAAACCAAGAGACTAGCATGAATCTTAAACAAAATTTATCAACATTTCCTTCACAATTTATCATAATGCTCTCGGCCAACAAGAGAGAATTAGGAAAAATTATGCATTTCAGCAAAATACCACTCATTCTTCCCTCCCTTGGCCATAACCGAAATTGTAACAAGGTAACTAGGAAAAAATTTTCATTCTCACCAAGTGACATACACGGCCAAGAAGGGAAAAATTGCTAATCCATGTAGAATTCGTGTAAACACTTAATTTATCGCATTTTCATCATTAATTATTCATGAAATACCATTTACCCATTATAATCATGAAAAAACAAGCATTATAGCACCACTTTCATGAAATTGGGGTTTTGAAAGTAAATGGAAGACAAAATATAAAATTTTTCATAAACACTTTTGCAATTCCAATCAACACTTAAAAATACATCTATACAACATTCTAAGCATTTTCCAACAACAATTTTGACATTTAAAGAATGTAGAATTATGAACATCACTATTCATCACTATTCATTTAGCCCATGAAAATTCTCTAAAGCTTGGAAAAACATGATAATACATATAAATAGTGATGTAGGGATGTTAAGCTACCTTTTTTTATCAATAGATATGGATTCTCCTTGATTGTTCCTTTACTTATGCTTCTTCTCCTTGTCCTAGAAGCTCAAGGTTTTTCCTTCCTTTTTCCTCACGTCGTTCTTGTAAATTTTGAAGAAGACATGAAGATGTTTTAAGTGAAAAAATGACCATTTTGCCCTTAGTAAAGAAAAAGACCATTTTACCCCTTTAATTTCCTTCATAAAACTCTAAGTTAGTAGGAAGGGTATGGTTAGAATTCTAAAAAATTTTCTTTGTCAAAATACCCATTTTGTCCTTTTGGTAAAATTATCATTTTACCCTTGATGGTAAATTACCATTTTACCCTTTATGGTAAAGTGACTATTTTTCTCTTACTTTAACTTCAATATTTTTGAAAATTATAGGGAAATAATCCTGAGGAAAATTTTCATAATTTTTCTAAATAAATTGGCTATTTTTATCCATGTGATAAAAATTACTATTTTACCCTTGGGTGAAATTACTATTTTAGCCTCGAATAAAAGTTGACCATTTTGCCTCTAGGATATTTTTCTGGGGTCATTATGGTTCCCATAATCATTGTGTCATAAATGCACCACGATATTTTTAGACATAATGATGACGCGCTATAAATGCTCCAAGATATTTTCTAACGTAATGAAGATTCATCATAAATGCTTTGAGATATTTTCCAACATCATGATGACATGTCATAAATTCACCTTGATATTTGAGCAATGTCATGATTACCTTGAGATGTTAATAAACTTTTTCCTTTTCACTTTAGTCCCTTAAATTTTCTTTTCAATTTGGTCCCTTTCTTGTTGAGGGGAAAACCTAAGACAATTTAAATGCAATTATTTAGGTATGTAATTAATAAGTTTAAGATTTAATAACATACCTAAGGGCATGAAAAGTGGATATTACACTAATCATAAACATGAGTAGCTAGATTGGTTAAACCCATTAGGGGTTCCTGAATTATGTTGGCAATTTGATCTTAACTTGCATGGATTATAAATTAGATTGTGTGATCTTCTTTCAATTAAAAATATTTGATTAAGTTTTCCTTATGAGATTTCATAGTGAATGCTGATTAGATTCCTTTCAAAAACTCGATAGATGATGATTGTAATGCCCCTATCTAGTGTTACAATTCCTCCGATGCAAATAGATAAGTTCGATATATTATTCTTATCCTTTATTTAATTAATGTCCGAGCAGTTATACCATTAAGTTATATTAGGCAGATTAGGTTCAGGATCTTTTGCTCAAATTAAAACTCGTATGCATAGCGAAATAATAGAAATACTATACTACATAGCGAAAATTTAAACTTTCATATAATTCAAATAATACAAGTCCAATAATGTCCATTACATTCTGATAAACATGTCCCCAGATATATGAAGTACCCGTCCATCAGAAGTTAGGAGACAATAGGTTTATCACTCAGACTCCCTTATAATTTCTAGGGATGGACCGGTCCCTCACATATCTGTCCCCAGAGATTCCCATGAACATCTACTATACAGCCAAAAGATTTGTCCTAAACAATAAGTCTAAACTAGGACCCAAAATAGGGGTTACAAAAAAATTTATCTAAACCCAACAGAACCTTCTATCTCTTGACCTTGCTAAGCATCTGCATCTGATACATATTAGCATATAATGAGAAACCCAAGTTTCCCAGTAGCTTAACAATTCTGGGTTTTAAAAATAGGCAATATGTATCAAGGTGCAAGAACCAAAATATTTAAGTCTACATTCTTGGAATAAAACATAGCATCATGCATAAACATAAATTGGCAAGAAATGTATGATCAATTTAAATGTCAATTTGATTAAAATAATATTCATCCCAAATAAAAAATATTTGCATACTATAAAACACATTATTGCAAAATTAACAAAAACATTTATGCTTGTCATTCTTAAAACTTACTTTTATATAATAGATGTGCACACTTGGGCACTATGTGGACACTTGGGCACTTGTGGACACTCCATGTGTGCTGACGTCTGGAAGGATGCCGACACCCTAAAATATCCCCGGGTGGTCCAGGAAAAGTCAGAATCGCCCCCAGAGGCTTTAAATTACACGAATTCCCTCTATTTCTCTTATTTCTCTCTCTCTCCTCACCATACACTCTCTCTCCTCTCTCTCCTCCTTCCTCCACCGTGAACAACCGCTACAGCCAGCGTGGGCCGCCACCAAGGGCACCAACCGACAGCCCTTACTGCCCACAACCTCCAGCAACCAACCACGACCACCATGTAGCCTGAGCTGCCAGCTTCCTCTAGTAGCTCGCCGCCGTCGAAAGGAGGCCGGACGTGCGCGGATCAAGGGAAACTCCGTCCACCGTGCGAGAAAATTCGTGGCCGAAAAACGCCGCCCAAACGGCCGTGAACCGCTGCGCCACCACCGTATTTAGACTCCTGGGCTTGCGGGCTTCACCGTGGTGTGATTTTCGAGGTAAACCGCACCCCTCCACCATGCACCACCGTACGCCACCGTACGCCACCGTGTGCTACCGTGCCAGAGCTTTTGGACGTGCATCGGGAGAAATCGAGACCATCGTGACGCAGAATTCCATCATCCGGACACATTGGTAAGGTTTGATTTCCCAAAAAATGATGGAATTTGATTAAAATGATTGCCGAACATAATTAGGCAACTAATTAACCTAGGTAGCTGTGTAACCGAGTTTAGGATTGAAAATTGGATGACGTGATGAGCCTAAATGTTTAATTTTATGTCCAGGAAATTAATCGGGCTCAGAAATCGAGACTGCGTGGATTTCTGAAGTGATTTAGAGCATTCAGAGACCAGGTAGGATAATTTACACTTCCCGAACCCTAGAATTGATTTAGTGAATGCCTGAATGATTTAGATGACTTGCATGGATTTACGTGCTACTTTTGATGGAATAAATTGCATGCCTGTGTGCTGAAAACCCTAATTGCATGTTAGACACCTTGTTTATCGAGTTTAGATGCCTTTAGGATGGATTTACTTAGGGTTGGGTACTTGATAGCCAGTATGGGACGGCCGTTAAGTATCCCTCATACAGGAAGCTTTTAAACGAGATTATTTTTATCATATTTAGCCTGTACTGAGTTAGGGATTACGCGTTAAACCAGGACGACCCTAAGAAAGGTTTAGGGAGTATAAGGGTGGATAACCTACATAGGGAAACGTTGTGATTTAGGCGTAATACCCTAGAACCTTGAGGAATAGCCGACTGAGTGCATGTGAGTTCGAATAGACTGTATGAGGATGAGAATTGGCATATGTGCACATGCTAGGGGACACCCTAGATGTTGATTGTCACCCGGTCCTTGAGTGAGTGATTGGTGTTACGGATCACACTCACAATATAGGCTTGATTCAGGTGATTGGTGTTACGGATCACACCCAACGATAAGAGAGGTATTCTCTCTAGACTACGTCCAATTAGAAGATGATTTAGATTTGGTTACAGCGGATTTGTAGCCAACGTGGATTGAGATACACAGGGCATGGGATTTTACTTGATTTTGATGATTGATTTTTAAAGAAATGGATTTTTATGACCTCGATTAACTGCATCGATTTCCATGTAATAAATGATTTTAAAGATAAGGTATTTCACTATTTTTGAACTGATTTCAGGAAGATGATTTCGGTGTTTGCACCGCTGGGTATTCAACCAGTTTTTGAATGATATTTGAATTGTAAATTATTCTACTGGGATTCATATCTCATTAGGTTGTTTACTCAGATGAACAGGGACAGGGACAGGAGCCCAGACGATAGCCGAGGCTGTCTTGAGGATAGACCAGAGGATGATTTAGCTTAGGCTTGAATCGTTTGTACATATACTTAGATGACGTTGTTGTTTATCGGGTTCTGTCTCTTATGTTTTCTGTATGGATTGGACTGAATGTACATGTAATATTTCAGATAGTGTATATGGATTGTAGTGATGAATTGACTTTGCTGTATATGGAATCATGTTAAGTATGTTTATTACTGTTGTTGGACTGGCTGTTGATTTTAAACAGGTGATTTTGTACTTGGGATATGATCGAAATACAGAGGAAACTCTGCCTGATTTTCGGTAGGGTTTACCACTATAAACTTGAGAAATTCAGTTAGAATGTATGTGAATGCTTAACAGTATATGTATATGAGTTTTGGATGTTGAGTTTAATGATAGTACGCCGTATGTATAGACTTTAGTTTCATTCCAGAGTTATTGATGATGTATGTATGTGTATTTATTTAGCTGCGTGTGAATCAGGGTTGAACGAAATCTGAATGGACAATGGAAAGTCTATTTGGGTTACGCTCAACCTGTAGCGATCCCCTGACATTTCCACATAGGGAATAACCATGTAAACTAACCCATATGCTTCCGCTAATCAGATAAGCATTACGTATGACGTATTAGGGGGTCGTTACACACTTGGCCACCTTTATAGAAATCTCTTGTGCATACTTGGCACTTGTGGACACTTGGCCACCTTTCTAGGGTCATTGTACACACTTGGGCACTATGTGGACACTTGGCCACCTTCCTACGGTCATTGTGCACACTTGGGCACTATGTAGACACTTGGCCACCTTTGTAATTCTTTGTCAAGTTTCAAGGGAAATTTTTTCCTTTTCTTGAAAATAATATTAGTGTACAATTCTTATAAAATTCTGATATCTTTAAGAATAAATTCTCCTTCCTTGGGAATTAATCTCAATGTACATTTCTTATGAAAATTCTAATATTTTCAACAATAATTTCTTCTTTCTTGGGAATTAATTCCAATGTACATTTTCTTTCTAAAAATTATAATATTTTTAAGAATAGTTTCTCCTTTCGTGAAAATTTATTTTTAATGTACATTTCTAATGAAATTCTAGTAACTTCCCTTTTTAAGAAATAATGTCGTCTCTTAGAAAAATTTCTACTAGGTTCGAAATAATTCCCTTTCTTGAATAATAGCAATAATATCATTTCTTATGAAAGTCTACCAAGTTCAAGAATAATTTTGGCTTAAGGGATATTCTATAACCTAATCATATCAAAGGTTTAACATCAATTTAGTATCCAGTCTCATCTTCTACTCAGCCAAAAAGTTTCATGGAAAAAAAATGGTTCTCAAAATCATAACTCTCTTTTTCTCATACTCAAGCCTAGTTCATTATGAGCATGTTATTAACTATATATTACTTTTACATAATAACAACACTCATTTCATCACATCAACCTATCATACAAACTTAGCCAATAAAACTTGCATTTTATCAAGAATGTAGAGAAATAACATCATGCTCTATGGAAGACTTATAAAAACATGGTGACTACACATACTAAAATATGGAATATGATTTTGTTGGAATTGTTAACCTACCTCTTTGGTGCCTTAAGATGGACCTAGCTTGTCTTTTTTTTTTTTTTTTACTTTTCCTCTGCACTTTGCTTCCTTTTCTTTAACTAAGTCTCTCCTCTTGCTTGATCGTGTATGAGTGGGTGTGTAGGTCAAATTGTTGAATGCTCTCTCCTCTTCCCTTTTCTCTTTCTCTCCCTTTTATCTTGTTCTCTTCTCTTGCTTGCAGAGAGGGTGAGGTGTGTGTAGGACCAAATGAGAGTCTTAACTCCCTTTTTATTTATGCTTAGGTGGCATGTGCATGCATTCTTGAATAATAAAAATAAAATTTCCAAATTCCATTTCCTCATATTCGGTCAACGGCTACATGCTATCTCTCTCTCTTTCTCCTCTCTTTCATGCTAACTTCCCTTTTCCTTCTTCAGATGTGTGTGTATATTTTTCTTGAGTGGGACACTGCTCCTTTTCTCTTTCTTTTTTTTTTTTTGTATGTTACTAGTGCATCCCCTTTCTTTGGTAGTGTGTCTATGTTTCACGCTATATGGCTTCTTTTTTCCTTCCCTCTACATTTCTATTTGGCCATGTGTCCTTACTTAGTGTTCACGCCACGTTCTTTCCTTTTTCTTGCCAATCATGATTGTAAGTGTACTTTCAAGTACAATTGGTTTTTGTTTGCAAGTTACCTTACTCCTTCTTTAACGTCACCTTCCTTTCCTTTCTTCCTTCAAATTTCCATTCGGCCAAGTCATGGGAAAAGGGAACACTGCACTTGCTCTTCCCTTCGTCCATTGCATATAGGAGTGCTACATTCATTCTTGTTATTTTATTGTTTTATAGCTGCATGGGTTCCTTAGAGTACACGTTACCTTGGCATTTATATCCCAACAATCCCTCACTTCTTTCCTAGCTATATCCACACCTAAATACACATTTCTTAAATGAAATTCTACACCCTTCTTGCTTTGTTCATGCATTCATGTAAACTTCTTTTCCTTTCTCATTCTTTACCTTTTTAATTGTCATTAAATGCTGCACTTTTCTTCCTCACATCACGTGAAGCCCACGCATGCTTAACCTCCCCCACTTGCGCATGCACACACATACATGCATATATTTTAATGGTTGCATCCTATCTTGCCTTTCCCTCTTGCACGTGTACCCACACATACATACTTATGTAAATTTTTTTCCAATGCTTTATTCTCCTTGGTAGTGTAATTTAACATATATATATACTTATGCTTAAAAATTCACATGCTCCATTAGCTCAATGTGTGCATGTTATCATAACTATTTAATGGCTATTTCTTCATGGCATTTTGGTTTACTTTTCTCTTGGCACTTAGGCTAGGTGACTCAAAAGGAGAAATAGATAATTAAATTAAGGACCCAATTTTATGCAAGATTATCTTTTAGTATACCTATTTTGAGCCATTAAATTATGCAAGCAAAAATTTGTCCCTCTTTAAGCTAATTCATCTAATTAACTACAAAGTATTTAATTCATAGCTGATCATTAAATGACACAAGTAACTTCATCCAATCAATTAAAGGTCATTAATTTAGACTAATTAAAATTATAGGGTGTTACAATGATTGGAATTCGAAAATGATTGAAAGGAACAGTTGATCTTTGCTTAGAAATAAGGTTGATTGATTGCTGGATTAAGAGCAATTCTTAGTAGTAGTGAATTAAAATGTTAATGCTAATATAAACTCAACCATTAGAAGGAACCAGCCAATAGTAGGTTTAGGTTTTAGAAATCTATTGAGATCGATAGAGAATTTAGGTTTAATCTAGAATTCACTCACAGGTAACATAAATCAATTTAATAATCCATGACCTTTTTGTATATACCAACTAATTCAAGTCCCCTATGGGTTACTTTTCTTGACTTGGTCATTCTCTCTCATTCAAGTATCATTGGCTTTTACTTTTTATATATATATTCATAGTTAACATTAGTTTAGATAAAATCAATCACCATTTGTTTTAGGCGAGATAACAAAGAGTAAGTAGTAACTTTGGGCTTTCCTGTTCCTATAGGATATGACCTTGATACTCACCATTGCACTAGGCCATAAAGATAGATACACTGCCTTAGGTGTAGCTGCACATAGAGCATTAGCAACCCATCAGGTCGCCCCTAAAGGTTCACCCAATGGATAGGCACTCACTCCTGAAGGCTCACTCAGTGTAATGATGTACTTAGAGATAGAATACAATGGTCGGTTATCACTCTTAAAACTTGAACACTACATTCTTAAGTTTCCTAACGCTATTGTTTGATTTCAATAGTCCTAAAATCATGCCTTTTTTAATAAGCAAATGAATCGTGGACTTAATGTAATATCCGCTCATATTTCCATGAGAGATGTTTGTTAGTTTTTATTTATTGCTTCTGTATGTTGCATATAGTTACATTAGTGTAAGAGTTAGATTAGTTAAGAGTGAGATAATTGACCTAAAAGAGGATAGGGATTAAAATGAAAGAAGAAAAAGTTCAAGTGTAGGAAACACAATTTTAGCCAAGGGACTTACTGTAGCTACCAGGATTTTGAAATTTCCTGCCAATGGCTCAGGGAAAAATTGATAATTTTATATATATACGAAGAAATTATCATTTTGAAGCTGGATGATCAGAGATTAGGATCAAAATTTCAATTTTTGATCCACCTATATAAGGCGAAAGTCAAACTTCCTCCTTATCCAAAATTTAGAACTAGACTTTTAGAGAGAGAAAGAAGAACTGAGTAGAGAGAGAGTGAAGAAGAAAAGATCAAACCTCCACTTCCAGTAGGATTTGAATCCAGGAAACTACTTAGTAAGGCATCTAATACAATAATCAGCTCACAAGTAAGGAATTAAGGTAGCAAAATAACCTAATCCCTTTTTATTTCGAGGTTACTGTTCATGTAACTAAATTCTATGATCTTGAAGTTGTTTGAAGAGAAAAAGGGATTAAAACTACATTCTTAGTACTTTTTATTACTACTGGGTATCTTGAACTGCATGAATATACTTGTGCATGCTTAAATCAGATTATGAAAGATGGGTTTTACTTTTGAATGTAACTAAGGTAAAATCCAAGATTTGAGTAAGATTAAGCGGCGTGTTAGGCTATTTTCATGTGTTAAATAATGTTTGAAAGTTTATTTTGAGTTCATATATTTCAAAACGAGTTTATAAACAAGTTTTTGGAGTAAAAATTTAGGTCAATAGCAAGTCTAAAAATGGAGCAAAATGTAACAGCCGATTGGTAGCTTGAAGTAGTCAACTTTAGCATTCTTGAATTACCCAGAAATGCATCTAGAGCCTTAGCAGCTGACTGCCACCCCTTGGAAGTCGACTGTCACGCTCTTCAATTTCTAGAAATTTCCTAGAAACGCTAACAGCTAACTGTCGCACCCTAATAGTTGATTGTCGGGCCTGAATTGTAGCTAGCAGCCAAATGCTAGGCCTCTAACAGTCGACTGATAGTAAGGTACCAGCTTACTGCCAGCTTTTGTGAATGTATTATGAACTCAAGAACATGTTTGAAAAGATACTTAGCCCAAAAACTCCACTCAAACAAGGGATTTGAACCTAAAATGAGAAGGTTAACATGTATTTTGAAATTAAATGAAAAAGAGCAAAAGTATTATGAGAATTAAGAAGGAAAGAGCAAGAATAAATAAGGGAAATAAGAATTGTATTCTTAGTATATGTATTAAGGGTAGATAGGTTCATAACTGAATGACTGATTGCTAGTATAGGATGGTAATTAGATATTCCATGGTTACCATGATAGTTTTAAGTTCTAAGTTAGTGAACTTGATAGCCAAATTAAGAAGGTCACATACTTAGAATTTCACATAACTATAGTATGCACTGAATCAACCTAATTTATATACTTATGAATAGCATACTGAGATATGAATTGTCCAAAAAGGGGACAATGATCTGAAAGATTTGGGGACCCTAATGATATATACTCATTGTGTGGACTCTTAATTTGTGGACTCAATATGTGGCCTCAGTGTGTGGACTCTTATTGTGGGGATTCTTTTGTACTTAGATCCATTAGAGGATGCTCCATAATGTACATGAATATGATGTAGCAGTTAAGGACTGCCAATGGGCAATTATTGCCAGAAAGTTATGAGTACAAGATTTTAAAGTATGGAGTTATTAATTGGCGAGTCTCCTAATTCCTCTTATTACACGTTTATTACACGTTGATTATTAGGTACTATTAGTGGTCAAAATTCCCCCAGTACTATAAGAGACGGGGGAGGATATTTTGAGTACTTTGGGCATGTAAATGAATATTTTGATATAAGAAAAGCATAAAGATATATATGTATAAAGATATGTAAGGAAAAAGGGGAATGAGTGGCAGTAATGTTGCCTCCTTACCTTAATTGACTAATTTTTTGTAAAATTACATATCTATAGGTATATGTCTTAATAAGTAACTGATGTATATGTAATTAATCATGTATGTGTATGAAGGTGTATACATATATAAATATTATATTTTAATTCTTTCCACTGCGTAATGTGTGAGAACCCGAATGTAGTGACCCAAACTAATGGCACTTAATAATTTAACTCGGTAAAAAGTTAAAATTTGACTTGGGCAGAGGTAGTAGCAATTCACTAATCCTATTATATATAGTATTATATTGTTTGAAAAAAATGAGGAACTTTAGGATTGGGGGGTTACATTTAACATATTCGTTTAGGCCAAAAACAACTCTTTGGTTCAAACACTGTTTAAATTAATTTGTAATAGTCAATGAAAAAGAATTTTGAAATCATCTTTGTCTTTTATAAAATCTAGAAAATTCAACTCTTTTATTAGTTTACATTCATTATTTAGAAATTATTATGATAGCAAATAAGCTATGACATAGATCATAAAGCATTTAAAACAAAATAAGAGTACATGAAATGCAAACCCTTCCCATGATCCTATCCCCTACCAATAAAGTAACAAACTACATAAAATTCAGCTATACAAATAGATCAATAGTTGCAAGTAGAGTCCAAGCTTTATGAGATTATAATAATGGAGGAAGATGAAGAATGTAGGGGTTGTTAAGTTAGACTACTCTTTTTTTTCCTTCACATTTAGTTTCTTCTTAATTTCTAGGTTTTCTTTTGTAAATAAGAATCATGTCTATCAAACTTCCTATATCTCATGTACTTTATAAGGTAATTAATCTATATACAAAAAAGATTATTCTGCTATTTTTCCCTTACAATCTATGCAAGTTAGAGTGTCCTACTAAGTACTCATATGAAATTAAAAGCAATATTATGATGCAACACTATAGGGTATATTGTTATCAATAAGCTCAAATAATAGTGCTTGAAAACTATAGCCAGGCTTCAAATGAAAATAGTACAGAGAAAAGGATCTCAGTGTAGGAGGAATGAAAACAAGGTTTGTAAAAGGATCTTACAAAGATCTCAAAAAAATCAAAAGGCAAGATCTTCAGAAGACTATAATTGACAAGGGGAAAATGGTTATACACTAATCCAATTATCTAAATCAAGATAAAGAATCTGACTATATGCATTGTGTAACGCCCCTAATGCTATGATTCCTTTTAGTTAGTTAAATAATATAATACAATATACTACAAGATTGGTGAGTTACTACTATCTCTACCCAAGTAAATTTTAACTTTTACCAAGTTAAATAATTAAGTGCAATTGATTTGGGATTTCTACACTTGGGTTCTCACACGTAACACAGCGAAAATAATTGAAATAAAAAAAAATATATAAGTATTTTTAAAAACATACACATACATAATTTTCTTACAATAGTTATAGCTTCTATACACCAGACATATACCTATAGATATGTGTGAGTTATTAATTAAGGTAAGGAGGCAATAACTCTGCCACTCATACCCATTTAACAAAAAGCCTACTAGTGGATACCTATCTCATATATCCTAATACCTATATGCCATATATTATGTACCTCAAAATGAATTACCTAAACCCCTTCCAAAATTACAATAAGGGTTGGGGTAATGGGGAATGTATACTTATGTCAACCATTTACATGTCAATGATTTACTATACAATCCATAAAACTTCAAAAAGTTAAAGTGTGGGAGGAATTTCTAATGCCAAAATAATCCATAATTCTTTAATGATTAAGAAATACCCTAGGAAGGGTATCTCCACTAATTCTGCCTCCACCTTCAGTAGTACCTAGTACTTAGGCATCTGATATAAACTAGCATTTACATGAGAATCATTTCTTAGTAGCAATAACAACCTATTTTAAAATCCACTTTTATGTACCACCATAATCATATGGGAATACACTACATTCTTTTTATCATTAAAGAATACATTATGCCTATTGGGATGTCATGCATGAATTATACAATTTTCATACTTATGAATGCAAATAAAACTCATTACATATCCATCACACAGGATATATCATATAATCACATATCCATCACACAAGATATATCATATCATCACATATCCATCACGCATGATATATCATATCATCACATATCCATCACATAGGATATATCATCTCATTACATATCCATCACATAGGATATATCATATCATTACATATCCACCACACAAGATATTTCATCATATTATCATGGTAACAGGGTTATATTCACATATGATATAGAGCATAAATAAGGAATTCAAAGCATATCCTCATGGCCATTTCCAAATCATGATCATAATAATAGAAATAATGAGAGTCACTGAGTGAACTACTTCTCATATTAAACATCAGCCATTAGTGAGTTTCTTGTAGTCCATGACTACTCGCAGTTCTTAACTGTAACGCCCCTATCTAGTCTTATTGTTAACTCAGCTATAAATAGATAGGTTCGGTACATTATCTTTATCCTTTATTTAATTAGTGTCTGAGCAATTATACCATTAAATTAATTTAATCAGATTAGGTTCGGGATCTTTTTCTTATATTAATACTTACATGCATAGCAGAATATATAAAAAAATACTAACTACACAGCGAAATTTAAGCATCCATGTAATTCAATTAAATACATAATCAATAGTGTTTAATACATTTTTGTAAACACATATCAGGATATATGAAGTACCTATCTGTAAGAAGTCAGGAGACAACAATCTTGTCACTTAGACCCCTTTAAGAATTTCAAAGATGGACCTGTCCTTCAAATATCCTATGGTTGCTGCTCAAAAGAATAACCCTAGTTCTAAAGCAAATAAATTTGAACTAGGACTCAAAAATAGGGGATTACAAGGTATTCCTCATACCAAAAAGAAACTCCTATCTCCATGCCCTGCTAAGTGTCCGTATCTGATACATATTAGCATAATAATGAGAAACACAGGTTTCCAGTACTTTAACAATTTGAGTTTTTTTAAAAAAAATAACTAATATGTATCAGGCTGCAAAAACCAAAACATTTTCATTTTACATTCTTGATATTAAAACATAATATTACCCACAAATGAAATCAGGAAAGCGTTACGTGATAATTTAGATGTTAACATAAAAAAAAAATCAGACATTCTCTTTCAATGAAACATATCTAAATGAAATTATACGTGTTATCATGACATTATGCAATTTAATTATGTAGTAGCTTTTACATTTTTCCAATCTAAGTTAATGGAGCGCCTGGGGTGTTATATGGACACTAGGCCATTTTTATGAAATCACCGTGATCCCTAGTTTATAGGTATGTAGCACCTTCAGCCACACCTCGCTAGGTTGCCCGTGTGGAGCTCCTTTGGCCACACATCGTAAATCGTGTACCTATCTAGGTATTTCCATATCAATTGTATTTCCTTTCTTTTTCTTTTCGATGTACAATTTATCTTTATTGCCTTTATTTATGACTCTTAATTGCCTAAGTTAATTTAACTCTATTTTTATTATTTTGGACAGCGAACATGAATAATATCAAGAATGTAAATTTGCAATAATGTCCCGTCTAGCAAAAACTAGATATACACATATGCGATCGTGGGACATTATTTTCCAGAATTGTCAAACTACCTAGAGAATAACTAGAAAAGCTGATCTTGGCCTCCCTTCGATCTCCTTCTACACCTTGCTTCCTTTAAATTCTTATTTCCCTATAATAATGGCAATTTTTCGCTTTGGTTCAATCATTAAGGAATAGTCGGCACAAAAACTACAGGAAAATGTCAAATTAGGGTATTTTAAATTATACCATAGGCTCCAAGGGCTCAATATCTAAATTTTATGATTTTCTAGCAGCTCCAACAACAATGCATGGTGGCGCACGGTGGCCGACAGTGGTTAGGGTCAAAAAATACACCAGGATGTAGCCCGAAACTCGAGGGGGCCGGATCTGGTGTCCGCTCAGTGAAACATAACTATTTGGATGGCATTTTCTAGTAATGAAGGTTGACGCACGGCGGACAATTTTTCCTCCGTTCTGGGCGCATAGCAGTGGTGTTCACTGGCTGGAAGCTATTGGAGGAAGCTGGCAGGTCAAGCTTCCCAACGGTGGTGGCAGTATCGCTGAACAACGTTGGATGGTAGAGATCACAAAAGCGAAGGAAAAATGCAACGGGAAGAGAAAAGGGGCATTTTCTGGCAGCTGTGGTGGTTACTAGTCGCAGCAGTGACTTGTTGCAGCATTGTGCTGAGCTGGGGAACCTTCCGGCAGTGATAGAGGAGATGTGTGCGACGGACGATGGACGGGCTGGTGAAGGTGGTGAACGTGGGTGATGTGCGCGAGAAAGGAGAGAGAAATTGAGGAACGTTGCATGAGAGGGGAAAAAATAGGAGAAAATGAGAGGGGTTTGAGTATTTGAGGCCCTTAAGGGCATTTTAGTCTTTTTACCTTTCGCCGTAGCTAAGTTTCAGACGCATCTCTCAGATCTAGAAAAGAACTAGGCAAGATTTAAGACGATATAGAAAGAATTTGGAAATTTTCAAACGATCACATGCATCGCAAAATTATCTGTCAAATTTCTTTTGGAAGATCAAAATATCGCTATCAGATATAATTTAATTTCGAAAAATTCTCAAATTTTTTGCTTAAAGTGCAAAAAATTTTCCTTAATTCAATTTCAACAAAATCTGAATTCATTTTACCAAATTTAATTTATTTAAAAATCAGGTTGTTACATTCTCCTCCCTTAATATAATTTTGTCCTCAAAATTTATACATACCTCATGAGAATAATTCTGGATGGCTCTTGCGCATGTCCTCCTCCCACTCCCAAGTAGCCTCCTATGGTGCCGTCGGGTCCCACAAGACCTTTACCAGAGGAATAACCTTATTCCTTAGGGTCTTGACCTCAGTACCGATGATTTGAATAGGTCTCGGCTGATAAGTTAGATTTTTCTTTAATTGTAGAGTACTGGCGTCAAGTATATGAGAGGGATTTGGTATGTACTTTCGGAGGTGGAAGACATGGAAAACATTATGAAGGTTGGACAGGTGTGGGGGTAAGGCTATTTAGTATGCTGATGGACCCACTCTCTTCAATATTTGAAAAGGTCCAATGTATCTAGGACTTAACTTTCTAGACTTCATAGCTCTACCAATCCCAGTAGTAGGGGAAACTTTCAGAAAAACATAGCTTCCTTCCTCAAATTCTAAGGGCCTTCTCCTCTTGTCAGCATAGCTCTTTTGCCTATCTTGAGCTTTTGCTAACTTTTCTCTGATCATCTTAATCTGATCAGTGGTCTATTGAACTAATTCGGGACCTAACAACTGCCTTTCACCCACCTCATACCAACATAACGGCGACTTACATTTCCTCCCATACAGGGCCTTATAGGGAGCTATACCTATACTAGAGTGGAAGCGTTATTGTAAGAAAACTCAATCAGCGGTAGACTCTTTTCCCAGTTTCCCTAGTACTTTAAAGCACAAGCCCTGAGCATATCCTCTAACGTCTAAATGGTTCTCTCCATTTATCCATCAGTTTAAGGATGATAGGCTATACTAAAATTTAGCCTGGTTCCAAAGGCTTCTTGCAGGGCTCTCCAAAAACCTAGAGGTGAACCTGGGATCCCTATCCGAGACAATGCTAATGGGTACCCCATGAAGTCTTACTATCTCCTGAATATATAATTGTGCTAGTGTATCCAGGGAGTATTTAATCCTAATGGGGAGAAAGTGAGCGGACTTGGTTAACCTATCCACTATAACCTAGATAACATCTTTCCTTGATTGGGTTCTAGGCAGTCCTACCACAAAGTCCATAAAAACTTTGTCCCACTTCCACTCAAGAATGTCCAAGGGTTGTAATAACCCAACAGGCTTTTAATGTTCAATCTTGACCTGCTGACATACTAGGCACCTAGCCACATGCTCTGCTATATTCTTCTTCATTCCTGGCCACCAGAACCTACCCTTTAAGTCCTGATACATCTTGATGGCTCCAGGATGGACAGTGTACTTACTTTGGTAAGCTTCCTCTAAAATCTTATCCTTTAGTCCTCCTTTCTTAGGGATATACATCCTACCCTAGAAAGTTACCATCCCGTCGGCCTCCTTTGTGAACTCCTTTGAATCCTTTAGGGATCATAGGAATTAGTCCTCCTTATAGTTTTCCAAGATCTAGGCCCTAAGGGTGTTCTCAATCCTTAACTCACTTAGATAGATCTTATTTGGTAACACCAAGGTGGACAACCTCATGTTCCTAAATTTCTCTATCAAGTCCATCTCGCTCACCATTAGATGAGCTACGTGGAGAGACTTCCTACTTAGTGTGTTAGCCATAACTTTTGCCTTACCCAGATGGTATTTTAACTCAAAATTATAGTCCTTAATGAATTCTATCCACCTCTTTTGCCTCATATTCAATTCTTTTTGGTCAAAGAGGCAATTGAGACGTTTATAGTCACTAAATACCTCGAATCTATACCCATAAAGGTAGTGTCTCCAAATATTTAGGGCAAACACTATAGCCGCTAACTCTAAGTCATGGGTAGGGTAGTTTCTCTCATGCAGCCTTAGTTGCCTAGAAGCATAGGCCACTACTCGTCCTCCTTGCATCAGTACACATCCCAACCCTTTCTTCGATGCATCACAATACAACTCAAACTTCTCTAAAGGGTGAGGGATAACTAGCACTAGGTCATGGGCATGGGCATAGAGCACTAGGTCATGGGCATAGAGCACCTTCAGCCACACCTCGCTAGCTCGCCCATGTGGAGAACCTTTGGCCATACATTGTAAATCGTGTACCTGTCTAGGTTTTTCCATATCAGTTATGTTTCCTTTCTTTTTCTTTTTGATGTACAATTTATCTTTATCGCCTTTTTTTATGACTCTTACTTGCCTAAGTTAATTTAACTTTATTCTCATTATTTTGGCCAGCGAACATGAATAATATCAAGAATGTAAATTTGCAATAATGTCTCATCAAAGCTAGCAAAAAATAGACATACACATACGCAATTGTGGGATATTATTTTCCAGAATTGTCAAACTACCTGGAGAATGACTAGAAAAGCTGATCTTAGCCTCCCTTCGATGTCCTTCTACACCTTGCTTCCTTTAAATTCTTATTTCCCTACAATAATACCAAGTTTTCACTTTGGTTCAATCATTAAGGAATAGTCGGCACAAAAACTATAGGAAAACGTCAAATTAGGGTATTTTAAATTATACTAGAGTCTCTGAGGGCTTGAGATCTAAATTCTGTGATTTTTTAGCAACTCCAGCGATGGTAGACGGCGGCACACGGCAGCGCATGGCAGTTGGGGTCAAAAAATACACCAAGATGTAACCCGCAATTCGAGGAGGTCAGATCTGGTGTCCATTCGACAAAAAATGGCCTTTTGGCGATGAAGGTTGACGCATAGCGGATGGTTTTTCCTCTGTTCTGAGCACGTGGCAACAACATTCACTGGCTTGAAGCTGTCAGAGGAAGCTGGCAGCTCAGGCTTCCCAATGATGGTGGCGGTGTCGTTGGACGGCATCGAACGACGGAGATCACGGTAGCAAAGGAAAAATGTGATGGGAAGGAAAAAGGGCTTTTTTTTTTGCGGCTGTGGCAGTCATCGGTTGCGACGTTGACTTTTTGCGGTGTTAGGCTGAGCTGGGGAACCTTCTGGCAGTGATAGGCAGCTGTAAGTTGGCCGAATAGTGGACGGGCGTGGTGAAGGTGGTGAACGTGGGTGATGTGCATGGGAGAGGAGAGAGAAAGTGAGGAATGTTGCATGAGAGAGAAAAAAGTGGTAGAAAATGAGAAAAAATGAGAGGGGTTTGAGTATTTAGGGCCCTTAGGGGCATTTTAGTCTTTTTACCTTTCTTTGTAGCTAAGTTCGGAATGAATCTCTCCTATTTAGGCAAGATTTAAGACGATATAGAAAGAATTTGGAAATTTTCAAATGATTGCATGCGTCGCAAAATTATCCGCCAAATTTCCTCCAGCAGATTAAAATCTCACTATCAGATATAATTTAATTCTGAAAAATTCTCAAATTTTTTGCTAAAAGTTCAAAAAATTTTCCTTAATTCAATTTCAAAAAAATCGAAATTCATTTTACCAAATTTAATTTATTTAAAAATCGGGTTGTTACATCAACTGCTCACAGTTCTCAACTGCTATTATATATTATCCAGCAATTCTTGATTGCAATCTATGTACTATTTGGAGTGTCCTCCAGTGAATCCAAGTACAACCATCCATAACACCCCCACAAGGGTCCCTGCCCACCTCTTTAGCAATTCCTCCCCTAATTCACTAAGTCCAATAGGGTCCCTGCCCACCTCTTTAGCAATTCCTCCCTTAATTCACTAAGTCCAATAGGGTCCCTGCCCACTGCTTTGGCAGTTTCTTCCCTGTATCACCATTTAAAATAGAGTCCCTGCCCACCTCTCTAGCAATTCCTCCCCTAGTTCAACTGTGGAATACCCAACTGCCATCCCATATCGGCAATCGGTCACTCAATGTGAGCCTATCTACCACTATCCATACACTAGGAATACTTTCTCATTTCTCTTTTATGTCTCATGCTCATTCTTTTTAAATTCTCAAATCATTCTTGCTCTTTCTCTTTCACTTTCAAACCACATGTTACCCATTACATTCTAGGTTTAAATCCCCTGTTTGAGTGAAGTTTTGGGCAAATTATGCTTCAAACTAGGTCATTGAGTTCATTTTCTAAAATAGAGGTTAATTAGATGACTTCTACCCATCTGGCAGTCAACTGTTCACTCTTTATCCTGTAAAATTTTCCAAACCCAAGGGCTACCAGTCAGCTACCATGGACCCAACAGATGACTATTATGTTCTTGGTTATTTTCTGGAAAATTTGAGCATGACAGTCGACTTCCAAGGGCTAGCAGTCAGTTGCTATAGCTCTGTTTATGTTTCTGGGCAACTGAAGAACACGAAAGTCGACTGATAAGAGCTATTAGTTAGTTGTATGTTATACTCTATTTTTTAAATTGGTTATTGACCCAGAGTTTTGCCCAAGAACTTGTTTGTAAACCATTTTTTATAATTAGAAACATAATACTAGCATATAAACATCATTTAACACATATAAACAACCCAAATTATCATTTAATCTCACTCAAATCTTAGATTGAACCTCATTTTCATGCATAGGTAAAAACTCATTTTTCATAATCTGATTTAAGTATAAATAAGTACATCCATGTAGTTTAAAACACCCAATAGTAGTTAAAAACATCAATAATGTAGTTTTTAGCCTTCTCTCTTACTTAAAGAACATGAAAATCACAATTTTCAATACATGAATAGTATTTTTGAAACAGAGGATTAGGTTGTCTGCTACCTTAATTTGTTGTTGCTAGTATCAAATGCACTTTCTAAGTAGAGATTTATACCTGTAGTGGAGTTTTTCTCCTGCAAATCTATTCCTTTCCTAGCTTTCTCTCTCTAAAACTTCTTTCTCTCTCTCTCTAGATTCTGAATTTAGGATAAGAATAGGAAAGGTTCTAATATTTCCATCTATTTATAGGTGGTATGAAAATAGCAATTCTTATCCTAGTTCTTGACCAGTCGGCTTAAAATGAAAATTTCTTCGGCCATTGTACCGCCCTTATCTAATATTACAATTCCTCCGACGTAAATAGATAAGTTTGGTACATTATCCTTAACCTTAATTATTCATTTTACAAAGTCTGAGCATTTATACCATTAAGTATTATTAAAGAAGATTAGGTTTGGATTTTTTTGCTCAGATAAACATACTTTATGCACAGCAGAAATTAAAATTTCATACATCACAGCAGAATTGATATAACCTTTATATTACAAATAATAAATGACTAATTAATAAATGTCTATTACATCCTTTAGTGAACATGTACCAGGATATATGAAGTATCCGTCCATAAGGAGTCAGGAGACAACAAGCCTGTCACTCAAACTCCTTTTACAAAACACTAGGGATGAATCGGTTCTTCACATATTCTTTCCCCCAATAATGGCCCTTTTCCCTTTTCTATATACAACAAAAAATAATAGTCCTAATTCTAATCCAAAAATAATACACAAAATCAGGACCCAAAATGAAGAACTACAATAATGCCCTTAACACAATGACTTCCATCTTTTCCCGACATTGCTAAACGTCCGCATCTGATACATATTAGCATATAAATGAGAAAATAAGTTTTCCAGTAGCTTAACAATTCATCATTTAAAATCTTCTAATATGTACCAGTGTACAAGCACAAAAACCATTCTCATTTACATTCCCATTATTTAAAACATAGTCTCATTCATATATCCATATTGGCAAGCATTTCATGATCTTAGAAATGTTAATGTGATAAAAGTGGATATTCTTAATTAAAGTATAACATCTTTGCATGTAAAAATTGAAATAGACAATGATCAGCTATACATTTCATTCTTAAAACTTACCTTGTCTCAAAGTGTGAAGCACCTTCGGTCACACTTCAAGAATTATGGACACTTGGCCACCTTTATAAAATGATTGTGAACACTAGGTTACCGGTGTGAAGCACCTTCGGTCACACCTCAAGAATTGTGGATACTTAGCCACCTTTATAATTGTGAACACTAGGTCATGAGTGTGAAGCACCTTCGGTCACACCTCACTAGGTCACATGTGTGAAGCATCTTCGGTCACACTTTAAGAATTGTGGACATTTGGCCACTTTTATAAAATGATTGTGAACATTAGGTCACAAATGTGAAGCACCTTCGATCACACCTCACTAGGTCACATATACATACATATTTCAACTACAATTCCCTTTATTTTTATCATTTTAATCTGCCTTGCATTTAGCCCTCACAAGGTACATTTTAATGCATTCATTATTAGTATAGTGATTCGGCCACCAAGATTTGAAATAAACTAAGGGGTTCGGCCACTATGAAAAAAATAGTCAACTTAGGATTTTTTGTGTCACATTGCCATATTTTTCCCATCCTTACCATAAGTTAAACTTCATGACATTATGCATTGATTTTTAGGGTACTTCCTCCCACATTTAATTTGTGTAACCATTGCCATTAACTATTTATTCTACTTACTTTCTTGGTTCATGCTACACACTAAATTTAAGGCTTACACACTTTTCTCCATTTTTACATTTTAATGATAATGTGTGGCCTTATTATGTGCAAAAAGGTGAACTAATTAACCATATCTTCTTCCTTTCTCTTAGCCAAAACTGAAGTGTAGTCTCTCTTACACAATTTTCATCAAGCCATTTCATACCTTACAAAGGCCACTTTAGATTTGGTAAGCCAACAAGAGCAATGTCATAAATTGTAAACCAAATTCTAGCTAGCAACCCTCATTTTGACGTCTATAATTTAAAACATATACTAGTCATGCAAAAATACAAAATCTCAGCACTATCTTATGTTAGGGCTTTCTATAGTGCATACTAAATTTTACTAATAATAGTTCTTCCATGATAATAACAATATCCATTTTAGCACATCAACAAAGACATCCATTTACCATACAAGCTTAGCCAAGAGACATTCACGTTTTCAAGAATGTAGAGAGGAAACTAATGTTCTATAAAGGCTTAAAAAAGCATGATACATATATTCTAAAACATAGAACAAAATTAAAAGAATTGCTAAGCTACCTCAAGGGTGAAACAAAATGGAATTGTCTTGGCTTCTCCTTTGAACTTTTCCCTTACTCCTTTGCTTCCTTCTCTTTTGGTTAGATTAACTCCTTCCTCCTCACGAGAGCTTTTCTTTTTCCTTGCCAAGTGTAACGCCTTTATCTAGTATTATAATCTTTTTGATGTAGATAGATAAGTGCGGTACATTATTCTTATACTTTTATTTAATTAATGTCTGAGCGGTTATACTATTAAGTTATATTAAGCAGATTATGTTTGGGTTCTTTTGCTCAGAACAAATCTCATATGTACAGCAGAATAAAATATCATACAATACTGCAGAAATTTAAAACTTACAAATATCAAATGCCCATTAATAAACATCTATTACATCTTTCAAAAATATCGCCCAGGATATATGAAATACCCATCCATAAGGAGTTAGGAGACAACAATCCTGTCACTTAGAACCCTCTTACAAATATGGGATGAACAGGTTCTTCACATATCCTTTTCATAAACATAGCCAAAATAATTGTCCTAATCCTAAACCCCAAAATATTTTTAGGATTAGGATCCCAAAATAAAAGGTTACAAAATTTTTTCTTTTAACCCAAAAGAACTGCTGACTTTCACCGACCCTGCTGAGCATCCGTATCTGATACATATTAGCATATAAATGAGAAACACAAGTTTCCTAGTAGCTTAACAATTCAGGGTTTAGAAATCAACTAACATATATCAGGGTGCAAGCACCAAAATATTTTATTCTACATCCTTAATATTAAGACATAACATTATTCATAAATACAAATAGGCAAGCATTGCATGATAAATTTATAGGTCAATAGGAAAATCAAATAAACCTTTTTCAAGTAAAACATATCCTCATAAAATTACATGTGTTATTGTGGAATTAAATAGAGTGCTAATGCATTAAACTCCTACTCTTACCTTTATGGATTAATTGAACACTCTGGGTGTTATATGGACACTAAGCCACCTTTGTGAGATCATTGTGGACACTAGGTCATGGGCATGGAGCACCTTCAACCACACCTCGCTAGGCCGCCCGTGTGGAGCACCTTTGGCCACACCTCGTAATTCATAGACACTCGGCCATATGTATAGAGTAATCATGAGCACTAGGTCATGGGCATAGAGCACCTTCGGCCACACCTCGCTAGGTCATCCTTGTGGAGCACCTTCAGCCACACTTCGTAATTCGTGAAAATTTGGCTATATATATAGATTCATCATGAACGCTAGGTCACAAGCATGGAACACCTTCGGCCACACCTCACTAGGTCACCCTTGTAGAGCACCTTTATCCACACCTCGTAATTTGGGACACTTGGCCATATTTCTTTTCATAATTGTGTACCTTCTATGCTTTCCCTTATTAGTTACGTTTCCTTTTTTCTATCAACATACAATACGTCTTGTCTGATTTATTGATGACAATTTTTTCCTTTATTAATTTAATTCTTCATTATTAAATAATATATTTCTCTTATCAAAATTTACTAAATTCCCAACGGACAATTTCCATGATTTTGGGCCTAAGGAAACTCAAGGGAAATTCATGGTTTATCATTAAATTTTTACCCTTGACATTCTTTATTTAATACCTTTAAAATGGGAGAATTTCTCTCCTATACTTAACACATCATTAACTAGCCAAATTTTCCTAACAATATTCATCATTAATTACCCATAATTTTCCAGAACACCCATATTCCTCATTGCTAACCATGATTTTTCCATGATAGCATTCACCATTAATTAGCCATAATTTCCCCATAACAATGGTCATCATTATCTAGCCTTAAATTCTTAATAAAAATATTCATCCTTAATCTAGTCAAATATTTTTCCATAATCATGTGAAACATTATTACTAGGCATAATTCTTCCCACATTAATTTGGGTTAAAGTTTCCTTTCTTGCACATGTTACATTTACTAACAATAATTTTTATCATGGGGATCACAAGTCTATTCCAATGCTAAGAGTTATAAATCAAACAAAATCAAACAACACATGCCATTACCATGCTCTCTTATTCTAGGCTCTTTCATGATTTAAGAAAACAACATTATTAATTTTTAAGCATCAAACACCTCCTATATTTATCATGCAAGCCTAGTCAAGTGTCACTCCTAATTCAAGAATGTAGACAAGAATTCAAGTTCCATGGAAGCAAAATCATCATACATGTATACTAGATCATGGAACTAAAATTAATGAATTGATAACCTACCTTGCTTCCTTTACTCTTTTCCTTTTCTAGTCAAGCTTCTTCACCCAGCACGTTTTTAATTCTCTAAGCTGCTTCTTTTCCCTTTTTAAGGAATTTCCCGTGTGTGAGTGTGTAGATTTCTCACGCTTTCCCCCTTCCTCTCTTTTTCATGTGCGTGTATCTATTTTTCCTTTTGCACTTCTCTCTCTTTCCTTTACAATTTCTATTCGGCCTCTCCCAAATGGACTCCCCCCTCTATTCCTTATTATTATTATTATTATTATTATTCCATGCCTTACATGTGACCAAGTGCAAACCACTCCCACAATACTCTTTCTTATTACTTGCATGCTTGGTGTATTTCACTCAGCTAAATTAAAGGCAGATCACGTTTAGCATCCTTATTCAATTTCTATATGCACTCTATTTGGTGGTGCCAAAAGGGAGGAAAGAAGGGATTCATGTGTGCTTGTACAGTTCATGCTGAAATCCTTTTGAGTACTACACCTTCCTTACCTTAAGTACCTCACTCTCATCATTTTGGTGGCCTTATATATAGACAAAAGGGAAGGAAGGAAGGAAGGCAAGTGCCACATGCCTCCCTCCTCTCATGTATTTTTGCTCCACCGTACACCATATTTTGCTTTTTTTAAAAATAAATGGGACACTTTCCTTCTAGCTTGCTACAAGTATATATATATTATTCCTCTCCCTCACCTTTAGTGTTTTGGCTAACCATGCAAGGTGTTGCACGCTCATTTTTCCTTTTCCTTAATTCCTTTGTTGCCGTGCATGTATATCTAAATTTGTTGCATGTGTACTTTGAGTTCAATTCCACTTACTTGTACTCCTTGCATCTCCACTCGATCACGCAAGCTTCCACCTTGCATTATTCATACCTATGCACGTCCCTCACTCGGTACTGCCAATGGATTCATGCAAGTCCACATTTTAGCAATGCACCTTTTATGTATTAAAGTTTAGTCCATGTGAGGCCTATGTGGGGTTAAAGGAAAAGGGGTTAAGCACCTTAATTTTATTCCAAACACCTCAGTTGTCCCATCTTACTGCTTCATTAAGTATATATATATATTTAGGTGTTATGCTTTTCTTCCAATTTCTAATTGTCCTTGCTGTGGTTTTATACAATTTTGAGTAAAATCCAATTCATTCCTTCCCTTGGTATCTTGGCTAAATAAAAGGAAGGAAAGAAAAATTAAATCAAGCACCTCAAGCACCTCAAAATTTATTGAAGCACCTCAAAATTTATGCAATGTCATCCTTTCCAATATTTATTCTAAACATTACATCATACAAGAAATTTCATCCAATTAATTAAGAGAACATTAATTTAGACTAGTCAAGAAAATATAGGGTGTTACACCAAGCTACTCTCTTTCTTTCTTGCCATATGCAACTTTGATTCCCTCTCTCTCTTGTATATGGTTTAATCAGCTAAAGGGAATGCTACCTTCTCTCTCTCTCTCTTTTTTTCATCAGTATCATTAGTCATGGCTGCACTCTTTTTTTCATCCTTAATTTTCATTGTTTAGGACCACACTGTACAGTACAATTTACTTTCCTTGCACTCTTGCTTTAGCCACTTGGTCATGCCAAGGAAGGGAGGAAGGGAAGTGACACAAGTCTCTCACTTCATGCAAGGATGTACAGTTCATGCAAGGGACCTTGAGTGCTACACAATCCATCCTTCCATCTCATTAGTTATTGCCATATGCCTTTATATATTTAGTCTAATCCATGTATTGTTTATTTAAACCAAATTCTGCACTCTTACTTCACCATACACACACATATTTAACTACTTTTTCCTTTGTGTATTTCATTTATTTTGGTTTGGAAACACCACTTGGTCATGCAAGCTTCTCACCTTAGCATTATTCATGCCTATATAGGCTCCTCACTCGGTGGCACCAAAGGAAAGGAAAAAAATGGATTCATGCGAAATGCATATTTTAACATTGTACTTTTACATTTTTAATCTTTTCTATGTGATGCTATATGATGGAATCGAAGGAATAAAAAGGGAGAGAGGTTAAGCACCTTAAATTCAATCCAAGTATCTCAATTGTCTCATCTTTTGGTTACCTTGAAGATAGCACAAGGAAAGGAAATGAAAGCTAATAGTACACGCCTCTTCCTTCCCTCTTTCCTTTTGCCACTTCACTAAGTCTATATCTATTAAATGTTATACTCTTCTTTCCTTTCCCAATTTCCTTTGCTGTGCATGTATATATATTTTTAATTTTTTTCCCTTTTACAATTAGGCTAGGTGTAACACCCCTATCTAGTATTACAATTCCTCTTATGCAAACAGATAGGTTTGGTACATTATTCTTATCCTTTTATTTAATTAACGTCTGAGCAGTTAAACCATTAAGTTTCATTAAGCGAATTAGGTTCGGGATCGTTTTCTTAGATTAAAACTTGTATGCATAGCGGAATAAAAGAAATACTATACTACACAGCAAAAATTTAAACTTTCATGTAATTCAAATAATACAAGTACAATAATGTCCATTACATTCTAATAAACATATCCCCAGATATATGAAGTACCCGTCCATCAAAAGTCAAGAGACAACAGACCTGTCACTCAGACTCCCTTAGAATTTCTAGGGATGGACCGGTCCCTCACATATTCGTCCCTAAGGATTTCCGATGAACATCTCCTATACAGCCAAAAGAATTGTCCTAATTCCATACAATATGTCTAGATTAAGACCCAAAATGGAGGTTACAAACATTTTCTATAAATAAAAAATAACTTCTATCTCTCGGACCTGCTAAGTGTCTGCATTTGATATATATTAGCATATAAATGAGAAACAAAAGTTTCCCAGTAGCTTAACAATTCGATTTTAAAACGACTAATATGTATAAGGGTGCAAGCACTAAATATTTAATTCTACATTCTTGGAATAAAAACATAGCATCGTGTATAAACGTAAATTGGCAAGCAATGTATGATCAATTTAAATGCCAATGTGATAAAATAATGCTCATCTCAAATAAAACATCTTTGCATACTATAAAACGCATTATTGCAAAATTAACAAAACCATTTATGCTTGCCATTCTTAAAACTTAATTTTATATAATGGTTGTGCACACTAAGGCACTATGTGGACACTTAGCCACCTTTATAAAAATCTCTTGTGCAAACTTGGCGCCTTTATAAAAATCTGTTGTACACACTTGGGCACTTGTGGACACTTGGCCATCTTTATAAAAATCTCTTGTGCACACTTAGGCACTTGTGGACACTTGGCCACCTTTCCAGGGTCATTATGCATACTTGGGCACTATGTGGACACTTGGTCACCTTCCTAGGGTCATTGTGCACACTTGGGCACTATGTGGACACTTGGTCATCTTCCTAGGGTCATTGTGCACACCTGGGCACTATGTGGAAACTTGGCCACCTTTGTAATTCTTTGTGCACACTTGCGCACTTGTGGACAATTGGGCACCTTTATGATTCTTTATCAAATTTCAAGGGAAAATTTTCTTTTTTCTTGAAAAATAATACTAGTGTATATCTATTTAAAATCCTAATGTCTTCAAGAGTAAATTCCCCTTTCTTGGAAATTCATATTAATGTACATTTCTTTTGAAAATTCTAATATTTTCAACTCCCTTTGTCTCTTTTCTTTGGGTTACGTGTGTACAGATCCTTGCAAGAATAAAATTTCCAATTTCCAATTTCCATTCTTTTTTCTTCTTCCTTCACGTGTGGGTATTGCATGAAATGAAAATGGAATTCCCACTCTTTTGTTTCTTCCTTAGGTAACGTGTGCTTATTTCCATCATAAAAAATTACATATCATTCCCAATTGCTTTTCCCCCACTTCACACTACACCTCCTTCTTTCTTTCTTCATGTGTGCCTTTGCATGTATTTCCTACACAAGAACTTTCAATTCCCTTTTCTCCCTTCACATGTGGGTCTTGCATGAAATTTCCAACTCTTTTTTCCCTTGCTTAGGTGGCATGTATAAGCATCCCTAAATAAAATGAAATTTTCCCATTCCATTCTCTTTCACTTTTTATTCGGCTAAAGCATGTTGCACTCTTCCTCTTTTTTTTTCTTCCCTTTTTCCTTGTCTTTGGTGAGTGGGTGCAAGAAAATTCTATACCTTTTCCCCTTTTTACTTTTATAATGTGTGGGACTTTCTTGTTGCACACACAAGCTCATTTTCCTCACACAAAATTCTACACTAAGTGTACTTACTAGTACACTTTTCTTTGCTTGCAAGTTACCTCTTCCCATTATTTTCTCCACCTTTCTTTCTTCTCTTATTTTAACTTTCATTCAGCCTTCACGCCACTTTTCTCTTCTTCTTCTCTTCAATTTCCATTTGGCTAAGATCAAGGGAGATGCCATATGCCTTAATTTTTTTTCTAGTTCATGGTTGGTCCCATTGTACTTTAAGTAGAATTTTCACTTCCTTGCAAGTTTAGGTTAGCTTCTTACACAAGTTAAAGGAGAGAGGGAAAAGCTTGCATTCTTACATGGTTTTTTATGTAAATAAAGATGCACCTTTTTGTCTTCTTTTCTTAACCATATTTCCATACCTCATGTGTGTTCTCATGTGCATATTTTAATTAAAAAAATTCTGCACTTCTCCCTAGCCCATTCGATCACTTTGATTGAAAGTAATGGAAAATAAACAAAAGGGAAGGAAAAGGGAGGGCTAGTCTCACGCCACTTGTCCTAGTGTGCATGTGAATTTCATCATTTGTGGTGCCAAAGGAGAGGATTCATGTAGGCCCTACCTTCATGCAAAACTTGCATGGCATGCAAGGCACACGTAAAGTTCTATGTGTTGCCACTTCATACAATGGGTGGATATGAATAAAGTAATTTAAAGACTCTTATCCTTCACCACTTTTTTTGAATGTGCATGAGATTCTTAAATTGGTTATGCTCTTCTCCCCTCGACAATTTGGCTAATCCAAAGGGAAATTAATCAAGCTCCTTAAAATTTTTGACACCATTATCTTTTAGCACATTTATTCTAATCATTAAATAACACAAGTAACTTCATCCAATCAATTAAAGAGCATTAATTTAGACTAATTAAAATTATGGGATGTTACATTTCTCCCCTAAAAAAAATAATTTCATCCTCAAAATTTATACATACCTCATGAGAATAATTCTGAATATGCTTTGCGCATGTCCTCCTCTCTTTCCCAAGTGGCTTCTTGCAGCGTCGTCGAGTCCCACAAGATCTTTACCAGAGGAATGGCTTTATTCCTTAGGGTCTTGACCTCAGTACCGATGATTTGTATAGGTTTCTGCTGATAAGTTAGATTATCCTTTAATTTCATAGTACTGGCGTCAAGTATATGGGAGGGGTCAAGTATGTACTTTCTGAGCAGGGAGACATAGAAAACATTATGAAGGTTAGACAAATGTGGGGGTAAGGCTATCTGGTATGCTGAGGGACCTACTCTCTTCAATATTTAGAAAGGTCCAATATATCTAGGACTTAGCTTTCTATACCTCATAGCTCTACCCATCCCAATAGTCGGGGATACCTTTAGAAAAACATGGTTCCCTTCCTTAAATTCTAGGGGTCTTCTCCTCTTGTCATCATAGCTCTTTTGTCTATCCTGAGCTTTTGCCATTTTCTCTCTGATAATCTTAATTTGATCAGTTGTCTATTGTACCAACTCAGGACCTAACAATTGCCTCTCACCCACTTTATACCAACATAATGGGGACCTACACTTCCTCCTATAGAGGGCCTCATAGGGTGCCATACCTATGCTAGAGTGGAAACTATTATTGTAAAAGAACTCAATCAGTGGTAGACTCCTTTCCTAATTTCCTTGGTACTCTAAGACACAAGCCCTAAGCATATCCTCTAAGGTTTGAATGGTTCTCTCCGTCTGTCCATCAGTTTGAGGATGATATGCTGTACTGAAATTTAGCCTGGTCCCAAAGGCTTCCTATAGGGCTCTCCAAAACCTAGAGGTAAATCTGGGATCTCTATCTAAAACGATGCTAATCGGTACCACATGAAGTCTCACTTTCTCCTGAATATATAGCTGGGCCAGTCTATCCAAGGAGTAGTTAATCTTAATGGGCAGGAAATGGGCAGACTTGGTTAACCTATCCACTATGACTCAGATAACATCATTCCCTAATTGGGTTATAGGTAATCCTACCACAAAGTCTATATAAATCTTATCCCATTTCCACTCAGGAATATCTAAGGGCTATAACATCCCAACAGGTTTTTGATGTTCAATCTTAACCTATTGGCACACTAGACACTTGGCTACATACCCTGCTATATCTTTCTTCATTCTTGGCCACCAAAACTTCTCCTTTGAGTCCTGATACATCTTAGTGGCTCTAGGATGGACAGTGTACTTGCTCTGGTGAGCTTCCTCTAAAATCTTATCCCTCAGTTTGCCTGTCTTAGGGACATACATCCTATTCTAGGAAGTTACCATTCTGTCTGGCTCCCTCGTGAACTCCTTTGAATCCTTTAAAGATTTTAGGAATTCATCCTCCTTCTGGGCTTCTAAGATTTGGGCCCTAAGGGTGTTCTTAATCCTTAACTCACTCAGGAAGATCTTATTAGGTAACACCAGAGTAGATAACATCGTGTTCCTAAACTTCTCTATTAAGTCCATCTCGCTCACCATTAGTTGAGCTACATGGAGAGACTTTCTACTTAAGGCATCTACTACAATGTTTGCCTTGCATAAATGGTATTTTAATTCAAAATCGTGATCCTTGATGAATTCTATGCACCTCCTTTATCTCATATTCAATTCTTTTTGGTCAAAAAGGTACTTGAGACTTTTATGGTCACTAAATACCTTGAACCTAGACCCATATAAGTAATGTCTCCAAATCTTCAAGGCAAACACTATAGCTGGCAACTCGATGTCATGGGTAGGATAGTTTCTCTCATGCGGCCCTAGCTGTTTAGAGGCATAGGCTACTACTCTTCCTCCTTGCATTAGAACACACCCTAATCCCTTCTTGAACGCATCACAATACAACTTAAATTTTTCCAGTGGGTCAAGGATAACTAAAATGGGTGTCGTGGTTAACTTCTCCTTCAAGGTTTAGAAGCTTTGTTCATATTTTGTGTCTCACATAAATGAAAAATCCTTTCGGGTTAACTTGGTTATTGGCATTGCTATTTGTGAAAACCCTTGAATGAGCTATCTATAGTATCCTGTTAAACTTAGAAAACTCCTAATTTTGGTCACTGTAGTAGGCCTTTCCTAGTTTACCACGGCTTCGGGCTTACTGAGGTCCACTGACACTCCATCCTTAGAGATCACATGCCCTAGGAACTTTACTTCTTCTAACCAAAACTTGCACTTCTCTAGCTTAGCATATAATTGCTTCTCCCTGAGTATTTACAAGACTATCCAAAGGTACTGCTTATGCTCCCGTCTATTCTTGGAATATACTAATATGTCATCGATAAACATTACTACGAATTGATTAAGGTAGGGTCTAAAGATATGGTTCATGTAGTCCATAAAAATAGCTGGAGCATTTGTCAGTCTAAAGGGCATTACAAGGAACTCATAGTGCCCATACCTAGTCCTCAAGGCGGTCTTAGGTATGTCCTCCTTCTTAACCCTGATTTGATGGTACCCTAACCTCAAATCAATCTTAGAAAAGATAGTGGCCCCTCTCAGTTGGTCTAATAGGTCATTAATCTTAGGGAGAGGATACTTATTCTTTATTGTCACCTTATTTAGCTGCCTATAATCTATGCACATCCTCATACTCTCGTCCTTCTTCTTGACAAATAGTACAGGAGCTCTCCACGATGACACACAGGGTCTAATGAATTATTTTGCTAAGAGGTCCTCTATCTGCTCCTTCAACTCCCTTAATTCCATTAGGGACATCCTATAGGGTGCCATGGATATCGGTCCTGCCCTAGGAACTAGGTCTATGGAAAAATCTATCTCTATCTTAGGTGGGAGACTAGTAATCTCTTCCAAAAACACATTCGGGAATTCATTGGCTACAGGTATGGTTGACTCTCTACCTGTGTGGAACATAAGAAACCCATTCTTTGGTTTTTCCTCTCTATCGCTACATTTCCTGGCCTGGTGTCTATGAAAGTCACAGACTTAGCTAAGTAGTCTAAGATAACATTATTTGAAGAGAGCCAGTCCATACCAAGAATGACATCTAATTTGACCATGGGTAGACAGATAAGGTCGACATGGAACAGTTCAAACAAAGTAAAGATGCACACACATGTTCATTAGTGGGTACTGTTATGGAAAGCTCATAGGGTAGGGTAGTTGTAGGTAGTTTTAGTTTTTGAGCACAGTCTATCGAAACAAATGAATGGCTAGCGCTAGAATCATACAACACAATTAAAGGAATATCATTAATAAAGAACGTACCTTTCAACAAATCCTCGGAATAGGCCACCTATTTCCCTTTTAGGGTATACACCCTTCCCTTGGTAAGGGGTCTTGCAGGTTCCTCTAGCTTCTTTAGTGTTGGACAGACTCAAGAGATGTACCTTGGCTTCCCGCACCTAAAGCACACGTTCTGCCCCATCATACACGGTCTATCTCCATGATTCTGCCTGTATTCACCAAATCATTCCTCCCTTGGTTTATAACTTGGGAATTCACAAGTACATTTGGCATTCTTATGTCATTCAGTCACTTTTATATGAATTTAGACATTTTTCTTTTAAGTGACAAAAAGTATGCTTATTACCACCATTACCTTACTTTCCCTCTTCTTACTTAACAGATGCCATTTTAGCTGACACTTTAGGCTACTTCCAATTAACATCTAAATTTAGCCATACAAGGGAAAAATACCATATAGCATTCGGCCAAAGCAAGATAAACATGGAAGATTTTGCATTTCTGACTCATTTGGCACATTTCTAGTATTCTTTCCATTATTTGAACATTATGGTAACCATTTGCATAATTTTGCCTAACACTTTCTTACGCCTAAAAATTAGGTCATTGCACTTTAAGTCATTCTTTCTTAGGCTTTTCTAACTTATTGTTCATACCAAACATGACAACACATCTAGTCCCACAATTTCACATTTTTAGGTACACTTTTAAGGTGAAATGGTAAGGCTTTAATTTGGTAAAATTGGCTAAAGCATGAAATTACCATAATTTTCTCTCTCTTCCTTTCTTAGAACTAAATTTATATGATTCCTAAGGCATTATTCATGCGTAATTTCAGCACCATTTATATGAAACCATTCAGCCAAGGTGAATAAAGCACACTTTCTTGATTTATACTAAAGTTAGAAAATGAGAAAGATGTTTAAACATTAACCCACCTATATTTTCTCTCTCTTACCATTTCTTAACACTTTCTTACACTTTTTCTAGTACCTTTTTAACCAAATTTCAGCACTACCATAAGCCCTAGCATTCGGCCAAAGAGAGAAATTGAGAAAAATGAAGTTGTCTCATCATCTAGCTTGCCATATAACAATATTCATGCAAAAACCATACAAAAAAATCATTTTCTCACACTAAAAAACACCATTTCAGCATTGGCGTGGTTAGGTTTTTCTCAAAAACAAAGTTCCATCCATGAAAACATACTAACTCTTAAGTTTTCATGCATTCCAACATGTCTATAGTCATAAGCACAAGTAATTTTCAACATATTTCACACCCACTCAAGCAAATCTACCATGAAAATGTAGAGAGAGAAAAGCCACCTTTCTTACAAGATTAAAAACATCATAAACACACCATAAAACAAGAAAAGAATGGCATAGGTATGTTTAGCTACCTTGAAAAGCCAATACAAGTGTAATTTCCAAGTTGTTTTGGTCATAAATTCTTCTTCTCCTAGCCTATGAAGCAACTCGGCCTCTCTCTCCTTCCCCACTCTTCTTCGAGACTTCTAGCACTTGGAGGAAGAAGAAGGCTGAAATTTAGGATTTAGGTTATTTACAAAAATGCCATTAGTGTTAAAATATCCAATTTGTCCCTTTTTCTTCTCTTTTTCAACAATGGCATTGTCTCTCCTTGGATGTGTAATTTTGTGCAACTTCATGGGTTGGGACTTTTCTGCCCCTCAAAAATTTTGAAATTACAAAGTACTCCCTCAACTTTTTAGAAATTACAAATAAGCCCCTAAGAAAATTGCCAAATTTTCCATTAAGTCTAAATTGGCCATTCTTGCTCCATTTTTTCTTCTTTTCGGTTTTGATATATACAAACCACTTAAATAAAATTTCATAAAGTTTATTATTGTGAATTTACTAATTTACCCTTATTTTAGAAAAATTACAATTTTACCCTTAAGGCAAAATTACCTTTTTGCCCTTTATGTTAAAACTAACATTTCACTTACATTCTTTCTTCTTTTGATCAAGAATGAGTAAGGGTTTCTAATTCCTACTACTTTTTTTTTTTAGAATATTTAGGGTAAAACTAAATTTTTCCTACATCATATAAAATTACTATTATGTCCATAGTGTGAAATTATAATTTTTCCCTTTTTAGGGAAAATTGCCTTTTGTAAGAAATTTCTTCACATAACTAGATTCTTCTTCTCTCTTAAATGAAAATAATAAGAGTCATTTGATGTAATTTCATGAAATAAGAAAATTAAATTAATTTTCCCTTTCCTGGTAAAATTACTATTCTACCCCTTTCTCACCAAATTTTCCAATTTCCTTCTTTTATCACAAAAGTGATTATGTATTAATGAAAATGTCCATCCTAATTCTTTGATAAATCATCCCTAACATTTTATGAATAATACTAACAATAATAATAGTAATGATAACAACATCATCATAGAATGCAATTATTAGGAGTGGATGTTACAACCAGGAATAGGGAATGCCTAGGAGATAGCTGAGCAGAAGAAGGATATCATGATGACATTGTGGGATAGAATTAGGCTTGAATTTGTGTATATATATTTGTATTGTTGGTTTTTGATTTTATTGGCAAAATTACTGGCTATATATACTATTTATATTGATTTTATAAAAGGGAAACGTCCAATTTTTAGGGAAAACTCTACCGAATTCTCGATAGAATGATAGTTTGGGAGAATGAATCTTTTAATAATGAACTTGATGGATTATGGTTTTACTTACTGATGTATGAATGGATTTAGTACTCTGAAATAGTATATCTCAATTATATTTGAATGGTTGTTAGAATTTATATTCCAGAGCAAGTTATGGTTTGCCATGTGATAATAAAAATGCTACATAGGATTTAGGGTTGAGTGAAATCTGAATGGACTGTGCGAAGAGTCTATTTGGGTTACTTGGGCACTATGTGGACACTAAGTGGAAACTTAGCCACCTTTATATAATGGTTGTGCACACTTGGGCACTATGTGGACACTTAGCCACCTTTATAAAAATCTCTTATAATGGTTGTGCACACTTGGGCACTTGTGGACACTTGGCCACCTTTATGATTCTTTATCAAATTTCAAGGGAAAATTTTTTTTTCTTGAAAAATAATACTAGTGTACATCTCTTTAAAACTCTAATGTTTTCAAGAGTAAATTCTCCTTTCTTGGAAATTCATATCAACGTACATTTCTTATGAAAATTCTAATATTTTCAATAATAATTTCTTCTTTCTTGAAAATTAATTCTAATGTACATTTTTTCTAAAAATTCTAATATTTTCAAGAATAAATTCTCCTTTCTTGAAAAATTAATTTTTAATGTACATTTCTTATAAAATTTCAATATCTTTAAGAATAAATTCTCCTTTCTTGGGAATTCATATCAATGCACATTTTTATGAAAATTCTAATATTTTCAATAATAATTTCTTCTTTCTTGAAAATTAATTCTAATGTACATTTTTTCTAAAAATTCTAATATTTTCAAGAATAATTTCTCCTTTTTTGAAAATTAATTTTTAATGTACATTTCTTATAAAATTCCAATATCTTTAAGAATAAATTCCCCTTTCTTGGATAATAGCAATAATATCATTTCTTATGAAAGTCTACCAAGTTCAAGAATAACTTTGGCTTAAGGGAAATTCTTTAACCTAATCATATCAAAAGTTCAACATCAATTTAGTATCAAATCTCATCTTCTATTCGGCCAAAAAGGAGTTTCATGGGAAAAATGGTTCTCAAAATCATAAATCCCTTTTTCTCATACTTAAGCCTAGTTCACTATGAGCATGTTATTAACTATATATTACTTTTGCATAATAACAATACTCATTTCATCACATTAACCTATCATACAAGCTTAGCCAATAAAACATGCATTTTATCAAGAATGTAGAGAAATAACATCATGCTCTATGGAAGACTTAGGAAAGCATGGTGATTACACATACTAAAATATGGAACATGATTTTGTTAGAATTGTTAACCTACCTCTTTGGTGCCCTAAGATGGTTTGCTTGGCTTCCCTTTGATTCTTTGATTCCTTTGTTTTTCTTCTTGATCACCTTCACTTCTTCCTCTTCAAACTTTTGGTTTTTCTCTCTCAAACTCACTCCTCCCTCTCTCTTTTCTTTCTCTCTTCTTTTCTTTTCACGTATGGTTGTTGTATGCATGCAAAATGAAGTTTTCAACTCCCTTTTGTCTCTTTTCTTTGGGTTACATGTGTACACATCCTTGCAAGAATAAAATTTCCAATTTCCAATCTTTTGTTTTCTTCCTTCATGTGTGGTTATTGCATGAAATGAAAATGGAATTCCCACTCTTTTGTTTCTTCCTTAGGTAACGTGTGCTTGTTTCCATCATAAAAAATTACATACCATTCCCAATTGCTTCTCCCCCACTTCACGCTACACCTCTTTTCTTTCTTTCTTCACGTGTGCCTTTGCATGTATTTCCCACACAAGAACTTTCAATTCCCTTTTCTCCCTTCACGTGTGGGTCTTGCATGAAATTTCCAACTCTTTTATCCCTTGCTTAGGTGGCATGTGCAAGCATCCCTAAATAAAATGAAATTTTCCCATTCCATTCTCTTTCACTTTTTATTCGACTAAAGCATGCTGCACTCTTCCTCTTTTTTATTTCTTCCCTTTTTCCTTATCTTTGGCATGTAGGTGCAAGAAAATTCTGACCCTTTTCCCCTTTTATTTTTATAATGTGTGGGACTTTCTTGTTGCACAAACAAGCTCATTTTCCTCACATAAAATTCTGCACTAAGTGTACTTGCTAGTACACTTTTCTTTGCTTGCAAGTTACCTCTTCCCATTGTTTTCTCCACCTTTCTTTCTTCTCTTATTTTAACTTTCATTCAGCCTTCACGCCACCTTCTATTCAATTTCCATTTAGCCAAGATGAAGGGAGATGCCACATGCCTTAATTTTTTTTTTCGAGTTCATAGTTGTCCCTATTGTACTTTAAGTAGAATTTTCACTTCCTTGTAAGTTTAGGTTAGCTTCTTACACAAGTTAAAGGAGAGAGGGAAAAGCTTGCATTCTTACATGGTTTATGATGTAAATAAAGCTGCACCTTTTTGTCTTCTTTTCTTAACCATATTTCCATACCTCATGTGTGTTATCATGTGCATATTTCAATTAAAAAAATTTTGGACTTCTCCCTAGCCCATTCGGTTACTTTGATTGAAAGTAATGGAAAATAAAAAAACGGGAAGGAAAAGGGAGAGGCTAGTCTCATGCCACTTGTCCTAGAGTGCATGTGAATTTCATCATTTGTGGTGCCAAAAGAGAGGATTCACGTAGGCCCCTTCCTTAATGCAAAACTTGCATGGCATGCAAGGCACACGTGGGGTTCCTTGTGTTGCCACTTCCTGCAATGGGTGGATATAACTAAAGCAATTTAAAGACTCTTATCCTTCACCACTTTTTTTTTTGGATGTGCATGAGATTCTTAAATTGGTCATGCTCTTCTCCCCTTGACAATTCGACTAATCCAAAGGGAAATTAATCAAGCTCCTCAAAATTTTTGACACCATTATCTTTTAGCACATTTATTCTAATCATTAAATAACACAAGTAACTTCATCCAATCAATTAAAGAGCATTAATTTAGACTAATTAAAATTATGGGATGTTACACTAGGCGCAAGGAAGAAAAGAAAAATTAATTCAAGCACCTAAAAATTTTTGTGGTGTTTTCCTCCCACTCACATTATAATTCGGTTACCACATGGAAGAAAGTGTTTTCCCTTAACTTATTTATTTCAAACACTAAATTACACAAGAAAATTCATCATACTTTATAGCAAACTCATCCAATTAATTAAGAGAACATTAATTTAAACTAATCAATAAAATATGGGGTGTTACAGCCATATGTCAAATTGGTGGGTAATTTTAAAAATTTGGTAGCTATAGTAACTCTTTTGGCTAAAATTATCATTTGCTACCCCTGAAGTATTGAAAGCCTATGTAGCTTCCCTAAATAAACCTTTTCCTTTGATTCAAATCCCTACTCTTTTCTTTTCAATTTAATCCCCCACTCTTATGCAATTACATGTAGTTTATTGTGTAACACCCCATATTCTTTGATTGATTTTCAACTAAATGCTTGCTCAATTAATTGGGGTAAGTGGCCATAAAATATGACACAAATTCCTTAGTGATGAAATAAATCATAGGTGTCACAAGGGAATTAAATTATGTATCAATGCATGCACGAGTGAAAACAAAAGTGTGCAGAAATTTTACTTTTATGTCCATGAGTCATACGGCTAGAAGCGTCTAAGAATGCAATGAATAAATGGTGATGAAATATGATCATGAAGATACGTGCAACTTGAAAGGAAAAGAGAGAGATTAGTGCAAAATTTTTAATTTAAATAGGCATGGAGGATCAAGGGAGGCATGGCAATAAAGACACGTGCAAATGGGTGGAAGGAGGAAGGAAAATGTTTGCATGAATTTCATGCATGGTTCACATGAATTAAGAAAGGAAAGAATGAGTGCAAAATTTGAAAATCATATATATATATACATGCATATCGCACTACTCAACAAAGAGGGAAGGGAGAAAACATGCAAAACTAGTTAATCTCCCTTCAATTTTCTTTTAAGCAACCAAATAAGCATGAGAGGGAAGAAAATAATGTAAGCAATTGGTGAAAGCAAGGCAAGGAGCTGCACTAAGTATAGCTTGGGTTGGCATGTGAGGCAAGATTTATCCTTTCCTTTTGTGCTACTTGACATACCCGAATAAGGAGGAAAATTGGTGTACTTGTGACATGTGGGAGAAGTAGGGAAAAAAGAACTTAACTATAGACATGCATGAGCAGCTGATGGATAAGAGAAAGAGAGTGATGTCCATGAATAATCTTCCTTGACTTTTCCTCAAGACAACCAAGTAACCATGAAGAGATGGAGGCAATAATATATATAAAATTATGCTGCAAGTTAAGGAGAGGGTATAGATTTTTAATTAAAATAAAGTACAAGGGAAATGCATTTAGGAGCGTGAATGGGCAACTTGAAACAGTAACACTCTTCTCCTTTCCCTCTTGTGTGATTTAGTGGCTAACTTAGGCTTGCAACAGAAGTAAAGTGTACTTAAAAGTACACATGTGACAAGAAGACAATGAAGATAATAATTAAAGAGCAAGAAGAGAAGTGGCATCCATTTAACCAAGGGACAATATGCATAAGGGATGATGTGCAGCCAGAAAATTAAATTTTACAAGGAGAGTGGCCATTTCCCTTCTAGTTAATTGCCACATACACAAGAGATAGGAAAAGCAAGAGGGGACTCGGCAAAGAAAGGAAAGAAAAAGAGAAAGAGAGAGGGCACACGCCACCTAAGCCAAGAAGAAAGGAAATTGAAATTTTCATTGGTGGCATACAAGCATATAGACACACTGACTATCCCTAAAAAGAGAGGAGTGAACGTGGGCCTTAGAAGGACACACACACTTGGGGAGTAAAGGAGTAAGAAAAGTCAAAGGAAGGGGAGCTAAGCATCCTAGTCATCTTCAAGGTAGGTTGGCAATTTATTATTCTAGTTCCATGATTTAGTCTGCATGTTTAATGATTTTGCTTCCATGGGACTAGAACACTTGTCTACATTCTTGATTTAGGAATAACACATGACTTAGCTTGCATGATAAATCTAGGAGGTGGTTATTGCTTAAACCAAAAATGTTATTTTCTAAAGATTATGAAAGAAATTAGAATAAGAGACCATTTCAATGATTTGGGTTGCTTGGCTTACTACTCTTAATATTGAAGTAGACTTGTGATTTCCATGATGAAATTAATGTTAATAAATGTAACATATATAAGAAATGATACTTTAAGCCAAAATAATGGAAGATGATACACATGGTTATGGAAAATGTTTGGCTAGATAAATGATGAATATTATTATTTGAAAATTTAGGCAAATTCATGATAAACATTATTATGGAAAAATATTTGACTAGATTCATGAGAAATATTAATATTAAGAATTTAAGACTAATAACGATGACCATTGATATGGAGAAATTATGGCTAAATTAATGGTGAAGGTTGTCATGGAAAAATCATGCCTAATAATGAGGAATAATGGTGTTATGGAAAATCATGAGCAATTAATGATGAACATTATTATGGGAAATTTATGGCTAAGAAAATGATGACTATTGTTGTGGAAAATCATGGGTAGTAATGTTGAATAATGTTTCTAGGGAAAAATCATGATTTATAATGATAAACATTATTGTGATGAAAAAGGAGATGACCCCATTTCATTAATAGGGTTCAAAGAATGGAAAGAGAAAAATTCAAATGATAAAATATGAAATTCTCTTAAATTTTTCTTAGGCCAAAATCATGGAAATTCTCCCCTAAAAAAATTATTAAGGTTTTATAATTGAATAGATTATTCAAAAGGGAGAATTAAATTGATTTAGGCAAAATTTGTCATAAATAAATAACACAAAGAGGGTAATGTGTGCCTATAGAAAAAAAAAAGAAACACAATTAATATAGGAAAAACAAAGGAGGATTCATGAATTACGAGGTGTGGCCAAAGGTGCTCCACACTGGTGACCTAGTGAGGCGTGGCCGAAGGTGCTCTATGCCTGTGACCTAGTGTTCATGATGCATTCATATATGTGACCGAGTGTTCATGAATTACGAGATATAGCCGAAGTTGCTCCATGCCCATGACGTAGTACTGAAGATTACTATATGCACGTGGCCTCGTCCACGAATTACGAGGTATGGCCAAAGTTGCTCCACAAGGGCGGCCTAGTGAGGTGTGGCCGAAGGTGCTCTATGCCCATGACCTAGTGTTCGTGACTACTCTATATACATGGCCCAGTGTCCATAATTTACTAGGTGTGGCCGAAGGTGCTCTATACTTGTGACCTAGTGTCCATAGTGATCTCATAAAGGTGGCTTAGTGGCCCTATAACACCCAAAGCGTGTAATTAATTTACAAAGGTAAGAGTAGGAATTTAATGCATAAGCACTCGGTTTAATTCCGTAATAACCTATGAAATTTTATGATAGTATGTGTCTTTTGGAAAAAGATAACCTGATTTTCTATTTGTAACAACCGAAAACATTTTGAAAGAGTTTTAAAGGATAAAATCAAATTTTTAACCCTAATTCCTTTTAAACGAAACTTGGCATAACTTTCGAGGATAGTGATTCAAAATGGAAGGTTGTTTAAAGTTAGAAACACGATCAAACAGAAAGAAATGCAATCCGGCGATTAGAAACTAACAGAAGATGTTTCGTGCATCAATTTCACTGACGGAAGCCAAAACCTTTGCATGGAAATGCGTGCTGACATCTGGAAGGATGTCAACACCCTAAAGTATCCCCGGGTGGTCCGAAAAAAGTCAGAATCTTCTTCGGAGGCTTTAAATTTCTAAAATTTCCTCTATTTCTCTCAAACCTCTCTCTCTCCTCACTATATTTTCTCTCTCTTCTCTCTCCTCCTTCCTCCACCGTGAACTGCCACTACAGCCACCGTGCGCCACCCAGCATACCAATCGACAACCCTTGCCACCCACAACCTCCAGCAACCACCCACGGCCACTAACGGCCGCCAGCATCGCCGAAAAATGCCACTTTTCTCCTCCACTGTGCGAAAACTTCACCAGCTCAGATCACCGCCGTCTGTCACCGTTGACCCTCACCGCCCCCACCACCGTGTAGCCTGAGCAGCCAGCTTCCTCCAGTAGCTCGCTGATGTCGAACGGAGGCCAGACGCGCCTGAATCGAGGCAATCTCCGTCTGAATATTTAGGGTAACTGACATCGCTAACTGAAATAGCTGCCAAACTTAATTAGGCAATAAATTGACCTAAGTATTAGGGTAACTGGACTTAGGATCGAAAAACGGATGATGTGATGAGTCTAAATATTTAATTTAATGTCCAGGAAATTAATTGGGCTCAGAAACCAAGATTTCGTGAAGTTCTGAAGCAAATTGGAGCGACAGGAGACCAGGTAGGATAATTTATGCTTTCTGAACCCTAGATTTGACGTAGTGGATACCTGAATGATTTATATGATTTTCATAGATTTGCGTGCTACTTTTGATGGAATAAATTGCATGCCTGTGTGCTGAAAACCCTAATTGCATGTTAGACACTTTGTTTATCGAGTTTAGATGCCCTTAGGACAGATTTACTTAGGGTTGGGTACTTGATAGCCGGTATGGGACGGCCGTTAAGTATCCCGAGTACAGGGAGTTTTTAATTGATATCATTTTTACCTAATTTGGCCTGTACTGCTTTAGGGATTACGCGTTAAACCAGGATGACCCTAAGAAAGGTTTAAGGAGTATAAGGGGGGATAGCCTACACGGGAAAACATTGTGATTTAGGCATAATACCCTAGAACCCTGAGGAATAGCCGACCGTGTGCATGTGAGTTTGAATAGACTGTATGAGGATGAGAATTGGTGTATGTAAACATGCTAAGGGACGCCCTAGATGTTGATTCTCACCCGGTCCTTGAGTGAGTGATTGGTGTTACGGATCACACTCAGAATATAGGTTTGATTCGGGTGATTGGTGTTACGGATCACACCCAACGATAAGAGAGGTATTCTCTCGGGATGACGTGCAATTAGATGATGATTTAGACTTGGTTACAGCAGATTTATGACCAACATGGACTTAGATACACCGGGCATGGGATTTTACTTGATTTTGATGATTGATTTTAAAAAAGAAATGGATTTTATGATTTCGATTAATTGCCGTGATTTCCATGTAATTAAATAATTTTTAAAGATAAGGTATTTCACTATTTTTGAATTGATTTCGGGAAGATGATTTTGGTGTTCGCACCACTGGATATTCAACCAATTTTTGAACGATATTTGAATTGTAAATTATTCTACTGGGATTTTATATCTCATCAGGTTGTTTACTCAGATGAACAGGGACAGGGACAGGAACCCAGAAGATAGCCGATGATGCCATGGTGATAAACAGGAGAATGACTTAGCTTAGGCTTGAATCGTTTGTATATATACTTTGATGACGTTGCTGTTTATTGGGTTCTGTCTTTTATGTTTTCTGTACGGATTGGATTGACTGTACATGTATAAATAAGGTGTTTTATATTGACTGTAGTGATGGGATGGACATTGCTGTATATGGATTTCTGTCAATTATGTTTACTGTGGTTATTAGACTGATTGTGTAAATGTAAACAGGTGGTTATTGTATTTTGGGTATGCTCAAAATACAGAGGAAAATCTGCCAGATTTTCGGTAGGTTTTACTGCTATAAACTTATGAATTTAAGATGGAATGTATATGAATGTATGATGTGATGTATATACAAGTTTTAGACCTCATTCCAGAGAAATTTATGATGTATGTATGTATAATTAGTTAGCTGCGTGTGAATTAGGGTTGAACAAAATTCGAATGGACAACGGGAAGTCTATTTGGGTTACGCTCAACCAGTAGCGATCCCCTGACATTCTCACATTGGGAATAACTACTTATAAAAACCCATATGCTTCCGCTAATCAGATAAGCATAGTGTATATTGTATTAGGGGGTCGTTACAATTATGGTATCAGAGTCCTGTTTGTCGGATCATCTGGTTTAGTGGGTTAAGGACTTGAATCTTTAGGCTTGCAGCTTTAAGGTTTTGATTGATTTAACTCTGGAATGATAGGACCTGATTTTGAATTGATAATGAACGGAATGAATTTAATGCATTTCTGTTAACTATTGCTGTATAACTGATCTGTTCATTTTCTGTGTCAGATAAGTATGGCAGAATCTAGCAGGGATGCCACTCGCAGGCCCAGAGGAAGGCCAAGGCATAGGAATCAGGGTGCTTCGGGTAGTGGTAGCATGGAGACTGATGTCGACATGCGTGACATGATGGAATCCATACGATTAATGGCTAATGCGATGAGAGACCAAGCCACTACCAGCGCTAATGTAATGAGACAGCAGCAGGAAGATAGACAGACGAGAAATGACAGAGACACTCAGCATGCGAACCCACTATATTAGGGATGGATCAAGTTTCAGAGAGCAGGTCCATCTCCATTTGCAGGTGCCTCTGATCCAGCTGTTGTAGAAGCTTGGGTAAAAAAAATTGAAAAGATTTTCAGATTGTTGCAGTGCGACGATGAGCAGAAAGTCACATATGCAACGTACATGCTGAAAGGTGAAGCGGAACATTGGTGGACAGATGCCCAGCAACTGATGGAGAGCCAAGGCATTCCACTTACCTGGGAGTCTTTTAAGAGAGTCTTCATGGATCAATATATCCCTGAGAGCATAAAACAAGCAAAGGAAGCATAGTTCCTGAAGCTCACACAGGGAGGCAAGCCATTTAATGAGTATCTGAAACAGTTTGAAGCATTATCACGATACTTCACTTACCTGCGAATGCATTACGATGAGGCCTGGAAAGCGAAGCAACTAGAAGAAGGCCTAGATTTACCTATGAAGACTCAATTAGCTACCCTGGAGATTCGAGACTTCGCCACACTAGTCAACAAGTGCCGAATTCTGAACAAGAATCTAGAACAGAGACAGACTCAGAATATGACACAACGAACAAGGAACCGACCCAGACAAGCACCCAGAAATCTGAATGTGAGAAGCAGTATGTTTAAACCGTAACCAGGGGCTTTTAGTAGCTGTGGGAGGCGACCTGATAATAATCCATGTTCGAAGTGTGGCACCAGACATCTGAATCAGCCCTGTTGGCATCAAACTCCACTTTAGTGTTACAGATGTGGAGGTAAAGGACACATGGCCAGATACTGCCCTTCCACCAGGAATCAGCCGACATCCGGTAGCCGGAGACCATAGGCTCCAGGGAGAGTTTTTACTATGAATGCTGCCAATGTCGATAGGTCTTCGGGCTTGATGCAGGGTAGAGGTAAAATTTATAATTTTTCTTTGATAGTATTGTTTGATTCGGGTGCTATGCACTCATTTATTGCTGATGCATGCGTAGAAAGAATAAGATTACCTGTTCAAACCCTGCCCTGTGACCTATATATATCCACACCCTTAGGAGAAGCTACTATATCCCCACGAATATGCCTAAATTGCCCCTTAACCATTGAAGATACTTTATTCCTTGTGAATCTAGTGTGCATACCATTGTCAGGGATCGACATTATTTTGGGAATGCATTGGTTGACTAGGAATTGGGTCTTGTTAAATTGTTCCGAAGGGACAATTACTTATCTGGATAACGTGCCTGTGCGAGGGAGTGACAGGGCTTGTGAGATAGGTGATATGTCCCTTAATCTCTCTGAGGTAGAGTTACAGGATAGACTAAGTCAAATATCAATCGTTAGTGACTTTCCGGAGGTATTTCCTTTGGAAATAAGTAAACTGCCACCACCTAGGGAGATAGAATTCATCATTGACCTAATTTCGGGAGCAGGCCCAATAGCCATGACCCCATATCGTATGGCCCTTGCAGAATTAAGAGAATTAAAGGTCCAAATTGAAGATATGTTAGAGAAGGGGTTCATTAGGCTGAGTGTATCACCATAGGGAGCTCCGGTCTTATTCGTAAAGAAGAAAGACAGGAGTTTGAGATTGTGTATTGATTATCGAAAATTGAATAAGGTGACCATCAAGAACAAATACCCATTGCCACGTATTGATGATTTTTTTGATCAGTTGCAAGGCGCGACTGTATTTTCTCAGATAGATTTAAGATCAGGATACCAACAGATTAAGGTTAGAGAGGAAGATGTTCCTAAGACAGTGTTCAGGACAAGATACGGCCATTACGAGTTTCTACTGATGCCGTTTGGATTGACGAATGCACCCGCTATTTTTATGGATTATATGAACAGGATTTTCAAACCCTATTTAGATCAATTTGTAGTGGTATTCATTGATGATATCTTAGTCTATTCCATGACTCACGAAGAGCATGCCCAACATCTTAGCACTGTGCTACAGATACTAGAAGAGAAGCAATTGTATGCAAAGCTGGAGAAATGTGAATTTTGGTTAGAAGAAGTGAAATTCTTGGGGCACGTGGTAAATGGGAAAGGGATAGCGGTCAACCCAAAGAAAATTGAAGCAGTATTAGATTGGGATCGACCTAGAACGGTCACCGAGATTAGGAGTTTCCTGGGTTTGGCCAGCTATTATAGGAAATTCATTCAAGGATTTTCACAGATAGTTGTGCCATTAACCCGGTTGACTCGAAAAGGGGTAGAATTCGAATGGAGCGAACAGTGTGAGACTAGTTTTCAGATTTTGAAAGAGAAATTAACCACCGCTCCTGTACTAATTATTTCGAAACCCCTAGAACCCTTTACTGTATACATAGATGCATATTTGAGAGGCCTAGGTTGTGTTTTGATGCAGGATGGGAAAGTTATGGCTTATGCATTGCAACAATTGAAACCTGCAGAGGAGAACTATCCCACCCATGATTTAGAATTAGTTACCGTTGTGTTTCCCTAAATATTTGGAGACATTACCTGTATGGCACTATATTTGAGGTATATAGTGATCATAAGAGCCTTAGGTATTTGTTTGATCAGAAGGAATTAAACATGAGGCAGCGTAGGTGGGTAGAATACCTAAAAGACTTTGATTTTGAATTGAAATATCATGCAAGAAAAGCGAATGTCGTGGCTAATGCACTGAGTCGAAAGTCACTACAATTAGGTAGTTTAATGATTGGTGAGATGAGGTTACTTGAGGATTTTGGGAATCTCAGCCTCAACGTAATCTTGTTTCTGCAAAGATTAGTGATGAGTGACTTTTTGATAACCTATGAATTGAGAGAATTAATTAGACAAGCCCAACTGGAGGATGAATCCTTGGAGGTATACGCAGATCAACCCGATTTTGGACTAGCACCTGATGGAGTTTTAATGTTTAGGAAGAGGGTAGTGATCCCGAACCATCAGGAACTAAAAGAAAAAGTGTTAGCAGAAGCCCATAGAAGCCATTACACTATTCACCCCGGTATTTCCAAGATGTATCAGGATTTAAAGAGGAATTTTTGGTGGCCCGGTATGCGGAAGGATATCACAAACTACGTGAATGCCTATCTGACTTTTCAACAGGTTAAGATAGAACACCAGAAACCCGCAGGGCTACTAAAACCATTAGAGATACTAGAGAGGAAATGGGATTAGATCACTATGAATTTCGTGGTTGGATTACCTAGAACACCAGCAGGGTTTAATGCCATTTGGGTAATAGTGGATCGATTAATCAAGTATGCGCACTTTTTACCTGTTAAGGTGCGTTACTCTATGGAGAAATTAGCCGAAGTATACCTTAGGGAAATTGTGAGACTACATGGAATACCGTCAGGTATAGTATCTGATCGAGACCCTAGGTTTACTTCGAGATTCGAGCAATCCCTACAGCAAGCCTTAGGAACCCAGCTTAAATTTAACACAGCCTATCATCCTCAGACTGACGGGCAGTTTGAGAGGACTATTCAAACCCTAGAAGACATGTTAAGGGCTTGTGTGCTTGAGCAGAAAGGAAGTTGGGATAAACACCTGTCGTTGATAGAGTTTACATACAAAAACAGTTATCACTCTACCATCGGTATGGCACCGTATGAGGCTCTATATGGGAGGAGTTGTAAGTCACCTTTAAGTTGGGTAGAGATGGGGGAGAGTGCACTGTTGGGACCCGAGATGGTACAAGAAACCACTGATCAAATTAAAATGATCAGGGAAAAGATGAGAATTGCCCAACAGAGGCAAGAATCCTATGCCAAGAAGAGAAGAAGGCCTTTGGAATTTAATGAGGGAGATCACGTATTTCTGAGAGTGTCCCCCACCATGGGTATCGTTAGACAGGTAAGGACCAAGAAACTAAGCCCTAGATTCTTAGGACCATTCCAAATTTTACAAAGAGTCGGTCCCGTTGCCTACCAAATTGCCTTACCTCCCTATTTGTCCAATCTACATAATGTTTTCCACGTCTCCCAACTTCGTAAATATGTCCCAGATCCTACGCATGTATTAGGGAATTAACCGATAATATTAAAGAAAAATTTGACTTATGAATCTACTCTTGTTCAAATCCTTGACTATAAGACTAAGCAACTTTGAAGTAAAATAATCCCTTTAGTTAAGGTACTTTGGCAGGATGTAGCATCGCAGGAGATGACGTGGGAGAAAGAATAAGAGATGAGGCAAAGATACCCAGAACTGTTTACAGGTATGAATTTTGGGGACAAAATTTCTTTTAAGGGGGGAGAATGTAACAACCGAAAATATTTTGAAAGAGTTTTAAAGGATAAAATTGAATTTTTAACCCTAATTCCTTTTAAACAAAACCTGGCATGACTTTCGAGGATAATGATTCGAAATAGAAGGTTTTTCAAAGTCAGAAACACGATCAAACAGAAAGAAATGCAATCCGGCGATTAGAAACTGACAAAAGACGTTTCGTACATCAATTTCACTGAAGGAGGCCAAAACCTTTGCATAGAAACACGTGCCGACATCTGGAAGGATGCCGACACCCTAAAGTATCCCCGGGTGGTCCGGGAAAAGTCAGAATCGCCCTCGGAGGCTTTAAATTTCTTGAAATCCCTCTATTTCTCTCAAACCTCTCTCTCTCTCCTCACCATATTTTCTCTCTCTTCTCTTTCCTCCTTCCTCCACCGTGAACTGCCACTACAGCCACCGTGGGCTGCCACCCAGCATACCAATCAACAGCCCTCACCGCCCACAACCTCTAGCAACCACCCACGGCCACCAACGGCCACCAGCATCGTCTGAAAATGCCACTTTTCTCCTCTACCGTGCGAAAACTTCACCAGCTCAGATCGCCGCCATCCGTCGCCGTTGACCCTCACTGCCCCCACCATCGTGTAGCCTGAGTTGCCAACTTCCTCCACTAGCTCGCCGACGTCGAACGGAGGCCGAACGAGCCTGGATCGAGGCAATCTCCGTCCATCGTGAGTCAACTTTCGTGGCCGAAAAATGCCTTCAAAACGGCCATAAACCACCATTCCACCACCAGATTCGGACTCCTGGACTTGCAGGCTTCACCGTGGTGTAATTTTCGAGGCAAATCGTACCCCTACGCCGTGTGCCACCGTACACCGCCCTGCGTCACCGTGCCGGAGCTTCTGGACGTGCATCGGGAGAAATCGAGACCACCCCGACATAGAATTCCATCATCTGATCCCATTGGTAAGGTCCAATTTCCCAAAAACTAATGGTATCTGACTGAAATAGCTGTCGAACTTAATTAGGCAATAAATTGACCTAGGTATTAGGGTAACCGGACTTAAGATCGAAAAATGGATGACGTGACGAGTCTGAATATTTAATTTAAAGTCCAAGAAATTAATTGGGCTCAGAAATCGAGATTTCGTGAAGTTCTGAAGCGAATTAGAGCGACAAGAGACCAGGTAGGATAATTTATGCTTCCCGAACCCTAGATTTGACGTAGTGGATACCTGAATGATTTAGATGATTTGCATGGATTTACGTGCTACTTTCGATGGAATAAATTGCATACCTGTGTGCTAAAAACCCTAATTGCATGTTAGACACTTTTTTTATCGAGTTTAGATGCCCTTAGGACGGATTTACTTAGGGTTGGGTACTTGATAGCTGGTATGGGACGACCGTTAAGTATCCCGAGTACAGGGAGCTTTTAATTGATATCATTTTTACCTGATTTGGCCTATACTGCATTAGGGATTACGCGTTAAACCAGGACGACCCTAAGAAAGGTTTAAGGAGTATAAGGGGGGATAGCCCACACGGGAAAACGTTGTGATTTAGGCGTAATACCCTAGAACCCTGAGGAATAGCCGACCGTGTGTATGTGAGTTCGAATAGACTGTATGAGGATGAGAATTGGCGTATGTTCACATGCTAGGGGACGCCCTAGATGTTGATTCTCACCCGGTCCTTGAGTGAGTGATTGGTGTTACGGATCACACTCAGAATATAGGCTTGATTCGGGTGATTGGTGTTACGGATCACACCCAACGATAAGAGAGGTATTCTCTCGGGATGACGTGTAATTAGATGATGATTTAGACTTGGTTACAGCAGATTTGTGACCAATGTGGACTTAGATACACCGGGCATGGGATTTTACTTGATTTAGATAATTGATTTTAAAAAGAAATGGATTTTATGATTTTGATTAATTGTCGCGATTTCCATGTAATTAAATGATTTTTAAAGATAAGGTATTTCACTGTTTTTGAATTGATTTCGGGAAGATGATTTCGGTGTTCGCACCGCTGGGTGTTCAACCAGTTTTTGAATGATATTTGAATTGTAAATTATTCTACTAGGATTTTATATCTCATCAGGTTGTTTACTCAGATGAACAGGGACAGGGACAGGAACCCAGAAGATAGTCGATGATGCCATGGTGATAAACAGGAGAATGACTTAGCTTAATCTTGAATCGTTTGTATATATACTTTGATGACGTTGCTGTTTATTGGGTTCTGTCTTTTATGTTTTCTGTACGGATTGGATTGACTGTACATGTATAAATCAGGTGTTTTATGTTGACTGTAGTGATGGGATGGACGTTGCTGTATATGGATTTTTGTCAATTATGTTTACTGTGGTTGTTGGACTGATTGTGTAAATGTAAACAGGTGGTTATTATATTTTGGGTATGCTCAAAATACAGAGGAAACTCTGTCGGATTTTCGGTAGGGTTTACTGTTGTAAACTTATGAATTTAAGATGGAATGTATATGAATGTATGATGTGATGTATATACGAGTTTTAGACCTCATTCCAGAGAAATTTATGATGTATGTATGTATAATTAGTTAGATGTGGGTGAATTAGGGTTGAACAGAATCCGAATGGACAACGGGAAGTCTATTTGGGTTACGCTCAACCAGTAGCGATTCCCTGACATTCCCACATCGAGAATAACTACTTAGAAAAACCCATATGCTTCCGCTAATCAGATAAGCATAGTGTATATTGTATTAGGGGGTCGTTACACTATTGCCCTATAAATTTATCATGCAATGCTTGCCTATTTTCATTTATGAATAACATTATGTTTTAATATCAAGAATGTAGATTAAATGTTTTGGTGCTTGCACACTAATACATATTGGTTGATTTCTAAACCCTGAATTGTTAAGCTACTGGGAAACTTGTGTTTCTCATTTATGTGTTAATATGTATCAGACACGGATGCATAGCCAGGCTGCGAGGTAGCAACTCTTTGATTAAGTAAGATTTTTGGTAACCCCTATTTTGGGTTCTAGATATATTCGATTTAGAATAGGACATTTATTTTGACTGTATACATGAGATGTATATGGGGTATACAGGGAAAAATGGGTATGTGAAGGACCGGTCTATTCTTAATTTGTACCGAAGTCTAAGTGACAGACCTGTTGTCTCCTGACTTCCGAGAGATAGGTACTTCATATATCTGGGGACATGTTTAACAGTATGTAATAGACATTGTTAGACTTGTAATATTTGAATTACATGGAAGTCTATATCTCCACTATGTAGTATAATATTTATTTATTCCGCTGTGCATGGAAGTTTTTAATCTAACCAAAGGATCCCGAACCTAATATGCTTAATATAATTTAATGGCATAACTGCTCAGACATTAATTAAATAAGGATAAGGATAATGTAACGAACCTATCTATCTATATCGGAGTTAATGGTAATACTAGATAGGGGCGTTACATAATACAACATACACACGCATTTAACTTATTTAATAACTAGCAAACATCTCTCATAAATAGAAGGAGCGGATGTTACACATTGTATTATGTTTAGTAGAAAAATACTAACTATATGATCTAATATGCACAAAATGCACAAAAACTAATGAATTTGATCCAATACAAAACATAGTCCATAAACTAATGAATATGATACAATACAAAGTGAGGGAGAGAGAGATGAGATCAAGATGAGCGCACTTGATTCTAATTCCATTGGTGATGCAGCTTCATTCTCTAGTGAGAAAAGAACATAATAGAGAGAGATGCCAAATGGAGAAGGACAACGAATGACAAGTGCTGCATGATCTATTTTAGTTTTATTTTTGTGAAAAATAAAAAAAATTAAACAACATTTAAGTGAACTAAAGAGAAATTTATAGAGCCTCAAGTTTAGAGGAGGCATCTCATTTTCTTTTGAGTGTGAGCTAGAAATCATTGTTTTGTTTTTCTAAAGGAAAAGAGAGAAATGAGAGAGTGCTTCACCATGAGAGACTAATTGAGAGCTTCACCATGAGTGACCGAGAGAGAAATTCACTAGCTGAGACCCCACTTTTTAGAGGCTTTTCCCCCCTTTCTTCTTAATTCACTTTGAGAGAAACTGAAGGAGGGAACTATGTACATCAAAGCGAGCATGAGCAACGAGCCCATAGACCCATAGTCGTGCACCGTGCAGCACCATACCTGAATGGGTCACACTTGAGAACTTAATGATGTTGCACAATTGCTGCTTCACTAGAAAACGTAAAGCACGATAGAAACCATGAGGTAAACATCCATTTTGTCTTCGCTTTCTATCTTAGTTTATCCCAGAAGGTAAGTTTTCAAATCCATATCTTACTCCATTCTACTCCATAGTTTGAATTTATGATGTATAATCAAGTTTTGAGTTGGCTAAATAGATGTTGTGCTGGTCGATAGGTGAGCATTAATTTCACTTTGTTATGTCATCATTTGAACTATTTTTCTCAATTTCTACATTGACTGGTTTTCATTGATTAAGTGTGATTATTTTGTTGATGATTTAATACTTGTATCTTTGGCTACAAAATTAATGGAAACCATCCCTTGTAAGTGCAAAAATTATGGCTAAATCCATATTTTGGTTGCCTGAAATTAGGGTATGAAATGTTGGTTTTGTGGTAATTTCATTGTGAAAGGGCTTGAAGCTATAATTTAGATTATACTAGCAGTTTATTCCTTGAAAGATATGCTTACTGACACTTTAATCCTTAGAAGATGTTGACTAAACATATTAATCCCAAAAAGTTTGAAATTCTATAAAGTTAGTCCCTCCATCATATGTATTTAAACAAATTTGACGAACATTCTGTTGTGGAATGTTGATTACCTAAGTGGATTGTTTAATGACTATACAAATTAGTCCCTGAAAGTTTGAAACACTATACACATTAGTCCCTCTATCAAATTTTTTTAATGACATCTGACATAAGGACTAACATGTACAATGTTTCAAGCTTTCGGGGACTAATTTGTATAGTCAACATCTTGTAGAGACTAAAGTCTCAGTACAAGTACCTTTTAGGGACCAAATTGCTAGTATAGTCTAAAATTTAATTTGATTAAATCAAGTGTTGTGTTCTACTTGGAATCTTGATGGATTAAGATTTTTTTTGCTTGTGGAAATCATGATTTTGTGTTCCAAGATGGTTCTAGTTGATGGTGCATTTTTCCTTTCTTGAAATCTCCTTTTCAAAAGTCTTAATGCGAGATGGTCTAGGTGTTGTTTCAATGTGGTTTTTTGACATGCTTTGTTTCTACTCATTTAAAAAAAACTATAAAATTTTGAATGTTGATTTTAGGGGATTTCAACATATGCCCATTAGTGTTTTAGCATGCTAAAATTCTAAGTCAAGTGCCTAAAAGTTTCAATGCCTATCTATATCCATTTAAAATATGATTTTACATATTCAGACATGTTTCCAAGATAAATTTTTGTGATAAAAGTACAACCAGTGGCTGCCTAGTTATTTTGGCAAGTTTTGGGTGCCTTAAGACATGTTTTCAAGTTAAATCTTGTGTGCCAAAATGCTGGATGTTGTTTAGTTCTTTCATCCATTTTTGGTGTTTTAAATATCCTCTTTCATGTGTTAAAATTCTTGTTACAATAGCCTAGAAGTTGGGTTTGTTCTTCACCTTTTTTTTATTGCCCATATAATAGTGTTTTGGCATGTTGAAAGTTAGGTTTTTGACATCTTGTGTGTTGTGATTCATCACCATTTATATTCATAATCTCTTAAAAGCATTTCAACATGTCGAAATTTATTACCAAAATTTGTGCATTGGGATGGTTGCAACTCACTTCTATGGCTTTCTATGGTAATTTAGCACACTAAAATTTTTTTAGGGATTTGTAATGTTCAAAATGCTTTATTCACTTTCATGGTCCCCATAACACATTTTAGCATGCTAAAGTACTAATCTAAGTGGTGGAAATAAGGATTGTTAGGTCTTAGTGTATTTCAAGTCAAATTCATTACAATGAGGATGTTAATTTTTTTATGGATTTTGGATATAGCTTTGGCATGATTTTGAATGTAAATTGGCATTATCTTTTGTTGTAGACTAAGTGATAATGCTAACTGGTTGTTAGAATTCATTTTCAACCTTTTTGGATATGAGTTTGAGCCTCTAAACTGTCGTAGGTTGCGACTCTATTTTAGGTGTCCATTCATATGCAATTTAATTATAATTTGATCATGACATTAATTCTAGCCTACTATTTTTATGGGTATCTTGTGGAATTCTATTTTGGTTTTAGCTTGCATATGACAGATATGAATGTTGTTTGAATGGGATGTTGGTGTGGATTAAGTATAAACTTGTTTAATGAATGAATTTTGAGCTTAATGTTGCATAGAAAATTTGTTAATGTCACATAAGTTGTATAGACTGTTTAGGCTTATTTTGGGCGTGTGAACTTGAGTCAAAAGGCTATCCAAATTTGATCTTGACATTTTTGCATCCCATTTGTTGTAACACCCCCAATCCTATGGTTCCTTTTAGTTACTTAAATAATATAGTACAATATACTACAAGATTGGTGAGTTATTACTAACTCTACTTGAGTAAATTTTAACTTTTATCAAGTTAAATAATTAAGTGTTATTGATTTGAGATTTTTACACTCGGGTTATCACACGTAATCTGTGAAATTAATTGAAATAAAATAAATATAGGTATATGCATTCACATTCATAATACATATACAATTCCTTTACAATATCATATTAACTTACACAAGACATATACCTATAGATATGTGAGACTATTAACTGTTGTTCATTTACCGTAAGGAGGCAACATCCCTGCCACGCATACCTATTTTCCAAAAATCCTACTACTGGATAACATTGACATCTCACATATTCCAATATATATATATGCCCTATATTCTATACCTCAAAAAGAATTACCCAGACCCCTTCCAAATGTACAATGAGGGTTGGCGTAATGGGGCATGTATACTTATATCAACTATTTACATGCTAAAAACTTCACTGCACAATCTATAAAACTTTAAACATTTAAAGTGTGGGAGGAATTTCTAATACCAAAATAATCCATAATTCCTTAATGATTGGGAAATAACTCCTACACTAGCCTTTCTTAAAATATCCTGAAGGCTAGCTTAATCCTACCATATACTTATACTATTCAAATTAAATAGTTTGTATGCCCAGATAGGACACTTATTCATACTTTACCTTCTTTTACAGCCCAAGGGGACCTACACATCTGGTACATGCCAACACTATCGTGAGAAATGAATCTCAATAGCAATGCAACCTGTTATGAAATCCATTGACCTGTACCATCATGCTCGCATGGAAAACTTTACATTCTTTCATAAAACATATCACATACTATTGGGATGTAGTGCATGTAGCATTTAATCATGTTATATACTCATACATATGCATATTCATCAAAACATACCATCTTTAAAGCAGAGGAAGTTCATTCATCATCAATCTCATCATCACTTTCATATAAAACATATATGGCATAGTAAACATGCCATCATTTCATTTCCATAACATGTGAGCAGTACATAAAACACCCTAAGAGTAATCGGATATTCGCCCAACAACAACTCCATGCACCACTGTCGATATGAATGAGCGCATGGTTATTTAGTCATGCCGTAACCTTTGTACATTCTGAGGTGTCCCCCAGTAGATCCAAGTACCCTAATGGTCATTGCCCCTTTCTAACAGATCATCCCTGACCAGTGGGATTTCTCCCTTTCATCCCAAACGGGCTAGTATAAACTCATGGGATCACCGTCAACTCTACCCAGATCATTTTCTCTCCGCTTTTAGGTAGATCATAGTACTATGGAATCACCACCATTCCTTCAAGGTAGATCACACTCCTAGTACACTATTCTCTACATCTACTCTAAGGTGAATCAACCAATGCCCATAGTTATACTTAACTCTAAGTAAGTGTTTCTCATATGGCCTTTGAGAGATAACACTAACTTAAAGTTCGTAACCATCACGGTATCTTCAAAATCATCTAGGTTCAAGTAGATGTTTAACCATCCCAATTTATGGCACAACTATGGAATGCCTAATGACCATCCCATATTAACAATCAGTCACTCGATCATGAGCCTATCTACCCTAAGGCATACACTGAGAATACTTTCCTCTTTTCCTTTTTGTATTTTCTGTTCTCCCTTTGTTTCACTGTCACCAAGATCTCATCACCCAAAACTCCTAGTTTCCCTACTTACCTATGTTGTGAGCCCTTAATTAAGTTAGTATGGAGAATTACTAAGCTTAATTGCCATTAAAAACCTTATATCATAAGTTGGAGAGCTACTAGTTGACTGCTGGAAGGCTAGCAGTTGGCTGGTGCTCTCTATATTCCTTGAGTACAAGACAATAAGCTAGCAGTTGCCAATAGCTGGCTGATTGCTAGCTAGAATACATCTTGGACAAAAATAAGAGCATAATAGTCGATTACGAGGATGGCCAATCGACTGCTTAGTGCAAATCTAGGCCCAATAGTCGATTGCTAGGGATTAGGCAGTCAGCTGCTAAGCTTCTGTCTGCACTTCTGGGCTTTTTAAGAACACGACAGTTAACTACCCTACACATAGTAGTAAGTTGTTATGTTTTACTGCAATTCAGAAAACATAATTTGATAGTATCCAATCCAGAATGTATTTCATTTTCAATTCTAAAACATGAGCTTAATTTCCATATGACAAACTTTACTTCTCATTAAACATTTCTCATCCATTAGCTCAAACATGGAATATTCAAGGAACTAGTCTATATCTCTAGATAAACACAACCTAGCCTTTCCAATATATTACAAGCATATATATGAGTATACATTCAGCAACAGAACATCCCATACAAATAAAAAAGCATATAGAATGTAGGTTTAACCGCAAACTCAGTTCAAACATTCAGAAATTCTTACTTTTCCAACAATAGTAAACTTTTCAAAAAAGAGAGGGGTTTAGGTGAATTGCTACCTTGATTCCTCGCAAATGTATGTGTAGGATGTGTTATGAAACTATCCCTTTGCTGTAAGACTAATTTCTAGCCTTGAATATGCTCTTTTACCTCTATAAATCTCCCTCCTTTGCCCTAACTCACCTCTTTCTCTCTCTACTCCTCCCTTATGCTTCTCTCTCTAGAAATGCTAGAGGTTGAAAGTGTGTGTGGTTTAAGGCTTCAGCTAGGGTTTAACGATAGTTTAAGTTATTGCATTTTAGTCCTTAAGCTACTTTACAATCTTGGCCTTATCTTTTCCTTTTCAATTGAATCCCTAGTCATCTCTTGTTAAACCTTTATGTATCTCCTTTCATTTTAGTCCCTAGACTAATGCAACTATATGTGCTAATGTAACATACACAAGCATTAAACATTAAATTAACAATTATCAAACATCTCTTTAATCATAATTGGAGCGGATGTTACAAAATCCACTAGTTTGTGCCACCGTAATCATACGAAAATACACTAAATTCTTTTTATCATTAGATAATACATCATGCTTATTGGGATACTATGCATGAATTATACAAGTATATCTCATACTTATGAATGCAAATATAGCTCATTACATATCCATCACATAGGATATATCATATTACATATCCATCACACAGGATATATCATCTCATCACATATCCATCACACAGGATATATCATCAGATTATAATGGTAACATGGTTACATTCACATTAAATTAACAATTATCAAACATCTCTTTAATTATAATTAGAGCGGATGTTACATTCTCCCCTCTTTTAAAATAATTTCGTCCTCAAAATTAAAACATACCTATTCAAATAATTCAGGGTGGGACTTCCTCATGTCCTCTTCATTCTCCCATGTCACCTCTTGTGGAGATGACTGATCCCATAGCCAAAGGGATGACCTTGTTCCTCAATTGCTTGACCTTATTCCCAATGATTCTTAATGGTTTTAGATGATAAGTTAACTTTTTCTTTTAACTGTACTATACTAGAACCAAGAATGTGGGATGGGTCATGGATGTAATTATGAAGTTATGAGACATGGAAAACGTTATAGAGGTTTGATGGGGATAAAGCTATTTGGTATATTGATCGACCAACCTTTCTTAGGATTTGGATTAGCCCAATATACCTTGGATTCAATTTTCTAGACTTAATGGCCCTACCTATACCATTAATAGGTGATATCCTAAAGAAGACCTTTACTAAATTCTAGTGGCCTCCTTCTTTTATCAACATACTTCTTTTGTCTATCTTGAGCTCTAGCCATCTTATCCCTGATCATCCTAATTTGGTTTGTAGTTTACTAAACCAACTCTAGTCTACTCCCCTACCTCAAACCAACATAGAGGTGATCTACACTTCCTCCCATACAAGGCTTCATGGGGTGCCATCCCTATGATTGAATGGAAGCTATTATTGTATGAGAACTCTATCAATGCTAGGCTTCGATCCCAATTTCCCTTGTGATCTAAGGCACATAACCTAAGCATATCCTCTAAGGTCTGAATGGTTCTCTCTATTTGTCCGTCTGTTTGAGGATGATATGTGGTACTCAAGCTTAGCTTAGTACCAAAGGCTCCTTGGAAAGCTCTCCAAAACCTAAAGGTGAATCTATGGTCTCTATTTGAGACAATGCTAGTAGGGATTCCATGAAGTCTCACTATCTCCTGAATATATAGATGAGCTAATTTGTCCAGAGAGAAATTGATCTTAATGGGTAGGAAATGTGCAAACTTTGTCAATCGGTCTACTATCACCAAAATGGCATCATTTCTTGACTGTGTCCTTGGAAATCCCACTACAAAATCCATAAAGATTTTATCCCACTTCCATTCAAGGATATCTAGAGGTTGAAACAACCCAACAGGTTTTTGATGCTCAATCTTCACCTGTTGACACACTAAGCACTTAGCAACATATTTAGCAATGTGCTTTTTCATGCCTAGCCACCAAAATCTGACCTTCAAGTCTCGATATATCTTAGTGGTACCAGGATGAATAGTATAGTTGCTCCTATGGGCCTCCTCTAAGATTTTCTCCTTCAACTTCCCTAAACTTGGGACATTAACCCTATTTTGAAAGGTCATTAACCCATCCGTCCCCTTCTGGAATTCTTTTGAGTCCTTTAGAGACTTTAAGAATTCATCCTCCCTTTGGGCCTCTAGGATCTGGGTCTTAAGGTTACTCTCAATCCACAATTTACCTAGACATATTCTATCTAGTAGGACTAATGCGGATAAGCTCAAATTTCTAAAATTTTCTATCAAACTCATCTTACTCACCATCATTTGAGTTATACAGAGGGATTTCCTACTTAGGGCATCAGCCTTAACATTGGCTTTACCTGAATAGTATTTCAACTCAAAGTTATAGTCCTTAATGAACTCCATCAATCTCCTTTATCTCATATTTAGCTCCTTCTGATTGAAGAGGTACTTAATACTTTTGTGGTTAGTGAATACCTCAAATCTAGACCCATAAAGATAATGCCTCCAAATTTTCAAGGACAAAACTATGGTTGCTAATTCTAGGTCATGAGCAGGGTAGTTGCACTCATGAGGCCTTAAGTGTCTAGAAGCATAGGCCACTACTTTTCCCTCTTGCATTAGGACACACCTAGACCTTTCTTGGATGCGTCGTAGTATAGCTTAAATCTCTCTAAACGATTTGGGATAACTAGTGTAACACCCCCATTAGCCTATAGTTCCTTTTAAGTGTTTAAAGGTATATTGTATATAATTATCATAATAATGGTGTGTTATTATCACTTTTACCTGAATAAATTTTAAACTTTTTACCAAGTTGATAATTGAGTGCCATGTGGGTTGGTCTCTACTCTCGGGTTCTCTCAACATCACAGCGGAATAAATATATATGTATATAGAATAACCCTGGATTAACTATACATAGACATGTATTTTAATTAAATATAATTAGTTAACTATTAGGTATGGAAGCAACAGTCCTGCCACTCATAACCCATCAATTAGTCTATTCATCAATCTAGCCTAATTCATATACAGATAAGTTAGAATAAGCTATATAAAATAATCCTACACTAGCCTTTCTCAAAATATCATGAAGCTTAGCATCATTCTACCATGTACTTAAGCTATCCAAATTAGACAATCTGTATGCCTAGATTGGACACTTCTTCATACTTTACCTTTACCTCCCGCCCAAGGGGATCTACACATCTGGTACATGCCAACACTATCGTGAGAAATGAATTTCAGTAGCAATGCAACCTGTTATGAAATCCATTAACCTATACCACCATGCTTGCATGAAAAAAATCTATATTCTTTCATAAAACATATCACATGCTATTGGGATGTAATGCATGTAGCATTTAATCATTTTGTGTACTCATACATTTGCATATAATCACCGTCAACTCTACTCGGATCATTTCCTCTCCGCTTTTGGGCGAATCATAATACTATAGAATCATCACCATTCCTTCGAGGTAGATCACACTCGCAGTACGCTATTCTCTACATATACTCTAAGGTGAATCGGCCCATGTCCATGGTTATGCTGAACTCTAAGTATATGTTTCTCATATGGCCCTTGGGAGAAGACACTAACTTAAAGTTCACAACTATTACGATTTTTTCAAAATCATCTAAGTTCAATTGGATGTTTAACCATCCCAATTTATAGCACAACTATGGAATTCCTAATGATCGTCCCATACTGACAATCGGTCACTTGATCATGAGCCTATCTACCCTAAGGCATACACTGAGAATACTTTCCTCTTTCCCTTTTTGTGTTTTTTTCTCTCTCTTTATTTTACTATCACAAGGGTTTCATCACCCAAAACTCCTAGTTTTCTTGCTTACCTATGTTGTGGGCCCTTAATTTAGTTAGTATAGAGAATTACCGAGCTCAATTGCCATTAAAAACCTCATTTTACAAGCTAGAGGGCTGCCAGTCGACTGTTAGAAGGCTAGTAATCGGCTAGTGGTTCTCTGTATTCCTCAAGTGCCAAATAGCAAGTTGGCAGCCTACTAGCCACTTTCTAGAATACATCATGGGCAAAAATAAGAACATAATCGTCGACTGCTAGGATGACCAGTCGACTGATTAGTGTAAACCCAGGCCCGATAGTTAACTGCTAGGAACCTGGCAGTCGGTTGCCAAGCCTCTATCTGCACTTCTAGGTTTTCCAGGAACATGAAAATCAACTGCCCCATACGTAGCAATCAGCTACCCCATACGTAGCAATCAGCTGCTATGCTCCTCTGCAGTTTAGAAAACATGATTTTGATAGTACCTAGTCTAGAATGCATTCCATTTTCAATTCTAAATGCATGAGTTTAATTTCCATACAACAAACTTTATTTCTCGTTAAACGTTTCTCATCCATTAGCTTAAACATGGTATATTCAAGGAAAACTAGTCTATACCTCTAAATGAACATAACCCAGCCCTTCCAATTCATTACAAGCACATATATTAGTATACATTTAGAACACAACATCCCATAGAAATAGAAAAGCATACAGAATGTAGGTATAACCCCAATCTCAGTCAAAATAGTTAGAAATTCATATTTTACAGAACAGTAAAGTTTTCAGAAAAGAAAAGATTTTATGATGGATTGCTACCTTGATCCCTCGCAAATGTATGTGTTGTATATGTTAGAAAGGCTCTCCCTTATCTTTTCCCTTTTCAATTAAGTCCCTAGCCACCTTTTACTAAATATTTTTGTATTTCCTTTCAATTTAGTCCCTATGCTAATGCAACTATATACACTAATGCCTCAAACATCTCTTTAATAATATTTGGAGCGGATGTTACAATTAGCATAGGTACAGTGGTTAACCTTTCCTTCAAGGTTTGGAAACTATGCTCACATTCAGAATTGCACCTAAATGGAACATCCTTTAGAGTCGACTTGGTCATAGGCATCGCTATCTGTGAAAACCATTGGATAAACCTTCTAGAGTAACCAAATAATTCGAGGAAACTACATATTTCCATCACTATTGTAGGTCTCTCCCAATAAACCACATCTTCAGTCTTATTAGGATTTACTAGTACCCCATCTTAGGTGATCACATACCCTAGGAATCTCACCTCCTCTAACCAAAACTCACATTTCTCAAGTTTTTCATACAACTACCTCTCCCTAAGCACTTGCATCACAATCCTAAGGTGTTGTTCATGCTCTTGCCTATTTCTAGAATATACAAGAATATTGTCAATAAACACTACCACAAACTGATCAAGGTAGGGTATAAAGATGTGATTCATGTAATCCATGAAAATAACGGGAGCATTTTTCAGACCAAATGGCATCACATGGAATTCGTAATGCCCATACCTAGTTCTAAAGGAGGTCTTAGGTACATCTTCACCTCTCACTCTGATTTGATGGTACCCTGACCTCAAATCAATCTTAGTGAATATGGCTGTTCCTTGCAATTGATCTAACAAGTTATTGATCCTAAGGAGTGGGTATTTGTTCTTCACCATTACTTTGTTTAGCTGCCTATAATCTATGTACATCCTCATACTTCCATCCTTCTTTTTCACAAACAACATTGGTGCTCTCCATAATAAAGCACTGGGTCTAATGAACTGCTTCTCTAAAAGGTCTTCAATTTGAACCTTGAGTTCACTCAGCTCTAAGGGAGATATCCTATATGGTGCTATAGAGATAAGTCTCACTCCAAGAACTAACTCTATAGAAAACTCTACCTCTCTTTTTGGTGGAAGACTAGAGATCTCCTCGGGAAAGACATTGGAAAACTCTCTAAGTATAGGGATACTATCAAGCTTATGCTGAATCTCGACCTCAGAAGAACACAGGAAACATAATCTTTAGATCTTTTACCCAGTACCCCTATTCACAGTTATAATATCTATAAAAGTCACAGACTTCTCAAAATAATTTAAAACCACCTTATTAAAAGATAGCCAATCCATTCATAAGATAACATCTAAATCTACCAGAGGTAGATAGATAAGGTCAACAGCAAAAGGTTTACTTTCAACAATGATAAGGTAGTTTAAACAAGTTAAGAAAGTTAAGATATGTTTTCCAGCCGCAGTAGAAATAGACAAGTCATATGGTAGTTTAGTCATAGGTAGGCTCAACTTTTCCACACATTCATGAGAAATAAAGGAATGAGTAGCACCAAAATCATACAATACAATTAAAGGAATATGATTTATAAAACACTGACCCTTAATGGAATCACCAGATTAGTCTACCTCTTTGCCTTTGAGGGTGTAGACTCTCCCTCTAGTTAGAGGCTTAAAGGCCTCAGCTGGTTTCTTCCACAGTGGGCACTCCTTGCTAAAGTGTCCTGACTTGTTACACTTATAGCAGACATTTTGTACAAGCAGACAGGGCTTATTCCCGTGATTCTTCCTGCACTTGAGGTAGCCATTCAAAGTAGTTTACCCACCCACGGGCTTCATCCCAGTCTGGACCTCTTTCCCCTTAACAGGGTCATGTGGCATTTCCCTCTTAAGGGGATTATACTCCCTTCTCCCTTTAGTAGCCTCTACTAGGCCTCCTGTTACTATGCAGCACTTGTTTGCTAACAGAGCATAATTCTTTATCTCCATAGGGGCCACAACCTTTTTCCTTTCCTGGTTCAGCCCAACCTGTTAGTGCATGGCCTTCCAAGCCCCATCCTGCCTAACTTGCAAGTAAGAGGAGAACTTGGACAACTCCTCAAATTTTGCTAGGTAGTCATCAAAGGACATGTTACCTTATCTTATCTTCATAAATTTTACTTCTTTTTCGTTTCTTATGTTCTGAGGGAAGTACTTTTACAGAAATACCTCCTTAAAGGAATCCCAGGTGATTTGGACTCCTTGGGCCTCCATCAACTGCTTGGCCCCTTTCCACTAGTGCTCGACCTCTCCCACTAGCATATAGGTGGAGAATTAAATCTTCTGGTCCTTTGTACTCCCTATAACTGCAAATAACTTCTCTATTTTAGCTAGCCACTCTTCAGCAAGCTTCAGGTAGAACTCACCCCTAAAGGTTGGAGGTTTGACCTTTTAGAACTTAGACCATCCCTTGTAGGTCTGATCCCTAACTAGTTCTCCCTCAGGGTTAGGGTTTCAATTTACATTCCTCTCCTCATGCATCTATCTTAGTACTTCAACAGTGGTAATCGCTTGTTGTATGTCAGCAGTTGCTTGTTGTGTGGCAGCAATAGCCTGTTGGGTGGCAGCAGCGGCCTGTTCCCTCATGGCCTTCACAATCCCCATCAAGGTCTGCATTACCCCCACCACGTATGTTTCTCCGTCCTTGCCTCTTATACTATTTCTCCTGGGAGGCGCTATACTTTACTCTACCAAATAGATATTACTGAGGTGATCATTCTCAATAACAGACATTTATAAGAGAAGATATGGCTTCACAGGAAATACTATACATTTCCAAAACCTAGCACTCCATTCCTCAAGTCAAAACATAGTACAAGTAGTCAACTGCCTAGGCTCAGCTAACTAACCTATAATAGTCTTTATCTGAGGGATCTACCTATATTACCTAATTAGCATTTACCACTACCAAGTCAACTATGTGCCGACCATGGTAGCCATGCTCTGATACTAACCAATGTAACACCCCCATTGGCCTATGGTTTCTTTTAAGTATTTAAAGGTATAATGTATATAATTATCATAATAATGGTGTGTTACTATGACTTTTACTCAAGTAAATTTTAAAATTTTTACCAAGTTAGTTAATTGAGTGCCATTTAGGTTGGTCTCTACTATCGAGTTTTCTCAACATCATAGTGGGATAAATATATATAGAATACACCTGGATTAACTATACATAAACATGCATTCTTAATCAAATATAGTCAATTAACTTTTGGGCATAGAGGCAACAATCCTGCCACTCATAACCCCATCAATTAGTCTATTCATCAATCCAGCCTAATTCCTATACAGATAAGTTAGAATAAGTTATATAAAATAATCCTACACTAGCCTTTCTTAAAATACTATGAAGGCTAGCTCCATTCTACCATGTACTTAAGCTATTCAAATTAAACAGTTTGTATGCCTAGAATAGACAATCCTTCATATTTTACCTTCTTCTCCAACTCATGGGGACTTACACATCTGATACATGTCAACACTAAAATGAGAAATGAATCTCAGTAGCAATGCAACATGTTACGAAATCCATTGACCTGTACCACTGTGCTCACTAGAAAACTCTACATTCTTTCATAAAACATATCACATATTATTGGGATGTAGTGCATCATTTAATCGTGTTATATACTCATACATATGCATATTCATCAAAATATATTATCTTTAAAACATGGGAAGTTCATTCATCATCATTACTTTCATATAAAACATATGTGTGATAGTAAACATGCCATTATTTTACTTTCATAATATATGAGCATTACATAAAACACCCTAAGAGTAATTGGGAGAGTCACCTAGCAACAACTCTATGCACCACTATCTATATGAATGAGTGCATGGCTATCTGGTCATGCCTTAACCTTTGTACATTTTGAGGCGTCCCCCAGTTGATCCAAGTACCTTAATGGTCCTAACCCCTTTCTGGCAAATCATCCTTGGCCAGCGGGATTCCTCTCTTTCATCTTAAATGGGGCTGGTATAAACTAATGGAATCACTGTCAACTCTACCCGGATCATTTTCTCTCCAATTTTGGGTGAATCATAGTACTATAGAATCACCACCATTCCTTTGAGGTAGATCATACTCTTGGTATGCTATTCTCTACATATACTCTAGGGTGAATCGGGCATGTCCATGGTTATACTTAACTCTAAGTATGTGTTTCTTATATGGCTTTTTGGGAGATGATACTAACTTAAAGTTTGCAACCATCATGGTGTTTTCAAAATCATCTAAGTTTAAGTGGATGTTGAACCATCCCAATTTATGGCACAAATGTGGAATGCCCAACAGCCATCCCATACTGATAATTGGTCACTCGGTCATGAGCCTATCTACCCTAAGGCATACACTGAGAATACTTTCCTCTTTCCCTTTTTGTGTTTTTTTCTCTCTCTTTATTTCACTATCACAAAGGTCTCATCACCCAAAACTTCTAATTTCCCTGCTTACTTATATTGTGAGCCCTAATTAAGTTAGTATGAAGAATTACTAAGCTCAATAGCCATTAAAAACCCCATTTCGCAAGCTAGAGGGCTGTCAGTCAGCTAATGGAAGGCTAGCAGTCGGCAAGTGGCTCTCTATATTCCTTGAGTGCTAGAAAGTAAGCTAGCAGTCGACTACCAGCGAGCTAGCAGCTGACTAGTCGCTTGCTGGAATGTGTCCTAGGCAAAAATAAGAGTATGATAGTCGACTGCGAGGATGGCTAGTCGACTGCATAGTGTAAACCTAGGCCTGCTAGTCAACTGCTAGGAATTTGGCAATCGACTGCTAAGCCCCTGTCTGCGCTTCTGGGTTTCCAGGAACAAAATAGCCGATTTCCCCATACGTAGCAGTCGGCTGTTATGTTCTGCTGTAGTTTAGAAAACATAATGTTGATAGTACCCAGTCTAAAATGCATTCCATTTTCAATTCTAAACACATTAGCTTAATTTCCATGCAACAAAATTTACTTCTCATTAAACATTTCTCATCCATTAGCTCAAACATGGTACATTCAAGGAAAACTAGAAATTCATGGTACATACAGAAAGTAGGTTTAACCCCAATCTCAGTTTAAACATTTAGAAATTCATACTTTTCCAGCAATAGTAAACTTTTCAGAAAAGAGAGGGGTTTAGGATGAATTGCTACCTTGATTCCTTACAAATGTGTGTGTTGGATGTGTTAGGAAGGCTATCCCTTTGTTTTAGGACTAATTCCTAGCCTTGAATTTGCTCTTTTGCCTGCAAAATCTCCCCCTTGCCTTAACTCACCCATTTCTCTCTTTGCTCGCCCCTTCTGTCTCTCTCTCTCTAGAAATGTTGAAGGTTATAAGTGTGTGGGGTTTAGGGCTTCAGCTAGGGTTTAAGAAAGTTTAGAGAAATTGCTATCTGGTCCCTGAGCTATTTTACACTCTTAAACTCCCTCTTTTTTCCCTTTTTAATTGAGTCCCTAGCCACCTCTTGCTAAACCTTCTTGTATTTCCTTTCAATTTATTCCCCAGGATAATGTAACTATATGAGATTAATGCAACATACACAAGCATTAAACATCAAATTAACAATTATCAAATATCTCTTTAATCATAATTGAAGAGGATGGTACAATAAGAAACAAAAATAGCTTTTCATAGTTAATGCATACTTCGCAGTCTATGTAACTCGATTCTACATGAATCTTAACCATTATTCTTGGCGTTGCAGGCCCTTCACAAATAATAGAGATAGTTAGATTGAATGCATTTCCTCAACAAGCAATTAATTTTTTGATTAGGAACCACTGCCTCGCAGAGATCACTCAATGTCGCTCAAAAGTGTATATAGGTGAAGTGAAATCTCTCAAGCAATTTCATAGTACCATGCCTTCCATATGCTTGCTTATAAATCTCATCTCCACTACTTGCGAAAATTTGAATATCATGATCAAAGGGTCTTGATAGGGTTGTAATGGGGCTTAAGGTAAGGGTAGGTGAAGAATTTTGGGAAAAGGGGATACAAATATGTTGAAAATACATGTGGTCCTAGGGAGATTTCAAGGATTAAATATGGTAGACACATTTTTCACTAAGCTTTTTGTCTCAGAGAATACCCTTTCCCAAGATAGTACAGAGAATGCTTGGATACTTATAATTTTTTTCTTCTTGCTTTCTTTTTCCTTTCCTTTTCTTATTTTCTTTCTTTCCTTTTTCTCTTCTTTATATATTATATTTTTTTTATTTTTGCTTTCTTTTTGCAGTATTGCAGTCTTTCTAATATTCAGTCTTGGATTAAGGACGTATCTCAAAATATAGGGAAGACTCAGTGAATCCTTATCTATTGAGATACTACATTTTAATCCAAATATGAAGAACAGAACACACAAATTTTAACATATAGGGTGGCAAGGAAAGGTATTGTAAAGAAAAAGAAGTGGAATATAGTGTGTAGAGGTGTATATATGGAAGAACATGCCAAGGCTTGATAATGGTCAACTAAGGGGAACACATAGGGTAGGCTTTTTGGTCAATAGTGGTGTAACCTAAGTTGCCCAAATCATATCTAATATTCAAAAATTCATGTAATTTTGATAAGTATTACAAAGCAAGTTCTAGAAGAATAGTAGAATGAAGTGCACCCTCAGCAAGAAAAATGTAGAGCATGTTTGTAATGAATGCTCTCTTAGCTTAAGTCCTCACATTTATAGGTTGTGGTTTTATAGGTTCCTAAAATTTTCAATAAAAGTGCCAATCAAGTAATGCATGCATGTCTTCCTATCCATATTATCAGTTAAGAGTGTATGCAATGTAGAACATGGTGCAAGATGTGGGAGTATCTAGGTGCCATAAAATTATTTTTCAATATGAGCTATGAAATGCATTTATTGTCTAATATGGATTGAAAACAAGAGTTTGACTTTTGACTTTCAAGATTGCAAGTGTGTGATATATTCATGTTATGACTTAATTATAAAGCAATGCTGAAGAAAATGACAATGACAATTGCTAATATGATATACTTTGGAATGCACATATTGGATAACACTTTATTGTGATACACTTATTTGAAATGTGATATGTGATGATCAAAGTAAGAACAAAGACGAAAAATAAGAAGTAAAACTAAAAAGAACAACTATGAGGAGCCACCCTACACTTAAGACAAAAATTGACCTTAAAGTTGCAAAAATGGGGAAAACTCCTTGACACATTCAATGAGAGTATAGGGAAACATTACTGATTACTGTCATGTTGGATATATGGGTAGTGTGTGTCCTGCCGAAGTCAGATCATGGATATACTCATGTAAAACTTTGATCTTCCTCAGCAGTCGAGTGATGTAGGGACCAAGGCATATGATACTTTGGCTGACATCTCTAATGAAAGTAGAAATCTAGGTTGCTAAAACATACCCAAGATCCACCTTCCTATGTTGATGCATCACCCAGAGGATGAACAATTCTGTTGGAGTGACTTCATCAAAGTTTTTTACCCAGCCTGTAATAATGTGAGATAAGATGGAATGAAAATACCTTAGACCATCCAGGAGGTTCTTTGCTATAAGACTGCTAGGGGTGAAACTGCTAGAATAATTGGTGATTTGGTTCCACATAAGGTGTAGGGGAACCGTTTGGATGTAGAGACATCCTCTATAAGTGTCCTCATTAAGTTCTTCTGAAGTTCAAAGGCCTAAATGCCACCCGAAGTGTGGTATAGGCATATAGAAATATGTTCCTCCTAACCGAAAAGAAATGGTGTCTGGGTCATTCCACGTACGAACATACTGCTTTAGGGAGAATGTACTTTAGAATTCCTGTAATAGTCTAAGCTACCTGTAACACCCTATATTTTCTTAACGAGTCTAAACTCCTGTCTCCTCAATTAATTGCATGAATTTACTTGTGTAGCTTGGTGTTTAGAATAAATAAGAACACTTTCTTGTTAGAGGTGCTTGATACATTTAACATGCTTGCATTAATTTCCTTTTTACTAACTAAAGCACTAAAGTAGAAAAGAGTATAGCCAATTTAAAATGCATGCATGTCCAATTGGTGAAGGATATGAGTTTTTTATTTACTTTAAATATATATACCTGCATGGTTAAGACAAGGGGAAAGGAAAGAAGAATAAAGCATTTAAAAAAATATATGTACACGTGCAATTGGGAAAAGAAAGAAGTGTTAGCATTGATGTATATATATACACACGCATGCAGTGAAGCAAGAGTGTGAGAGAGAGAGAATTTAAATTCCTCCAAAGCTATCCTACCGTGCAATGATGTGGTAATTATAGAAATACTTTCAAAATCCTATATGGCAAGGAGGAAGAGAGTGGCGTGTGGCCTTCAAATTTCTTTCTCAAGGGACCAAATGGTGTTGCTAAGTAATGGGTAAAATAAACAAAAGAAAGGTAGCCAAATATGTGTGTGGGTGTACGGTAGAGGCCAAGGGGGAAACTATACATGGGGAATTAAAACACAAAACCAAAAGGGGGATTGCATCCCATTTAACCATTGGATAAAAGGGAGAATTTGCATTTTAATTTACATGAACACAAGCATACAAAGTGGTGCCTTAAGGGAGGAGAGTGAGGTTACTTGAGACAAAGGGAAGTGCAAAATTTATTTAACACCCACACAGCTAGGAAAGAAAAATGTGTGATACACGTTTCCTCCCCCTTCCTTGAGTTACTTCCAACGTGGGGAAAACTAACATGTGCCTTGCATGCATGAGTCTTACGTGAAAAAGGAATGACTTGGGTGCAAGGGTGGAGTTAAATATATATATGTATATGCAGCAAGGAAGCCTCACAAGTCCATTGGGTAATGACACAAGGTAAGGAAAATTGAGAAGAGGAAAGGTAAGTGCAGTGTGCAAAGAGAGGTGGCGTGACAAATGGGTTAAGGAAAGATTGCAAGCAAAGGTTGTACTTAAAGTAAACTTAGTGCAGCCATGAAATAATGTTAAGGAGAATGAAGGTAGTGTCCCTTTGGTTTGGCCAAATAGAAAATGAAATGAGAAAGGGAAGCTAGCGTGATTTCTTCTCCTCCCCTTCCTTGGCGTGATCAAGTGGCTAAAGGACGAGTGCAAGGGAAGTAAATTGTACTTGACAGTACACTTATGACAATTAAACAACAATAATAGAAATAAAGTGTAGCATGCCAGCATAGCTAAATTAGAAAAGATGAATAGAAAATGAAAAGGGAGAGATGAAAGACACACACAGAGCTAAGGGAAAAAGAGAAGGAAGCAGTGTGAATATTGGAGGAAGTAACATAAAGTTTGCAAGCAAGGAGAGCTGCACTAAAAACCACACGTAAGGTTATTAGACAAAAATAATGAAGAATGGGAAGGAGTGAGTGTAGCATGAGGGTTAAAGAAAACAAAAGTTTTAAGGGGATTAAGTAACACAAAACTTGCACGAAAAGGGGGTTACACTTAAGTTACACGTAAGACCATGAAGAAAGAAAATAAATAAAGAAAAAGGAGGATGGGATGTAGAATTCCCTTAGTCGAATAGAGAATGAAGTAAAGAGGGAAGGAAAGATACAAACACACAGAAGTGCATCCAAAAGAAAAGGAGAAAGTGATGTGAGTGTTAAAAAAGAAAATACAAATGTTTGTGAGGAGGGAAAGAGCAAAGTTGACCAAGAAGGAAAGGAGCAAGGGAGCAAAGAAGAAGAAGTAAAGGGAAAAAATCAAAGAGGAAGCTAAGCTAATCCCATCTTAGTTCATCATTGAGGTAGGTTAACAATTGTTAAAATTTTGTTCCATGGTTTAGTATATGCAATCACCATGTTTTACAAGCTTTCATGGAACATTATTTTCTTCCCCACATTCTTGATGAGATGAATGTTATGTTGGCTAAGCTTGTATGATAGATTGGTATGTTGGTTGATGCGATAAAATGAATATATTTGTTTATGGGAGGATTATGGTTACAAGAAAAATGCAGCATGCATGATAGAAAGTTCACCCCTAAGATAGTGCTAAAATTTTATGACTAGTATGAGTTTTAAGTTAGAGATATTCAAAATGAAGCTTGCTAGCTAGACGTTGGGTTACAAGATATGACATTACTCTCATTGTCTTGTTATGAATGGCTTGATGCAAATTTGTTTAAAAGAAGTTACCATTCGGTTTTGAGCCAAGAGAAAGGAAGAAAAAAATGGTTAATTAAATTATATCTAATTATTTCACCTTGCATACATAATAAAGCCCACATTATCATTAAAATGTGTGAATTTAAATAGTATGTAACCTTGAAATTTAGTAGGTAGCATGAACCAATAAAACAAAAGAAATACATTATTAATGGCAAGGGCTACACCAATTAAATGTAAAAGGAAGTATCCTAGCATTTAAGGCATGAACTCATTGAAGAGTAAAGTATAGAAACATGGGGAGAATTTAAATGTAAAAGGAAGTATCCTAGCATTTAAGGCATGAACTCATTGAAGAGTAAAGTATAGAAACATGGGGAGAATTTGACAATATGGCATGAAAAACCTTAGGGATTCTATTCATACCATCATGGCCAAATCCAACCCCCATTTTGGTTCTAGTAGCCGAATGCATAAGCTAATGAAAATGACTTATAAATTTTTTTTAATGGCTAAAGTCACAGGAAAATGAGAAAGTTAGAATTAAATGAAGGATGAATGCAATTTATCCTATTTATGCCATTATTGTTCTCATGTTGAAAATTTAAGGGATTATGGATGGTAAATTTAAGACCACATAATAATAGACAAATTGGAACATAATGAATTTTCTAAAGGTGGCCAAGTGTCCACAAGTGTCTAAGTGTGCACAATGAACTTTCTAAAGGTGGCCAAGTGTCCACAAGTGCCCAAGTGTACACAATGAATTTTCTAAAGGTGGCCAAGTGTCCACAAGTGCCCAAGAGTGCACAATAATTTCTATAAAGGTGGCCAAGTGTCCACAAGGTGCCCAAGTGTGCACAATCAATGTATAATGGTAAGTTTTAAAAATGAAATGGATACATGATTTTTGTTTATTTTGTGACAACATGCTTAGTCTTATGAAAATATGTTTGACTTGAAAGAGAATAGCCACTTTTATCACATTGACACCTAAATTAACCATGCAATGCTTGTCAATTTATATTTATGAATAAAGCTATGTTTTCAAACACCAAGAATGTAGAGGTAAATGTTTTAGTGCTTGTACCCTGGTACATATTAGTAGGTTTTAAAATAATGAATTGTTAAGCTACTGGGAAACTTATGTTTCTCATTTGTGTGCTAATATGTATCAGATGCGAATGCTAAGTGGTCTCAGGGAGGATAGGAGTTCTTTTTGTCAAAAGCATTTCTTTTGTAATTCCTTATTTTGGGTCCTGATTCTAGATAGATTTTTGAATTTGAATTAAGACTATTATTTTGTTTGTGTATGTGAAAGGGAAATGGAAAATTGCAAGAAAGGATATGTAAAGGACCGATCCATCCCTGTTATGTTAAAGGGAGTTTGAGTGATAGGATTGTTGTCTCCTGACTCCATATGTACGGGTACTTCATATATCCTAGTGCTTGACTACAAAGGATGTAATAGACATTTATTGGACATTTATTATTTATATTATATGAGAGTTTTAAATTCTGTTGTGATGTTTTTTTATTCCCGCTGTGCATATGAGATTTGATCTGAGCAAAAGAACCCGAACCTAATCCACTTTAATAAGATTTAATGGTATAAATGCTCAGACGTCTAAAATAAAAAGGATAAGAATAATGTACCAACTTATCTATTTACATTGGAAGAATTGTAATATTAGATAAGGGCGTTATACTACCCACTTGCAGATATTGTCCACTTTAGGCCTAGCCCTCACGGTTTTGTTTCTCCCTCCCCCTTCTCTTAGTCCCAGACCTCAAGGTTTCGAGAGAAAATGCATCCATAAGGGAAAGGTATCCACACCCTTATAAGGCATGCTTCGTTCTCCTTTCCAACTGATATGGGGCTTTACAATCCACCTCCCTAAGGAAGCTTAGTGTCCTCGCTGGCACACTGATCTGGGTCCCAACTCTAATACCATTTATAATAGTCCAAGCTACCCACTTACAGATATTGTCCGCTTTGGGCCCAGCCTTCACGATTTTGTTTCTCCCTCCTGTAACATCCGCTTCTTCTACGCATTAAGAGATGTTTGTTAATTTTGAATGAATCAAATGCTTGTGTTTATTGCATTAGGCTACATGTAGTTGCATTAAGAAAAGAGTTTTAAGGGAAAAGAAAGAATAAGGACCAAATTGAAAGAAAAAAGATAAAGTGAGGATAGAGGTATGAAATTCTAAAACTTTAGGGCAATAGGCCATAAATTTAGCTAAACGATTTACTGTAGCAACAAAATTCTAAAAAATTTCCCGCCAGGCAGTTAGGGACAAAATGGTCATTTAACATAAGGTTGGAAGAATTATTAATTTGGACCGAATGGTTAGGAATTTGTAGCAAACTTGAAAAAGGCTGGATTGCTTATGAATAGGCCAATCCTTTAGTTTGCAACATCAGTTTAGAATCTTAGAGAGAGAGAAGACGAGATAGAGAGAGAAAGAGTGGGAATTATGAGAGAAAAGAGCTGTTGGACGGATTTAAGCATTCTTGGAGCTAGGAAATCATCCCAAAATGCTTCCTAAACATTAATCATCAAGTTTAAATCAGAAAAAGGTAGCAAATCACCCATCTGCCTTATTTTTTTGAAATTACTATTTATGGTTGGAAATTTTGAGTTTTATGATTTTGAACTCCAAGGAGATTAAAACCTACATTCATAGTGTTTTTAATTGATATTGGATGTTTTAGATTGATTGAATACACTTGTGAATGCATGAGTGCAAATATGACAAATGGGTTTTTCATGGTTTTCAAGAAAGAGGTTAAATCCAAGATTTGATCATGAATAATCGGTGGTTTGGTTTTTGAGTGGTAAATGAAGATTTTATGTTGTTATTGAGTTTGCAATCATTAAAACTATTTTAAAAACATGTTCTTGGGCTAAATTAATTGGTTAACGATGAGTTTTAAAATATAACATAACATAGAAGTCGACTTGTAAGCTCTACCAATCAACTATAGTGCTCTTGAGTTACCCAGAATCGTATCCAGAATGCCAGCGGTCAACTACCAGGGGTTGAAAGTCATCTGCCGTGTTCTTATTTTCTAGAAATTAGCCAAGAACACAGCAGTCAACTGTCGGGGTCCTGCAAGTCGACTGATTGCTTACTATTTGAAACATTTTTGGGGCAGCAAGTTGGAAGTCGATTGCCAGGAGGCTAGAAGTCGACTTGTAACTCTCTACTACAGGAAAATTGACTCAATAACCTCTTTTTATACACAATTATCCCAATACTTTGGTCAAATGTAGGATTTAATCTTGACTTGTAATGGGTAACATGAGAAATGTGTATGCTTAAGAGATTATGAGAAAAAGAAGAGAAAGAAGAGAATTTTAATAAGTATAAGCCATAAATGAGAATAACTGCAAATGGTTGATCTTCAAGAATGGATGCATTTGGTTATACCGCGAGAATGGACGCATTTGGTTATTTCGTGAGAATAGATGCATTTGGTTATTCCGCGAGAATGGATGCAATTGGTTATACCACGAGAATAGTTGCAACTGGCTTTAATCCAGGAAAAGTTTTGCAGAAGGTTAACCACGAGAATAATTGCTGATGGATAACCTGAGAATAAATGTTGACGGTTAACCTGAGAATAAATGTTGAAGGTGAAAACCATGAGACTGATTGCAGGTGGCTCATGACCGCGAGAAAACTCATTTATGAATGGAAATGTTTTTAAGAATTCTTTTATGATGCTTTTGATTTTGGCCATATCAAATTGCATGATTCCTTTGCTTATGCTCTATACTGATATGAGAATGTGATTTGTTACCATTACAGTTGAGTATGTATCCTATGTGATAATATTTGTTGAATTACATGTGTAATCATAAGTATATGCATGAGGTATTTTTATAATCCATATACATTATTCCAATAGCATAATATTTTAAATTATTATGAAAAAGAATGTAATAGATTTCCATATCTGTACGGTGGTAGAAGTAGCTATTTTTAAATACGGGTGATTATTGCTACTGAAAATCTTTCTCATTTAAGCTGGTTTGTATCAAATGCCTAGTTACCAGATTTTCCTGGAGGTCGAGGTGGAAATAATAGAGATACCATTTCTAAGACTTTTCCCGGCAGTTAAAGAAATATGGATTGTATATGTATAGGAAGTTCTTTCCCCTTGATGGTATAGATAATTAGGAATATATCATAGGTTTTGATATGGCCATATCTTAGATCCTTATGTATCTTTTGGTTAGATCAGGAGAACGACTTTTGATGTAAGTAAGAAAGGCACATATGTATTAAGATATGTGAGATAGGATATTTTGTTTAAAAACAGGGTATGAGTGGTAGGCTTGTTGTCTCCTTACCCTGCACTGGCTCACATATCTATCGGTATATGTCTGACACACACTACTATTATGTATGTATAAAGATTATATATAGTTGAATGTGAATGTAAATATATCTATATCTAACTATCTTATTTAAGTTTTTTTTTTCAATTTTGGCTGCATAACGTGTGAGAACCCGAGTGTAGTAACCCAAACTAGTGGTACTCAACTATTTAACTTAGAAAAAGTTAAAAATGTACTCAGGTAGAGGTAGTAGTAACTCACCAATCCTATATTATATTACTTGATATTATTTTATTAACTAAAAGGAATATAGGGTTAGGGGTGTTACACTGAGTTGGTATTAGACCACGGTTACCAAGGCTAGTTAAGCACTGGCTCAGTAACAAGGGGTAGATTCCTCAGGATAGAGACTAGTACAGGTTAGTTAGTTGAATCTAGATAGTTTAGTAACTTATATTATGTTTTAACTTGAGGAATGGAGTGCTAGGTTTGGGGTAAAAAGTATTTCCTATTGGTGCCATATGAACTCTTAGAAATATTATGCTATTGAGACTGATCACCTCGATAATATTTGTTTTGTAGAGTGAAGTATGGCTCTACCTAAGAGGAATACTAGGAAGTAGAAAGAAGGAAAAGGTAATATGGAAAGACTAGTGTAGGCCATGATAGGAGTAGTAGTGGCTATGAAGGAGCAGGCAACTACTACTACCCATGCTATGAGAGAGCAGGCAACTGCTACTACTCATGTCCTTAGACAATTTTGGGAATAGGGGAATAACTATAATAACCCTAATCCTCAAGAAGGACAAGTAGGAAACTCAGTGTATCATGGATGGTCTAAATTTCAAAAAGCAAATCCTCCTTCTTTTAGGGGTGAACTTGATCCGAAGTTGGCTGAGGAATGGCTGAAAATGATGGAGAAACTATTTGTGGTTCTCGATACAACTGATGCTCAAAAAGTCTTATTCTCCACCCATATGCTGGACGAAGAGGTAGAATATTGGTGGAAGGGAATGAAGCAACTAATGGAGGCTTAGGGAATTCAGATTACTTAGGATTCATTCAAGGAAGCATTTCTTGAAAAGTATTTCCCTCGGAATGTGAGGAATGAGAAAGAGATTGAGTTTATGCAGATCAAGCAGTGCAACATGACATTTGATGAGTACTTAGCAAAATTTGAGGAATTATCTAAATTTTCCTCTTATCTAAGACTTTAACCAGACGAAGCATGGAAAGCAATGCACCTAGAGGCTGGATTGAGGTCTGAGTTGAAGAATGTTGTAACTCTGTTAGAAATACAAGATTATGCTACATTAGTAAACAAATGTCGCATAGTTTCCAAGAATCTAGCAGAGACTGAGAAGGAAAGACAAATGAGTAATTTTTTTTAAAAGAAAACAACCAGGATCTTTCTTAGGGAGAGATAGTAGATTTGGTAGAGGCCGGGAAGGGAAAAGGCCCATGGTAAGACTGGTGATGTTTGATGTTTGCCCTAAATTCCATAAAAGTCATGAGAGACCCAGCAAATGGTTACAACCAAAGGTACAATAGGGTGTATGCTATAGGTGTGGGAAAGAAGGACACTTTATTAGAGATTGTCCACTATGGAAGAGACAGGGTGATACCACTTAACTTCCTGCTATTGGAAGAGTCTATACTCTCAAGGGTAAGGAAGTGGCTCAGTCTAATGATTTAATGGAAGGTAAATGTCTAATTAATGGTATATCTTTAATTATACTGTTTGATTCTAATGCTACTCACTCATTCATTTCATTGGAATGTGTGAAGAGATTAAATCTACCTGTGACTAGTTTATCTTATCCATTATCTATTTCTATTCTAGCTAAAGAGCAAGTTTTGACTTCTTTAGCCTGCTTGAGTTATCCCATTATTGTTGAGAATAGATCATTTGTTGTTGATCTGATTTGTTTACCTTAAGTGGATTTAGTCATTATTCTTAGGATGAACTGGTTGTCTGAAAACAATGTAATCTTGGATTGTTTAGAAAAGTCTGTGACTTTTGTAGATACCATACCTGTAAACAGGAGTACTGAGGAAAATAATGAGAGAATATAATTCCTATATGCTTCTGAGGTTAAAGTTTAGCATAAACTTGATGTCATTTCTATAGTGTGTGAATTTCCAGATGTTTTTCCGAATGAAGCCTTGAGTCTTCCACCTGAGAGAGAGATAGAGTTCTCTATAGAATTGATTCTGAGAATGGGACCAATCTCTATAGCACCTTATAGAATGTCTCCTATAGAATTGGCAGAGTTGAAGGTACAAATAGAAGACCTATTGGAAAAATAATTCATTAGGCCCAGTGCTTCACCATGGGGAGCACCGATTTTATTTGTGAAAGAGAAAGATGGAAGCTTAAGGTTGTGTATAGATTATAGGCAATAGAATAAGGTAACAATAAAGAATAAATATCCACTTCCTAGGATAGATGATCTCTTAGATCAATTGAGAGGAGCTACTGTGTTTTCCAAAATTGATTTGAGGTCGGGGTACCATCAAATCAAAGTGAGAAGAGAATACATACCTAAGACCACATTTAGAACTAGATATGGGCATTATGAATTTCTTGTGATGCCATTCAGATTAACGAATGCTCCACCTATTTTCATGGATTACATGAATCGTATCTTTAGACCCTACATAGATCAATTCATGTTAGTGTTTATTAATGACATTCTTGTATATTCTAAAAGTAGTAAAGAGCATGAACATCATCTTAGAATCGTGCTGCAGTTTCTTAAAAAGAAGCAATTGTATGCTAAACTTGATAAGTGTGAATTCTAGTTAGAGGAGATAAGATTCTTAAGTCATGTAATCACTAGAGATGGAGTAACAGTGGATCCTAAGAAGATAGAGGCAATAATTGGTTGGGAGCGACCTACCACAGTGACGGAGATTTGTAGTTTTCTTGGATTAGCCGATTACTATAGGAGATTTATTCAAGGGTTTTTGCAGATAGCATTACCTTTGACTAAATTGACTAGAAAAGATGTTCCATCTGTGTGGGATGCCAAATGTGAACACAACTTCCAAACTCTGAAAGAAAAATTGACAACTACACCTGTATTAATTATTCTTGATCTATTAGAAAATTTTGAAGTGTATTGTGACGCATCCAAAAAGGACCTAGGATGTGTCTTGATGTAGAATAGGAAGGTAGTGGCATACGCGTCTAGGTAATTGAGACCCCATGAGAAGAATTATCCTACCCATGATCTTGAATTAGCAGCCATAATGTTTACATTAAAGATTTGGAGACACCATATCTATGGATCTAGATTCGAGGTATTTAGTGACCACAAAAGTCACAAATACCTTTTTAATAAAGAAGAATTGAATATGAGACAGAGGAGGTGGATGGAATTTATTAAAGACTATGATTTTGAATTGAAGTACCATCCTAGAAAGGCAAATGTAGTGGCCGATGCTTTGAGTAGGAAATCTCTTCATGTAGCTCACATGATGGTGAGTGAAATGAATTTAATTGAGAAGTTTAGGAATTTGAGTTTGTCAACTTTGGTATTTCCAAATAGGTTATGCCTGAATGAAATGAGAATTGAGAATGATCTTAGAACTCAAATCCTAAAAGCTTAAAGGGAAGATGAATTCTTAAAATCTCTAAAGGATTCAAAAGAATTATAGCAAGAGATAGATGGGATAGTAACCTTCTAGACGAGATTGTATATCCCTGAATTAGGGGGAATGAGGGATAAAATTTTGGAAGAAGCCCATAAGAGCAACTATACCATTCATCCCGGTGCCACTAAGATGTATCAAGATTTGAAGAAGAATTTTTAGTGGCCAAGTATGAAGAAATAAATAGCTGAGTATGTTGCTAAATGTCTAGTGTGCCAACAGGTGAAGATTGAAAATTAAAAACTTGTTGAAACTTTACAACCTCTAGAAATTCCTGAATGGAAATGGGAGAAAATTTCTATGGATTTTGTAGTAGGTTTGCCTAGAACTCAATTGGGAAATGATGCAATCTGGGTGATTGTGGACAGATTAACTAAATCTGCACATTTCTTGCCTATTAAAATAAATTTTTCATTGGATAAGTTGACCCATTTGTATATATGAGAAATAATAAGACTTCACGGAATACCCACTAGTATAGTATCAGATAGAGATCCTAGGTTTACTTCTAGATTCTGGAAAGCCTTGCAAGAGGCATTTGGTACTAAGTTGAACTTCAGTACTGCCTATCATCCTCAAACTGATAGGCAGATTGAAAGGACGATCCAGACATTATAAGATATGCTTAGGGCTTGTATACTAGAACATAAAGGTAGTTGGGATAAAATTTTTCCTTTGCTAGAGTTTTCCTATAATAATAGTTTTCATACCAGTATAAGAATGGTTCCTTATAAAGCCTTGTATGGAAGAAAATGTAGATCACCCTTGTGTTGGTTCGAAGTGGGAGAGAGACAAATTTTAGGGCTATAATCAGTTCAACAAACGACTGATCAGATAAAAATAATTAGGAAGAAAATGGCTAAGGCTCAAGATAGACAAAGGAATTATGCTGATAAAAGGAGAAGGCCATTAGAATTTACAAAAGGGGATCATGTTTTTCTCAGAGTATCTCTAGTTACGGGTATTGGTAGGGCTATTAAATCCAAAAAAATTAAATCCTAGATACATTTGACCATACCAGATTCTGAAAAGAATAGGTTCATCCACTTATCAAATAGCATTACCACCATTTTTATCCAATCTCCACAATGTTTTTCATGTTTCTCAACTTCATAAATATATCCCAGATCCTTCTCATATTCTTGATGCCAGCACTATACAATTGAAAGATAATTTAACTTATAATCCTAGACCTTTAAAAATCATTGGTACTGAAGTCAAACAATTGAGGAATAAGACGATTCCACTAGTAAAGGTGTTATGGGATCAATCATCATTGCAAAAAGCCACGTGGGGAAAGGAAGACGATATTAAAAGAGTTTATCCATAGTTATTTATCTAGGTACATTTTAAATTTTGAGGACAAAATTTTTTAAAGGAGGGGAGAATTGTAACATTCGCTTCTTCTACACATTAAGAGATGTTTGTTAATTTTGAATGAATCAAATGCTTGTGTTTGTTGCATTAGGCTACATGTAGTTGCATTAAGAAAAAAGTTTTAAGGGAAAAGAAAGAATAAGGACTAAATTGAAAGGAAAAAGATGAAGTGAGGATAGAGGTATGAAATTCTAAAACTTTAGGGAAATAAGCTGTAAATTTAGCCAAACAATTTACTATAGCAACAGAATTCTGAAAAATTTCCCACCAGGCAGTTAGTGACAAAATGGTCATTTAACATAAAGTTGGAAGAATTATCAATTTGGGCCGAATGGTTGGGAATTTGGAGTAAAGTTGTAAAAGGCCAGATTGCCTATAAATAGGCCGATCCTTCAGAACCCTTCATTTGTAACTTCAGTTCAGAAATCTTAGAGAGAGAAAGGACGAGCTAGAGAGAGAAAGATTGGGAATTATGAGAGAAAAGAGCTGTTGGATAGATTTAAGCATTCCTAGAGCTAGGAAATCGTCCCAGAACACTTCCTAAACATTAATCATCCAGTTTAAATCAGCAAAAAGGTAGCAAATCACTCATCTCCTTAATTTTTTCAAAAATACTATTCATGGTTGAAAATTCTGATTTTTATGATTTTGAACTCCAAGGAGATTAAAACCTACATTCATAATATTTTTAATTGCTATTAGATGTTTTAAATTGATTAAATATACTTGTGAATGCATTAGTGCAAATATGAGAAATGGGTTTTTCATGGTTTTCAAGAAAGAGGTTAAATCCAAGATTTGAGCATGAATAATCAGTGGTTTGGGCTATTTTTGAGTGGTAAATGAAGCTTTTATATTGTTATTGAGTTTCAATCATTAAAACTATTTTAAAAACATGTTCTTGGGCTAAATTAATTGGTCAACAATGAGTTTTAAAATAGAGCATAATGTAGTAGTCGACTTGTAGGCTCTACTAATTGACTATCGTGCCCCTGAGTTGCCCAAAATCGTATCCAGAATGCCAGCAGTCGACTGCCAAGGGCTGAAAGTTGACTGTCGTGTTCTTATTTTGTAGAATTTAGCCAAGAACAGAGCAGTCGACAGTCGGGGTCATGAAAGTCGACTGATTTCTTACTGTTTGAAACATTTTTGGGGCAGCAAGCTGGAAGTCGACTACCAAGAGGCTGAAAGTCGACTTGTAGCTCTTTACATCGGGAAAATGGACTCAATAACCTCTTTTTATACACAATTAGCCTAATACTTTGCTCAAATGTAGGATTTCATCTTGACTTGTAATGGGTAACATGAGAAATGTGTATGCTTGAGAGATCATGAGAAAAAGAAGAGAATTTTAATGAGTATAAGCCATAAATGAGAATAACTACAAATGGTTGATCCGCAAGAATGGATGCATTTGGTTATACCGCGAGAATGGATGCATTTGGTTATATTGTGACAATGGATGCATTTGGTTATTCCGCGAGAATGGATGTAATTGGTTATACCACAAGAATAGCTGCAACTAGCTTTAATCTAGGAAAATTTTTACAGACGGTTAACCACAAGAATAATTGCTGACGGATAACCTGAGAATAAATGCTGACCATTAACCTGAGAATAAATGCTGACGGTTAACCTAAGAATAAATGTTGACGGTGAAAACCATGAGACTGATTGCAGGTGGCTCATGACCACAAGAAAACTCATTTATGAATGGAAATGTTATTAAGAATTCTTTTATGATGCTTTTGATTTTGGCCATATCAAATTGCATGATTCCTTTGCTTATGCTCTATACTGATATGAGAATGTGATTTGTTACCATTATAGTTAAGTATGTATCCTATGTGATAATATCTATTGAAGTGTATGCGTAATCATAAGTATATGCATGAGGTGTTTGTATAATCCATATACATTATTCCAATAGCATAATATTTTAAATTCTTATAAAAAATAATGTAGTAGATTTTCGTATCTGTACGGTGCTAGAAGCAGCTATTTTTAAATACGGGTGATTATTACTATTGAGAAATCTTTCTCATTTAAGCTGGTTTGTATCAAATGCCTAGGTACCAAATTTTCCTGGAGGTCGAGGTGGAAATAATAGAGATACCATTTCTAGAACTTTTCCCTGTAGTTAAAGAAATATGGATTGTAAATGTATGGGAAGTTCTTTGCCCCTGATGGTATGCATAATTAAGAATATATCATAGGTTTTGATATGCCCATATCTTAGATCCTTATGTATCTTTTGGAGGGATCAAGAGAACGACTTTTGATGTAAGAAAGGCACATATGTATTAATATATGTGAGATAGGATATTTTGTTTAAAAATAGGGTATGAGTGGCAGGCTTGTTGTCTCCTTACCCTACTCCAGCACATATATCTATAGGTATATGTCTGACACACACTACTGTTATGTATGTATAAAGATTATGTACTATTGAATGTGAATGTAAATATATCTATATCTAACTATCTTATTTAAGTTATTTTTTTTAATTTCTGCTGCGTAACGTGTGAGAACCCGAGTGTAGTAACCCAAACTAGTGGCACTCAACTATTTAACTTAAAAAAAGTTAAAAATGTACTCGGGTAGAGGTAGTAGTAACTCACTGATCCTATATTATATTACTTGATATTATTTTATTAACTAAAAGGAATATAGGGTTGGGGGTGTTACACTTCCCCCCTCTCTTGGTCCAAGGCCTCAAGGTTTCGAGAGAAAACGCGTCCACAAGGGAAAAGTATCCTCACCCTTATAAGGCATGCTTCGTTCTCCTTTTCAACTAATGTGGGGCTTTACAATTCCAGGATCAACTCCATCTATGTAGGTTTGTTAATGTTAAAGAACCTTTCATACGAGGGTGTGTTCAAGAGGATAATCTGTGCTATAGTCAAGCTGGCAAGGATGATGCAACGTCTGGCTCCTATGAGTTTAAAGCAGAAAGCTTGGTATTTCTCTTCTTGCTCATCGTCATAAAAGGTTAGTAGTGGGTGGCACTTCCAAAGGTCAGCTTCAGAGGTCCCCCTTCTTCTTGAAGTGACACTATAGGATGAAGAACTTAACATGGTCCAATGAGTGGTTCCTCCTCTTGTGGATGTGACACTGGAGAATAAAGAGCTCAACATGATCCTGAATTGACACAACTTAGTTATGAAGATATTAAAATCCAGGGCAAATATTTATGCAACGTCTATCCTATTGATTTATGAAGCTTTCTTGATTAAACTGAAGAAGAAAGATTCTATTTCTAGAATCTTGATGCATGTATGAAAAGGAAACAAGACTTTTTGTATGATGACAATTTATTTTATAAAAGAATGAAGAAAAGAATTCAAGAATATGATTCTTTATTTTCCAAGAGTGGATTTTCTTTATCAAGATTTCATCTAAAGAATGGTTCTTTGAAGTTCTTTATGGATACAATCACAATGCATAGCCATGTATATCAAGAAAGATTCTATCAAGAAACCATAGAAACCATAGAAAGAAATAAGATTTTATAGTTTCTAGTTTATTTGCTACCTAAAAGAAAACATAAAGAAATTTGTTTGCATATCAAGTGGTCCTTTTCGGATACTATATTGTTCATGATAGAATTTTTACTTTTATGCTGAAGAGAGGATGAATCTTGAAGACTAAAATGACACAACAATGCATAAGAGATATCAAAGAAACATGAATCTTGGCAACGAAATTATTTAGAGAATGAATCTTGAAGAAAATACATCATGAAATTGAGAAAAATTAAACATGAAAGACTTATGAATCTTGGAACTATATAAATGAAGAATGAAAAAGAATGATGCATGATATATGATTCTTGAAAAGAAAATATGTAAAGAATTAAAATAAAAATGATTTTTCTTGATTACTCATGAAAAGAGAAAAGAGAATTAAGGAAGAAACCTACTTACTTGGAGGGAAGAGTAGGCATGAGAGAGGGAGAGCTAAGGAGACCGAGAATGCAAGGGAGAAAATGAGAGAGTTGCTTACCAATTGCACAGCTTGTCCTCCTTTTATATTTGTGGCTTCTCCTTCTTCTAGTGGGATATGGAATTCACGAACTAAGGAAAGGGTAGGCTAGCATTTTTGCTTTTTATTTTTAGGATAAGCCATTTATTTATTTTAAAACAAACACTAAGGATTTAATCTTCAAGATGATTTTTTTTTTAAATTATCTCTAGGATAATCCTTAAAAGATCTTTAAGAAAATTTCATCCTTTAATCTTTAAATAATTTTGAAATTTAGTTCAATGGCCTTTTAATCAAATTTTGAAAATTAAAAAAAAGGCACATTGAAATCCAAATGGTTTATCATGACAGCCAGCCCCTCTTTTTCTCTAAACTCCTTGGTTATATTATTTTTTCTCATCCAAGTAAGTTGGAAAAAATTTTTATTAACTAATAAATTAAAAATAAAATGATAGAAAAATTACTATTAGTTTTTCAAAATATATGAAATAAAAAGGAATTAATTTATTTTTTTTTGTGTTTTTTAGTCTACTAATTGAACTTACCTACTTACAAGGTCATGAAGAAATATTTCCTAGTCCCTTATTGGTTCTTCATGATAATGCTTGAGACGGTGCTCATTTACCTTAAAATTTCCTTGATTAGGGTCATGAATTTCAACGACACCATTGGGAAATACCTGCTTAAATGTGAAAGGTCCTGACTATTCGCTTCTTAATTTTCCTAGAAAGAAGTAGAGACATGAATTGTACAAAAGTACCTTGTCTCCTACATGAAAACTTTTAGACTAGCGTATACTTTTGTCATGCCATTTCTTTGTTCAAGCTTTATAGAAGGAAGAATTTTCATATTCTTGGTGTCGCCATTCTTCCAACTCATTAAGATGCCATACTCTTTATTTTCTTGAAGAATCAACATTAAAGTTACATGTTTTAAGGGCCTATAGTGCCCTGTGTTCTAATTCAACAGGTAAATGGCAAGATTTTCCATATACAAGTCTGTATGGTGTGAATCCAATGGATGTTCTATAGCTTGTTCTAAAAGCCCATAATGCATCATCTAACTTAGCCGCCCAGTCTTTTTTGTTTGTTCCTGTAACACCCCTTATCTTATCTTAACAACGTCATAATGCTTATTTAGATAAGTGGTCACATTATCCTTAGCTTTTAATTACATTAATTTTTCCCGAGCATTAATCCATCATAAATTTATTATGCAATTAGGTCTGGGTTCTTTTGCTCAAGTAAATATACTTTAGCATAGTGGAATATAAAATATCATACATTCCAATAGAATATATAAAACTTTTATATATTATATATACAAACTATCTATTACATCATTTGATATACATTCACTAAGATATATGAAGTATCCATCCAAAGGAGCAAGGAGACAACAAGCCTGTCACTTAAACTCCTTTCCAAAATACTGAGGATGAATAAATCCTTCATATATCTTCATTTTAGTAAGTGCCCCTTTTTCTCTCTATGTACAGCCAAAAATAATAGTCCCAATTTTACCCAAAAAGAACATATAGAATCAGGACCCTAAAATAAAAAGGGCTACAGATGCATACTAAAGTGCCTAGCTACTCCATAGGGAATTCAAAGATAGATATAACATAAACATCCTTTATAATAGTGAAAGTTCATAAAAAGGGAATTTTCACCATAGCTAGTTCAATCTCTATTATAAGACAATATCTAGGCATCTGATACATAGCAGCACAACAATGAGAAATATATTCCCAGTAGCTAAACAAACCAATTTATTTAAAACAACTGATATGTATCACTGTAATAATACAGAAAAAACCTCTACATTCAATTAAAATTTCAAACTCTTTTCAGATAGACATTTGGGTATAAGATATGTGAAACTGGTGTGTATGCATTTATAGACATGGGATATGCAACAAATTATGTCATTCATAGGATGGACAATAAGCTTTCAATGCTTATATGTCTTAATCATATTCACAAAATTCACATTCATACATTACAACTTACGGTCACACAAAAATGCTTTACTTTAGAAAGGTATACACTAGATCATTCCCTTCCACATCATAATGTTCTTTGGAGGTTTACACCAGATCATTCCTCCTACATTTTATTCTTTGGGAGTATACATTAGATCATTCCCCACAAGGTAACTTACTATAGAGGTATACATCAAATCATTCCTCCTCATAATTTTGGTCTCAGGAGGTATTCACCAGATCATTCCTCCTTAATCTTTAACTTTGGCATTTATAATTGCATTTAAGCATTTTCATGCTATTCAGTCATCTTCACATGAACTTAGACATCTTGCTATCAATGGCAAAATTTCATGCTATTTACTATTCATGCTTGACCATTACATCATTTTCCCTCTTGTCACTTAATATTGGCCAATTTTAATGGCACCTTAGGCTATTTCAATTAACATAGAAATTTAGCAATTCTAGGGAAAATTATACAAGCCATTCGGCCAAGGCAAGGGAATCATGAGAAAATGGCATTTTTAACTCATTTAGTTCATTTCTATCCTTTTTCTTACCATTTAAACATTATGGTAACAATTCCCATAATTATGCCTAACCCTTTTCACACCTAAAAATGAGGTGAGTACACTTTAGGCCATCATCTCTCATATTTTTCTAGCTCATTATTCATACCAAACATGGCAATAAACCTAACCTCACAACTTCACATGTTTACACACACTTTTTGTGTGAAATGACAAGGCTTTAAATTGGTAAAATGACTAAAGCCTATAATTACCATAACTTTATCTTTCTTCCTTTCTTGGAACTAAAATTATATGGTTTCTAGGCCATTTTCAAGCAATATTTCAGCACCAATTACATGCATCAATTTGGCCAAGATGAGTAAGTCACACATTCATGGTTAATGGTGAAATTAAAAAATGGGAAAAATGCTTAAACACTAACTTACCTAGATTTTCTCTCTTTCGCCATTTTCTAACACTTTCTCACACTTTTCTAACACCAATTTAATCAAATTCCACCAATTTTCAGCACCCTTACACAAGCAACAATTCGGCCAAAGTGAAGAATGCAAGAAAATGGAATTGTTTCACCATCTAACTTACAACACCCTCGTATTCAAGCAAAAATCATGCAAAAACATTATTTTCTCACTCTATACAATACCATTTCAGCCTTAATATAGGTTAGGGTTTTGCAAGATTAGGGTTCCATCCATGAAAATTCACCATCTCTTAGGTATTCAAGCTTTCCAACATGTATATAGCCATAAACACAGGTAGTTTTCAACATATTTCAAACACAATCATGCAAATCAACCATAAGAATGTAGAGAGAGAAAAAACCATCATTCTTGCAAAGTTGAAAACACCATAAACACACCATAAAACAAGAAAAGAATGGCATAGGCATGTGTTAGCTACCTTGAAAATGCAAAATAAATGGAATCTCCAAGTTATGTTGGTGTGATAACCTTCTTCTCCAAGTCTATGAAGCAACTTCGCTAGCCTCTCCTTCTCCCCTCTTCTTCGACACTTCTAGCACATGGAGGAAGAAGAAGGTTGAAATTTAGAGTTTAGGTTATTTACAAAAATGCCATTTGTGCTAAAATGTCCATTTTATTCCTTTTTCTTTTCTTTTTCATCAACGACATTCACTCTCCTTGGTAATTTTGTGCAACTTCCATAGGCTGGGGCTTTTTTACCCCTCAAGAGTTTCAAAATTGCAGAGTGGTCCCTCAAATTTTTGAAATTTGCACATATGCCCTTAAGAAAATTGCCATTTTGCCATTTAAGTCCAAATGGCCATTTTAGCTCCAATTTTCACCCTTTTCGGCTTCATAGTATAAAAATCACTTAAATAAGATTTTATAAAACTTATTTTTGTGAATTTACTAATTTATCCTTATTTTAGTAAAATTATAATTTTGCCCCTAAGGCAAAATGACCTTTTTGCCCTTTATGCCAAGGTTATCATTTTCACCCTTTTCCTTTCTTCTTTTAAGGATAGTTGGACAAGGATTTCTAATTTCTATTTTCTTGAAATATTTAAGATAAAATTATATTTTCTACATTATGAAAAAATTACTAATGTGCCCTTAGGGTGAAATTACGATTTTACCCTTCTCGGCATCCATTGCATATAATCACTTATGTGACCAAATTCTTCTTCTCTCTTAAATTAAAATAATGAGAATCCTTCGAGGTAATTTCATAAAATAAGAGAATTAAATTAATTTTCCCCTTCATGGTAAAATTACTATTTTACCCTTCCTTACCAAATTTTCAATTTCAATCTTTTATCACAAAAGTGATTATATAATGGTAAAAAGGTCCATTCTAACTCCTTGATTAGTCATCCTTAACATCCCACAAATAATACTAACAATAATAATAATAACAACGTCGTCATAAATGCAAGTGTTAGGAGCGAATGTTACAGTTCCCATAGTCTTTTCTAAGATTCTTTTTAATCCCCTATTAGTTACTTTAACTTGTCCACTAGTTTGTGGGTGATAGGGTGTAGCAAATCTGTGGGATACTCCATAGCATTTGAGTACTTTCTCTAACTAGTAGTCACATAAATGGGTTCCTCTATGACTAATTAATGCTCTAGGTGTGCCAAACATAGTAAATAGTCTTTTTAGGAACCTAGTTACTACCCTAGCATCATTGGTGGGGAAAGCCTGTACTTCCAGCCACTTTGAGAAGAATTCAATAGCTACTAGAATGTATCTATTACCATATGAAGAAGGGAAGGGTCCCATGAAATATATACCCCATACATCAAATATTTCTGCTACATGTATGCTTGTTTAGGGCATTTCATTTTGGTCAGAGATATTACCTTACCTTTGACATGAATCAAAAACCTGGACATACTTTCGTGCATCCTGGTATATAGTTGGCCAATAAAATCCTGCTTCTAACACCTTCCTGGAAGTATGATTGGCTGCTTGATGTCCTCCTGTGGGTCCTTTGTGACAATGGTTTAGAATCTAGTTGATCTCTTCCCCATGTACACATCTTCTAATTACCTGATTTGCACAAATTCGAAATAAAAAGGGGTCTTCCCAAATGTAATACTTCAGCTTAGTAAAGAATTTCTTCTTTTGTTGAGTTGTCATATCCTTTGGTAAGACTCTAGCGACCAGATAGTTAGCATAATTAGAGAACCAAGGGAGGTTAGAATATACTTGCATCACCTCTAAGTGCTCTTCTAGAAAGTTGTCATTTATTGCTTTTTAGTCCAGAGCCTCGAGGTTTGGGTTCTCTAGTCTTGTTAAGTGGTCTGCAGCTAAATTTTTTGCACCCTTCTTATCTTTCACCTCTATGTCAAACTCCTACAGTAATAATATCCACCTGATTAGTCTTGGTTTAGCATTTTTTTTTTCAAAAATAGATACCTCAGAGCTGAATAATCCATGTAGACTATAGTCTTTGAGAGTACTAAGTAGCTCTGAAACTTATCAAATGCATATACCACCACAAGTAGTTCCTGTTCAGTAGTAGTGTAGTTCTCTTGGGCGTTAGTCAATGTCTTGCTGGCATAGTAGATGGGTTGGAACTTCTTTTCAATTCTTTGGCTTAAAACTGCTCCAACCTCATGGTCACTGGAGTCACACATCATTTCAAAAGGTAATCCCCAATTAGGAGATATCATAATGAGGGCTATGGTCAGTCTTTCTTTTAATAACTCAAATGCCTGCATACAGTTACTATCAAATTCAAAAGGTGTGTCCTTGGCAAGCAACTGAGTCATGGGTCTGGCAATCTTAGAGAAGTCCTTGATGAATCTTCTGTAGAATTCGGTGTGTCCTAGGAAACTTCTTATTGCTTTCACATAGCTAGGAGGTGGAAGTTTTGATATAACTTCAATATTTTCTTTTCAACTTCCAAACCTGCATAGGATATTTTGTAACCTAGGACAATCCCTTCCTTAACCATGAAATGGCATTTTTCCCAATTTAGGACCAAGTTTGCCTCTACACAATGAGCTAACATCCGTTCTAAATTGGCTAGACAATGTGTGAAGGAATTGCCGAGAATAAAAAAATTATCCATGAACACTTCCATTGAATCCTCAATCATATTATGGAAGATTACAATCATACACCTTTGAAAAGTGGCAGGTGCATTGCATAGTCCAAAGGGCATTCTCCTATAAGCAAATGTTCCATAAGGGCAGGTGAAGGTAGTCTTTTCTTGGTCTGCAAGAGCAATAGGTGTAACAACGGGAAAGATTCGAAAGAATTTTTAAAGGATTTTAAAAGATAAAACTTGATTTTAACCCTAATCCCAATCAAACAAAGCCTGGCACATATTTTGAGGATAATGACTTGACACAGAAGGTCGTTTGAAGCCAGAAACACAATCAAACAGAAAGAAATGTAATCCGGCGATCAGAAACTGACGGAAGGAGTTTCATGCGTCACTTTCGTTGACGGAGGCCAAGACTTTCGCATGGAAATGCGTGCCAACGCCTGGAAGGATGCCGACACCCTAAAAGATCCCCGGGTGGCCTGGGAAAAGTCAGAATCGCCCCTGGAGGCTTTAAATTACGCAAACTCCCGCCATTTCTCCCATTTCACTCTCTCTCCTCACCACACTCTCTCTCTCTTCTCTCTTTTCTCTCTCCACCTTCCTCCACCGGGAACGGCCACCACAGCCACCGTGGGCCGCCACCAAGGGTACCAACCGACCCTCATCGCCACAACCACCAGCAACCAACCACCGCCACCAACGGCCGCCGGAGCCACCGAAAAAACGCCGTTTTTCCCCTCCATCGCGCGAAATTTCCCTGGCTCGAATCGCCGCCGTCCGACGCCGTTGACCCTCACCGCCCCCACCATCGTGTAGCCCGAAGTGCCGGTACCTCCGATGTTTCGGCGCCGTCGAAAGGAGGCCGGACGCGCCCGGATCGAGGCAGAACGCCGTCCGCCGTGCGAGAAGCTTCGTGGCCGAAAAACACCGCCCAAACGGCCGTGAACCGCCGTGCCACCATCGTATTCGGACTCCTGAGCTTGCGAGCTTCACCGTGGTGTGATTTTCGAGGCAAACCGCACCTCCTCGCCGTGCACCACCGTGCGCCACCGTGCGCCACCGTGTGTCGCCGTGCCGGAGTTTCTGGACGTGCATCCCGAGAAACCGAGACCACCGGGACGTAGAATTCCATCATCCGAGCACAGTGGTAAGGTCCGTTTTCCCAAAAACTAATTGTATATGACTGAAATAGCTGCCGAACGTAACTAGGCAATTAATTAACCTAGGTAACTGTGTAACCGGGTTTAGGATTGAAAATTGGATGACGTGACGAATCTAAATATTCAATTTCATGTCTAGGGAATTAATTGGGCTCAGAAACTGAGATTTCGTAGAGTCCTGACTTGAATTGAAGCGACCGGAGACCAGGTAGGATAATTTACACTTCCCGAACCTTAGAATTGATTTAGTGAATACCTGACTTATTTAGACGACTTGTATGGATTTACGTGCTGCTTTCGATGGGATAAAATTGCATGCCTGTGTGCTGAAAACCCTAATTGCATGTTAGACACCTTGTTTATCGAGTTTAGATGCCTTTAGGACGGATTTACTTAGGGTTGGGTACTTGATAGCCGGTATGGGACGTAGTTAAGTATCCCTCGACAGAAGCTTTTAAGCGAAACTATTTTTATCAGTTGCTTTGTCTTGAGTTAGGGATTGCGCGTTAAACCAGGACGACCCTAAGAAAGGTTTAGGGAGTATAAGGGTGGATAACCTACACGGGAAAATGTTGTGATTTAGGCGTGATACCCTAGAACCCTGAGGAATAGCCGACCGAGTGCATGTGAGTTCGAATAGGCGTATGAGGATGAGAATTGGCGTATGTGCACATGCTAGGGGACGCCCTAGATGTTGATTCTCACCCGATCCTTGAGTGAGTGATTGGTGTTACGGATCACACTCACAATATAGGCTTGATTCGGGTGATTGGTGTTACGGATCACACCCAACGATGAGAGAGGTATTCTCTCTAGACTACGTGCAATTAGAAGATGATTTAGATTGATTCTGATGGATTTGTAACCAACGTGGATTGAGATACACAGGCATGGGATTTCACTTGCTTTTGATAAGCGATTTTTAAAGAAATGGATTTTATGATTGTGATATATTGCCGCAATTTCCATGTATTTAAACGATTTTAAAGATAAGGTATTCATTTGTTTTATCGATTTCGGAAGACAATTTCGGTGTTCACACCATTGAGTATTCAACTGGTTTCGAATGATAATTAAATTGTAAATTATTCTCTGGGATTCATATCTCATTAGGTTGTGTACTCGTGATGAACAGGGACGAGCGGGGAGCCAGGCGATAGCCGAAGGCGGCGGGGAGGATGATTAGCTTAGGCTTGAATCATTTGTATATATACTCTGATGACACTGTTATTTAACGGATTCTATTTCTTGTAAATTTTGTATGAACTAGACTGAATGTATATATAACGTTTCAGATAGTATGTATGGATTGTAGTGATGAGTTGATGTTGCTGTGTATGGATTTATATTAGTATGTTTCTTCTTTGTTGTTGGGTGGTCTTGAGTTTTAAACAGGTGATTCTGTATTTGGGATATGATCAAATTACAGAGGAAACTCTGCCGGATTTTTGGTAGAATCTACCGCTGTAAATTTATGGATTTGAATTGAAATGTGTATGAATGTATGATGAGACATGTATGAGTTTTAGATTTCATTCCAGAGGTATTATTGATGATGTATGTATGTGTATTTAGTTAGCTGCGTGTGAATCAGGGTTGAACGAAATCTGAATGGATAACGGAGAATCTATTTGGGTTACGCTCAACCAGTAGCGATCCCCTGATGTTCCCATATAGGGAATAAACATTCAAAATACCACATATGCTTCCGCTAATCAGATAAGTATCGCGTATGACGTATTAGGGGGTCGTTACAATTATGGTATCAGAGCCCTGTTTGTCGGATCTTCTGGTTTAGTGGACTTAGGACTTTAAATCTTTGGGCTTGCAGCTTTAAGGTTTTGATTGATTTGACTCTGGAATGATAGGACCTGATTTGAATTGATAATGAACGGAATGAATTTGATGTACTTTTGTTAACTATTCTTTGTGTGGTGATCTTTTTGTTTACGTGTCGGATAAACATGGCGAGAATCTAGCGAGGGCGCCACACGTAGGCCTAGGGAAGGCCAAGGCACGAAGCCGCGAGTGCGTCAGGTAGTGGTAGCATGGAGACTGAGGTTGACATGCGTGAGATGATGGAATCTATCAGATTAATGGCCGATACAATGAGAGACCAGGCCACTACCAGTGCCAATGCAATGAGACAAAGATCGGGGCGATGAGACAGACGAAGCAGCGGAGCCACCCAGCGGTGAATCCACTATATCAGGGATGGATTGAATTTCAGAGAGCAGGTCCATCTCCGTTCACAGGTGCCTCCGATCCAGCTGCTGTGGAAGCTTGGATAAAAGGAATTGAAAAGATTTTCAGGTTGTTGCAGTGCGACGATGAACAGAAAGTCACATATGCAACATATATGCTGAAGGGCGAAGCTGAACTTTGGTGGACAGATGCCCAGCAATTGATGGAGAGCCGAGGCATTCCATTGACTTGGGAATCTTTCAAGAGAGTCTTCCTGGATCAGTATATCCCTGAGAGTGTAAAACAGGCAAAGGAAGCACAGTTCCTGAAGCTCACTCAGGGAGGCAGGCTGTTTGACGAGTATCTGAAACAGTTTGAGGAATTATCAAGGTACTCTACTTACCTGCGAATGCATTACGATGAGGCTTGGAAAGCAAAACAACTAGAAGAAGGCCTCGATCTACCTATGAAGACTCAGTTGGCTACCCTGGAGATTCGAGACTTTGCCACACTGGTGAATAAGTGCAAAATTCTGAGCAAGAATTTGGAACAGAAACAGGCTCAGAATATGACACAGCGTACAGGGAACCGGCCCAGACAAGCGCCCAGAAATCTGAATGTAAGAAGTGGTATGTTTAAACCGCAACCAGGGGCTTCTAGTAGCAGTGGGAGGTGACCTGATAATACTCTTTGTCAGAAGTGTGGTACCAGACATCCCAATCAACCCTGCTGGCATCAGACTCCCCTCCAGTGTTATAGATGTGGAGGCACAGGACAAATGGCCAAATACTGCCCTTCCACGGGGAATCAGCCGACATCTGGTAGCCGAAGACCACAGGCTCCAGGGAGAGTTTTTACCATGAATCTTTGCCAGCGTCGGCGGTCCTCAGGCTTGATGCAGGGTAGAGGTAAAATTTATAATTTTTCTTTGATAGTATTGTTTGATTCGGGTGCTACGCACTCCTTTATTGCTGATGCATGCGTAGAACGAATGAGATTACCTGTTCAAACCTTGCCTTGTGACCTATACATATCCACACCCTTGGGAGAGGCCACTATGTCCCCACGAATATGCCTAAATTGCCCTTTAACCATTGAAGATACCTTGTTTCTTGTGGACTTAGTGTGTATACCATTGTCAGGGATCGACGTTATTTTGGGAATGGATTGGTTGACTAGGAATCGGGTCTTGTTGAATTGTTCCGAAGGGACAATTACTTATCTGGATAATGTACCTGTGCGAGGGAATGACAGAGCTTGTGAGATAGGTGATATGTCCCTCAATCTTTCTGAGGTAGAGTTGCAGGATAGACTAAGTCAAATTCCAATCGTTAATGACTTTTCGGAGGTTTTTCCTTTGGAAATCAGTAAACTGCCACCACCTAGGGAGATAGAATTCACCATTGACCTAATTCCGGGAGCGGGTCCAATAGCTATGACCCCGTATCGTATGGCCCCCGCAGAATTAAGAGAATTAAAAGTCCAAATCGAAGACATGTTGGAGAAGGGGTTCGTTAGGCCAAGTGTATCACCATGGGGAGCTCCGGTCTTATTCGTAAAGAAGAAAGACGGGAGTTTAAGACTGTGTATTGATTACCGGCAATTGAATAAGGTGACCATTAAGAACAAATACCCATTGCCACGTATTGACGATTTGTTTGATCAGTTGCAAGGCGCGACTGTATTTTCTAAGATAGATTTAAGGTCAGGATACCACCAGATTAGGGTTAGAGAGGAGGATATTCCCAAGACAGCATTCAGGACAAGATACGGCCATTATGAGTTTTTAGTGATGCCGTTTGGATTGACGAATGCACCATTGTCTTTATGGATTATATGAACAGAATTTTCAGACCCTATTTAGATCAATTTGTTGTGGTATTCATTGACGATATCTTAGTATATTCCAAGACTCACGAAGAGCATGCCCAGCATTTTAACACGATTATTCTGAGATCTTTGGAAGAGAAACAATTGTATGCAAAGCTGGAGAAATGTGAGTTTTGGTTAGAAGAAGTGAAATTTTTAGGACATGTGGTAAATGGGAAAGGGATAGCGGTTGACCCAAAGAAAATTGAAGCAGTATTAGATTGGGATCGACCTAGAACGGTCACCGAGATTAGGAGTTTCTTGGGTTTGGCCGGCTATTATCGGAAATTCATTCAAGGATTTTCACAGATAGCTGTGCCATTGACCCGGTTAACTCGGAAAGGGGTAGACTTTGAATGGAGCGAACAGTGCGAGACTAGTTTTCAGATTCTGAAAGAGAAATTGACCGCCGCTCCTGTACTAATTATTCTGAAACCCCTAGAACCCTTTACTGTATACACAGACGCATCTTTGAGAGGCCTAGGTTGTGTTTTGATGCAGGATGGGAAAGTTGTGGCTTATGCATCGCGACAATTGAAACCTGCAGAGGAGAACTATCCCACCCATGACTTAGAATTAGCTGCCGTTGTGTTTGTCCTAAAGATTTGGAGACATTACCTATATGGCGCGATATTCGAGGTATATAGTGATCATAAGAGCCTTAGGTATTTGTTTGATCAGAAGGAATTAAACATGAGGCAGCGTAGGTGGGTAGAATACTTGAAAGACTTTGATTTTGAGTTGAAATATCATGCAGGGAAAGCAAATGTTGTAGCCGATGCATTAAGCCGAAAGTCACTACAATTAGCCAGTTTAATGATTAGTGAGATGAGATTACTTGAGGATTTTGGGAATCTTAGTCTCAATGTAATCTCATTTCCACAAAGATTAGTGATGAGTGACTTTTTGATAACCTGTGAACTGAGAGAATTAATTAGACAGGCCCAACTTGAGGATGAATCCTTGGAGGTATATGCAGACCAACCTGATTTGGACTAGCACCTGATGGAGTTTTAATGTTTAGAAAGAGAATAGTAATCCCAAACCATCAGGAATTAAAGGAAAAAGTGTTAGCAGAAGCTCACAGAAGCCATTACACTATTCACCCCGGTATTTCCAAGATGTATCAAGATTTAAAGAGAAATTTTTGGTGGCCTGGTATGCGGAAAGATATCACGGATTACGTGAATGCCTGTTTAACTTGTCAACAGGTTAAGATAGAGCATCAGAAACCCGCAGGGCTACTTAAGCCATTGGAGATACCAGAAAAGAAATGGGATCAGATTACTATGGATTTCGTGGTTGGATTACCTAGAATACCAGCAGGATTTGATGCCATTTGGGTAATAGTGGATAGGTTGACCAAGTCTGCACACTTTTTGCCTGTTAAGGTGCGTTACTCCATGGAGAAATTAGCCGAGGTATACCTTAGGGAAATTGTAAGATTACATGGAATACCGTCAGGTATAGTATCTGATCGAGACCCTAGGTTTACTTCGAGATTTTGGCAATCCCTACAGCAAGCCTTAGGAACCCAGCTTAAATTTAGCACTGCATATCATCCTCAGACTGACGGGCAGTCTGAGAGGACTATTCAAACCCTAGAAGACATGTTGAGGGCGTGTGTGCTTGAACAGAAAGGAAGTTGGGATAAACACCTGCCGTTGATAGAGTTTGCATACAATAATAGTTATCACTCTACCATCGGCATGGCACCGTATGAGGCTCTGTATGGGAGGAGTTGTAAGTCACCTTTAAGTTGGGTAGAGATGGGGGAAAGTGCATTGTTGGGACCCGAGATGGTGCAAGAAACCACTGATCAAATTAAAATGATCAGGGAAAAGATGAGAGCTGCCCAACAGAGGCAAGAATCTTATGCTAACAAGAGAAGAAGGCCTTTGGAATTTAACGAGGGAGATCACGTATTTCTGAGAGTGTCCCCCACCACGGGTATTGGTAGACAGATAAGGACTAAGAAACTAAGTCCTAGATTCCTAGGACCATTCCAAATTTTACAAAGAGTCGGTCCCGTTGCCTACCAAATCGCTTTACCTCCCCATTTGTCCAACCTACATGATGTTTTCCACGTCTCTCAACTTCGTAAATATGTCCCAGATCCTGCGCATGTATTAGAGAATCAACCGATAATATTAAAGGAAAATTTGACTTATGAATCTACTCCTGTTCAAATCCTTGACTATAAGACTAAGCAACTTCGAAGTAAAATGATCCCTTTAGTTAAGGTACTTTGGCAGGATGTCGCGTCGCAGGAGATGACGTGGGAGAAAGACGATGAAATGAGACAAAGATATCCAAAACTGTTTACAGGTATGAATTTTGGGGACAAAATTTCTTTTAAGGGGGGGAGAATGTAACAACGGGAAAGATTCGAAAGAATTTTTAAAGGATTTTAAAAGATAAAACTTGATTTTAACCCTAATCCCAATCAAACGAAGCCTGGCACGTATTTCGAGGATAATGACTTGACACAGAAGGTCGTTTGAAGCCAGAAACACAATCAAACAGAAAGAAATGTAATCCGGCGATCAGAAGCGGCGGAAGGAGTTTCGTGCGTCACTTTCATTGACGGAGGCTAAGACTTTCGCATGGAAATGCGTGCCAACGTCTGGAAGGATGCCGACACCCTAAAAGATCCCCGGGTGGCCTGGGAAAAGTCGGAATCGCCCTTGGAGGCTTTAAATTACGCAAACTCCCGCCATTTCTCCCATTTCACTCTCTCTCCTCACCACACTCTCTCTCTTTTCTCTCTCCACCTTCCTCCACCGGAGCAGCCACCACGACCACCAGTGGGCCGCCACCAAGGGTACCAGCAAGCGGCCTCATCGCCACAACCACCAGCAACCAACCACCGCCACCAACGGCCGCCGGAGCCGCCAGAAAAACGTCGTTTTTCCCCTCCATCGCGCGAAACTTCCCTCGCTCGAATAGCCGCCGTTGACCCTCACCGCCCCCACCACCGTGTAGCAGCCGCCAGTGCCTCCGATGGCTTCGGCCGTCGAAAGGAGGCCGGACGCGCCCGGATCGAGGCAAAACACCGTCTGCCGTGCGAGACGCTTCGTGGCCGGAAAACACCGCCCAAACGGCCGTGAACCGCCGTGCCACCACCGTATTCGGACTCCTGAGCTTGCGGGCTTCACCGTGGTGTGATTTTCGAGGCAAACCGCACCTCCTCACCGTGCGCCGCCGTGCCGAAGTTTCTGGACGTGCATCCCGAGAAATCGAAACCACCGGGACGTAGAATTCCATCATCCGAGCACAGTGGTAAGGTCCGTTTTCCCAAAAACTAATTGTATATGACTGAAATAGCTGCCGAACGTAACTAGGAAATTAATTAACCTAGGTAATTGTGTAACCGGGTTTAGGATTGAAAATTGGATGACGTGACGAATCTAAATATTCAATTTCATGTCCAGGGAATTAATTGGGCTCAGAAACCGAGATTTCGCAGAGTCTTGACTTGAATTGAAGCGACCGGAGACTAGGTAGGATAATTTACACTTCTCGAACCTTAGAATTGATTTAGTGAATACCTGACTGATTTAGACGACTTGTATGGATTTGCGTGCTGCTTTCGATGGGATAAAATTGCATGCCTGTGTGCTGAAAACCCTAATTGCATGTTAGACACCTTGTTTATCGAGTTTAGATGCCTTTAGGACGGATTTACTTAGGGTTGGGTACTTGATAGCCGGTATGGGACTAGTTAAGTATCCCTCGTGCAGAAGCTTTTAAGCGAAACTATTTTTATCAGTTGCTTTGTCTTGAGTTAGGGATTGCGCGTTAAACCAGGACGACCCTAAGAAAGGTTTAGGGAGTATAAGGGTGGATAACCTACACAGGGAAATGTTGTGATTTAGGCGTGATACCCTAGAACCACGAGGAATAGCCGGCCAGAGTGCATGTGAGTTGAATAGGCGTATGAGGATGAGAATTGGCGTATGTGCACATGCTAGGGGATGCCCTAGATGTTGATTCTCACCGGTCCTTGAGTGAGTGATTGGTGTTACGGATCACACTCACAATATAGGCTTGATTCGGGTGATTGGTGTTACGGATCACACCCAACGATGAGAGAGGTATTCTCTCTAGACTACGTGCAATTAGAAGATGATTTAGATTGATTCTGATGGATTTGTAACTAACGTGGATTGAGATACACAGGGCATGGGATTTCACTTGCTTTTGATAACTGATTTTTAAAGAAATGGATTTTATGATTGTGATATATTGCCGCAATTTCCATGTATTTAAACGATTTTAAAGATAAGGTATTCATTTGTTGAATCGATTTGGGAAGAGCGATTTCGGTGTTCACACCAGAGTATTCAGCTGGTTTCGAATGATAATTAAATTGTAAATTATTCTCTGGGATTCATATCTCATTAGGTTGTGTACTCGGATGAGCGAGGGACGAGGCGAGCCGGATGATAGCCGAAGCAGACAGGAGGATGATTAGCTTAGGCTTGAATCATTTGTATATATACTCTGATGACACTGTTATTTAACGGATTCTATTTCTTGTAAATTTTGTATGAACTAGACTGAATGTATATATAACGTTTCAGATAGTATGTATGGATTGTAGCGATGAGTTGATGTTGCTGTGTATGGATTTATATTAGTATGTTTACTGTTGTTGTTGGGTGTTCTTTGAGTTTTAAACAGGTGATTCTGTATTTGGGATATGATCAAATTACAAAGGAAACTCTGCCGGATTTTTGGTAGAATCTACCGCTGTAAATTTATGGATTTGAATTGAAATGTGTATGAATGTATGATGAGACATGTATGAGTTTTAGATTTCATTCCAGAGGTATTATTGATGATGTATGTATGTGTATTTAGTTAGCTGCGTGTGAATCAGGGTTGAACGAAATCTGAATGGATAACGGAGAATCTATTTGGGTTACGCTCAACCAGTAGCGATCCCCTGATGTTCCCATATAGGGAATAAACATTCAGAATACCACATATGCTTCCGCTAATCAGATAAGTATCGCGTATGACGTATTAGGGGGTCGTTACAATAGGTATCTGAAAATATCCTGAAAAACCATCAAGAAAATAATAAAACATATTACTTGTCAATCTCTCAAGCATATGATCAATGAATGGAAGGGGAAAATGGTCTTTTCGGGTTGCATCATTTAATCTGTGGTAGTCTATACAAACCCAATAACCTATTACCATCCTTGTTGGTATAAGCTCATCCTTCTCATTCTTTATTACTGTAGTGCCTCCTTTATTTAGCACTAATTACATAGGACTAAACCAAGAGCTATCAGAAATAAGGTAGATCAAACCTGAATCAAGAAGCTTAATCACTTCCTTCTTCACTACGTCCTTCATATTACGGTTTAGACGTCTCTGTGGTTATACCACTGGCTTGTACCTATCTTCCATTAAAATCTTGTGAGTGCAGTAGCTGGGGTTTATTCCAGGGATATTTGAGATTTTTTATGCAAAAGCTCGAGGGTACTTTCTGAGAGAGGTTAGGGTCATCTCCCTATCTTCAGGAGTTAAATCTACTGCTATAATTATTGGCAGCTTATCTTCCTTATCCAAGTAGGCATATTTCAAATGTTTTGGTAACTCTTTTAATTTTAGGGCTAGAAACCTCTTTTTCTTCTAGCCTGTTTATAGAAAGGATATGGTTTGTAGGTTCATTTAGTTCAGCTAGGGCAGGGTTTTTGGGCTCTGTATCTAACAAACTTCTCAATTGTTGCAACACCTATTCATTTGTCAAGCTATCATCTTCTGGTAGAGTTTCTGGAGAAGTGTTACTCAATAGGAATTCTTGTAAATATGCTTCTATTTCATCATCTAGGACATCCATTAAGTATACTGTATCATCGTGATCCATGTATTGTCAAATGGAGTCGGCAAGGTAAAGGTGATTTTTTCATCTCTTACTCTGACTTGCAACCTTTCATCACAAACATCAATAAGAGCTCTAGATGTCGTGAGGTGTAACACCCTTATCTAGTATTACACGTCATCTGATGTAAACAAATAAGTTTGTTATATTATTCTTAACCTTAATTATTCATTTACAATGTTTGAGCAGTTATACCATAAAGTATTATTAAAGTAGATTAAGTTCGGGTTCTTTTGCTCAATAACCATACTTTATACATAGCGAAAATGAAATTTCATACATTACAATAGAATTTATAAAACTTACATATAATAAAAATAGTAAATATCCAATAATAAATGTCTATTACATTATTCTGTGAACATAAACCAGGATATATGAAGTACCCGTCCATAAAGAGTCAAGAGATAACAAGCATGTCACTCAAACTCCTTTTACAAAATATTGGAGATGAACCGGTCCTTCACATATCCTTTCCCTAATGATTGTCCTTTCTTCCTTTTTCTATATATAGCCAAAATAAAAGTCCTAATTCTAATCCAAAAACAAATATAGAATCAGGACCCAAAATAAAGGAATACAAAATGCTCTTAACAAAAGGGACTTCCATCTCTCCCCAGTGCTGCTACACATCTGCATCTGATACATATTAGCATGTAAATGAGAAACACAAGTTTCCTAGTAACTTAACAATTCATTATTTTAAAATCTACTAATATGTACCAGGGTGCAAGCACCAAAAACATTTTCATCTACATTCCAATTATTTAAAACATAGTTTCATTCACATATACAGATTTGGAAAGCAGTGCATGATTATTTGAAAGGTCAATGTGATAAAATTGGATATTCTCATTTCAAGTATAACATCTTTTCATGGGATCATGCATGTTAAAATTGAAATAAACAATGATCAGTTATGCATTTCATTCTTAAAACTTACCTTACCTCAAAGTGTGAAGCACCTTTGGTCACACTTCAAGAATTGTGGACTCTTGGCCACCTTTATAACATAATTGTGAACACTAGGTTATGAGTGTGAAGCACCTTCGATCACACCTCACTAGGTCACATTTGTGGAGCACCTTCGGTCACACCTCAGTAGGTCACATGTGTGAAGCACCTTTGGTCACACATCACGGATTGTGGACACTTGGCCACTTTTATAACATAATTAGCAACCATAATTCATCTTACTATTACCCTTAAATTTAACTATTATAAGGCACTTTATGACCCATTTACCAATGGCATAATGGTTCAGTTATACTAATTAATCCACTAGGTTACATTCGGCCATCATGGAAAATAATCAAACTTAGGATCTTTCATGTCACATTGCCTTATTTTTTTTCCATCCGTACTGTAAGTTAAACTTCATGCTTTGATTTTTAGGGTACTTTCCCCCACATTTAATTTGTGCAACCATTGCCATTAACCATTTAATTTACTTGTTTTCTTGGTTCATGCTACACACTAAATTTAAGGCTTACACACTATTCTCCCTTTTTACATTTTAATAATAATGTGGGGCCTTATTATGTGCAAAAAGGTGAACTAATTAACTGTACCTTAATTAACCATATTTTCTTTCTTTCTCTTAGCCAAAACTAAAGTTTAATCTCTCTTGCACAATTTTCATCAAGTCATTTCACCCTTACAAAGGCCACTTTCGGATTTAGTAAGCTAACAAGAGCAATGTCATAAATTGTAAACCAAATTCTAGCTAGCAACCTTCATTTTGATGTCTACACTTAAAACATATACTAGTCATGAAAAAACACAAGATTTCAGCACTATCTTAGGTTAAAGATTTCCATGATACATGCTAAATTTTACTAACAAAATTTCTTTCATGATAATAACAATATCCATTTTAGCACATCAAAAAGCATATCCATTTACCATACAAGCTTAGCCAAGAGACATTCACATTTTCAAGAATATAGAGAGGAAATTAATGTTCCATGAAAGCTTGGAAAATCATGATGCATATATTCTAAAACATGGAACAAAAGTCAAGGAATTGCTAACCTACCTCAAGGATGAAATCAAGTGGGATTGTCTTGGAAACTCTTTTGAACTTTTCCTTTACTCCTTTGCTTCCTTCTCTTTTGGCTAGACTAACTCCTTCCCCCTCATGAGCTTTTTTTTCCTTGCCAAGCAACTCTCTTTCTCTCTTGCTGTATGCACCTTTGATTTCCTCTCTCTCTTGTATATGGTTTAATCGATTAAAGGGAATGCCATACCTCATTCTTATCTTTTATTATTCTTATTTAATAACCCTACGTGTAATTTAAGTGCATCCCACCTTTCTTTAAAATTTTTGTTACTTAATCCACTTGGTCACGCCAAGGAAGGGAAGGAGGGAGACTCACGCAAGTCACCCATTGTACGTATGTTGCTCCTTCCACGCAAGACTTATGTTTTAGCATTTTTCATGCATACTCATTACTCAGTGGTGCCAAAGGTAAGAAAAAAGGGGGTTTCACGCAAGTTGCACTCTTCACGTAAGTTGTACGGCTCCTTTCACACAAGCTTACTCATCTCTTGGCCACGCAAGCTACACGGTTTAGCATGAAAATTCTTATATCTAATTCCTATTTAGGTTGATTAAATATTCAACTTCTCTCACATCCCATTTTCCTTCACCGAATGCATAATTATATTTAATGGTATCTCTATTGTTTCATGGTTAAAAGAAATTCACATGCCTATGTAAGCTCATCACTCGGTTACCTTGAAGATAGCACAAAGAGATGAAAGCTAATAGTATACGTCTCTTTCTTCCCTCTTCCCTTTTGCCACTTTTATATCTATCAAATGCTATACTCTTCTTTCCTTTCCCAATTGCCTTTGTCGTGCATGTATATATATATTTTTAATTTAGTTTTCCCCTTTGGTAATTAGGCTAGGCATAAGAAAGAAAAGAAAAATTAATTCAAGCACCTGAACTTTTATGTAAGCACCTAAAAGTTTTTATGTGGTGTTTTCCTCCCATTCACATTATAATTTGGTCACTACAAGGAAGAAAGTGTTCTTATTTATTCTAACCACTAACTTACACAAGCAAATTCATCATACGTTATAGCAAACTCATCCAATTACTTAGGGGAACATAAATTTAAACTAATGAAGAGAACATGGGGTGTTACACGAGGAATGATCTTCCTAAGATCAGTGGTATGTTACTCTCACCTGTATATCTATCACCACGAAATCCATGAAAAAGATGAACTTATCGACTCTCACAAGCACATCCTGTAAGGCCCTTATCTAGTATTACAATTCCTCTAATAATTAGATAAGTTCGATACATTATTCTTATCCTTTTTATTTACCACGTCTGAGCATTTATACCATAAGTTTTATTAAAGTGGATTAGGTTCAGGTTCTTTTGCTTAGATCAAATATCATATGCACAGCGAAAATAAAAATACATCACAGTGGAATTTAAAACATCATACATCTCATAATGAAAATAATAAATGTCCAATAAATGTTTTTTACATCCTTCGTAATCATATACTAGATATATGAAGTACCCGTCCATAGAGAGTTAGGAGACAACAAACCTGCCACTCAAACTCCCTTTACAATAACAGGGATGGACCAGTCCTTCACATATCCTTTCCCTGACAATTTCCCATTTCCCTTTCATATATACAATCCAAATAATGGTCCTAATTCTACTTCAAAAACATATCTATAATTAGGACCCTCAAAGTGCAAAATATTTCTATCAAAAGAATGCCCTCTAATGCTGCCTTCATCCTTCCTCGAGATTGTTAAACAGCTGGATCTGATATATATTAGCATAAAAATGAGAAACACAAGTTTCCCAGTAGCTTAAAAATTCATTATTTTAAAAATCTACTAATATATATCAGGATGCAAGCACTAAAAACACTTTCTCTACAATTCCATGATTTAAAACATAGTTTCACTCACATAAATAGACTTGGCAAGCAGTACATGATAATTGAAATATAATGCAAATAAATATTCTCATTCAAGTAGGACATCTTTTTATGGCATCATACATATTAAAACAGAATTGAAAACAATAATGGTCAATTATACATTTCATTCTTAAAACTTACCTTGCCTTAAAGTGTGAAGCACCTTTGGTCACACTTCAAGGAATATGGACACTCCACCTTTATAAAATCATTGTGAATACTAGGTCACGGGTATAAAGCACCTTCGGCTACACCTCACTAGGTCACATGTGTGGAGCACCTTTGGCCACACCTCATGAATCGTGGACACTTGGCCACTTTTATACAATCATCATGAACACTAGGTCATGGGTATGGAGCACCTTCGGCTATACCTCACTAAGTCACATGTGTGGAGCACCTTTGGCCATACCTCATTAATCGTGGACACTTTGCCACCTTTATAAAATCATCGTGAACATTAGGTCACGGGTATAGAGCACCTTTGACCACACCTCGCTAGGTCACATGTGTGGAGCACCTTTGGCCACACCTCATGAATTGTGGACACTTAGCCACCTTTATAAAATCATCATAAACACTAGGTCATGGGTATGGAGCACTTTCGGCCACACCTCACTAGGTCATATTTGTGGAGCACCTTTGGCCACACCACATGAATTGTGGACACTTGGCCACCTTTATAAAATCATCGTGAACACTAGGTCACAGATATGGAGCACCTTCGGCCACGCCCCACTAGGTCATATGTATGAAGCACCTTTGGCCACACCTCATGAATCGTGGACACTTAGCTACCTTTATAAAATCATTGTGAACAGTAGGTCACGCTATTACTAAATGACACCATACCTTAACATTCTTATAGTGTCTTATTTCATTTAAGTTAGGCAACCATGACATTGACAATTTATTTTATTTTTATCATTTTACTATCGCTTGCATTTAGCCCCTATAAGGAACATTGTCATACATTCATTATTGCCATAGTAATTTGGCCACCATCATACAATAATCAAATTTAGAACTTTTCATGACACATTGCCATATTTTCTTTCCTTCTCCTAGTCTAACTTGAATTAAAACATCTCTCTTAAATAATTCCCATTAAAAGATTTCATACCTTTCTAAGGCCATTTTGGGTTTTTGCAAAGTAACAAGGAGAATGTTAATTTTTCATCACATGCTAATTGGGTTTCCTTTTTATTGTGATATCCATAACTCAGAACCTTTATTAACCCTATGAAATATAGTTTCCCTAGCGTTATCTTATGTTAGGGCTCACCATTATACATGCCACATTTTACTAAATGAATCCCTTTCATGGAAGTCACCACATCTATGTTAACACAAAAGAGAGATATTAGCCATGCAAGCATAATATTTCAAGCCTTTCTTATTCTAGGTTCTTTATAACGTATGCTAAATTTTTCCTTTTTTAATCATCATTCTTCTTATGAAAAACAAATACTTCCATAACATCACATCAATAACTCATCAAATCTCATGCAAGATTAGCCAAAAATACATTCATATTTTCAAGAATGTAGAGGGGAGTTAGGGTTCCATAGAAGCTTGAAAACATGTTGGACATGTTCTAAATCATGGTATCAATTTACAAGAATTGCTAACCTACCTCCAAGATGAACTAAAGTGGGGTTTTCTTAGCTTTTAATTTGGAGTTCTCCCTTTGCTCTTCACCTTTTTGGCCAACTCTTCCTCTACAAAAATGAAATGTATTTGTGTGTGTCTTCCCAATTGTGGGGTTGCTCTCTCTCTCTCTCTCCTTTTTGGATACACGTCCGTGTGGGTGTGTATTTTTTCTAATATGTGAAATACTCTTCTCCCACTCTCCCTCTTACTGTGTGTGTATGAAAATTTCAATGTCATTCCTTCTTATCTATTGTTTATTCGGCTATGGGGTGCTGCACCCTATTCTCATCTTGATTATTATTATTATTATTATTATTATTATTATTATTAACCAATAGCCCCACGTGCAGCCTCCCTTTTTCCTTGAAGTTTTGTATTTTATCCAATGGTCATGCTGCTCTCTCCCTCTTTCTCTTACTTAACCATGGCTACAAGTGTTCTTTTGAGTGTAATTCACCTTACTTACACACTTTGTATTTCCACTTGATCACACCAAGGAAGAGAGAAAGGAGGGAAGGTCATGTAATCTCCTCCCTCATGCAAGCCATATGCCCATTTTCTTTTATTTTTCTTCCTAGTTCACGTAAACCTCATTTTCATGCACTCTTGTATTTGTTTGATCAGCTCCAAGGGATACTATCTTCTCTCTCTTTTCTTAATTACTCATGGCAGCATGTGTACTTGTAAGTACACTTTATCTTGCTTGCAATCTCCCTCTAACCCATTTGGTTACGCCATCTCTCATGTTGGTTGCACATGTGCTTAATGGGACTTCATTTTTTTCTTGTACTCTTGCAATTGCTGTGTGTTGGTGCATTTACTTCCCTCTCTCACCTACATTTTCCACTTAGCCAAAATGAGACACATGTAATTAAGTGCAGGCTCACTTTTCTTGGAGTTCTTTTCATGTTTTGTCCAACCTTCTTGTTGCTCTCCCTTTCTCCCTTACGTGTACTTAAGTACATTTTATGTTTCCTTGTGGCCTTTTATTTACCACTTGGGCACGTTAAAGAAAACATAAGGGAGGAGGAGAAGGCTTGTTGTACACGTTCCTTTCTTCTTCACGCCAAGCGTACGGTATGCACTACACGGCTTTGGGATTCTAATTCAATTTCAATTCCCATGTAAACTCTTCACTTGATGGTACCAAAAATGAAAGGAGTTCATGCAAGGTGTAACATTCACTCCTAACACTTGCATTTATGATGACGTTGTTATTATTATTATTGTTAGTATTATTTGTAAGATGTTAAGGATGACTAATCAAGGAATTAGAATGGACATTTTTACCATTATATAATCACTTTTGTGATAAAAGAATGAAATTGGAAATTTGGTAAGGAAGGGTAAAATAGTAATTTTGCCATAAGGGGAAAATTAATTTAATTCTCTTATTTTATGAAATTACCTCAAAGGATTCTCATTATTTTAATTTAAGAGAGAAGAAGAATCTGGTCATATAAGTGATTATATGCAATGGATGCTGAGAAGGGTAAAATCGTAATTTTACCCAAAGGGCACATTAGTAATTTTTCATAATGTAGAAAATTTAAATTTTATCTTAAATATTTCAAGAAAATAGAAAATAGAAATCCTTGTCCAACTATCCTTAAAAGAAGAAAGGAAAAGGGTGAAAATGATAACCTTGGCATAAAAGGCAAAAAGGTCATTTTGCCTTAGGGCCAAAATTGTAATTTTACTAAAAGAAGGATAAATTAGTAAATTCACAAAAATAAGTTTTATAAAATCTTATTTAAGTGATTTTTATGCTATGAAGCCGAAAAGGGTGAAAATTGGAGCTAAAATAGCCATTTGGACTTAAATGGCAAAATGGCAATTTTCTTAGGGGTATATGTGCAAATTCCAAAAAGTTGAGGGACCACTCTAAAATTTTGAAACTCTTGAGGGGTAGAAAAGTCCCAGCCCATGGAAGTTGGAGAAAATTACATTTCCACGGAGAGTGAATGCCACGATGAAAAAGAAAAGAAAAAGGGACAAAATGGACATTTTAGCACCAATGGCATTTTTGTAAATAACCTAAACTCTAAATTTCAGCCTTCTTCTTCCTCTATGTGCTAGAAATGTCGAAGAAGAGGGGAGAAGGAGAGGCTGGCTAAGTTGCTTCATAGACTTGGAGAAGAAGGTTTTCACACCAACACAACTTGGAGATTCCACTTATTTTGCATTCTCAAGGTAGCTAAACATGCCTATGCCATTCTTTTCTTGTTTTATGCTGTGTTTGGTGTTTTCAACTTTGCAAGAATGATGGCTTTTTCTCTCTCTACATTCTTATGGTTGATTTACATGATTGTGTTTGAAATATGTTGAAAACTACTTGTGTTTATGGCTATATACATGTTGGAAAGCTTGAATATCTAAGAGATAGTGAATTTTCATGGATGGAACCCTAGTCTTGCAAAACCCTAACCTATATCAAGGCCGAAATGGTATTGTATAGAGTGAGAAAATGATGTTTTTGCATGGTTTTTGCTTGAATATGATGGTGTTGTAAGTTAGATGGTGAAACAACTCCATTTCCTTGCATTCTTCACTTTGGCCAAATTATTGCATGTGTAAGGATGCTGAAAATTGGTGGAATTTGGTTAAATTGGTCTTAGAAAAGTGTGAGAAAGTGTTAGAAAATGGTGAGAGAGAGAAAATCTAGGTAAGTTGGTGTTTAAGCATTTTTTCCATTTTCTAATTTCACAATTAATAATGAATGCGTGACTTACTCATCTTGGCCAAATTGATGCATGTAAGTGGTGCAGTAATCTTGCTTGAAAATGGCCTAAAAACCATATAAATTTAGTTCCAAGAAAGGAAGAGAGAGAAAGTTACGTTAATTCTAGGCTTTAGTCATTTTACCAATTTAAAACCTTACCATTTCACCTAAAAAGTGTGTGTAAACATGTGAAGTTGTGAGGTTAGGTGTATTGTCATGTTTGGTATGAATAATGAGCTATAAAAATATGAGAAAGGATGGCCTAAAGTGTACTCGCCTCATTTTTAGGTGTGAGAAAGGGTTAGGCATAATTATGGGAATTGTTACCATAATGTTTAAATGGTAAGAAAAAGGCTAGAAATGAACCAAATGAGTTAAAAATGCTATTTTCTCATTATTCCCTTGCCTTGGCCGAATGGCTTGTATAATTTTCCCTAGAATGGCTAAATTTCTATGTTAATTGAAATAGCCTAAGGTGCCATTAAAATTGGCCTATGTTAAGTGACAAGAAGGAAAATGATGTAATGGTCAAGAATGAATAGTAAATAGCATGAAATTTTGCCATTGATAGCAAGATGTCTAAATTCATGTGAAGGTGACTGAATAGCATGAAAATGCTTAAATACAATTATAAATGCCAAATTTAAAGATTAAGGAGGAATGATCTGGTGAATACCTCCTGAGACCAAAATTATGAAGAGGAATGATCTGATGTATACCTCCATAGTAAGTTACCTTGTGGGGAATAATCTAATGTATACTCCCAAGGAATAAAATGCAGGAGGAATGATCTGGTGTAAACCTCCAAAGAACGTTATGATGTGGAAGGGAATGATCTGGTGTATACCTTTCCAAAGTAAAGCATTTTTTTGTGACCATAAGTTGTAATGTATGAATGTGACTTTTGTGAATATGATTAAGACATATAAGCATTGAAAGCTTGATTTCCATCCTATGAATGACATAATTTGTTGCGTATCTCATGTCTATAGATGCATACACACCAATTTCACATATCTCATACCCAAATGTCTATCTGAAAAGAGTTTGAAATTTTAATTGAATGTAGAGGTGTTTTTTATATTATTACAGTGGTATATATCAGCTATTTTAAATAAATTGGTTTGTTTAGCTACTGGGAATATATTTCTCATTGTTGTGCTGCTATGTATCAGATGCCTAGATATTGTCTTATAATGGAGATCAAATTGGCTATAATGGAAATTCCCCTTTTAGGAACTTTCACTATTATAAAGGATGTTTATGTTATATCTATCTTTGAATTCCCTATGGAGTAGCTAGGCACTTTAGTATGCATCTGTAGCCTTTTTTATTTTGAGGTCCTGAGGATATGTTCTTTTTGGATAGAATTAGGACTATTATTTTTGGCTATACATAGAGAGAAAAAGGGGCACTTACTAAAATGAAGATATATGAAGGATTTATTCATCCTCAGTATTTTGGAAAGGAGTTTGAGTAACAGGCTTGTTGTCTCCTTACTCCTTTGGATGGATACTTCATATATCCTAGTGAATGTATATCAAATGATGTAACAGATAGTTTGTATATATAATATATGAAAGTTTTATATATTCTGTTGGAATGTATGATATTTTATATTCCACTATGCTAAAGTATATTTACCTAAGCAAAAGAACCCAGACCTAATTGCATAATAAATTTTTGATGGTTTAATTATCGAGAAAATTAATGTAATTAAAAGCTAAGGATAATGTAATCACTTATCTAAATAAGCATTATGACATTGTTAAGATAAGATAAGGGGTGTTTCATAAGGCATACGCTAGCTCCTATTCTCGTGTATATTGAAGATAACACAAGGGAGGGGAAGAAAACTTGTGCCACATGCTTCCTCCTTCTTTCTTCCACTTTTCCCCACTACATGTATGCATGCATATTTTTATATTTGATGCAATCTCTCTCTTGTATGTTATCTAGCTAGCATTGCCAAGTGAATTAAGAGTGAAGTGTTGCACGTCCCTTCCCCCCACTCATCTCTTAGTTGTAGCGTATTGGGAAATAAATAAAAGGAAAAAAAGGAGGGAGGCTACACCCAAATACACGTGTGTATTTATATGTATATTTAATTTCTATACATTCCTTTCATTTCGCAAAGTTCCTAGCCATGTGGTTGTATATATATTTCAAAGCCACACTCCTCGCCTTTCCTCATTGCACATGTATGTACTTGTATTTTTAATTTGCTTTTCTCTCTTGGCCATTACGCTAGGCAAAAGGAAGAAAAATTAGGAATCAAATTAGACATCTCAATTTTGCTTGTCCCTTGTGACATTTATTACATCACGAAAGAAATTGCATCACATTTTATGGCTACTCATCACATTAATTAAGAAAGCATTTAATTGAAAACCAATTAAGAGAACATAGGGTGTTACACATCCTCTACTATACTCCTAGGATATTTGACTATTATGTTTGCCAATTGTATGCTCATCCTAGTAGGTGTTGGTTCACTCAGCCTAAGTTTATCAAACAAGCTAATTAGCATTGAGTTGATGCTTGCTCCCAAGTCGGCTAAGGAATCCTTGATCAGGAGTTCACCAATTACACAGGGCATGGTAAAACTTCCTGGGTCGCGTTTCTTTGTAGGTAACTTGTTTTGTAAAATGGCTAAGCATTCCTCGTTCAGGGTTACTAACCCAAGATCTTCTAATTTCCTTTTGTTGCTTAGAATCTTCTTTAAGAACTTTTCATAACAAGGCATCTGTGAAATGACTTCAACAAAAGGTAGATTGATCGTTATTTGTTTAAATAAATCTAAAAACTTACCAAACTATTGATTAATCTGTTCCTGCTTTAGTCTAACAGGATATAGAATGGGTGGTTGATATTCTGCCATAGGGCTTTTCTGCCTTTCACCATGAACTAGTTCTTTTGCCTCTTTATGTTTTTAATCTATCTATGTATTCAGCATCTTTTCATTATCCTTTGGTAAAGGTAAAGGCTTACTCAATTCCTTACCTGACCTCAGAGTGATAGCTTTGCATTGCTCTCTCAGATTAGATTCAGTAGTGCTCAAGAGCGTGCCTGGGTGTCTTTGAGTCAACATTTTAGACATTTGGCCTACTTGGTTTTCCAAATTTTGGATTAAGGCCCATTGATTTCTAAGATCTCTATCTATCTGTTGATGTCTATCCTCTAAAGCGGATATGAATTTAATTAGCAGTTCCTCAAGGTTGGGCTTCTTTTCTTGTCCTTGAGAGAACTGGGTTGGAGGATTTTAGTGAGGTTTCTGCTGGTGTAGCTTCTGAAATTCTAGTGGTCCATGATTATTATTTTTCCATCCAAAGTTTGGATGGTTCCTCCATCTAGGGTTGTATGTATTGTTATATGGGTTATTTTGTTGTCTTGAGGTAGTCCTTATATAATCTACCTATTCCAATTTAGTAGACCCATAGTTAGATGAATAAGAAGTTGAGGGATTTGCAAACATACTACCCGTATTGCAATTTGAATTGTAGTGTGGACCACCACAAAATTCACAGCTTAGCTATTTGATTGTATTGGCATATAGAGTTGGCCTATTTTCTTAGTCAGGAGCTCTACTTGAGCTACCAAAAGCGATGTGGCATCTGCTTGATGGGCTACTCCTTGTCATACTGTTCTTTCTCTAGAGGATTACCATTGGTAGTTATTCATGGCCATCTCCTCTATTAAATTTTGTGCCTGCTCTGCGGTTTTATTATTAAGAGCTTCTCCTACTGTTGCATCTACCATCTGCCTAGTGGTTGGGTAACATCTAAGCAGGTCTTTGTACCTCTCCCATGCATTGTACATGCTCTCATCATGCTTCTGCACAAAAGAAGAAATATTATTGCGCATCTTTGTAGTCTTAGCAGGAGGGAAGTACTTGTATAAAAATTTTTCTACCAACTCCCAAGTGGTGATAGAATTAGGCAGGAGGGATTGCAACCATCTTTTGGCCCTATCCCTTAAGGAAAATGGAAACAGCCTAAGCTTAATGGCATCATCAGTGGTTCCATTGATCTTAAAGGTGTCACATATCTCCAAAAAGTTGGCAATTTAATAATTAGGGTCCTCACTGGGCAAACCTCCAAACTGTACTATTTGTTGCACCATTTGGATGATATTTGGCTTAATTTCAAAATTATTGGCCGTTATGGTAGACTAACTAATGCATGTTTATGTCCCTTCTAATGAAGGTCTAGCAAAATCATACATTGTTCGATTACCATCATTATTGTTATTATTGGCCATCTCTTGTGGTGTATGAACAGGAATTTGAAGTGGCTCCTCCTCAATTTCACGTTAATGTGATCTCGAGTTAAGATATCGTTAAGGCTCAGAAAGAGGATTAGTCGGTTCAGGGTTTGTACTCGTGGTTATAAAATATTAGAGATAATTGATAAGTTAAAAATTGAAAGAAACAAAATTTAAAGAAAAATAACTAAACAAATTAAATGCTAAAATAAAAATAACAAATTAAAATAAAATGGCAAAAGTAGCAATTCCTAATTTCACTCTAGTTTTCACACAAATGTCTCCGGCAACAGCGCCAAAAACTTAATGTATGACCAATGATCCATATGTAGCCACACCTTAAGGCAGTGCACTTGTCAGTGTAGCCTAGCATAATGGTGAGTATCAAGGTCATATACCACAGGAATGGGAAAACCCAGAGTTACTACTTAATCATTGTTATCTAGCCTTGGAAGAATAATGATGGATATTTTTAATTAACTAAATCTAATTATCACTATCTTGACTTTGGAGGGAAAGTAAGGCAAGTGTTAAGATGGCAAATTATCAAGTTACTAGAAAAGCAAACCCGTTAGGGTCTTAGACTAGATGATATGTAAACCAGGGATAATGAGTTATGAAATTGATTATGCTACTTGTGTAAAACAAATCCAGATTTTTGGTTAGTTTCAATGGATTTCTAAAACCTATACCTTCTATTGGTTATTTGTGTCTAATGGTCAAGTTTAGATCAGCATTAGTGATTATTAGGAGTTCTTCCTTGTCCAAAAGTTGTCAACCTCTTGGTCCGAGCAAAGATTAACTATTCTCTCTAGTTAGTCTTCCAATTCCAAACATCATCGGTTAGAGTATTTGAGAGGAACCTAGATAGTTTCCTTACGACGTATTGTAATATGAAAACTTGATTAATCTTTAACTAGAGGAAGATCACACAAACTAATTTATAACTCAATCATATTCAAACCAAAATATCAACATAGTCTAAGAACCCCAATTGGGTTCTACCAATCTAGCTACTCATATTCATGAATAAAATAACAAGAAGCATAACAAGGGAAGAAGAATAGAATGAAAACAAAAACATCCTCATCTGTTAAGTTTTGGATGACTAGTTTTGATTATGAACTCTTTTCTTGATTATGCTTCTAGTTGTCTCTTGATGCCTCTAAATCTCTTACTTCAATTATTGATTGAATCTCCACGGCTTGTGACCTTTGTGGAGAGACAAGGGAATTGAAGTATTATGCTTCAAATATTAGCAAGGATTGTCACACTCCAAGCTACTCCAAGTGCTCTCAATTTTCCCCTCCTTAGATGCCTTCAAGTGATCCCTTTCTCTTCTTATGCCTTCTCCTATTTATAGACAAGGGAAGCACCACTCTAGGCTTCCACACGGCCATGTGGCAACCTAGAAAGTTTTATAGCCATGTGGTAGCCCATGTTGAGAGCATGGTTGTGTTGTAGGTTGTGTTCTAGAAGAAATCCATCTGTGATGTGATTTTGGCCATTTCTTGATTGGAGATTGTTGCTCTGGTCATGTACAGAGGTGCATAGGATGTCTTTGGCATGTGGAGAAGTGTGTTCTAGAAGTTTTAAGGTAGCATGGGTGTGTGGTAGGGTTTATTCTAGAAGACTTCATGTGTAGCCATGCTAAAAGGTGCATTTTGAGGTGCTTTGAGCCTTTAGACACTTGGTTTTGGTCCATTTTGCTTCAAAACTACTTTATGTAAAGACCCCCTAACACAGCATACACACTCATAGCGAAAACGTATGGGTTTTCCAAATAGTTATTCCCGATGTGGGAATGTCAGAGGATCGTTACTGGTTGAGCGTAACCCAAATAAACTTCCCGTTGTCCATTCAGATTCCGTTCAACCCTAATTCACATGCAGCTAAATTAATTATACATACACACATCATAAATTTCTCTGGAATGACATCTAACATCCATACATACAGCATACAATCATTCATATAAATTCTAACTTAAAATCGCCAATTTATAGCGATAAACCCTACCGCTGGCAGAGTTTCCTCTGTATTTCAAACATATCCATAATACAACAGTCACCTATTTTATACATATACAATCAATCCAATAACCACAACAAGCAGAACTTACAGAAAACTAATATACATCATCCTCAGTAAAAATATATACAATGACATTCAAGCCTAGACTAAGCTTCTCCTTCGTCTATCATCAAGTCATCGTCCAGCTAACGTCTAGGTTCCTGTCCCTGTCCCTGTTCATCTGAGTAAACAACCTGGTGAGATATAAAATCCTAGTAGCATAATTTACAGTTCAAAATATGGTTGAATACTCACGTGCTAAGATGCTGGGCATACTCCTCTTGAGTCTTGGAATAGACTAAGATATCATCGATGAATACCACTACAAACTGATCTAAATAAGGTCTGAAGATTCTGTTCATGTAATCTATAAAAACAGCGGGTGCATTCGTCAATCCAAACGGCATCACTAGAAACTCGTAGTGGCCGTATCTTGTTCTAAATGCTGTGTTGGAGATATCCTCCTCTCTAACCCTAATCTAGTGGTATCCTGATCTTAAGTCTATCTTAGAAAACACAGTCACGCCTTGCAACTGATCAAACAAGTCATTAATACGTGGTAATGGGTATTTATTCTTAATGGTCACCTTGTTTAATTGCTGATAATCAATACACAATCTCAAACTCCCGTCTTTCTTCTTTATGAATAAGATCGGAGCTCCCCATGGTGATACACTCGGCCTAATGAACCCCTTCTCCAACATATCTTCAATTTGGACCTATAATTCCCTTAATTCCGCTGGGGCCATATGATACGGAGTTATGGCTATTGGGCCCGCGCCCGGAATCAGGTCAATGGCGAACTCTATCTCCCTAGGTGGTGGCAGTTTACTCACTTCCAAAGGAAATACCTCTGGAAAGTCACTAGCAATTGAGATTTGGCTTAGCCTATCCTACAACTCTACCTCGGAGAGATTGAGCGACATATCACCTATCTCACAAGCCCTATCACTCCCTCGCACAGGCACGTTATCTAGGTAAGTGATTGTCCTCTCGGAACAATTCAACAAGACCCGATTCCTAGTCAACCAATCCATTCCCAAAATGATGTCGATCCCAGTTAATGGTATACACACTAGGTCCACAATGAACAAAGTATCTTCAATGGTTAAGGGGCAATTCAGGAATATTCATGGGGACATAGTGGCTTCTCCCAAAGGTGTGGATATGTATAGGTCACAGGGCAGGGTTTGAATAGGTAGTTTTATTCTCTCTACGCATGCATCAGCAATAAAGGAGTGCGTAGCACCCGAATCAAACAATACTATCAAAGAAAAATTATAGATTTTACCTCTACCCTGCATCAAGCCCGAAGACCTGTCGACATTGGCCGCATTCAAAGTAAACACTCTCCCTGGAGCCTGTGGTCTCCAGCTACCGGATGTCGGCTGGTTCTCGGTGGAAGGGCAGTATCTGGCCATATGTCCTGTACCTCCACACCTGTAACACTGAAGTGGAGTTTGATGCCAGAAGGGATGATTCGGATGTCTGGTGCCACACTTCAGAAAGGGAGTATTATCAGGTCGCCTTCCACTGCTACTAGAAGCCCCTGGTTGCGGTTTAAACATACCGCTTCTCATATTAAGATTTCTAGGTGCTGGTTTAGGCCGATTCCTTGTTCTCTGTGTCATATTCTGAGCTTTTCTCTGCTTCAGATTTTTGCTTAAGATTTGGTACTTGTTTACCAGCGTGGCGAAGTCTCAAATCTCCAGGGTTGCTAGCTGAGTCTTCATAGGTAAGTCTAGGCCTTCTTCTAATTTCTTGGCTTTCCAGGCCTCATCATAATGCATTCGCAGGTAGGTAGAGTATCGTGATAATTATTTAAATTGTTTCAAGTACTCCTCAAATGGCCTGCCTCCTTGTGTGAGCTTCAGGAACTGTGCTTCTTTTGATTGTTTTACGCTCTCAGGGATGTACTGGTCCATAAAAACTCTCTTGAAAGACTCCCAGGTAAGTGGAATGCCTTTGCTTTCCATCAGTTGCTGGGCATCTGTCCACTAAAGTTTTGCTTCGCCTTTCAACATGTATGTTGCATATGTAACCTTCTGCTCGTCGTTACACTGCAACAGTATGAAAATCTTTTCAATATCTTTCACCCAGGCTTCTACAACAGCGGGATCAGAGGCACCTGTAAATGGAGATGGACCTGCTCTCTGAAACTCGATCCATCCCTGATACAATGGGTTAGCATGCTGGGTGGCTCCGTCATTTCTAGTCTGTCTATCTTCCTGCTACTGTCTCATCACATTATCACTGGTAGTGGCTTGATCTCTCATCGCATCAGCCATCATATGAATAGATTCCATCATATCACGCATGTCGACGTCAGTCTCGATGCTTCCACTACCTGAAGCACCCTGGTTCCTGTGCCTTGGCCTTCCTCTAGGCCTGCGAGTGGCATCCCTGCTAGATTCTGCCATATTTATCTGACACAGAAGCAAACAGATCAGTTTATACAACAACAGTTAACAGAAGGACATTAAATTCATTCCGTTACTTATCGGTTCAAGATTAGGTCCTAACATTCCAGAGTTAAATCAATCAAAACCCTAAAGCTGCAAGCCCGAAGATTCACAATCCTTACCCCAATAAACCAGACAATTTGACAAACCGGGCTCTGATACCATAATTGTAAAGACCCCCTAATACAGCATACACACTCATAGCAGAAACGTATGGGTTTTCCAAATAGTTATTCTCGATGTGGGAATGTCAGGGGATCGTTACTGGTTGAGCGTAACCCAAATATACTTCCCGTTGTCCATTCAGATTTCGTTCAACCTTAATTCACATGCAGCTAAATTAATTATACATACACACATCATAAATTTCTCTGGAATGACATCTAACATCCATACATACGGCATACAATCATTCATATAAATTCCAACTTAAAATCGCCAATTTACAGCGGTAAACCCTACCAAAAATTCGGCAGAGTTTCCTCTGTATTTCAAACATATCCATAATACAATAGTCACCTGTTTTATACATATAAAGTCAATCCAATAACCACAACAGGAAAAACTTACAAAAAACTAATATACATGATCCTCAGTAAAAATATATACAATGACATTCAAGCCTAGACTAAGCTTCTCCTTCGTCTATCATCAAGTCATCGTCCAGCTAACGTCTAGGTTCCTGTCCTTGTCCCTATTCATCTGAGTAAACAACCTGGTGAGATATAAAATCCCAGTAGAATAATTTACAGTTCAAAATATGGTTGAATACTCAGCGGTGCGAGCACCGAAAACATCTTCCCGAAATCAGTTCAAAATCAGTGAAATACCTTATCTTTAAAATCATTTTATCACATGGAAATTGCGGCAGATAATCATAATCATAAAAATCCATTTCTTTGAAAATCAATAATCAAAATAAGGTAAAATCCCATGGCCGGTGTATCTAAATCCATCTAGGCCACAAGCCCTCTGTGACCGAATCTAAAATTGTCATCTAATTGCACGTCATCTATAGAGATTACCTCTCTTTTCGTTGGGTGTGATCCGTAACACCAATCACCCAAATCTCGCCTATTTTGTGAGTGTGATCCGTAACACCAATCACTCACTCAAGGACCAGGTGAGAATCAACATCTAGGGCGTTCCCTAGCATGTGCACATACGCTAATTCTCATCCTCATACAGTCTATTTGAACTCACATGCTCACGGTCGGCTATTCCTTAGGGTTCTAGGGTATTACGCCTAAATCACAACGTTTCCCTGTGTATGCTATCCCCCCTTATACTCCTTAAACCTTTCTTAGGGTCGTCCTGATTTATCGCGTGATCCCTAACGCAGCACAGGCTAAATCTGGTAAAAATAATGTCAATTAAAACTCCCTATACTCGGGATACTTAACGGTCGTCCTATACCGGCTATCAAGTACCCTACCCTAAGTAAATCTATCCTAAGGGCATCTAAACTCGATAAACAAAGCGTCTAACATGCAATTAGGATATCCAGCACACAGACATGCAATTTATTCCATCAAAAGTAGCACGTAAATCCATGCAATTAAATCTAATCTTCCAGGTAATCACTAGGTCAAATCTAAGACTCGGGAAGCATAAATCATCCTACCTGGTCTCCTGTCACTCCAAATCGATTCGAAACTTCACAAAATCCTGATTTTTGAGCCAATTAAATTCCATGGACATTTAAATGAATATTCAAGCTCGTCACGTCATCCGTTTAACAATTCTAAGTCCGATTATCCTAATTTCTAGGCCAAATTATTTCCTAATGACGTTCGGCAGCTAATTCATTCATAATTCATTAGATTTTGGGAAATCGAACCTTACCAGTGTTGTCAGATGGTGGAAATCTGTCCTAGGGTTGTCTCAGTTTCTCCCGGTGTATGTCAAAATTCTCCAGCACGGCGGCGTATGGCGGAGGGGTGTGATTTACCTCAAAATTTACACCACGGTGAAGCCCGCAAGACGAGAAGTCCGAATATGGTGGTGGTGCGGCAGTTCACAGCCGTTTGGATGGAATTTTTTGGCCACGAAGAACAACGCACGACAGATGGAAAAAGCCTCGATCCGAGTGCGTCGGACCTCTATTTGACGTCAGCGAGCTGGTGGAGGAAACTGGCAGCTCAGGCTACACAATGGTAGGAGCGGTGACGGCCAACAGTGGCAGACGGCGGCGATCTCAGCTGGCGAAGTTTTCACACGATAGAGGAAGAAAATGCCATTTTTTGACAGCGCTGGCGGCCGTTGGCGGCCGTGGGTGGTGAGGGTTGTCGGTTGGTATGCCTGGTGGTGGTTCACCGTAGCTCTGGTGGCGGCGCGCAGTGGAGGAAGGAGGAGAGAGAAGAGAGAGAACGTGAGGTGAGGAGAAAGAGAGAATTGATGGAAATGGAGGGATTTTAGGAAATTTAAAGCTTCCTGGGGCGATTCTGAATTTTTTCGGATCACCCGGGGAAACTTCAGGACATCGGCTTCCTTCCAGACGTGGGCACGAGTTTCCATGCAATGATTTTGGCCTCTGTTTGTGGAATTGACTCACGAAACATCGTCTGTCAGTTCCTGATTACCGGATTGCGTTTCTTTCCATTCGCTTGTGTTTCTGACTTCGAACGACCTTCCTTTTTAAATCATCATCCTTGAAAGTTATGCCAGGCTTCGGTTACTTGAATTTATTGTGAAAATTGGGTTTTATCTTTTAAAAATGATTTCGATTGTTACACTTTATACCTGGGAAAAGCTTTGATAACATGAAAACAAGTGGAGACATGGGTAATTATACATAAAACACATAAAATATAATCCCAAAGTAAGTGAAATTTAGAAAATAAATATGCATAATTATGTGTTTATCAGATTTCTTTGAAAATGACATTCAGAAACTCATTTACAATAGGGATAGTATTGATCTTACAATGAATCTCAACCTTAGAATAACACAGAAAGCGCTTCCTTTGATTCTTTTCCCTAATACCCTTATTCACTGGTAAGGTATCTAGAAAAGTCACAGACTTCTATGAAAAATCCAAGATTACATTGTTTAAGGACAACTATTTTATCCTAAGAATAATGTCCAAATCAACCAAAGGTAAGCAAACAAGATCAACAATAAAAGATATGTTCTCAAGAACAATTGGGCAATTTAAGTAGGCTAAAAAATTCAAAACCTGCTCTCCTGTCGGATTAGAAATAGATAACTGATAAGGTAAGCTAGACACAGGTAAGTTTAATCTCTCCACACATTCCAATGAAATGAAAGAGTGGGTAGCGCCAGAATCAAACAGTACAATTAAGGATACACAATTGATTAAACATTTACCTTTCATTAAATCATCTAACTGGGTCACTTCTTTACCTTTGAGGGTATAGATTCTTCTAGTAATGGGAGGTCTAGTGGTGTCAACCTGCTTCTTCCACTCTGGGCAATCCTTACAAAAATGTCCTTATTTTCCACATTGGTAACAAATGCTTTTTTGCATTTGTTGGACTTTACAAGGTCTACCATGACTATTTTCGCACTTTGGACATACATTGGGCATTGCCTACCTCAAAATTGGCCTCTTCCCTTTCTGACTTCCATCAAATTTGTTGTCCCTTCTTCTGAAAGATTCAAACTGTTTCATTTTTAGGAATTTAGTTCTTTGTTTCTCTTTTTTAGCCTCTGCCAGATTTTTAGTGACTATGCAACACTTATTTACTAGTGTGGCATAATTCCTTATCTCCATTGGAGCAACTATACTTTTTAATTCTGGGCTCAATCTAGCCTCCAAATGCATTTCTTTCCAGTTCTCATCTAGCTGAAGCTTCAAATATGAAGAGAATTTGGACAACTCTTCAAATTTAGCAAGATAATCTTCAAAAATCCTTCTACCCGATTTGAGCTACATAAATTCTATTTCTTTTTCATTTCTTACATTTTGAGGAAACTACTTCTCCAAAAATACCCTCTTAAATGACTCCCAGGTAATCTAAATTTCCTGAGCCTTCATTAACTACTTGGCTCCTCTCCACCAATGTTTAGCCTCTCCAGTCAGCATGTATGTGGAAAACAAAACCTTTTAAGCATCAGTGCTCCCAAGGACCGTAAAAAATTTCTCGATCTCCATCAATCATCGCTCGGCTATCTTGGGATTGAACTCACCTTTAAAGGAAGTAGGGTTTGATTTATGGAACTCTGACCATTCCTAATAGGCTGGATTTCCTAATTTTCCTCTAATAAGGTTTGGATTAGGGTGGTTATTATTCTCATTTCCTTGAAACTATCGAAGGACTTAGGTAGTAGCTGCAACTTATTCCCTTATAGCCTCAGTTATTCCCATCATGGTTTACATCATTCTATTCATACTATTCTCACATTCCTTCTCCTTTCAAGTATTCTTCCTAGGTGGGGCTATAGTTTACTTTACAAAATAAACATTACCAAGGTGACTAGTCTTTATAACATAATATTTATAAGAGATCATATGGCACTAACTGGAAACACTGTCTACTCAAATCTAGCACTATATTCCTCAAGTTAAGCATAATAAAGTTAGTTAACTGCCTAGGCTTAATTAACTAGCCCATATTATTCCCTATCCTGAGGAATCTACCCTTCAATACCGAGTTAGTATTCAGCTAGCCGTGGCAGCCATGCTCTAATACCAACTCAGTGCAACACCCTCAATCCTATGGTTCCTTTTAGTTACTTAAATAATATAGTACAATATACTACAGGATTGGTGAGTTACTACTACCTCTACCCGAGTAAATTTTAACTTTTACCAAGTTAAATAATTAATTGCTATTGATTTAGGATTTCTACACTCGAGTTCTCATACATAACACAACAAAATTAATTGAAATAAAATATATATAGGTATATGCATTCACATTCATAATACATATATAATTCCTTTACATTATCATATTAGCTTACACAAGACATATACATATAGATTTGTAAGACTATTAACCATTAGTCATTTAAGGTAGGGAGGCAACATCTCTGCCACTCATACCGATTTTACAAAACTCCTACTAGTGGATAACAATGACATCTCACATATTCCAATACATATATTGTAACCCCCCAATCCTATAGTTCCTTATAATTACTTAAATAATATAATATTTATAATATACTATAAGTTTGGTGAATTACTACTACCTCTACCTGAGTCAAATTTTAACTTTTTACTGAGTTAAATTATTAAGTGCCATTATTTTGGGTTGCTACACTCAAGTTCTCACACGTTATGCAGCAGAAAGAATTTAATTAAAACATATATATACTCATTAACAGACATGATTAGCTATATACACATCAGTTATCTATCAAGACATATACCTATAGATATACGAGTTTTCAAAATTAGTTAATCAAGGTAAGGAGGCAATAATCTTGCCACTCATATCCCTTTTCCTTACATATCCTTATACATATATGCCTTCATGTTTTATTGCCTCAAAATATTTATCTACATGCCTAAAATATTCAAAATATCATCCCCCGTCTTTTCAAAGTACTGGGGGAACTTCTACAATTATAAGTACCCAAAATTCCTTAATAATAGGAAAACATCCCAAAAAATGTATTTCCACATCCTCCACATCTATCTCCAAAAGCACCTGGTACCTAGGCATCTAATACAAACCAGTACTTTTTCCATGAGAATAAATCTCAGTAGCAGTAACAACCTATTTACAAGACCGCTAGTTTGTACCACCGTACTCATACGAAAAATATACTACATTCTTTTATTATTATACAGTAATCATGTCTATTGGGTTACCATGCATGAATATAATCACATATCATACTTATAAATGCATGCACGATTCATTACATACCCATCATGTAATATCCTCAATTCTATGATATCAGGTATGTCTTAGAATCCTATACTCAATATTTTTATGCTTGAAAAATAGTCCAAGAATCATTTTATATTTCCTTGAACAAAGGAGGGACTAAACTGAAAGGAAATGCTTAGCGACTAAAATGAAAGGAAATTTGTTTCACAAATTATCCTAATAGTAAGCACGTAAATTGAGGGAAAAAATGGTCAAATTTTATCTAAAAATAAGAATAAAATATTTATTTATTAGATAAAATGGCTAATTTTTATCTAGAAAATTATGAAATTTCCTCTAGAATATTTTTCAAAAAAAAAATTTTTAGTTTGGCACTTAAGAGGGGTAAAATGATCATTTTACCATGGAGGGAAAAATGGTAATTTTGACACCAAGGGTTAAAAGGTAATTTTATCACAAGGATAAGGGGAATTTCACCTAAAGAAACACTTTTAAAATCCCTAAAATACCCTTGCATGTCAAGGTTTCAAGAAGGAAAAAGTAAAGGGTATTTTGGTTATTTGCCACCAAGGGCAAAATGGTCATATTAGCCATTTAAAATAAGTCTCACTTCTTCTTCTCCTCCTTAGCAAAGACAAGGTGAAGGCTTTTAGAAGGGAGAAAAACCATAGGCTTCATAAGGGAGAAAAGGGAGACGAAGGCAAGGAAATTTCAAGCTTTATCCACCAAAAATTATAAATCAAGGTAGCTTAGCATTCTTCCATCACTTATTTCATGTTTTTAATGGATTTTCCAAGCTTTTGAGATTTTCATGGCTGAATGAACAGTACATGAATAGTGATGTTCTTAAGTTTACATTCTTAAATTTTCAAAATTTCTATGGATTAATGCTTAGAAAGTAGTATGGAGTTGTTTGTGATGGTTAATTTCAATTATGAAAGTGTTTATGTTCATTTCCCAATTCTTGTTTCATTTGCCCTAAAACTCCCAAATTCATGAATGTCATGCTAAATTGTTTGTTTTGCCTTGATTTTTATGGATATATGGTGATTGATGGTTTATAGATGACGAAAATGGGATTAAAGGAATGATTATATGAAAAATGATGATTTTTGCACAAAATTCCTCTTTAGGCCATGGCTAGCAAAATGAGATTTGGAAAATTGTTTGAAAAATTTTAAAGTAGCTTATTAGTAATTCAAGTTATGGCCAATGGAGGGTAGAATAAGTGTCAATTGGTTGAAATGCCCAATTTTTCCTAAAAATCCCATCTTGACTGAGAGTATGCATGTTTTTGGTAAAGGAAATGTGCTGAAGTTTCTATGTGTGTGTCTTGGTTGAAGCAAGATTAATTGGCAATTATTTTTTATGCAAAATGATCCCATTAAATTCTATGTAGCCTACTTGACCAATTTTATGACATGGAAATATTTATGGAAAAATTTTGTACACAAATGTAATGAAATTGGTCAAAGTATACAAAGGAAATAATATGACATTGCAATTAAATTTTAATGAATATTTTGTGCAATCTTGTCAATTCTAGCAATTTGTGTGCATGCTTAAGTGTGGGGAGACAATGATTATACACACCTTGGGCATTTATAATTAGGTGAGAAAGGGGGAAAATAGAATAATAAGTAGGAAATGGAAAAGGTTCACCTTTGAAACCCTTTAAATGCAATAAAATGTGAAAAAGGGAATTTAGTGTAAATAGGAAGGAAAAGTAATTTATTTTGATTATTATATGGCAAGAGTGACAAATAGAAATTTTTTAAGTAAGAAAATCTTAAATTTCTTAAGGATTCTTCTTGACCAAGAATGAACCTTCCTTTTTATACAAATTCAAGAATGGAATTGTTATTGAGATTTAAAGGTTTTCTTTTTAGAAAGTGAGAATGATAGTATCATCATGAATTAGGAAAGAATAGGATTGATTTATGACATAGATAAGGAAAAACATAGCATGGTATTGGAAAACATTGAATGGAAGGAAAATATTTGAATGTTCAATAAATAGAAACATAGAGGAAGTGATTCCAATATATGTTCTAAGGTAGATAGGCTTATAACCGAATGACCAATTGTCGATATGGGACAGTCGTTGGGCATTCTATGGTTGTTTCATAAATTTGGATGGTGAAACATCCGCTTGGAATGAAAGAATTTCGAAAACACTGTGATGATTGCGAATTCTAAGTTAGTGTAACCTAGATGGCCAATTGAAAAGGGGACATTTACTTAGAATTTGGCAAAATTATGGAATTAAGCCTAATCATCCTAGTTGATATATATAGGAAATAGCATACTGGGAAATGATCCATGATGTAAGTTGTGGTGATCTATGGCATCATGAACCGCCCATAAAGTAGTGAGAAGATGGTCTATGTGAAAAATAGTGATTTCATGAGCTTAGTTTGACTGAACCCTAAGAGAAATTCCCACTTAGATCTGTCTTTATGACATGATCACTGAATGTGAATGGGTACTCAAATCCACTGAGGGACGCCTCAGATTTACCAGTAGCAGAATTGTCACACACTTGATAGAGGGGCTATCTTATTCATGCACACTGTAGTATGTGAAGTAATTTATACTTTTGATACTCTTGTGTCTCTCTGAATTGATAATATGGCTTTTAGCCAAATATAAATGTTTATTTTCCTTCTAATTAATACAGTTTTTTGTGAATGGTAAGTGTTGTTTCTCCTAAATTATCTATGGTTGAATGGAAATTTAATGAATGTACTTTCTTAATTATGGTACTAGACGATATACGGTGAACTATGAATGTGACTGAAATTTATACTATTTTTATTTTACAACTGATATATTACAGATATACCTCATAAACTTTATCCTATACATTTGACTGGTTTATTTATAACATTTCCTAGAAATAATGTAATTTAAGAATAAAGAATGAAAACTATATTCCGTACTTATACAATGTTACATACCATAGTTCAGAAATGAAATGTGGAATGCGTAGCTGCTGAAAAATTATTTTCTCATTATTTTCTGGTATGTATTAGATGACTAGGACCATTATGGTACTACAGGACAGAAGGAATTAGCTATCCATTCCAAGAAATAGAATAATATATATTATGTTTGAGATATATATAAGTATATGGATATGTAAAGCATACATATAAAATTTATGAAAAATAGTTGAAACAGGTTTGAGTGGCAAGTTTGTTGCCTCCTTACCCTATGAAAATAGGAAAATTACATATATCCTATAGTATATGTAACAACGTTGTAACTTTGAACTGGATTAAATGTATGTAAAGAAAAAGTTCAAATTTATCCTAAATTTTTATGGATTGTGATGTATGATTAGTATATTTACTGTATTAATGATGGAATGTGATCCTGAGTAAGGATTCGAATCTAATTAAATGTATACTATAAATGAATATTTATAGAACTCAAGTAAGATATAAAGGACATAAGTGTATATAACACACCAGTCTCATAAGAAAACAATTTTTCAATAAATAACATTCTAAATATGGCTATGAAATTGGGGTGTTATACATCACACAGGATATTGATATACATATAATCAGATTATACTAGTAACATAATCAATTTCACATATAAAGCAATAAGGAAGTAGAGCATATCATAATGGCCCTAGCCAGAACATTATCATAACAAGAGAAATCAGGAGTGTTGCCAAGCGAATAACTCCATTTATTAAATCAACACTCATATGTGAATTTTCTTATGGCTCTTGACCAACTGCAGTTTTCAGCTTCTAAGCAATATCAATGTACTATCTAGAGCATCCCCCAATGGATTAAAGTACACAATCTGTAACATCCGCTCCTAATACTTGCATTTTATGATAACGTTGTTATTATTGTTATGGTTAGTGTTAATTGTGGAGGGTTAAGGATCATTGATTAAGGAGTTAGAATGAACATTTTTATCATTATATTATCGCTTTTGTGATAAAAGAATGAAATTAGAAATTTAGCAAAGAAGGGTAAAATAGTAATTTTACCATAAGCAGAAAAAAATTAGTTTAATTCTTTTATTTCATGAAGTTATGTCAAAGGACTCTTATTATTTTCATTTAATAGAGAAGAAAAATCTAGTTATGGAAGAAATTACTTACATTTATGTTGAAAGACAATTTTCCCTAAAAAGGATAAAATTGTAATTTCACACTATGGTTATGATAGCAATTTTATATGATGTGAGAAAAATTTAGTTTTAACCTTAAATATTCTATGAAGGTGGGAACTAGAAATCCTTACTCATTCTTGATCAAAAGAAGAAAGAAAGAGAGTGAAATGATAGTTTTGAAATAAAGGGCAAAAAGGTAATTTTTCCTTAGGGGAAAAATTGTAATTTTGCTAAAATAAGAGTAAATTAGTAATTCATGAAAATAAGCCTTATGAAATTTTACTTAAGTGATTTTTACTCCTTGAAATCAAAAAGAGTGAAAAATGGAGCAAAAATGGCCAATTTGGACTTAATGGCAAAAAGGCACTTTTCTTAGGGACTAAAATGCAATTTTCAAAAATTTGAGGGACCACTATGAAATTTAAAAATTCTTGAAGGGCAGAATAGTCCCAGCCCATGGAAGTTTCATTAAATTACAATTGCAAGGAGAGACAATTCCATTGTTAAAAAAAAGAAAAGAAAAAGGATGAAATAGACAATTTAGCAAGAATGGCATTTTTGTAAATAATTCAAACCTTAAATTCAGCCTTCTTCTTCTCCCACATACTAGAAGTATCGTGAAAGGTGGAGAGGAAGAGGAAGAGGCTGAATTGCATATCTACCTTGGAGAAGAAGAAGCTTTCATCAAAATAACTAGGAAATCACACATATAGTAGCTTTTCAAGGTAGATAAACAATCCTATGCCATTATTTTCATGTTTTATGGTATGCTTATGGTGTTTCCAAATTTGTAAGAATGATGGCTATTTCTCTCTCTACATGTTTATGGTGGATTTGCATGCTTGGATGTGAAATATGTTGGAAACAACTTGTGGTTATCTATAGACATGTAGGAAAGCATGGAAACTCATGAAATAGTAAATTTTCATGGATGGAACTTGATCTTGCCAAACCCTAACTTGTGTTAAGGCTGAGTTTGTGTTTGTAAGAGTGAGAAAATGGTGTTTTTGCATAGTTTTTGCATGAATGTCATTGTATTGTAAGCAAAGTGATGAAACAACTCCATTTTTCTTGTTTTCTCACCTTGGCCAAATTGCTAGGGCTATAATGGTGCTGGATTTTGGCAAAATTTTAGGCTAGAAAGTGTGCTATAAAGAGTGAGAAAATGGTAAGAGAGAGAAAGTCTAATTAGATTAATGTTTAGACATTTTTCTCATTTTCTAGTTTCACCATAAACTATGAGAATGTGATATACCTATTTTGGCCGAATGAGTTCATATGATTCGTGCTAAAATTTTTGGTTGTAAATGGTTAGAAAGCCTTGTAAAGGTTATCATAAGTAAAGAGGAGAGAGAAATTTATGGTAAATTTTATGCTTTAGTAATTTGTCCAATTTGAAGCCTTACCATTTCACCTTAAAAGTGTGCACAAAAATGTAAAGTTGTGGAATAGATGTATTGCCATCATTGATATGAACAATGAGTTAGAAAAGTATGAAAAAGGATGGCTTAAAGTGCACTTACACAATTTTGAGGTGTGAGAAAGTGTTAGCCATAATTATTGGAATTGTTGCCAAAATGTTTAAATGGTGAGAATGATGTTAGAAAGGAATCAAATGAGTTAGAAATGCCATGTTCCCATGATTTACTTGCCTTGGCCAAATGCAATATAGCATTTTCCCTAGAATGGCCAATCTTATATGTCAATTAGAAGTGGCTTGAGGTACCATCCAAATAGGCCTATGTTATGTGAAAAAAGGAAAAATGATGTAATGGTTAAGAATGAATGGTAATAATGTACACTTTTGCCATTGATTGAAAAATGTCCAAGATTATGTGAATAGAAATAAATAGCATAAAAAGACCTAATGTAATAACCATAACTAGTTTTAAAAGATAAAAAGCAAAAATTGATGCTAATTCCATTTAATCTGAGTCTGGCACTACTTTCGACGTCGATGATTGAACTCAGAAAGCAATTTGAATTCAGAAACACAATCGAGTGAAAAAAAACGCGATCCGGCGATTAGGAAATGACAGATGAAGTTTCGTACTTCAATTCCACAGAAGAAGGCTAAAATCACTGCATGGGAACTCGTGCCAACGTCTGGATGGAAGCTGATATCCCGAAGTTTCCCTAAGTAACATGAGAAATGTTATGCAAAAAATAAAAATACAAGTATTATGAAATAATGAATTTGCTTTGAATGTTTATCCTATACTCTTATGACTTTGACGAATTTATTTGATTTATGAGAAAAAAGTGAAAGGTAAATTTTCCCATATGATTGATGATGTTTAAAGTATGAAATTTTAATTCACATGTATATTATTATAACCAAAGGAGAGAGGTTTTCTATACCCAAAAGGGTGCAGCTAAACTTTCAACTATTTTGTGAAAATTTAAATTGTAAATTACTCTACTGGGATAATTATATCTCATTAAGTTATTTGTTCAGATGATCAATGTAACACCCCCATTAGCCTGTGGTTCCTTTTAAGTGTTTAAAGGTATAATGTATATAATTATCATAATAATAGTGTGTTATTATCACTTCTACCCAAGTAAATTTTAAAATTTTTACCAAGTTGATTAATTGAGTGCCATTTGGGTTGGTCTATACTCTCGGGTTCTCTCAACATCGCAGCAGAATAAATATATATATATATATATATATAGAATACACCTGGATTAACTATACATAAACATGCATTCTTAATTAAATATGATAATTAACTATTGGACATAGATACAACAATCCTGCCACTCATGACACTATAATTTCATTTAAGCATCCCTTCATTTACATCTATGTATAACTAGGCTATACAAGATGGATCATTATTAGCCTTTCCAAAAATATCATGAAAGCTAATGCAAATTGTAACACCCCTTAATTTCAATTAGCTTAAATTACTGTTCTTTAATTAATTGGATACAATTGCTTGTGGGATTTTGGTATTTAAATTAAATATGCTCTCAATTTGTAAGATATTTGATTTAGATTACCTCTCCATTTTAGCCAAATTTAAGTGTTTAATTTAATTCTTTTTCCCTTCACCTAGCCTAATTACCAAGGAGAAAAGCAAATGAAATACCCATATATATATATACATCACGTGGCCAAGACAAAAAGGGGGAAGAAAGAAGAATAAAGCGTTGAAAAAAAAATGTATACATAGGTATGTATATGTGTGATACATAAATATAAGTATGCATGGGTGAGTCTTGCATGCAAGGGAGGGTTTCACGTGCACTAGGAAGGAAAGCAAATACATGTTCCTTGTGTGGGACCAAAGGACAATAGGAAGGAGGATGGGAATTAATTTTATATGCATGCTACAAGTAAAACAATGGTGCAGAATTTTTAATATACATGAAGATTTCAAGGGATGCATGGCAATAAAGACACGTGCAATTGGCAGAATTAGGACGAAAATTTTTTTGTGTGATTGCATGCATGGTTTACATGAAGTGAGTAAGGACAAGTACACAAGGGATGCAACAGTGAAATACATATACACATAAGGTGGAGTAAAAAAGAAGCAAGAGTATAAAAGTCTAAAACACACATGGAAGTTAGATAAACTAGTAAAGAGAGAAGTGCAACATTTTTTTTATTTAAATATGCATGGAGAAAAGAAAATAAATAAAATACTTTGGATGCACAAGTTGGCCTTGCTTGATGGAGAGGGAGAGAGTTGAAAAAGGGCTAAGCTTCACGTGATGGATAAATTGAACTTGGAAGGAGAAATGAGGAAGGATTTCATGTGAAGGAAGGATGGAGTGCAGCATTCTTGAAGGCTGAATGGAAATTAAAATAGAAGAGGAAAGGGAGATGGAGTAATTTATGGGGAAAAGGTGACTTGCACGAAAAGAAAAGTATACTAGCAATTACACTTAGTGCAAAAATTTGTGTGAGGAAAATGAGCTTGTGTGTGCAACAAGAAACATTATAAAAAATAAAAAGGGAAAAGGTGTAGAATTTTCTTGCACCTACACGCCAAAGACAAGGAAAAAAGGGAAGAAAGAAAAGGGAAGAGTGCAACATCCTTTAACCGAGTACAAAGTGAAATGAAAGAGAGAATTGGGAATTTTATATGCACACACACTCACCCCACAAGACAAGGAAAAGGAAAGAGGAAACAAGTGCAGCATGACTTTAGGAATAAGTAAATCAAAGTTGGCAAGAAGGAAAGAAAGGGTAGCGTGTAAGTAAGGGAAAAGAAATGGAAAAAAATTTATCCATGCCATGCCACTTAAGCAAGAGGCAAAAAGAGTGGTAATTCCATTTTCATGCATGCAACACACCCACACGTGAAAAGAGAGAAAAAGAGAAAAAGAAAAGAAGAGAGAAAGAAAAGAGACAGGGAGGATGTGAGTTTGAGAGAAACACCAAAATTTTGAAGAGGAAGAAGTGAAGGGATCAAAAAGGAAGCCAAGGAATCAAAGGAATAAGGAGGAAGCAAGGAGAAGTCAAAGGAAAGATCAAGCTAAAGTCCATTCTAGTCATCATCAAGGTAGGTTAACAATTCTTTGAGATTTTGTTCCATGCTTTAGTTTATGCAACCAACATGTTTTACAAGCCTTCTATGGAACATAATTGTCTCCCTACATTCTTGACAATATGTATGTATGTTGAACGCTAAGCATGTGTGGTTAGTTGGAATGTTGTGGATGAGATGGCGTTCATATTTTTGTTGGAAAAAGAATTAGGGTTAGATGGTGTTAAATTCATGGTGATCATAAAGGAGAGAAACCCTACCATTTAAGGGTGTTAGTAAGGAATGAAAGAAGGAAATTGATTTGTTAATTTAACCAATCTCTCTAGGCCAAGTCCATGAATTTTATCCTTGGAATTTATAAGCTATGCACCATGATATTGATTCAAAATATGGGAATTTATTTTTGAAGTCATAAGAGAAGATATTATGATAATTGCAAGAAAAGAAAATATTTTCAAAATGATAGAATTTTTATAAGAAATAGATATTATAATTTATTTCTAAGGAAAGAGAAATTATCCTTGAAATATTGGAATTTTCCATAAGAAATGTACATTAGAATTTATTTTCAATGAGGGAGAAATTATTCTTAAAATATTAGAATTTTCTTGAGAAATGTACATGAGAATTTATTTCCAATAAAGAAAAATTTATTCTTGAAATATTAGAATTTTTCATAAGGAGTATACATTTGAATTTAATTCTAAGGGAGGAGAAATTATCCTTGAAATATTGGAATTTTCCATAACAAATGTACATAAGAATTTATTTCCAATAAAGGAGAAATTATTCTTGAAATATTAGAATTTTTCATAAGAAATGTGCATTTACATTAATTTACAAGAAAGGTGAAATTATCCTTGAAATTAATAGAATTTTCAAAAATGAAGTACATTAATAATAATTCCCAAGAAAGAGGAATTTTATCCTTGAAGATGTTGGAATTTTAAAAAAGGATACACTAGTAATAATTTTCAAGAAAAAGAAAATTTCCCTTGATAATTGATAAAGAATTTTTAAGGTGGCCAAGTGTCCACATGTGCCCAAGTGTTCACAATGACCCTAGGAAGGTGGCCAAGTATCCAAATAGTGCCCAAGTGTGCACAATGACCCTAGGAAGGTGGCCAAGTGTCCACATAGTGCCCAAGCATGCACAATGAACCTAGAAAGGTGGCCAAGTGTCCACAAGTGTCCGAGTGTGCACAAGAGGTTTTATAAAGGTGGCTAAGTGTCCACCAGTACCCAAGTGTGCACAAGAGATTTTTAAAGGTGGCCAAGTGTCCACAAGTGCCCAAGTGTGCATAAGAGATTTTATAAAGGTGGCCAAGTGTCCACATAGTGCCTAAGTGTGCATAACTCTTATATAAAAATAAATTTTAAGAATGATAAGCTGAAATGGTTTGTTAATTTTATGATAATGTGTTTGATAGCAGCAAATATGTTTTACTTGAAAAGAATATTATCACATTGACATTTAAATTGATCATATATTGCTTGCCAATTTATAAATTGTGCTATATTTTATTTTATTTTCAAGAATGTAGAATTAAATGTTTTGGTGCTTGCACCCTAATACATATTAGTCAATTTTAAACCCGAATTGTTAAGCTACTGGGAAACTTGTGTTTCTCATTACATGCTAATATGTATTAGATGCGGACGCTTAGCAGGGCCATGAGATAGAAGTTCTTTTTGGGTTAAAGAAAATTTTTGTAACCCCTATTTTGGGTCCAAGTCTGAATATAAGTAGTTTAGAATTAGGACTATTCTTTTGGCAGTAAAAGGGATATGTGAAGGACCAGTCCATCCTTAGTAATTTGTAAAGGGATCTGAGTGACAGGATTGTTGTCTCCTGAATCCTGACAGATGGGTACTTCATATATCCTGGTATATGTTTACAAGAAATGTAATGGAAATTATTGGACTTGTATTTATTTGAATTACATGAAGGTTTTAATTTTCACTATGTAGTTTAGTATATATTTTATCTATTCCGCTGTGCATACAAGTTTTTAATCTGAGCAAAAGATCCTGAACCTAATCATTAACTTAATGGCATGAAAATAAAAGGATAAGAATAATGTACCGAACCTATCTGTCTACATCAGAGGAATTGTAATAACACAAATAAAACAAGTGCCTATGCTATGTCAAAATGGTCACTTTTGTGTACCCTACAGTGGGTACTTAATTGTACTTTACCTTCTCTCCAGCTCGGGACCTACACATCTGATACATGCCAACAATAATGTGAGACTTGAATCTCAGTAGCAATGCAACCTATTATGAAATCCATTGACCTGGAAAACTCTACATTCTTTTATAAAACATATCACATGCTATTGGGATGTAGTGCATGTAGTATTTAATCATGTCATGTACTTATACATATGCAGATTCATCAAAATATATTATCTTTAAAGCATGGGAAGTGCATTCATCATCATCATTCTTATCATAAAGCATTCCTTTAGGGTATTCACATGCCTTTTAAGCAGAAGAAAATAATCATTTCACATGAGCTATCAGGAGTGTCACCCAGCAACAACACCACGTACCACTACATACATGAATGAGCTATCCTTGTGACTACTGTGTCACTACAGTAAAATACAACCCTAGTACATTTGAGACGTCTCACAATTGGATCTAGGTGTACATTCTCTATAACTTATGGGATCATTGTATTCCTTTGAACATATCATATCATCTCCACTTCCATAAATTATGAGGCCCGAGGATCACTACCATTCCTTTGAGGTAGATCACCTGCTAGACCTTATCCTCTCCACTTCTGTGGATTATGAGGCTATGGAGTCACCACCATTCCTTTGAGGTGGATCACCCTCTCGGTACGCTATCCTTAAGTATGTGTTTCTTAATGGCCCTTGGAAGACACACTAACTTAGAGTTTGCAACCATCACAATGTTTTTGAAATTATCTATGTTTAAGTGGATGTTTAACCATCCAAATACATAGCACAACCGTGGAATGGCAATAGCTGTCCCATACCAACAATTAGTCACTCAAATTATGAGCCTATCTACCACTAATGCATATACCTAAGATACTTCACTCTTTCTTTTTTATGTCTCTCTGCTCCCTTTTGTATCACTATCACAAGGACCATTCTCATTCAAGGGAACAATGACTCTATCCTTTGCACATTACCAAAAACTCCTAGTTTCCTTACTTACCTATGTTATGAGCCCTTAATTAAGCTAGTATAAAGAATTACTAAGCTCAATTGCCATTAAAAACCTCATTTCGCAAGCTAGAGGGCTGCCAGTAGACTTTTGAAAGGCTAGTAGTCAGCTAGTGGCTCTTTGTATCCCTTGGGTGCCAGACAGGAAGTTACCAGTTGACTACTAGGGTGGTCAGTCGACTGCTCAGTGCAAACTCGAGCCCGATAGTCGACTGCTAGGAATCTAGCAGTCGGCTGCTAAGCCTCTGCCTGTACTTCTAGGTTTTCCAAGAACACGACAGTCAACTGCTTCATACTTATCAGTCAGCTGTTATGATCCACTGTAGTTCAAAAAACATAATTTTGATAGTACCCAGTCCAGAATGCATTTCATTTTCAATTCTAAACACATGAGCTTAATTTTTATACAACAAACTTTACTTCTCATTTCTCATCCATTAGCTCAAACATGGTACATTTAAGGAAAAATAGTCTATATCTCTAGATGAGCACAACCCAGCCCTTCCAATCCATTACAAGCATATATATGAGCATACAATCAGCAACAAAACATCCTATAGAAATAGAAAAGCATACAGAACGTAGGTTTAACCCCAAACTCAGTTTAAACATTCAAAAAGTTATACTTTTCCAACAACAGTAAACTTTTCAAAAAAGAGGGGCGTTTAGGATGAATTTCTACCTTGATTCCTTGCAAATGTGTGTGTTTGATGTGTTAGGAATAATCCTCCCTTGCTGTAAGGCTAATTTCTACCCTTAAATCTACTCTTTCCTCAACAAAATCTGTCCTTTCTTGTCCTAGATCACCTCTTTCTCTCTCTACCCATCCTTCTATTTCTCTCTCTAAAATTTAAAGGTTTGGAAGTGTGTGAGAGTTTAGGGCTTCAGCTAGGGTTTAAGATAGGTTTGGGTATTTGCTTTTCGATTCCTCATCTATTTTGCACTCTTGGAATCACTCACTTTTCCCTTTTCAATTAAGTCCCTAGCCATCTCTTGCTAAACCTTCATGTATTTTCTTTCAATTTAGTCCCTAGACTAATGCAACTATATGCACTAAAGCAACATACACAAGCATTAAACATCAAATTAACAATTATCAACCATCTCTTTAATCATAACTAGAGCAGATGTTACAATCAAGAACAGGATATGCTTAAAACTTAGCTAGGCTTGAGACGTGCATAAGGGCTGTAAGGGGTAGCGCCTTATCTAGTATTACAATTCCTCTGATGTAAACAGATAGGTTTGGCACATTATTCTTATCCTTTATTCAATTAATGTCTGAGCGTTTATACCAGTAAGTTATATTAAGTGGATTAGGTTTGGGATCTTTTGCTCAACTTAAATCTTGTATGCACAACAGAATAAAAAGAAATATTATACTACACAGTGAAAATTTAAACTATCATATAATTCAAATAATATATGTCCAATAATTTCCATTACATTTTGGTAAATATGTCCCCGGATATATGAAGTACTCGTCCGTAGGAAGTCAGGAGATAACAGGTCTGTCACTCAGACTCTCTTACAAATTTCTAAGGATGGACTGGTCCTTCACATATCCTTCCCCAGGGATTTCCCATGTAGTCTTAATTCCAAACCACAATATGTCTAGACTAAGACCTTAAATAAGGGTTACAAAAATTTTTGCTTCTAACCAAAACGAGACCTCTATCTCCCCGACCTTGCTAAGCATCTACATCTGATACATATTAGCATATAAATGAGAAATGCAAGTTTTCCAGTAGCTTAACAATTCGGGATTTAAAATCAACTAATATGTATTAGGGTGCAAGCACTGTAACGACCCCCTAATACGACATACACAATCCTGTATCTGATTAGCGGAAGCATATGGGTCTTTCTAAGTTATTATTCCCGAGATGGGAATGTCAGGGGATCGCTACCGGTTGAGCGTAACCCAAATAGACTTCCCGTTGTCCATTCAGATTTCGTTCAACCTTAATTCACACGCAACTAACTAATTATACATACATACATCATAAATTACTCTGGAATGAAATCTAAAACTCGTATATACATCACATCATGCATTCATATACATTCCAACTCAAATTTGTATGTTTACAGTGACAAACCCTACCGAAAATCTGGCAGAGTTTCCTCTGTATTTCGATCATATCCCAAAATACAATAATCACTTGTTCACATTCATACACCCAGTCCAACAACAACAGTAAACATAAATAACAGAATCCATATACAGCAACGTCAATCCCATCACTACATTCAACATATAACACATGATTTATACATGTACAGTCAATCCAATCACTACAGAAAACATAGAAGACAGAACCCAATATACAGCAACATCATCAAAGTATATATATACAAAACGATTCAAGCCTAAGCTAAGTCATTCTCCTGTTTATCACCATGGCATCATCATCTATCGTCTGAGTTCCTGTCCCTGTCCCTGTTCATCTGAGTAAACAACAAGATGAGATATAAAATCCCAGTAGAATAATTTACAGTTCAAATATCATTCGAAAACTGGTTGAATACCCAGCGGTGTGAAAACCAAAATCATCTTTCCGAAATCAGTTCGAAAACAGTAAAATACCTTTTGTTTAAAAATTATTTTATTACATGGAAATCGCGGCAATTAATCGAAATCATAAATTCCATTTCTTTTTTAAAATCAATACTCAAAATCAAATAAAATCCCATGCCCGGTGTATCTAAATCCACGTTGGCTACAAATCCACTGTAACCAAGTCTAAATCATCTTCTAATTTCACGTCGTCTAGAGAGAATACCTCTCTTATCGTTGGGTGTGATCCGTAACACCAATCACCCGAATCAAGCCTATATTGTGAGTGTGATCCGTAACACCAATCACTCACTCAAGGACTAGGTGAGAATCAACATCTAGGGCATCCCCTAGCATGTGCACATACGCCAATTCTCATCCTCATACAGTCTATTCGAACTCACATGCTCACGGTCGGCTATTCCTCAGGGTTCTAGGGTATTACGCCTAAATCACAACGTTTCCCCATGTAGGCTATCCCCTATTATACTCCTTAAACCTTTCTTAGGGTCGTCCTGATTTAACGTGTAATCCCTAACATAGTACAAGCTAAATATGATAAAAAAAATCTCGTTTAAAAACTCCCTGTACAAGGGATACTTAACGGCCGTCCTATACCGGCTATCAAGTACCCAACCCTAAGTAAATCCATCCTAAGGGCATTTAAACTCGATAAACAAAGTGTCTAACATGCAATTAGGGTTTTCAGCATACAGGCATGCAATTTATTCCATCGAAAGCGGCAAGTAAATCCATTCAAATCATCGAAATCATCCAGGTATCCACTAGGTCAAATCTAGGGTTCAGGAAGCATAAATTATCCTACCTGGTCTCCTGTCACTCCAAATCGGTTCAGAACTTCACGAAATCTCAAATTCTGAGCCCAATTAATTTCCTGGACATTAAATTAAATATTCAGACTCGTCATGTCATCCATTTTTCAATCCTAAATTCGGTTACCCTAATACTTAGGTCAATTTATTGCCTAACTACGTTCGGTAGCTATTTCAGTCATATATCATCAGTTTTTGGAAAATTGGACCTTACCAATTGGATCGAATGATAGATTTTGTGTTGGGGTGGTCTCGGTTTCTCCGGATGCATGTCCAGAAACTCCAGCACGGCAGTGCACGGTGGCATACGGTAGAGGGGTGCGATTTGCCTCGAAAATTACACCACGGTGAAGCCCGCAAGTCTAGGAGTCTGAATATGGTGGTGGCGCGGCAGTTCACGGCCGTTTGGATGGCGTTTTCTGGCCACGAAAGTCGATGCACGGCAGATAGAGATTGCCTCGATCCAGGCGCGTCTGGCCTCCGTTTGACGTCGATGAGCTACTGGAGGAAGCTGGCAGCTCAGGCTTCACGGTGGTGGGGACGGTGACAGCCAACGGTGACGGATGGCGATGATCTGAGATGGCGAAGTTTTCGCACGGTGGAGGAGAAAAGTGGCATTTTCCGACGATGCTAGCGGCCGTTGGTGGCCGTGGGTGGTTGCTGGAGGTTGTGGGTGGTGAGGGCTGTCGATTGGTATGCTGGGTGGCAGCCCACAGTGGCTGTAGTGGCGGTTCACGGTGGATGAAGGAGGAGAGAGAGGAGAGAGAAAGTGTGGTGAGGAGAGAGAGAGGTTTGAGAGAAATAGAGGGAATTTAGAAAATTTAAAGCCTCTGAGGGCAATTTCGACTTTTCCCAGACCACCCGGGGATACTTTAGGGTGTCGGCATCCTTCTAGACGTCAGCACGCGTTTTCATGCAAAGGTTTTGGCCTCTGTCAGTGAAATTGATGTACGAAACGTCTTCTATCAATTTCTGATCGCCGGATTGCATTTCTTTCTGTTTGATCGTATTTATGACTTCTAACAACCTTCTGTTTTGAATCACTATCCTCGAAAGTCATGCCAGCTTCATTTAAAAGGAATTAGGGTTTAAAAGCTTGATTTTATCTTTTAAAAGCTCTTTCGGTTATTACATTCTCCCCCCCTTAAAAGAAATTTTGTCCCCAAAATTTATACCTGTAAACAGTTCTGGGTATCTTTGCCTCATCTCTTCTTCTTTCTCCCATGTCATCTCCTGCGATGCTACATCCTGCCAAAGTACCTTAACTAAAGGGATAATTTTACTTCGAAGTTGCTTAGTCTTATAGTCAAGGATTTGAACAAGAGTAGATTCATAAGTCAAATTTTCCTTTAATATTATCGGTTGATTACCTAATACATGCGCAGGATCTGGGATATATTTACGAAGTTGGGAGACGTGGAAAACATTATGTAGATTGGACAAATAGGGAGGTAAGGTAATTTGGTAGGTAACGGGACTGACTCTTTGTAAAATTTGGAATGGTCCTAGGAATCTAGGGCTTAGTTTCTTGGTCCTTACCTGTCTAACGATACCCATGGTGGGGGACACTCTCAGAAATACGTGATCTCCCTCGTTAAATTCTAAAGGCCTTCTTCTCTTGTTGGCATAGGATTCTTGCCTTTGTTAGGCAATTCTCATCTTTTCCCTGATCATTTTAATTTAATCAGTGGTTTCTTGTATCATTTCGGGTCCTAAAAATACACTCTCCCCCATTTCTACCCAACTTAAAGGTAACTTACAACTCCTCCCATACATCGCCTCATACGGTGCTATGCCGATGGTAGAGTGATAACTGTTGTTGTATGCAAACTTTATCAACGACAAGTGTTTATCCCAACTTCCTTTCAGTTCAAGCACACAAGCCCTTAACATGTCTTCTAGAGTTTGAATAATCCTCTTAGACTGCCCGTCAGTCTGAGGATGATAAGCTGTGCTAAATTTAAGTTGGGTTCCCAAGGCTTGCTGTAAGGATTGCCAGAATCTCAAAGTAAACCTAGGGTCTCTATCAGATACTATACCTGACGGTATCCCATGCAATCTCACGATTTCTCTAAGGTAAACTTCGGCTAATTTCTCCATGGAGTAACGTACCTTGACAGGTAAAAAGTGAGCAGATTTAGTCAACCTATCCACTATTACCCAAATGGCATCAAATCATGCTGGTGTTCTAGGTAATCCTACCACGAAATCCATAGTGATTTGATCCCATTTCCTCTCTGGTATCTGCAATGGTTTTAGTAGCCCTGCGGGTTTCTGGTGTTCTATCTTAACCTGTTGACAAGTCAAATAGGCATTCACGTAGTTTGTGATATCCTTCCGCATACTGGGACACCAAAAATTCCTCTTTAAGTCCTGATACATCTTGGAAATATCGGGGTGAATAGTGTAATAGCTTCTATGGGCTTCTGCTAACACTTTTTCCTTTAGTTCCTGATGGTTCGAAATCACTACCCTCTTTCTAAACATTAAGACTCCATCAGGTGCCAATCCAAAATCGGGTTGGTCTGCGTATACTTCTAAGGATTCATCCTCAAGTTGGGCTTGTCTAATTAATTCTCTCAATTCACAGGTTATCAAAAAGTCACTCATCACTAATCTTTGTGGAAACGAGATTTCGTTGAGGCTAAGATTCTAAAATCCTCAAGTAACCTCATCTCACCAATCATTAAACTAGCCAATTGTAGTGACTTTTCGGCTCAATGCATCGGCCACAACATTCGCTTTTCCTGCATGATATTTCAACTCAAAATCAAAGTCTTTCAAATATTCTACCCACCTACGCTGCCTCATGTTTAATTCTTTCTGATCAAACAAATACCTAAGGCTCTTATGATCACTATACACTTCAAATACCGCACCATACAGGTAATGTCTCCAAATCTTTAGGGCAAACACAACGGCAGCTAATTCTAAGTCATGAGTGGGGCAGTTCTCCTCTGAAGGTTTCAATTGTCGCGATGCATAAGCCACAACTTTCCCATCCTGCATCAAAACACAACCTAGCCCTCTCAAGGATGCATCTGTGTAGACAGTAAAGGGTTCTAGGGGTTTCGGAATAATTAATATAGGAGCGGTGGTTAATTTCTCTTTTAAAATTTAAAAACTAGTCTCACACTATTCGCTCCATTCAAAATATACCCCTTTTCGAGTCAACCGGGTTAATGGCACAGCTATTTGAGAAAATCCTTGAATGAATTTCTGATAATAGCCGGCCAAACCCAGGAAACTCCTAATCTCGGTGATCGTTCTAGGTCGATCCCAGTCTAATACTGCTTCAATTTTCTTTGGGTCGACCGCTATCCCTTCCCCATTTACCACGTGTCCTAAGAATTTCACTTCTTCTAACCAAAACTCATATTTCTCTAGCTTTGCATATAACTGCTTCTCTTCCAGTATCTTTAGAACCGTACTAAGTTACTGGGCATGCTCTTCGTGAGTCTTGAAATAGACTAAGATATCATCGATGAATACCACGAAAAATTGATCTAAATAAGGTCTGAAAATCCTATTCATGTAATCCATAAAGACAGCTGGTGCGTTCGTCAATCCAAACGGCATCACTAGAAACTCGTAGTGGGCATATCTTGTCCTAAACGCTGTCTTAGGAATATCCTCCTCTCTAACCCTAATCTGGTGGTATCCTGATCTTAAATCTATCTTAAAAAATACAGTCGCGCCTTGCAACTGATCAAACAAATCATCAATACGTGGCAATGGGTATTTGTTCTTGATGGTTACCTTATTCAATTGTCGGTAATTAATACACAGGCTTAGGCTTCCGTCTTTCTTCTTTACGAATAAGACCGGAGCTCTCCATGGTGATACACTTGGCCTAATGAACCCCTTCTCTAACATATCTTCGATTTGGACCTTTAATTCTCTTAATTCTGAAGGGGCAATACGATATGGGGTCATGGCTATTGGACCTGCTCCCGGAATCAGGTCAATGGTGAATTCTATCTCCCTAGGTGGTGGCAATTTACTTATTTCCAAAGGAAATACCTCCGAAAAATCACTAAGGATTGAGATTTGACTTAATCTATCTTGCAAATCTACCTCACAGAGATTAAGGGACATATCACCTATCTCACAAGCGCTGTCACCCGCTCGCACAGGCACGTTATCGAGATAAGTAATTGTCCCTTCAGAATAATTTAACAAGACCCAATTCCTAGTCAACCAATCCATTCCCAAAATAATGTTGATCCCTGACAATGGTATACACACTAGGTCCACAAGGAATAAAGTATCTTCAATGGTTAAGGGGAAATTTAGGCATATTCGTGGGGACATAGTGGCTTCTCCCAAGGTGTGGATATGTATAGATCACAGGTCAGGGTTTGAATAGCTAATCTTATTCTTTCTACGCATGCATCAGCGATAAAAGAGTACGTAGCACCCGAATCAAACAATACTATCAAAGAAAAATTATAAATTTTACCTCTACCATGCATCAAGCCTGAAGACCTGTTGACATTGGCGGCATTCATAGTAAAAACTCTCCGTGGAGCTTGTGGTCTCCGGCTACCGGATGTCGGCTGATTCCCGGTGGAAGGGCAGTATCTGGCCATGTGTCCTGTACCTCCACATCTATAACACTGAAGTGGAGTTTGATGCTAGCAGGGCTGATTCGGATGTCTGGTGCCACACTTCGGATAGGGATTATTATCAGGTCACCTCCCACTGCTATTAGAAGCCCCTGGTTACAGTTTAAACATACTGCTTCTCACGTTAAGGTTTCTGGGTGTTTGTCTGGGCTGGTTTCCTGTTCGCTGTGTCATATTCTGAGTCTGTCTCTATTCTTGCTCAGAATTTGGCACTTGTTGACCAGTGTGGCGAAGTCTCGAATCTCCAAGGTAGCTAACTGAGTCTTCATAGGTAAATCTAGGCCTTCTTCTAGTTGCTTCGCTTTCCAGGCCTTATCGTAATGCATTCGCAGGTAAGTGGAGTATCATGATAATTCTTCAAACTGCTTTAAATACTCGTCGAATGGCCTGCCTCCCTGTATGAGCTTCAGGAACTGTGCTTCCTTTGCTTGTTTTACGCTCTCAGGGATATATTGATCCATGAAGACTCTCTTAAAAGACTCCCAGGTAAGTGGAATGCCTCGGCTCTCCATCAGTTGCTGGGCATCTGTCCACCAAAGTTTCGCTTCACCTTTCAGCATGTACGTTGTATATGTGACTTTCTGCTCGTCATCGCACTGCAACATTCAAAAAATCTTTTCAATTTCTTTCACCCAAGCTTCCTGGCAATTTGGATCGGAGGCACACAATAGCGAAGATGGACCTGCTCACTGAAACTTGATCCATCCCTGATATAGTAGGTTTGCATGTTGGGTGGCCCCATCATTTCTTGTCTGTCTGTCTTCCTGCTGTTGTCTCATTACATTAGCACTGGTAGTGGCCTGATCTCTCATCGCATCAGCCATTAATCGGATGGATTCCATCATGTCACGCATGTCGACATCAGTCTCCATGCTACCACTACCCGAAGCACCCTGATTCCTGTGCATTGGCCGTCCTCTGGGCCTGCGAGTGGCATCCCTGCTAGATTCTGCCATACTTATCTGACACAGAAAATAAACAGATCAGTTATACAGCAATAGTTAACAGAAATGCATTAAATTCATTCCGTTCATTATCAATTCAAAATCAGGTCCTATATTCCAGAGTTAAATCAATCAAAACCCTAAAGCTGCAAGCCCGAAGATTCAAGTCCTTAACCCACTAAACCAGACGATCCGACAAACAGGGCTCTCATACCATAATTATAACGACCCCCTAATACAACATACACAATCCTGTATCTGATTAGCGGAAGCATATGGGTCTTTCTAAGTAATTATTCCCGAGATGGGAATGTCAAGGGATCGCTACTGGTTGAGCGTAACCCAAATAGACTTCCCGTTGTCCATTCAAATTCCGTTCAACCTTAATTCACACGCAGCTAACTAATTATACATACATACATCATAAATTACTCTGGAATGAAATCTAAAACTCGTATATACATCACATCATGCATTCATATACATTCCAACTCAAATTCGTACGTTCACAGCGGCAAACCCTACTAAAAATCTGGCAAAGTTTCCTCTGTATTTTGATCATATCCCAAAATACAATAATCACCTGTTCACAATCATACAGCTAGTCCAACAACAACAGTAAACATAAATAACAGAATCCATATACAATAACGTCAATCCCATCACTACGGTCAACAGACAACACCTGATTTATACATGTACAGTCAATCCAATCACTACAGAAAGCATAGAAGACAGAACCCAATATACAGCAACGTCATCAAAGTATATATATACAAAATGATTCAAGCCTAAGCTAAGTCATTCTCCTTTTTATCACCACGACATCATCATCTATCGTCTGGGTTCCTGTCCCTATCCCTGTTCATCCGAGTAAACAACATGATGAGATATAAAATCCCAGTAGAATAATTTACAATTCAAATATCATTCGAAAATTGGTTGAATACCCAGCAGTGCGAACACCGAAATCATCTTCCCGAAATCAGTTCAAAAACAGTGAAATACCTTATCTTTAAAAATCGTTTTATTACATGGAAATCGCGGCAATTAATCAAAATCATAAATTCCATTTATTTTTTAAAATCAATACTCAAAATCAAATAAAATCCCATGCCCGATGTATCTAAATCTACGTTGGCTACAAATCCACTGTAACCAAGTCTAAATCGTCTTCTAATTGCACGTAGTCTAAAAAGAATACCTCTCTTATCGTTGGGTGTGATCTGTAACACCAATCACCCAAATCAAGCATATATTGTGAGTGTGATCCGTAACACCAATCACTCACTCAAGGACCAGGTGATAATCAACATCTAGGGCGTCCCCTAGCATGTGCCATATGCCAACTCTCATCCTCATACAGTCTATTCGAACTCACATGCACACGGTCGGCTATTCCTCAGGGTTCTAGGGTATTACGCCTAAATCACAACGTTTCCCCGTGTAGGCTATCCCCCCTTATACTCCTTAAACCTTTCTTAGGGTCGTCCTGGTTTAATGCATAATCCCTAACGCAGTACAGGCCAAATCAGGTAAAAATGATATCAATTAAAAACTCCCTGTACTCGGGATACTTAACGGCCGTCCCATACCAGCTATCAAGTACCCAACCCTAAGTAAATCCTTCCTAAGGGCATCTAAACTCAATAAACAAAGTGTCTAACATGCAATTAGGGTTTTCAGTACACAGGCATGCAATTTATTCCATCGAAAGCTGCACGTAAATTCATGAAAATCATCTAAATCATCCAGGTATCCACTAGGTCAAATCTAGGGTTCGGGAAGCATAAATTATCCTACCTGGTCTCCTGTTGCTCCAAATCGCTTCAGAACTTCACGAAATCTCAGTTTCTGAGCCTAATTAATTTCCTGGGCATTAAATTAAATATTCAGACTCGTCACGTCATCCGTTTTTCGATCCTAAGTCCGGTTACCCTAACACTTAGGTCAATTTATTGCCTAATTACGTTCGGCAGCTATTTCAGTCAGATATCATCAGTTTTTGGGAAATTAGACCTTACCAATGGGATCGGATGATAAAATTCTATGTCGGGGTGGTCTTGGTTTCTCCCGATGCACGTCCAGAAACTCCAGTACGGCAGACGGAGATTGCCTTGATCCAAGCGCGTCTGGCCTCCGTTCGACGTCGGTGAGCTACTGGAGGAAGCTAGCAGCTCTAGCTACACGGTGGTGGGGGCAGTGACGGCCAACGGTGATGGACGGCGACGATCTGAGCTGGCGAAGTTTTCGCGCGGTGGAGGAGAAAAGTGGCTTTTTTAAGCGATGCTAGCGGCCGTTGGTGGCCGTGGGTGGTTGCTGGAGGTTGTAGGTGGTAAGGGCTGTCGATTGGTATGCTGGGTGGCGGCCCACGGTGGCTGTAGTGGCGGTTCACGGTGGAGGAAGGAGGAGAGAGAGGAGAGAGAGAGGTTTGAGAGAAATAGAGGGAATTCAGGAAATTTCAAGCCTCCGAGGGCGATTTTGACTTTTACTAGACCACCCCAGGATACTTTAGGGTGTCGGCATCCTTCCAGACGTCGACACGCATTTCTATGCAAATTTTTTGGCCTCCGTCAGTGAAATTGACGCACGAAACATCTTCTGTCAGTTTCTGATCGCCGGATTGCATTTCTTTCTGTTTGATCGTATTTCTGACTTCTAACAACCTTTCGTTTTGAATCACTATCCTCGAAAGTCGTGCCAGGCTTCGTTTAAAAGGAATTAGGGTTTAAAAGCTTGATTTTATCTTTTAAAAGCTCTTTCGGTTATTACAAGCACCAAAACATTTAATTCTACATTCTTGGTATATATGAAAACACAAAATTATTCATAAATACAAATTGGTAAGAAATGTATGGTCAATTTAAATGTTAATGTGATAAAATAATATTCCTTTCAAATAAAACATCTTTGCATACTATATAAAACGCATTATCGCAAAGTTAACAAAACCATTTATGCTTATCATTCTTAAACGTACTTTTATACATTAGTTGTGCACACTTGGGCACTGTGGACACTTGGCCACCTTTTTAATTCTTTGTGCACACTTGGGCACTTGTGGACACTTTGTAACACCCCTATCTAGAATTACCATTAATTCTGATATAAACAGATAGGTTCGATACATTATATTTATCCTTTATTTAATTAATGTCTAAGCAGTTATACCATTAAAATTATAACAAGCAGATTAGGTTCGAGATCTTTTACTAAGATTAAAAACTTACATGCACAGCAGAATAACAGAAATTCTATACTACACAACGGAAGATTAACTTTCATACAATTCAAATAATAAGAGTCCAATAACGTCCATTACATTACAATTAACATATATCAGGATATATGAAGTACTCATCCCTAAGAAGTCAGGAGACAACAATCCTGTCACTCAGACCCCTTTACCAATTACTAAGATGGACCGGTTCTTCACATATCCCTTCCCCGGTTCTTTCTTTTTTTTACATCCCATGTTTACTGCCAAAGGAATAATCTTAATTCTAAACTAAACGTATCTGAACTAGGACCCAAAAATATGGGTTATAAAATTTCCCTTAAACCAAAAGGAACTTCTATCTCCCAGCCATGCTAAGCGTCCGCATTTGATATATATTATTATAGTAATGAGAAACACAAGTTTGCTAGTAGATTAACAATTTGAGTTTTTAAAACACCTAATATGTCTCAGGGTGCAAGCACCAAAATATTTAACTTTACATTCTTGAAATTAAAATATAGCATTGTTCATAAATATAAATTAGCAAGCAATGTATGATCAATTTAAATATCAATGAGATAAAAATAATATTCTTCCAAGTAAAACATCTTGTATGTTATAAAACACACTATCATAAAATTAACGAGGCATTTATGCTTATCATTATTAAAACATACTTTTATATGAAAGTGGTGCAAACTTGGGCATTATATGGACACTTGGCCACATTTATAAAAATCTCTTGTTCACCCTTGGGCACTTGTGGACACTCGACCACCTTTCGAAAATCTCTTGTTCACAATCATAAAATTAACAAAACCTTTATACTTATCATTCTTAAAACATATTTTTACATAAAAGTTGTGCGCACTTGGGCACTATGTGGACACTTGGCCACCTTTATAAAAATATTTTGTGCACACTTGGGCACTGGTGGACACTTGGCCACCTTTCTAAAAATCTCTTGTGCACACTTGGGCACTTGTGGACACTTGGCCACCTTTCTAGGGTCATTGTGCACACTTGGGCACTATGTGGACACTTGGCCACTTCCTAGGGTCATTGTGCACGCTTGGGCACTATGTGGACACTTGGCCACCTTTATAAAAATCTCTTTTTTCTTGAAAAATAATACTAGTGTAAATCTCTTTAAAATTCTAATTTCTTCCAGAGTAAATTCCCTTTTCTTGGAAATTCATATCAATGTACATTTCTTATGAAAAGTCTAATATTTTCAATAATACTTTCTTCTTTCTTGAAAATTAATTATAATGTACATTCTCTTTAAAAATTCTAATATTTCAAGAATAATTTGTCCCTTATTGAAAATAAATTCTAACGTGCATTTCTTATAAAAATTCTAATAACTTTAGGAGTAATTTCCCTTTCTTGAAATTAATATCAATGTACATTTCTTATAGAATGTTAATAAACTCAAGAATAAATTTCTCTTTTCTTGAAAAATCACATTGGTGTGCATCTCTTATAAAATTCAAGAATAAATTCCCATTTTTTGGAAAAATAATACTAAGGTGCATTACTTAAAAATTACCAGAATAAATTTCATGACTTGGCCTAGGGAGATTTATTAAATTGGCAATTCAATTTCCTTCCTCCATTCTTTACTAACACCCTTAAATGGTAGGGTTTCCTTCCTTTGTGGTCAACTTGAATTTAACACCATGAAACTCTATTTTTTTTCCAACAACGTACTCATGCTTTCTCATCCATCAACATTTCAATAAACCACACATGCTGGCCAACAGATATACATTTTGTCAAGAATGCAGGTAGACGATTATGTTCCTAAGAAAGCTTGTAAAAAATGTTGGTTGCAATAACTAAAACATGAAACATAATCTTAAATTGTTAACCTACCTTGCTTCCTTTCTCTTTGACTAAATCTCTCTCTTCTTCTTAGTACACTTCCAGGCCCTTTTTTCTCGGCAATTGATCCCAATTAATTTCCTGAGGAAATAATTCAAATCTTAGACTGGTTCTTTCTTTTAATTAGGCTTTCCTACGTCAATTTATTAAATTCCTAAGCTGGCCTAATTCTTAAACATTTTTAGGGTCAATTTTGATAAGAAAACAATCAAATTGGAGGATTTTAAATTATACCGAGGATTTTGGAAGCTTGAAATTTGATTCTGACACTTTTCAGAAATTTCAGCGACAGCACATAGCGGCATACAATGGTGGACGACGGCTGGGGTTGAAAATACACCAAAATGTAGCCCGCAACTCGAAGATGCTGGATCTGATGTCCGTTCGGCGAAACATGGCGGTTTTGATGATGTTTTTTTGGCAATGAAGTGTACAGTTGGACAAAATTGTTTTCCTCCATTCCAGGCGCATGGCAGCGACGTTCTACCAGCTAGAAGCTATCGGAGGAAGCTGGCAACTCAGGGTACCTAACAGTGGTGGCAGTGTGGCCAAACAGCGTCGGACAGCAGAGATCACGACAGAGTTGGATTTTCGTGATGGAAGGAAAATACAGTTATTTTCGGCCACTGTGGCATCCGTCGACGGTCGGGAATGGTGGCTGGAGGTTGGTGGCATCGAGCTGAACCGATGGCGGGGTCTAGCGGCGGCACAGGGAAAAATGGGGTTTTCAGCAACTGTAGGTGGTGCAAAAAGAAGAGAGAGAAAAGAGAGAAAATGTGTGGAAGAGAGAGAGAGAGAGAGGAAAGGAAAAATAAGAGGGAAAAATGGGGTTTTGGAATTTTAAGGCCTCCAGGGGCATTTTGGTTTTTTTCCCCTTTGCTCAGGGTAAATTATGGATGCATTCTTCAATATGGGCAAGAATATAGGCCCATATATAAGGAAATCGAAATTCTTTTGAAGATTTAAAGCCTTCCAAATTACCTGCTAACTTCCTGAAGCCAGATCTAGTTTTCTCGGTCAGATAAGATTTTTACTCCGAAAAAATTCTTAAATTTTAACCGTGAGCTTAGAAAAATATGCTGAATTCAATTTCAACAAAATATAAATTTATTTTACCCAATTAAATTTATTTTAAAAATCAGGTTATTACACACTTGGCCACCTTTTATAATTATTTGTGCATACTTGGGCACTTGTGGACACTTGGCCACCTTTATAATTATTTGTGCATACTTGGGCATTGGTTGTGCATACTTGGGCATATGTGGACACTTGGCCACCTTTAAAATTCTTTATCAAGTTTCAAGGAAAATTTTCTTTTTCTTGAAAAATAATACTAGTGTACATCTCTTTAAAATTCTAATATCTTCAAGAATAAATTCCCCTTTCTTGGAAATTAATATTAACGTACATTTCTTATGAAAATTCTATTGACTTCAAGAATAATTTTTCATTCCTTGGAAATTAATGCTAATGTACATTTCTTGTAAACATTCTAATAACTTCAAGAATAATTTCCCTTTCTTGGAAATTAATGTTAATGCACTTTCTTATAAAAATTATAATATTTTCAAGAATAATTTCTCCTTTCTTGAAATTAATTTTAATGTACATTTCTTATAAAATTCCAACATTTCAAGAATAAATTCCCCTTTCTTGGATATTTATTTTAATGTACATTTCTAATAAAATTCTAATAACTTCCCTTTTTGAGAAATAATAATGTCATCTCTTAGAAAATTCTACTAGGTTCAAGGATAAATTCCCTTTCTTGGAAAATAATAATATCATTTCTTATAAAATTCTACCAAGTTCAAAAATAATTTTGGCTTAAGGGAAATTCTTTAACCCAATCATAACAAAAGTTCAACATCAATTTAGTATCATATCTCATCTTCTATTCGGCCCTCAAAATCATACCTCCCTTTTTATCATACTCAACCCTAGTTCATCATGAGCATGTTATTAACTAAACATCACTCTTACATAATAACAATATTCATTTCATCACATCAACCTATCATACAAGCTTAGCCAATAATACATGCATTTTATCAAGAATGTACGAAAATACAATCATGCTCTATGGAAAAATTGTAAAAACATGGTGGTTACACATGCTAAAATATGGAACACAATTTGTTGAAATTGTTAACCTACCACAATGATGACTAGGATGGACTTAACTTAACCCTTCCTTTGACCTCTTTCTTCACCTTGCTTTCTTTTCTTTGACTAGATCCTTACTCCTTTGCTTCCTTTGATTCCCTTCTTGATCCCCTTCACTCTCCTCCTTCACTAATTTTTGTTTTGTCTCACATGCTCCCCTTTTCTCTCAAAGTGCTCTCTTTTTCTTTTCTCTTTTTCTCTCTTTGCCGTGTGAGTGTGTTGCATCCATGCAAAATGAAATTCCAAACTCTTTTGTCTCTTGCTTAGGTGACGTGTGCATGCATCCATGTATAAAAAAAATACCATTTCCAATTACTTTTCCCTCATGCCTTTTGTCCATATGGTAAAGGTGTACTCCTCTTTCTTAATTTTTTTTGTGATAATTATTGTCATCTAATAGTCCACGTGTGGCTTTTTAGTGTACAATTCCTTTCTTGCCAATTTTGGGATACTTTTCCCCAAATCCATGCTGCACTTTCTTTCTCCCTCTCACTTTCATTTTTCTACTTGGCTAAAGAGGAGTGTTGCCTTCATTCTTGTTATTATTATTTTATGGTTGCATGTGTACCTCAAAGTACACTTTACCTTTCCTTGCACCCTTCCCTTGTCCACTTGCTCACGCCAAGAAGTGCATCCCCCTTTCTCATCACATTTCTATGCGGCTAAAGAAAAAGAATGTTGCACCCCCTCCATTTTTTTTCTTTCCTTTTCCGTGTGAGAGCATGAAAATTATGCACCAAGTGTACTTGGAGGTACATTTTTCCTTTCTTGCAAGTTACCTCATCCCTTTAGTTACTACACTTTCCTTTCCTTTCTTATTCCAATTCCCATTCGGTCATCACGTCACCTCCCTTTCTTTTCTATTTCAATTCTTTATTCGGCCAAAATGAAGGGAAGGACGCCACATGATTCATTTTTTTCATTTCATGGTTGTTCCCGTTGTACTTTAAGTAAAATTTGCACTTCCTTGCAAGTTTAGGTTAGCTACTTAAGCAAGCTAAAGGAGAGAGGGAAAAGCTTGCATTACATGTTTCCCTCTTTGCATTCTTGGTAAAAAATTTTGCACCCCTTTTTCCTAGCCTATTCGGTCACATAAAGAAGGAAGGAAGGATTGCATTCATACATAGTTATAATTTTTAATTATATGATGCGCTTTTCTTCTTCACTTCACATAAAGCCCTTACAAGGCCATAATTCCTTACACTTCTTTTATTTCAAACAAGTCTCCCTCTCCTTCAATTCATGTGTTTTCCCATGAATATTTAATGGTTATTTCTTTATGGCATCTCATTTTTCACGTGTGCATGCATTCTTGAAGTCTCCATGTTCCTAGCCGTGTGAACATATATATATTTGTTACAATCATTCCTTTCCCACTTGCACATGTACACACACATGCATATATTCTAAATATTGCATCTTATCTTTCCTTTCCCTTTATTTATGTTGCTATGTACTTCCATTTAAATTCATGAATTAATCAAATAAATTGCCATAAACTATGCCCGATTACGTGTGTGATCTAATACTTCAAATAAATATTGAAAAGGATGATGTTGCATAAATTTTGAGGTGCTTGAGGTGCTTCAATGAATTTTTAGGTGCTAGAGTTGCTTGAGTTAAATTTCTTTCCTTTTAAAATTAACTAGACAAATGGAGTTACATAGGAAATGAATTAGGATGTAATGCCTTATTTTTGAGCCAAGCACGTGAGTAGCTTGCCAAAGTTAATAGATAAAATAAGAAAAAGGAGAATGGCATAAATGCATATGAGTGCACGTGAAACCCATTACAATTTGTTTCCTTAATTACTTTGGAGTAACCGAGTAAGTACTAAGTAGGTGAAGTTAAATATACATATATGCATTTAGAGGAGGAGATGAAAGTGAAGAGTGACGTGTAGCACGAGAAAAAGGGAACTCGGTGTAGCCACACGTGAAAGCCATCAAGAATGGGCAAAAGAATTTGCATTTTTTTTAGGATTTAAAGAAACCACGGCAACAACTAATAACAAGGAAAGAAGGAAAGTGTAGCGTACAAATGATTCCTTGCGTGGCCGTACACTTTAGTGAGGGAGAAGTTTGCATTAATTCATTACCTTCCTTGCGTTGGCACCACCGAATGGAGCATATATATATAAAGTTAATAAGGGTTCAAAACGTGAGCTGCTTGGAACCGTACATCTTACGTACAACCAAGAAGTGGCGTATTCTCCCTTCCTTCCTACATTCAATCTAGCCGAGTGAGAGTGAGTGAATTGCAAGCAAAAAGATTAGTACTTGGACTCCACGTGTGACTAGGAGGAAACTTTAATGAGGCGTAGAATAATAGGCAACCTCCCTTCATCCGAATGAGTGCCACTCGTAGGGAAACTTGGGAATTTAAAATATACACACACGGCATGTCCTAGGGTGAGGTAATGAGGAGCAGCTCACGGTAAGAGAGTACCTTGCGTATCCCTCTCAATTTCCTTTCCTTTGCCGTGGCTGAGTAGTTAATCCACTAAGGTAAGTTTCCATTAATGATAATGGTACATAATAATAATAGAAAAAGGAAGAAAGAGGGGAGGTGCCAAAATATTTTAGGGCTAGCTGAAACAAAACTCAAAGGGAAGAGAGAACATTAAAGATAGTAGGGAACAACAACACACACACTGGAAAAATATCCTAAGGAGAAGGTGAGGCATGAGTGCTAGTGGGAAAAATAATAATGCAAAATTTGTGAGGAGGAAAGGATTAAGAGACCAAAGGAAGAAAGAGCAAGGAAGAAATAAAAAAAGAGGAAGAGCCAAGGAGACCAAAGAAAGAGCCAAGAGTATTCTTCCTAGCACCCAATCAAGGTAGGTTAGCAATTTATTTTTCTAGATTTATGATTTAGTATGCATGTTCAATGATTTTATTCCCATGGAACTAGAAAACTTGTCTACATTCTTGGTTAAGGCATAATACATGACTTAGCTAGCATGGTAAATCTAGGAGGTGGTTAATACTTAAACTTAAATTTTTCTTTTTGATCATAAAGGGACTTAGAACAAGAGATTAATGGTTTGGTGTTGGTTTAGGACCCTTTAACATTGGAGTAGATTTGTGACTTCATGATGAAATTAATGTTAATTATGTAAGGAATAATACCTCACTTAAATAATGAAAAATTTTATGTTTATTATTAATATTGCATGAAATTAGAGGAAATTTTATGAGTGATATTAATAATGCATGAGACTATGAGAAATTTATAATTATTAACAATAATGCATGTGATTAAGGAAAATTTATGTTCATTAATGATATTGCATGAGATTAGGGGAAATTTATGATTGTTATTAAGGATGCATGAGATTATGGGAAAGTTATAACTATTAACAATAATGTGTGTGATTATGAAGGATTTATGATTATTAATAATATTGCATGAGATTAGGAGAAATCTATGATTTATATCAATAATGCATGTGATGATGGGACATAATTGATTAGATAAATGACGAATATTATTAAGAAATTTGGGCTAAGTAATGATGTACATTATTATGGGAAAATTATGGCTAAACGAATGGTAAATGCTGTTATGGGAAAACCATATTCACAAAGAGGAATAACGATGTTAAGGCTAAAATCATGAAAATTTTCCCTAAGAGTTGTTAAGGTCTTTATAATTGAAACATCTTATCCCAAAAATGAAGAATTAGATTGATTTAGGCTAATTTTCCATAAATAAATATGACAACCAATAATGGATGACAATAGAAAGAAAATACAGTAAACATGGGAATACCATAGAATGTTTCACGAATTACGAGGTGTGGCCAAAGGTGCTCTACACCGATGACCTAGAGAGATATGGCAAAGGTGCTCCATACCCATGATCTAGTGTCCCGATGACTTTATATAAATGGCCGAGTGTCCACGAATATACGAGGTGTGGCCAAAGGTGCTCCACACAAGCGACCTAGCAAGGTGTGGCCGAAGTTGATCTATTCCCATAACCTAGTGCTCGCGATTATGCTATATACATGGCTGAGTGTCCACAAATTATGAGGTGTGGTCGAAGGTGCTCCACACAAGAAACCCAAGGAGGGGTGGCCGAAGGTGCTCCATTCCTATGATCTGGTGTCCCGATGATTTTATGTGCATGGCCAAGTGTCCACGATTTATGAGGTATGGCCAAATGTGCTCCACACAGGCGGCCTAGTGAGGCGTGGCTGAAGGTGCTCTATGCCTATGACCTAATGCTCGCGATTATGCTATATATGTAGCCAAGTGTCCACGAAGGCCGAAGGTGCTCCACACAAGAAACCCAAGAAGGGGTGGCCGAAGGTGTTCCATCCCTGTGATCTGGTGTCCTAATGATTTTATGTACGTGGCCAAGTGTCCACGAATTATTAGGAGTGGCTGAAGGTGCTCCACACAGGTGACCTAGGGAGGTGTTGTAACGACCCCCTAATACGTCATACGCGATGCTCGTCTGATTAGCGGAAGCATATGTGGCATTCTGAATGTTTATTCCCTATGTGGGAACGTCAGGGGATCGCTCTTGGTTGGCGTAACCCAAATAGATTCTCCGTTATCCATTGATTCCGTTCAACCCCGATTCACACGCAGACTAACTAAATACACATACATATATCATCAATAATAACTACGGAATGAAATCTAAAACTGATATACATGTCTCATTATACATTCATACACATTTCAATTCAAATCCATAAGTTTACGGCTGTAAGTTCTACCGAAAATCCGGCAGAGTTTCCTCTGTAATTTGGTCATATCCCAAGTCTGCAGAATCACTGTTTAAAACGTAACAACCAGTCCAATAACGGCGATAAACATACTAATATAAATCCATACACCGTAACATTAATTCATCGCTACAATCCATACATCTTTATGCGAAACGTCATATATACATTCAGCCTAGTCCATACATAAGTTACAAGAAACAAAATCTGATAATTAACGGTGTGTCATCAAAGTATATGTACAAACGATTCAAGCCTAAGCTAAATAATCCTCTGTCTATCCTCAAGTCGGCCTCGGCTATAAATGCAGGCTCACTTTTGTCCCTATTCATCACAGTACACAACCTAATGAGATATGAATCCCAGTAGAATAATTTACAATTTAAATATCATTCAAAACCAGTTGAATACTTAGCGGTGCGAACAGAAATCGTCTTCAGAAATCGGTTAAACAGTGGAATACCTTATCTTTAAAATCGTTTAAACACATGGAAATTGCGGCAATATATCACAATCTGAAATCTGTTTCTTTTAAAATCGATCATAAAAATCAAATGAAATCCCATGCCTGTGTATCTCAATCCACGTTGGTTACAAATCCATCAGAATCGAATCTAAATCATCTTCTAATTGCACGTAGTCTAGAGAGAATACCTCTCTTATCGTTGGGTGTGATCCGTAACACCAATCACCCGAATCAAGCCTATATTGTGAGTGTGATCCGTAACACCAATCACTCACTCAAGGACCGGGTGAGAATCAACATCTAGGGCGTCCCTAGCATGTGCACATACGCCAATTCTCATCCTCATCTGATCTATTCGAACTCACATGCACTCGGTCGGCTATTCCTCGGGGTTCTAGGGTATCACGCCTAAATCACAACGTTTCCCGTGTAGGTTATCCACCCTTATACTCCCTAAACCTTTCTTAGGGTCGTCTGGTTTAACGCGCAATCCCTAACTCGATGACAGGTTAAATCGATAAAAATAGTTTCGTTTAAAAGCTTCCTGTACGAGGAATACTTAACGGTCGTCCCATACCGGCTATCAAGTACCCAACCCTAAGAAAATCCGTCCTAAAAGCATCTAAACTTCGATAAACAAGGTGTCTAACATGCAATTAGGGTTTTCAAAGACACAGGCATGCAATTTTATCCCATCGAAGCGACACGCAAATCCATACAAGTCGTCTAAATCAGTTAGGTATTCACTAAATCAATTCTAGGGTTCGGGAAGTGTAAATTATCCTACCTGGTCTCCTGGCCGCCTCAATTCAAGTCAGGACTCTGTGAAATCTCGGTTTCTGAGCCCAATTAATTCCCTGGACGTGAAATTGAATATTTAGATTCGTCACGTCATCCAATTTTCAATCCTAAACCGGTTACCGATTACCTAGGTTAATTAATTGCCTAATTACGTTCGTGACCATTTCAATCATATAACATCAGTTTTGGGAAGCGGACCTTACCACTGTGCTCGGATTATGGAATTCTACGACCCGGTGATCTCAGGATTTCGGGATGCACGTCCCAGAACTCCAAGACGGCAAGACACGGCGCGGCACGGCGGGCGCACTACGGCGAGGTGCGGTTTGTCTCGAAAATCACACCACGGTGAAGCCCGTAAGCTCAGGAGTCCGAATCACGGTGGTGGCACGGCGGTTCACGGCCGTTTGAGCGGTGTTCCGGCCACGAAGAGTCTCGCACGGCGGACGGCGTTTTGCCTCGATCCGGGCGCGTCCGGCCTCCTTCGGCGGCCGAGCTCTGGAAGCGGTGGCGGCTCGGGCTACGGTGGTAGAAGCGGTGGCGGTCAACGGCGTCGGACGGCGCGCATCGGTCGGGAAATTTCGCGATGGAGGAAGCGGCGTTCGGCGTCTCGGCGGCCGTTGGTGGCGATGGTTGGTTCTTTGGTGGTTGTGGCGATGAGGTGTCGGTTGGTACCCTTGGTGGCGGCCCACGGTGGCTGTGGTGGCCGTTCACGGTGGAGGAAGGTGGAGAGAGAAAAGAGAGAAGAGAGAGAGAGAGTGGTGAGGAGAGAGAGTGAAATGGAAGAAATGGCGGGCTTTCGCGTAATTTAAAGCCTCCAGGGGCGATCCCGACTTTTCCCAGGCCACCCGGGGATCTTTTAGGGTGTCGGCATCCCTCCAGACGTTGGCACGCATTTCCATGCGAAAGTCTTGGCCTCAGATCAGCGAAAGTGACGACGAAACTCCTTAGTCGGTTCGATCGCGGGATTACATTTCTTTACGTTTGATCGTGTTCGGCTGGCGACCTTCTGTGTCAAGTCATTATCCTCAAAATACGTGTCAGGCTTCGTTTGATTGGGATTAGGGTTAAAAATCAAGTTTTATCTTTTAAAATTCTTTAAAAATTCTTTCGAATCTTTCCCGTTGTTACAGGTGTGGCCAAAGGTGCTCCACACCTGTGACCTAGTGTTCATGTAACACGCATAAGCGTTTTGATAATTTCGTAATAACATCGTAAGCTTATGAGAATACGTGTCATTTGAAAAAGAATTATCTAATTTTTATTGACTTCTAAGTTTATCATACAGTGCTTGGCAGTTATAGTTATATGTAATATTAATCCTAAAATCAAGAATGTAGATTAAATGTTTTTGTGCTTGCAAACTAGTACATATTAGTTGATTTTAAAAACTCTGAATTGCTAAACTACTGGGAAACTTGTGTTTCTCACCTATGTTTCCATAAATAAATATGACAACCAATAATGGATGACAATAGAAAGAAAATACAGTAAACATGGGAATACCATAGAATGTTTCACGAATTACGAGGTGTAGCCAAAGGTGCTCTACACCGATGACCTAGAGAGATATGGCAAAGGTGCTCCATACCCATGATCTAGTGTCCCGATGACTTTATATAAATGGCCGAGTGTCCACGAATATACGAGGTGTGGCCAAAGGTGCTCCACACAAGCGACCTAGCAAGGTGTGGCCGAAGTTGATCTATTCCCATAACCTAGTGCTCGCGATTATGCTATATACATGGCTGAGTGTCCACAAATTATGAGGTGTGGTCGAAGGTGCTCAACACAAGAAACCCAAGGAGGGGTGGCCGAAGGTGCTCCATTCCTATGATCTGGTGTCCCGATGATTTTATGTGCATGGCCAAGTGTCCACGATTTATGAGGTATGGCCAAATGTGCTCCACACAGGCGGCCTAGTGAGGCGTGGCTGAAGGTGCTCTATGCCTATGACCTAATGCTCGCGATTATGCTATATATGTAGCCAAGTGTCCACGAAGGCCGAAGGTGCTCCACACAAGAAACCCAAGAAGGGGTGGCCGAAGGTGTTCCATCCCTGTGATCTGGTGTCCTAATGATTTTATGTACGTGGCCAAGTGTCCACGAATTATTAGGAGTGGCTGAAGGTGCTCCACACAGGTGACCTAGGGAGGTGTGGCCAAAGGTGCTCCACACCTGTGACCTAGTGTTCATGTAACACGCATAAGCGTTTTGATAATTTCGTAATAACATCGTAAGCTTATGAGAATACGTGTCATTTGAAAAAGAATTATCTAATTTTTATTGACTTCTAAGTTTATCATACAGTGCTTGGCAGTTATAGTTATATGTAATATTAATCCTAAAATCAAGAATGTAGATTAAATGTTTTTGTGCTTGCAAACTAGTACATATTAGTTGATTTTAAAAACTCTGAATTGCTAAACTACTGGGAAACTTGTGTTTCTCACCTATGTGCTAATATGTATCAGATACGGATGAGTAGTAGGGCTGTAGGGTAGCAATCTCTTTTTGATCGAGTAAGATTTTTTTGTAATTCCTTATTTTGGGTCTTAGCTATATCTGATTTAGGATAAGAAATTATTTTAACTATATACATAAGTTATATTTGGGGTATACAAGGGAAACGGATATCTGAAGGACTGGGCCATCCTTCATTTATATGGGAGTTTGAGTGCCAGACCTGTTATCTCTTGACTTCTAATGGTCGGGTACTTCATATATCTGGGGATATGTCTTATTAGTATGTAATGAAAATTATTGGACATGTATTTATTTGAATTACATGAAGGTTTTAATTTTTTTTGTATACTGTAGTATTTTTATTCCACTGTGCATGTAAGTTTTTATTCAGAGCAAAAGATCCCGAACCTAATCCGCTTAATATAATTGAATGGTATAACTGCTCAGACACTAATCAAATCAAGGATAAGGATAATGTACTGAACCTATCTCTTAATATCAGAGTTAACAATAAGAATAGATAAGGGCGTTACATTAAGTTGGTATCAAAGCACAGCTACCTAGGTTAAGACGGGGTAGAATTCCTCAAGTAAAGGACTAGTTTAGGTTAGTCAGCTATACCTAAGCAGTTGGCTAGCTTGTTTTTATTTTGAACTTGGGGAATGGAGCATTAGGTTTGGGAAGATAGAAGCTCCCGTCGATGTTATATGCTATCTAATAATCTGTTATTGAGCTTGATCACCTCGGTAATACTTGTTTTGTAAATTGGCAGCATGACACCGACACGGAGAGGTAGACCACGGACTCGAGATGATGGAGTATATGTGAATGAAATGATGCAGACCATGCGAGACATAGCGGATTCTATGAGAGGCTAAGTTGCAGTTACAGCTAAGGCGCTTCGTCAAGCCCAAACAAATTGAAGTAAAGAGACCCAGACAGGGGCAGAGTAGGTAAGGACCCAAACAAGTGGAGGCTGGTTCGATTTCTAGAGAGCCAGGCCTATCATTTTCAATGGCTTGGTGAATTCAAAGAAGGCCGAAGAGTGGGTTTAGAAGATGGAAGAACTGTTTGAAGTGCTAGGGACTACAGAGATGTAAAAGGTCACCTTCACCGCCTACCAACTGAGGGGGAGGTAAAACATTGGTGGAGAGGGACGAAGAAATTGATGAAGGTCCAGGGGACCCCGATCACCTGGGAGAGCTTTAGAGATGCATTCCTCGAGAAGTACTTTCCCCAGAGTGAGAGGAATGTTAAGGAAGGTGAGTTTATGCATATCAAACAGCGTGGCAAGTCGTTTGAGTAACACCTAGCCAAGTTCAAAGAGCTGTTAAAGTTCTCTTCCTACCTGAAGTGGAGGCCAGACGGGGCTTGGAAAGCCCTACACTTGGAGAATAACTTAGACCCGGAGCTATACCATGAGGTGGTGGCCCACGAGATCCGAGATTACCTGACTCTGGTCAACAGGTGCAGAATCGCCTCCATGACCTTGGCAGCCTTGCAGAAGCAGAAATAGGAAGCTAGTTTCCATAAGAGGAAGGGCCTAACCAGTTTTAGCAGGAGTCGTGACAGGAATTTTAAGAGGAGCCAGACCGGGAAGAAGCCAGTGGGCACTCTGACACCTCAGTGCAACTGTTCAAAATGTGGGAAGAATTATGGGGATAGGTCATGTCTGATAGGCCAGAGCATATGCTACAGATGTGGGTCACCAAGACACATTGCTTGGAACTGCTTCACCCTGAGAAAGCCAGAGGAAACTGCCAGACCTTTTACCAAGGGAAGGGTGTATACCCTAAAGGGGAAGGAGGTGGCCCAGTTTGAAGATTTGATGAAAGCTACACGTTTCATTCATGATATTCCTTTAATTGTGTTGTATAACTCTGGCGCCACCCACTCCTTTATTTTTGTAGACTGTGTTCACAACTTGAAATTACCCACAACCACCTTACCTTATGATTTTTCGATAGCTATACCCACCAATGAACACGTGTCTACGTCCTTGATTTGTTTAAACTATTCCATTGTGATTGCAAATAGAACCTTTATGGTAGACCTTATCTTTTTACCCATGGTTGACCTAGATGTCATCCTTGTTATGGACTGGCTCTCTTCAAACAATGTTATCTTGTACTGCTTAACTAATTATGTGACTTTCATATACACTAAGCCAGTAAATGTGGGGGTAGAGAGTAAAAACCAAAAGGATGGGTTTCTTATATTCCTCGGAGGTAAAAAGTCATCATAAGTTAGAAACCATATCTGTGGTCAATGAATTTTTAGATGTATTTCTGAAAGACATTACTAGTCTCCCACCAGAAAGACAAATAGAGTTTCCATAGACCTAGTTCCTAGGGTAAGGCCAATTTTTATAACACCCTATAGGATGTCTCCGATAGAGTTAAAGGAGTTGAAGGAGCAGATAGAGGACCTTTTAGCAAAACAATTCATTAGACCCAATGTATCATCCTGGGGAACTCCTGTAATGTTTGTCAAGAAGAAGGACGGGAATATGAGAATGTGCATAGACTATAGACAGCTGAATAAGGTAACAATAAAGAATAAGTATCCTCTCCCTAGGATCGATGACCTATTAGACCAACTGAGAGGGGCCACTATCTTTTCCAAGATTGATTTGAGGTCGGGGTATCGTCAGATCAGGATTAAGAAAGAGGACATACCTAAGACTGCCTTTAGGACTAGGTATGGGCACTATGAATTCCTCGTAATGCCCTTTGGACTGACAAATGCCTCAACTATTTTCATGGATTACATAAACCACATCTTTAGACCCTACCTCGATTAGTTTGTAGTAGTGTTTATCGATGACATATTACTGTATTCCAAAGATAGACGGGAGCATGATTAACATTTAAGGACGGTGCTACAAATACTCAGGGAGAAGTAGTTGTATGCCAAGTTAGAAAAGTGTGAGTTTTGGCTAGAGGAAGTTAAGTTCCTAGGGCACATGATTTTTGATAAGGGAATGTCAGTATATCCTAGTAAGACTAAAGTAGTAGTAAACTGGAAAAGACCCACTACTGTGATGGAAATTAGGAGTTTTCTGGGTTTATCGGGATACTATAAGAGGTTCATTCAAGGGTTTTCAAAGATAGCGATGCCAATGACCAAGCTAACCTGGAAAGACATTCCCTTTGTGTGGGACACAAAGTGTGAACAAAGTTTCCAAACCCTAAAGGAGAAGTTGACCACAACACTCGTGTTAGTTATCCTTGACCTTTTGGAGAAGTTTGAGTTGTATTGTGATGCATTGAAGAAAGGGTTAGGATGTGTACTGATGCAAGGAGGACGAGTAGTGGCCTATGCTTCTAGGCAACTAAGGATGCATGAGAGAAACTACCCTACCCATAATCTGGAGTTAGCAACAATAGTGTTTGCCTTAAATATTTGGAGACACTACCTGTATGGGTTTAAATTCGAGGTATTTAGTGACCATAAAAGTCTCAAATACGTCTTCGACCAAAAGGAATTAAACATGATACAAAGAAGGTGGATGGAATTTATTAAGGATTATGATTTTGAGTTGAGGTACCATCCCGGGAAGGTAAACGTTGTGGCGAATGCACTAAGTAGGAAGTCTCTCCATGTAGCTCATCTTATGGTGAGCGAGATGGACTTAATAGAGAAATTTAGGAAGATGAGGTTGTCTACCTTAGTGTTACCTAATAAGATCTTCCTGAGTGAGTTAAGGATTGAGAACACCCAAAAGGAGTTCACAAGGGAAGTTGACGAAATGGTAACTTTCCAAGGTAGGATGTATGTCCCTAAGACAGGAGAACTGAGGGATAAGATTTTAGAGGAAGCTCACCGAAGTTAGTACACTATCTATCCTAGAGCCACCAAGATGTATTAGGACATAAAGGGGAGGTTCTGGTGGCCAGGAATGAAGAAGAATATAGCAGAGCATGTAGCTAGGCGCCTACTGTGCCAGCAGGTTAAGATTAAACATCAAAAGCCTGCGGGATTAGTACAACCTTTGGATATCCCTGAGTGGAAATGGGACAAGATTTCTATGGATTTTGTGGTAGGACTACCTAGAACCCAATCAGGGAATGATGCTATTTGGGTCATAGTGGATAGGTTAACCAAGTCCGCCCACTTTCTCCCCATTAGGATTAACTACTCCTTGGTTAGACTAGCACAGTTATATATTCAGGAGATAGTGAGACTTCATGGGATACCCATTAACATTGTCTCGAATAGGGATCCCAGGTTCACCTCTAGGTTTTGGAGAGCCCTGCAGGAAGCCTTTGGAACTAGGCTAAATTTTAGTACATCGTATGATCCTCAAACAGATGGGCAAATGGAGAGGACTATTCAGACTTTAGAGGATATGCTTAGGGCTTGTGTCTTAGAGTACCAGGGGAATTGGGAAAAGAGTCTGCCACTAATTGAGTTCTCCTAAATAATAGTTTCCACTCTAGTATAGGTATAACATCCTATGAGGCCCTGTATGGGAGGAAATATAGGTCACCATTGTGTTGGTACGAAGTGGGTGAGAGGCAGTTGTTAGGCCCTAAGTTAGTGCAACAGACAACTGATCAGATTAAAATAATTAGAGACAAAATAGCAAAGGATCAAGACAGGCAAAAGAGCTATTTTAATAACCTAATTTTTTTTAAAAATAAATTAAGATTTTTTTTTGAAATTAAATTAAGGAAATTTTTTTGAACTTGTAGCTAAAATTTGAGAATTTCTTAGAAATAAATTATATCTGATAACGGGATTTTAATCTGCCTTGAGAAACCTTGCAGATAATTTTGCAAAGCTTGTGATCGTTTGAAAATTTCCAAATTCCTTTCATATCATCCTAAATTCTTGCCAAGATCAGAGAAATGCATCCGATATTTAGCTAGGGCAGAATGGGAAAAGACCAAAATGCCCTTAGGTACCCTAAATATTCAAATTTCTCTCATTTTCTCTCATTTTCCCCTCTAACGTAGCATTTCTCTCTCTCTCTCCTCTCCCTGCATGAGTCACATCATCCACCACCTTCACCACGCCCGTGGTTTGTGCGGCTAAGATTCTGCGCGTAGTTCTTTGGAAGGTTCAACGGCTACCAACGCCACAGTAAGCCATCGCAACGACTGACGACCACTATAGCTGCCGAAAAATGGCCTTTTTTTCGTCCCGTCACGATTTCAAGGCCATGTTGCGATCTCTGCCGTCTGACACCGTCTGGCAACACCACTGCCACCATTAGGTAGCCTGAGATACCAGCTTCCTACGCCAGCTTCCAGCCAGTGGAGCGCCACCGCTACGTGCCCAAAACAGAGGATAAATAGTCCATCGTGCGTCACACTTTGTCATTGAAAAATGTTGTCTAAACGACCGTGTTTCATCGAACGGACACTGAATCTGGCATCCTCGAGTTGCGGGCTACATTTTGGTGTATTTTTTCACCCCAGCCGTTGTGCGCCATTGCTGGAATTGATGAAAAATTGCAGAAATCAAATTTTGAGCTTCCGAAATCTCTGGTATAATTTAAAATACCCCAATTTAATGTTTTCCTATAGATTTTGTGTCAGAATGTGCCTTAATGATTAGCCACAACTTTCCCATCCTGCATCAAAACACAACCTAGGCCTCTCAAAGATGCATCTGTGTATACAGTAAAGGGTTCTAGGGGTTTCGAAATAATTAGTACAGGAGCGGTGGTTAATTTCTCTTTCAAAATTTGAAAACTAGTCTCACACTGCTCGCTCCATGCAAAGTCTACCCCTTTTCGAGTCAACCGGGTCAATGGCACAGCTATCTGTGAAAATCCTTGAATGAATTTCCGATAATAGCCAGTTAAACCCAAGAAACTCCTAATCTCGGTGACCGTTCTAGGTCGATCCCAATCTAATACTGCTTCAATTTTCTTTGGGTCGACCACTATCCCTTTTCCATTTACCACATGTCCTAAAAATTTCACTTCTTCTAACCAAAACTCACATTTCACCAGCTTTGCATACAGTTGTTTCTCTTCCAGTATCTGTAACACCATGTTAAGATGATGGGCATGCTCTTCGTGAGTCTTGGAAAAGACTAGAATATCATCAATGAATACCACAACGAATTGATCTAAATAGTGTCTGAAAATTCTGTTCATATAATCCATAAAAACAGCGGGTGCATTTGTCAATCCAAACGGCATCACTAAAAACTCGTAATGGCCGTATCTTGTCCTGAACGCTATCTTAGGAATATCCTCCTCTCTAACCCTAATCTGATGGTATCCTGACCTTAAATTTATCTTAGAAAATACAGTCGCGCCTTGCAACTGATCAAATAAATCATCAATACGTGGCAATGGGTATTTGTTCTTAATGGTCACCTTATTCAATTGTCGGTAATCAATACACAGTCTTAAACTCCCGTCTTTCTTCTTTACGAATAAGACCGGAGCTCCCCATGGTGATACACTTGGCCTAATGAACCCTTTCTCCAACATGTCTTCGATTTGGACTTTTAATTCTTTCAATTCTACGGGGGCCATATGATACGGGATCATAGCTATTGGACCCGCTCCCAGAATCAGGTCAATGGTGAATTCTATCTCCCTAGGTGGTGGCAGTTTACTTATTTCCAAAGGAAATACCTCCGGAAAGTCACTGACGATTGGGATTTGACTTAATTTATCCTGCAATTCTACCTCAGAGAGATTGAGGGACATATCACCTATCTCACAAGCCCTGTCATTCCCTCGCACAAGTACGTTATCGAGATAAGTAATTGTCCCTTCGAAACAATTTAACAAGACCCGATTCCTAGTCAACCAATCCATTCCCAAAATAATGTCGATCCCTGACAATGGTATACACACTAAGTCCACAAGAAATAAGGTATCTTCAATGGTTAAGGGGCAATTTAGGCATATTCGTGGGGACATAGTGGCCTCTCCTAAGGGTGTGGATATGTATAGGTCATAAGGCAGGGTTTGAACAGGTAATCTCATTCGTTCTACGCATGCATCAGCGATAAAGGAGTGCGTAGCACCCGAATCAAACAATATTATCAAAGAAAAATTATAAATTTTACCTCTACCCTGCATCAAGCCTGAGGACCTGTCGACGTTGGTAGTATTCATAGTAAAAACTCTCCCTGGAGCTTGTGGCCTCCGCCTACCGGATGTCGGCTGATTCCCGATGGAAGGGCAGTACCTGGCCATGTGTCCTGTGCCTCCACATCTATAACACTGGAGTGGAGTCTGATGCCAACAGGGTTGATTTGGATGTCTGGTACCACACTTCGGGCAAGGAGTATTATCAGGTCGCCTCCCACTGCTACTAGAAGCTCCTGGTTGCGACTTAAACATACCGCTTCTTACATTCAGATTTCTAGGTGCTTGTCTGGGCCGGTTCCCTGTTCGTTGTGTCATATTCTGAGTCTGTCTCTGTTCTAAATTCTTACTCAGAATTCGGCACTTGTTGACCAGTGTGGCGAAGTCTCGAATCTCCAAGGTAACTAACTGAGTCTTCATAGGTAAATCGAGGCCTTCTTCTAGTTACTTTGCTTTCCAAGCCTCATCGTAATGCATTCGCAGGTAAGTAGAGTATCTTGATAATTCTTCAAACTATTTCAGATACTCGTCAAATGGCCTACCTCCCTGTGTGAGCTTCAGGAACTGTGCTTCCTTTGCTTGTTTCACGCTCTCAGGGATATATTGATCCATGAAAACTCTCTTGAAAGATTCCCAAGTAAATGGAATGCCTCGGCTCTCCATCAGTTGCTGGGCATCTGTCCACCAAAGTTCTGCTTCACCTTTCAGCATGTATGTTGCATATGTGACTTTCTGTTCATCGTCACACTGCAACAACCTGAAAATCTTTTCAATTCCTTTTACCCAAGCTTCCACAGCAGCTGGATCGGAGGCACCTATAAACGGAGATGAACCTGCTCTTTGGAATTCAATCCATCCCTGATATAGTGGGTTCACCTGTTGGGTGGCTCCGTCGTTTCTCGTATGTCTATCTTCCTGCTACTGTCTTATTGCATTGGCACTGGTAGTGGCCTAGTCTCTCATTGCATCGGCCATTAATCTGATAGATTCCATCATCTCACGCATGTCAACCTCAGTCTCCATGCTACCACTACCTGACGCACCTTGGTTTCTGTGCCTTAGCCTTCCCCTGGGCCTACGTGTGGCGTCCCTGCTAGATTCTGCCATGCTTATCTGACACAGAAACAAATAGATCAGTCACACAGCAATAGTTAATCAGCAAGACATTAAATTCATTTCGTTCATTATCGATTCAAAATCAGGTCCTATCATTCCAGAGTCAAATCAATCAAAACCCTAAAGCTGCAAGCCCGAAAATTCAAAGTCCTTAACCCACTAAACCAGAAGATCCGACAAACTGGGCTCTGATACCATAATTGTAACGACCCCCTAATACATCATACGCAATGCTTATCTGATTAGCGGAAGCATATGGGTTAATTTACATAATTATTCCCTATGTGGGAACGTCAGGGGATCGCTACTGGTTGAGCGTAACCCAAATAGACTTCCCATTGTCCATTCAGATTCCGTTCGACCCTGTTTCACATGCAGCTAACTAAATACACATACATACATCATCAATAACTCTAGAATAAAGCTAAAGTCCATACATACGGCGTACAATCATTAAACTCAACATCCAAAACTCATATACATATACTATCAAGCATTCACATATATTCTAACTGAATTTCTCAAGTTTACAGTGGTAAACCCTACCAAAAATCCGGTAGAGTTTCCTCTGTATTTTGATCATATCCCAAGTACAAAATCACCTATTTAAAATCAAACAGCCAGTCCAACAACAGTAATAAACATACTTAACATAAATCCATATACAGCAAAGTCAACTCATCACTACAATCCATATACACTATTTGAAATATTACATGTACATTCAGTCTAATCCATACAGAAAACATAAGAGACAGAACCCGATAAACAACAACGTCATCAAAGCATATGTACAAATGATTCAAGCCTAAGCTAAATCATCCTCCGGTCTATCCTCAAGTCAGCCTCGGCTATCGTCTGGGCTCCTGTCCCTGTCCCTGTTCATCTGAGTAAACAACCTAATGAGATATGAATCCCAGTAGAATAATTTACAATTCAATTATCATTCAAAAACTGGTTGAATACCCAGCGATGCGAACATCGAAATCGTCTTCCCTAAATCAGTTCAAAAATAGTGAAATACCTTATCTTTTAAAATCATTTATTACATAAAAATCGATGCAGTTAATCGAAGTTACAAAAATCCATTTCTTTGAAAATCAATCATCAAAATCAAGTAAAATCCCATGCCCTGTGTATCTCAATCCACGTTGGCTACAAATCCGCTGTAACCAAATCTAAATCATCTTCTAATTGCACGTAGTCTAGAGAGAATACCTCTCTTATCGTTGGGTGTGATCCGAATGTAACAGTCCAGCCGCCCACTTGCAGATATTGTCCGCTTTGGTAGTTATCGAGCCACCTCACAATTTTGTTCTTCCCCTTGTCGAGGGGGAAAACGCGTCCATCAGGGTAGCACAACGGAAGTCCATCCATCCATGTCCCTCATAGATATTGTCCTTGTGGTTATCGAGCCATAAGGTTTTATTCCTCACCCCTATCCCTGCGGGGTGAGAACGCATCCATAAGGGAGAGGTATCCACACCCTTATAAGGCATGCTTCGTTCCCCTCTCCAACCGATGTGGGACATCACACTATCTTATATAATTGAGTGAGCAAGATACCTTTTTATTTATAGGAATTTAGAAAGAAATAAATTCTGCATTTTAATGGAAAATATAATAAAAAGTTAGGAAGGATTAATTATATAATTGGATGAATAAGATACATTTTAAGTTATAGGAAATTAAGTAAAGAATGATAATTAGTGGTGATGAAAGAATTAATTCTAATAAAAGAAAGTTGGTCTTGACTGGTAGTAATTTATATTACTATTAATATATATAAGTGATTAAATATAAGGAGTCTTAATTATCCTAGATAATATGAATTAAAAGATATCTAAGTATAATAGAATATTAAAGGTAATTCATACTTTAATGTAGTAAGATATCCGAAGTACTATGTTAACCATAATGGTATTCTAACATGTCTAGGATAAGTAAATGCAAAGGATATTGAAACATAAGAATAATGATAGTTGTAGTTGTTGTATATATGCATAAGTGATCAAGCGTTCACTAATCTCATGAGAGTGGCCAAGAGTCCACAAGTGACCAAGAGTTCACTAATCTCATGAAAGTGGCCAAGAGTCCACTAAGTGACCCAGTGTTCATAAATTTCGAGTGGCCAAGTGTCCACAATTGTTGTAGTAAGATTAAATGCATGTTACGCATACAAGGTAAGTTTTAAGAATGAGAAATATACATATATATACATATATATACATGTAACTATTAATTGATTCCATTATTAGATATATATGTATATTCTTCTGAATAAGAATTATCCTTTACATGTGAATAAGTGTAATTGCTACAGTAATAGATAAATTGAATTCCCTATTATTGTTAACATATTCATATGAAAGCATTAGACTATGAAATGATGGGATGTGAATAATAATAATAAAAGAAATTAAAATTTTTCTGTGCGTGCACAATGGTACATGTCAGTGCAAAGTTAAATTGCAAATTGTTAAGTTACTGAGAAATTAGTTTCTCATTTGTGTGCTGATATGTATCAGATGCAGGTAATTAGTGAAGTTCTGAGTAATACAGGACTAGCAGTAAGGAAGAATTTTGTAATAATATTTTGTAACTACGGGTTTGAGTGACAGAAATTATGTTGTCTCCTGACCCTAAGTTAGTAACATTAAGAGTAAGGTACTATTGTAGTATTTACAGACATATTGTAACGTAGTCACTTTATCCACTGTGAATTGTATTGTCACTCGCTATGCTTATAAATTTTATCTGAGTCAAAGAGTCAATAATTTAGAATGGAATGATATGTAAAAGGTAGGGACGCTCAGATGTTAATGGTGAATAAATAAGGGTAAGAATAAATATAAGGACTTTATCTGGTTACCAACACTAAGTTGTAATACTAGATAAGGGCGTTACAAAAGGAATCGTAAATTTTGTTATAGGAAAACCATATTCACAAAGAGGAATAACAATGTTAAGGCTAAAATCATGAAAATTTTCCCTGAGAGTTATTAAGGTCTCTATAATTGAAACATCTTATCCCAAAATTGAAGAATTAGATTGATTTAGGCTAATTTTCCATAAATAAATATGACAACTGAAAATGGATGACATTAGAAAGGAAAGAAAGTAAACATAGGAATACCATAGAATGTTTCACAAATTACAAGGTGTGGCCAAAGGTGCTCCACATCAGTGACTTAGGGAGGTATAGCCGAAGGTGCTCCATACCCGTGATTTAGTGTCCTGGATGACTTTATATACATGGCCAAGTGTCCACAGATTTATGAAGTGTGGCCAAAGGTGCTCTACACGGGCGGCCTAGCGAGGCATGGTCGAAAGTGCTCTATGCCCATAACCTAGTGCTCACGATTACGCTATATACGTGGCTGAGTGTCCACGAATTATGAGGTGTGGTTGAAGGTGCTCCACACGAGAAACCCAAGGAGGGGTGGCTGAAGGTGCTCCATCCCTATGATCTGGTGTCCCGATGATTTTATATGCATGGCTAAGTGTCCACAATTTACGAGCTATAGCAAAGGTGCTCCACACGAGTGGCCTAGCGAGGCATGGGCGAAGGTGCTCCATGCCCATGACTTAGTGCTCATGATTATGCTATATACATGGTCAAGTATCTATAAATTACGAGGTGTGGTCGAAGGTGCTCCACACGGGTGACCTAGGGAGTTGTGGACGAAGGTGCTCCACACCCATGACCTAGTGTTCACGTAACACACATAAGCATTCTGATAATTCCGTAATAACACTAGTAAGCTTATGAGAATATGTGTCATTTGAAAAAGAATTATCTAAATTTTATTAACTTCTAAGTTTATCATATAGTGCTTGGCAATTATAGTTATGTGTAATATTATGCCTAATATCAAGAATGTAGATTAAATGTTTTGGTGCTTGCACCCTGGTACATATTAGTTGATTTTAAAAACTTTGAATTGCTAAGCTACTGGGAAACTTGTGTTTCTCACCTATGTGCTAGTATGTATCAGATACAAATGCGTAGAAGGGCCACAGGGTAGCAGTCTCTTTTTGATCAAGTAAGATTTTTTTGTAATCACCTATTTTTGGTCCTAGCTAGATCTGATTTAGAATAGGACATTATTTTGACTGTATACATGAGTTGTATTTAGGGTATACAGGGGAAACAAATATCTAGGATATGTCTTATCAGCATGTAATGGAAATTATTGGACATGTATTTATTTGAATTATATAAAGGTTTTAATTTTCGCTGTGTAGTGTAGTATTTTTATTTTGCTGTGCATGTAAGTTTTTATTCTGAGCAAAAGATCCCAAACCTAATCTGCTTAATATAATTGAATGGTATAACTGATTAGACACTAATAAAATCAAGGATAAGGATAATGTATCGAACCTATCTCTTGATATCAGAGTTAACAATAATATTAGATAGGGGCATTACACCACACTTTTCTTTCCTTCCTCAATTCGGCCAAAATGGGAAAGGTAATCTAAATCTAATATCTTACAAATTGAGAGCATATTTATTTTGAATACCAATTTACACAAGAAAATTTTATCCAATAATTTAAAGAACATAAATTTAGACTAATTAAAATTATGGGGTGTTACATAAGGAAACTTGGAAGATTTCAAATTTGCAAGTTTTTAGATAGGTTTGTTTAATGGTATGTAGGCTAGGAATTGTAGTATATAATGAGAATTTTATGGTTATTTTGATGAAAACCATGGGTTATGCAGCCATGAAATGGAGACAATTCTGTTGGGATGTGATTTATTGATGGGAAGTTTACTCCAGTACTATTAATGTAAATTGTATCTTAATTTTTTATGATGAATGGTTTATACTTTTGTATTGCATATTCATGGTTGTATAAATTTTGGTACTAGAATATGCTGCGCATAAGAGATAGTTGAGTGAAATTTGAATGGATTAAGAAAAGAGTCTATTTTGGTTACACTCAACTAGTAACAGCCCCGCAGGTTATGAAATTTTAAAAAGAGATTTTTTTAAGGAGGATTTCATGCTTCCATTTTACTCTAATGATAAGTAAATAAGAGGGGTTGTTACATTGATAATCTAATTCTTCCTCCTTTCACAAAAATTTGAAATTTCCTTTTGCTATGATTTTGTGTTTTGAACTACATGGACTTTGATCCCATGTAATTGGTTACATAGGCCTCAGGCTCTTATCCTAAGTCAAGTCTTGCCTTGTAAATATTTTAAATGTTTTTCTCGATTGGTTTCTTTGTTTTTCCTAGTTTTCTTTTTCTTGCATGTCTATGTTGTGCTAGGAGAGTTTCTCTCATAGATGTCTTCCTTGGGTTCTTTCCTTGTTCATGTGTTGCTAGCATGTGTAGCATTGTCTAGGTTTGTCTTATGGCCAATTGCATTATTTATAAGAATTGTTATGTTTTTGGGATATTGTGTTCTTGTTCTTGTTTCCAACCATTTGGATATGTTTTTGAGGACCCAAGCTTTCATTTGATTATTGTATTTTTGTGATTATTAGCTATATCCTATGAATTCATCAATGTTAGTCCATAAGATTAATGAGTAAGGATGAGTTGGAACATGTTAATAGTTTTTAGTTCCTTCATTGATTCTTGATTAAAGGAATTCAAATAATGCAATTGGTCAATAGAAAGTTGTGCTAAATATTTCGATAATTAGTACACATTTGTATTTTGTTTTTTCATTCCATTTTATTTTTCTTGATTTAAATTAATTTGTGAATTTTCTTTTTTTATTTATTTTGATTTTGAGATTTGGATTTAATTTGAAACTTTGACATTGTTTTGTGTGAGTTCAGACATCTAGTTAAAGTGTTCATTTGCTTATCTTTCAATATCTTATGTTTTCCTCTTGTTTTGATTTTCTTTTCTTGGTTTCGATCTTTTGTTTATAAAAATGGCTAAACAAAATAAGTTTAGGCCAATTTAGTATTTTGCACATTCATTCTAGAGTAACAATCCTTTGGATGGGTATTGTAGGGTGCCTAACACCTTAACCACACTCAATCAACTCCCAAACATGTCTCCCATTTTGTAGATCATTTTTCTATTTGTTTATTTTTGCCTTATTTCTTTAATAAACAGGGTTTTCTAAAATTTTCCTTTAAAATAAAAATTTTGGTGGCAACTACTCTTTTCTATAATTGGTTTTCGAAACTCATTTTTGAAAATCAAATTTTCTTTTTCTTTTACACCATTTGTGTTGCATTTTAGGTGTGACAGGAATGATATATCTTAAATATATATTCTATTATAAAATTATGTTAAAAATATTTTTAGGTATTAAATGTATATTAGTTTTTAATATATTTGAATTTTAAAATACATTTTGATTATTTTCTATACAATAAAATAATATTTATTATATTTATTTATTGAATATGATAATTATAGATTTATTATATATACAAAATAATTATTAATATTGATACCAATTCGACAATTATTTAACTACGGTTGGACCAACAAACTGTGAACTAGTCCCTTCATTTGTTCAATGATCATCCGATTTTTAAAATATTGATTATTCTTATGCAATTAATATATGAAAATACATAATATATATATTTAAAATTTATATATAAATATAAATTTATTGTTAAAAAATTTAAATTAGTAATTTTTAATTACAATCCAAAACACATATTTGAAATATCTTAAATGTTTAAAATTGATAAATAGAAATAATTACATATTTAAATTTATCATCTTCAATCTATGAAATTTGAAAAATCAATATTAAATTTTATCTTTAAAATTAAAATATAATTTTAAAATATAGTAAAATGTATATTCACTAATTTATCAAATTTTACATTTAATTCAATTTTTAAAGTATTCTAATTTATGTATATATTTTTTTCAATTAAATAGTTGCCAAAATATTTTATAAAAAAAAATAGTATGTAACACCCCCAATTCTATGGTTCATTTTAATTAATTAAATAATATAATATAATATACAGGGTTGGTGAGTTACTACTACCTCTACCCGAGTAAATTTTTAACTTTTACCAAGTAAAATAATTAAGTGTTACTAGTTTGGAAATTCTACACTCGGGTTCTCACATGTAACGCAACGAAAAATAATTAAAACAACTAACATAAACATATAGATATATGTATTTACATTCACATACATGCATCATTTACATCCATTCAAATTTTTGTACAATAGACATATACTTATGGATATATGAGTGTGCCAACTAGGGTAAGGAGACAACAAGCCAACTTATACCAATTTAAGATATAGTGTTAGTAGATTCCTAGCTCACATATCCTAATTGTAATAACCTGAGTTTTAAAAAATAAATTAAATTGGGTAAAATAAATTTAGATTTTGTTGAAATTGAATTAAGGAATTTTTTTTGAGCTTGTAGCTAAAATTTGAGAATTTTTCAAAATTAAATTATATCTGATAGTAAAATTTTGATCTGCCTGAGAAACTTTGCGGATAATTTTGCGAAGCTTGTGATTGTCTGAAAATTTCCAAATTCCTTCTATATTGTCCTAAATTCTTGCCTAGATAAGGGAAATGCATCTGAAATTTAGCTAGGGAAAAATGGAAAAGACCAAAATACCCCTAAATGCTTTAAATATTCAAACTTCTCATTTTCTCTCATTTTTTTTCTCTCACGTTGAATTTCTCTCTCTCTCTCCTCTCCCTGCACGAGTCACGTTGTCTACCACTTTCACCATGCCCGTCAGCCATTCGACCGAGTTACCGCTACTTGTCGCTGCCGGAAGGTTCAGCAGCTCAGCCTGACACTACAGCCTGACACTACAGCAAGCCACCGCAGCGATCGACGACCACCACAACCAGTGAAAAATGGCATTTTTCCTTCCTGTTTCGATTTCAAGGCCACATCGTAATCTCTGTCGTCTGACACCATCTGGCCACACCGCTACCACCGTTGGGTAGCATGAGTTACTAGCTTCCTCTGCCAGCTTCCAATCGGTGGAACGTCGCCGCCACGCGCCCAGAACGGGGGAAAATAGTTTCGTCGTCTGTCACCTTCATCGTCAAAAAATGCTATCTAAACTGCTGTGTTTCATCTAACGAACACCGAATCCAGCATCCTTGAGTTATGGGCCACATTTTGGTGTATTTTTTAACCCCAACTGCTGTGTACCACCATACACCACCGTTCGCTGTTGTGCGCCATCGTCGGAATTGCTGGAAAATCGCAGAAATTAGATCTCGAGCTTCCAGAATCACTTGTATAATTTAAAATACCCTAATTTGATGTTTTCCTATAGATTTTGTGTCCGGCTATTCCTTAATGATTAGACCGAAGTGAAAATTTGGTATTTAATTGTAGGGAAGTAAGAATTAAAGGGAGTAAGGTGTAAAAGAAGATCAAAGGAAAGGCCAAGATCACTTCCTTCTATCCTTAAGGTAGGTTAACAATTTGAGGTTTTGTTCCATGTTTTAGTTGATGCAACCAAGACATTTTACAAACTTTCTTAGGAACATAATCGTGTACCTACTGTAACAACCGAAAAGGTTTTTAAAATATAATACCTAATTTTTGATGCTAATTCCAATCAAACAAATCCTGACACGACTTTCAAGGATAGTGATTTGAAACAGAAGGTTGTTCGAAGCCAGAAACACGATCAAATGGAAAGAAACACAATCCGGCGATAAGGAATTGACAGACGATGTTTCATACGTCAATTTCAATGACGGAGGCCAAAACCTTCGCATAAAAACACGTGCCAACGTCTGGAAGGAATCTGACACCCTAGAGTATTCCCGGGTGGTTCAGGAAAAGTCAGAATCGCCCCCAGAGGCTTTAAATTTCCCAGAATACCTCTATTTCTCTCAAATCTCTCTCTCTCCTCACTTCACTTTCTCTCTCCTCTCTCTCTTACTTCCTCCACTGTGCACCGCCACCACAGCCACCTTGGGCTACCACCTAGCATACCAACCGACAGCTCTCACTACCCACAACCTCCATTAACCACCCATGGCCACCAACGGCCGCCAGCGCCGCTGAAAAATGGCATTTTCTGTAACAATCGAAAACATTTTGAAAGATTTTTAAAGCATAAAATCAAATTTTTAACCCTAATCCCAATCAAACGACGCCTGGCATGACTTTCGAGGATAATAACTTGACACAGAAGGTCGTTCGAAGTCAGAAACACGATCAAACAGAAAGAAATGCAATTCGGCGATCAGAAATTGACGGAAGAAGTTTCGTGCCTCAATTTCGTTGATAGAGGCCAAAACCTTTGCATGGAAACACGTGCTAACATCTGGAAGGATGCCAACACCCTAAAACATCCTCGGGTGGCCCGGGAAAAGTTAGAATCGTCTCCGGAGGCTTTAAATTACACGAATTCCCTCTATTTCTCTCATTTCTCTCTCTCTCCTCACCACACTTTCTCTCTCCTCTCTCTCTCCCTTCCTCTATCGTGAACCGCCACCACAGCCACCGTGGGCCGCCACCAAGGACACCAACCGATAGCCCTCACTGCCCACAACCTCCACCAACCAACCGTTGACCGTCACCGGCCCCACCACCGTGTAGGCTGAGCTGCCAGCTTCCTCTAGTAGCTCGCCGATGTCGAACGTAGGCCGGACGCACTCGGATCGAGGGAATCTCCGTCTGCCGTGCGAGAATTTTTGTGGCCAGAAAACGCCGTCCAAATGGCTGTGAACCGCCACACCACCACCAGATTCGGACTCCTGGACTTGCGAGCTTCACCGTGGTGTAATTTTTGAGGCAAACCGCACCCCTCCGAGCCGCGGCGCCGGGTACCGCCGTCTTTGGAGTTTCTGGACGTGCATCGGGAGAAACTGAGACCACCCCGACGCAGAATTCCATCGTCCGATCCCATTGGTAAGGTCCGATTTCCCAAAAACTAATGGTATATGACTGAAATGGCTACCGAACATAATTAGGCAATAAATTAACCTAGGTATTAGCGTAACCGAATTTAGGATCGAAAAATGGATGACGTGACAAGTTTAAATATTCCATTTAATGTCCAGGGAATTAATTGGGCTCAGAAACTGAGATTTCGTGAAGCCCTGACTTGATTTGGAGCGACCAGAGACCAAGTAGGATAATTTACACTTCTCGAACCCTAGATTTGACCTAGTGGATGCCTGATTGATTTAGATGATTTGCATGGATTTGCGTACTACTTTCGATGGGATAAATTGCATGCCTGTGTGCTGAAAACCCTAATTGCATGTTAGACACCTTTTTTATCGAGTTTAGATGCCTTTAGGATGGATTTACTTAGGGTTGGGTACTTGATAGCCGGTATGGGACGGCCGTTAAGTATCCCTAGTAAAGGGAGCTTTTAAACGAGATTATTTTTATCAGATTTAGCCTGTACTGAGTTAGGGATTACGCATTAAACCAGGACGACCCTAAGAAAGGTTTAAGGAGTATAAGGGGGGATAGCCTATACGAGAAAACGTTGTGATTTAAGCGTAATACCCTAGAACCCTGAGGAATAGCCGACCGAGTGCATGTGAGTTCGAATAGACTATATGAGGATGAGAATTGGCGTATGTGCACATGCTAGGGAACGCCCTAGATGTTGATTCTCACCCGGTCCTTGAGTGAGTGATTGGTGTTACAGATCACACTCAAAATATAGGCTTGATTCAGGTGATTGGTGTTACGGATCACACCCAATGATAAGAGAGGTATTCTCTCTAGACGACGTGCAATTAGATGATGATTTAGACTTGGTTACAGCGAATTTGTGACCAACGTGGATTTAGATACACCGGGCATGGGATTTTACTTGATTTTGATGACTGATTCTCAAAGACATTGATTTTATGATTTCGATTAATTGCCGCGATTTCCATGTAATAAAACGATTTTAAAGATAAGGTATTTCACTATTTTTGAACTGATTTCGGGAAGAAGATTTTGGTGTTCGCATCGCTGGGCATTCAACCAATTTTTGAATGACATTTGAATTTGTAAATTATTCTACTGGGATTTTATATCTCATTAGGTTGTTTACTCAGATGAATAGGGACAGGGCGGGAACCAGGCGATGAAGCGATGATGTCGTGGTGATAGACAGGAGAATGACTTAGCTTAGGCTTGAATCGGCTTGTATATATATGCTTTGATGATGTTGCTGTATACTGGGTTCTATTCTTTATGTTTTCTGTATGGATTGGATCAGTTGTACATGTATAAATCAGGAGTTTTATATTGATTGTATTGATGGGATTGACGCTGTTTTTATGGATTTCTGTGGATTATGTTTATTGTTTGTTGTTGGGTGGTGTGTAAATATAAACAGGTGATTCTTTGTATTTTGGACATGATCGAAATACAGGGGAAACTCTGCCGTTTTTTCGATAGGGTTTACCACTGTAAATTTATGGATTTAAGTTTGAATATGTATGAATGTATAACATGACGTGTATATAAGTTTTAGATTTCATTCTAGAGTAATTTGTGATGTATGCATGTATAATTAGTTAGCTGCATGTGAGTTAGGGTTGAACGAAATCCGAATGGACAAAGGAAAGTCTATTTGGGTTACGCTCAACCATTAGCGATCCCCTGACGTTCCCACATAGGGAATAATCATTTAGAATAACCCATATGCTTCCGCTAATCAGATGAGGATTGTATATGTCATATTAGGGGATCGTTACATTTTCCACCTCCATCGCGCGAAAACTTTGCCAGTTGAGATCGCCGCCGTCTGCCATCGTTGGCCGTCACCGCTCCTACATCGTGTAGCCTGAGCTACCAGCTTCCTCCACCAGCTCGCCGACATCGAATGGAGGTCTGACGTACCTGGATCGAGGTAATTTCCGTCTGTCGTGCGTAAACTTTCGTGGCCATAAACAACCGTGAACCGCCACGCCACCACCATATTCAGACTCCTGTTCTTGCAGGCTCCAACGTGGTGTAAATTTTGAGGCAAACCGCACCCCTCCACCGTGTGTTGTTGTGCACCGCTGTACGCTGCCATGCGTCACCGTGCCGGAGCTTCTGGACATACATCGGGAGAAACCGAGATCACCCTGAGACAGAATTCCACCATTCGATCACATTGGTAAGGTCTGATTTCCCAAAAACTGATGAAATCTGATTGAAATAGCTTTCGAACATAATTAGGAAATAAATTGACCTAGGTATTAGGGCAATTGGACTTTGAATTGTTAAACAGATGATGTGACAAGCTTGAATATTCAATTAAATGTCCAAGGAATTTAATTGGCTCAGAAACCGAGACTACGTGAAGTTCTGAATTGATTTAGAGCGACAGGAGACCAGGTAAGATAATTTACGCTTCCCGAATTTGAGATTTGACCTAGGTTATTTGCATGGATTTACGTGCTACTTTCGATGGATTTGCGTGCTACTTTCGATGGAATAAATTGCATGCTTGTGTGCTGGATATCCTAGTTTCATGTTAGACGCTTTGTTTATCGAGTTTAGATGCCCTTAGGACGGATTTACTTAGGGTAGGGTACTTGATAACCGGTATGGGAAGGCCGTTAAGTATCCTGAATACAAGGAGTTTTTAAATGAAATTGTTTTTACTTGATTTGGCCTGTACTACGTTAGGGATCACGTGATAAATCAGGACAACCATAAGAAAGATTTAAAGAGTATAAAGGGGGATAGCCTACACGGGGAAACGTTGTGATTTAGTCGTAATACCCTAGAACCCTAAGGAATAGCCGACCATGAGCATGTGAGTTCGAATAGACTGTATGAGGATGAGAATTGGCGTATGTACACATGCTAGGGGATGCACTAGATGTTGATTCTCACCCGGTCCATGAGTGAGTGATTGGTGTTACAGATCATACTCACAATATAGGCTAGATTCGAGTGATTGGTGTTACGGATCACACCCAATGATAAGATAGGTATTCTCTCTAGATGACGTGCAATTAGATGACGATTTAAACTTGGTCACAGAGGATTTATGGCCAACGTGGATTTAGATACACCGGGCATGGGATTTTATTTGATTTTGAGTATTGAATTTAAAAGAAATGGATTTTTATGATTTTGATTATCTGCCGCAATTTTCATGTGATAAAATGATTTTACAGATAAGGTATTTCACTAATTTCAAACTGATTTTGGGAAGATGTTTTCGGTGCTCGCACCGCTGAGTATTCAACCAGATTTTGAATTCTATTTGAATTGTAAATTATTCTACTGGGATTTTATATCTCACCAGGTTGTTTACTCAGACGAACAGGGACAGGGACAGGAACCTAGGCATTTGCTGGACGATGATTTGATGATAGACAGAAGAATGACTTAGTCTAGGCTTGACTTTTATTGTATATATTTTCCTGATGATGTTGTATATTAGCTTTCTATAATTTTTGCCTGTTGTGATGATTGGATTGACTGTATATGTATAAATCAGATGACTGTTGTATATGGGATATGTTCGAAATACAGAGGAAACTCTGTCGAATTTCCCTTGATGTCTCACATTCTCCCTCTCCTTTCTCTCTTTTTCTTTTCTTTCTCTCCTCTCCCCTATTTTCACGTGTGGCTTATTGTATGCCTCAAGAGTCACTTTTTAACTCCCCTTTTGTTTCCTCCTCCATGTGTGTATGCAATTATATTAAAGTATATTTATATTTTCCAATTCTTCCTTCCCTTTTCCTTTCCCATTCGGCCGAACCATTTCCCATGTGCCTTCTCCCCTCTTTCCTTTCTTTTCTTCTCTCTTTATTATTATTTTACTTTGTTATTTCACGTGTACATTGCATCCTAGGTGGAGTATGCATTTCTCCATTTAGTTTTGGTTTATTCTTGTTTATGCCACATATGGACTTTACTTCCTTTGCACTCCACCTTAGTCCCTTGCTTCACGCCATCTCTCACCTTAACATAAGGAATTTTACTGCACCTTTTCCACTTAATTAAATTCCTTTTGTTTTCTTGAAATTGCTCTTCCTTCCCTTGCACGTTAGGTGCATCCCACAAGAAAAAAAATCTACACTCTTGTATGTTTTCTTGCAAGCTTAGATTACTTATTTCCACAACCAACCTACTTCCTATGTTGCCTAAAATTTTTTTGCACCCCTTCCTAGCTCATTCGGTCACAATAGGGAAAAAGTACTGCACCTTTTGTCTATTCTTCCTAACCATAATCTCCTTTTCTACGTGAGCTTCTCTTTGCAACAATTAAATATAAAAATTCTGCACCACTTGTAGCATACTTCATGCCACCTTCCCTCACGTGTGGGTGTGCTTGCTCCTTTGCACAAAAGCAAAATTTCCATCCCCTTTCACGTGAAATGCATGTAAGTCACATACACACACACACACACACACACACACATATATATTACAAAACTTACTTTCATCATCAACTTCACGTGAGGCTTGACTTTTCATGCATGGAAATAAAATTTCCATTTCCTTCTCTCATGCAATATATATTCAAGGCACACTCATGAACATATTTAAATAGTTGCATCTTATATTGCTTCTCTCTTGGTACTTAGGCTAGGCAATTAAAAAGAATTTAAAGAATTAATTTTATGCACCAAATTTTCATGCAAGTTTACTTTTTAATATAACCATTTAGCCCATTAAATTATGCAAGAAATTTATACTAATTCATTAATGGCACCATTAATTCCATCCATTTAATTGAAAACCATTAATTTAAGCCAATGAAATTTTAGGGTGTTACAGGAAGAGGAAGCCTTAGCCAAAACCATCTTCAAGCTTGGGGGAGGAAGAAAACAAGCTAAAACACTTGGAAGATTGTACTCTTCTTGCATTTTCAAGGTAGCTAAACATTCCTAAAGCCTTAGTTTAATGTTTTATGGTATGTTTAAAGTGTCTTAATGTTTGAAGAAACCTAGGGCTTTCTCTCTCTACATTCTTATGGTTGATTTTCTTGAATGGGTTTTTCTTATGTTGAAATCTTGTTGTGTTTATGAATAAGGACATGTTGAAATGCTTGAAAACATAAGAGATTAAAATTTTCCATGGTTGGTACCTAGCACTTGAAAACCCCAATTCTTGAAATGGTTGAAATGGTATGGACAGGAGTGAGAAAATGGTGATTTTCATGAGATATACTTGAATATGAAAGTCTTGTAAGCAAAATGGTGAAATGATTCCATTTCCTTGCCTTTCTCTCTTTGGCCGAGAGCTTGCCTTTGTGAGGTGCTGAAATTTTTTTTGAAAATGTGTCTACAAATGGTGGAAGAACTTGTTGTAACGCTCTTATCTAGTATTACAATTCCTCCGATGTAACCAGATAAGTTCGATACATTATTCTTGACCTTAATTATTCATTTACAACATCTAACCATTTATACCATTAAGTATTATTTAAGTGGATTAGGTTCGGGTTCTTTTTCTAATGTAACCATACTTTAGGCATAGCAAAATTAAAAATTGCATACATCATAGCAAAATTTATAAAACTTTCATATTACAAATAATAAATGTCTGTTACATCCTTCTGTGAATATATACTAGGATATAGGAAGTACCTGTCCATAAGGAGTTAGGAGATAACAAGCCTATCACTCAAACTCCTTTTACAAAATGCTAGGGATGAACTGGTTCTTCACATATTGTAACGACCCCCTAATACGACATACACAATCCTACGTTTACATAGCGGAAGCATATAGGTCTTTGCAATGGTTGTTCCTGATGTGGGAACGTCAGGGGATCGCTACTGGTTGAGCGTAACCCAAATAGACTTCTCGTTGTTCATTCAGATTCCGTTCAACCCTAATTCACATGCAGATATAATAACTATACATACATTCATCATAAATTACTCTGGAATAAAAACTAAAATCCATATATACATCATATCATGCATTCATATAAATTCCAACTTAATTGCACAATTTTACAGCAGTAAACCCTACCGAAAATCTGGTAGAGTTTCCTCTGTATTTTGAATGTAACCCAAATACAACAGTCATCCTGTTTATAGATATACAGCCAATCCAATTACAACAAAAAACATAAATGACAGAAGACCAATATACAACAACATCAGTATAAATATATACAATGCAATTCAAGCCTAGACTAAGCCGTTCTTCTGTCTATCACCAAGTCATCATCCAGCTAACGTCTAGGTTCCTGTCCAGGTTCCTATTCATCTGAGTAAACAACCTGGTGAGATATAAAATCCCAGTAGAATAATTTACAGTTCAAATACAGTTTGAAATCTGGTTGAATACTCAGCGGTGCGAGCACTGAAAATAACTTCCCAAAATCAGTTCGAAATCAGTGAAATACCTTATCTTTAAAATCATTTTATCACATCGAAATTGCAGCAATACTCAAAATCATAAAAAAATCCATTTCTTTGAAATTCAGTAATCAAAAATCAGGTTAAATCCCATGCCTAGTGTATCTAAATCCATACAGGCCACAAGTCCTCTGCGACCAAATCTAAATCGTCTAATTGCACGTCATCTAGAGAGATTACCTCTCTTATCATTGGGTGTGATCTGTAACACCAATCACCAGAATCTCGCCTATATTGTGAGTGTGATCCGTAACACCAATCACTCACTCAAGGACCAGGTGAGAATCAACATCTAGGGCGTCCCCTAGCATGTGCACATATGCCAATTCTCATCCTCATACAGTCTATTCGAACTCACATGCACACGATCGGCTATTCCTCAGGGTTCTAGGGTATTACGCCTAAATCACAATGTTTCCCCATCTAGGTTATCCCCCCTTATACTGGTTAAACCTTTCTTAGGGTTGTCCTGATTTATCGTGTGATCCTTAATGCAGTACAAGCTAAATCTGGTAAAAATAATGTCAATTAAAAATTCCCTGTACTTGGGATACTTAACGATCGCCCCATACCGGCTATCAAGTACCTTACCCTAAGTAAATTCATCCTAAGGGCATCTAAACTCGATAAAAAAAGGTCTAACATGCAATTAGGATATCCAGCACAAAGGCATGCAATTTAGTCCATCGAAAGTAGCATGTAAATCCATGCAATTAAATCTAATCGTTCAGGTATTCACTAGGTCAATTCTAAAACTCGGGAAGCGTAAATCATCCTACCTGGTCTCCTGTTGCTCCGAATCAATTCAGAACGTCATGAAATATCAGATTTTGAGCCAATTAAATTCCCTGGACATTTAAATGAATATTCAAGCTCATCACTTCATCCGTTTTACGATTCTAAGTCCGATTATCCTAATTCCTAGGTCAATTTATTTCCTAATTGCGTTCAGTAGCTAATTCAATCAGAATTCATTAGTTTTTGGGGAATCAGACCTTACCAGTGTTGTCGGATGATGGAAATCTTTCCCGGGGTAGTCTCAGTGTCTCCTGGTGTATATTCAGATTCTCCATCACGGCGGCGCATGGCCAAGTCTGATGGCGTCTGGCGGCAAAGATCTGACGGCGTCTGGCAGAGGGTACGGTTGACCTCAAAATTCATACCACGGTGAAGTCTGCAAGACGAGGAGTCTGAATATGGTGGTGGCACGGAGGTTTACGGCCGTTTGGATGGCATTTTCTAGCCTCGATTCGGGTGTGTCAGACCTCCGTTCAACATCAGCGAGCTGGTGGAGGAAGCTGGCAGCTCAGGCTACACGCTGGTGGTACCAGTGACGGCCAACAGTGGCAGACGGTGGCAATCTCAGCTGGCAAAGTTTTCGCACGATGAGGGTGGAAAATGGCATTTTCTGCCAGTGCTGGCGGCCATTGGTGGCCGTGGGTGGTTGCTGGAAGTCGAGGGTGGCGAGGGGAGTCGATTGGTATACCAGGTGGTGGCTCACGGTGGCTCAAGTGGCGGCACGCGGTGGAGGAAGGAGGAGAGAGAGGAAAGAGAAAATAGAGTGAGGAGAGAGAAGGAATTGTGCCAAATGGTGAGGTTTCGGGAAATTTAAAGCTTTTGGGGGCAATTCTGACTTTTCCCAGATCACCCGGGGGAACTTCAGGATGTAGACTTCTCTCCAGATGTTGGCACTGGTTCCCATGCGAAGCTTTTGGCCTTCGTCAGTGAAATTGAAGCACAAAACGTCGTCTATCAGTTCTTGATCGCCGGATTGCGTTTCTTTTCATTCATTGTGTTTCTGACTTCGAACGACCTTCTGTTTCAAATATTTATCCTCGAAAGTCATGCCAGGCTTCGCTTACATGAATTTATCGTAAAAATCAGGTTTTATCTTTTAAAAATAGTTCCGATTATTACATTCTCTCCCCCTTAAAAGAAATTTTATCCCCAAAATTCATACCTGTGAACAGTTCTGGGTATTGTTGCCTCATCTCTTCTTCTTTCTCCCACGTCATCTACTGCGATGCTACATCCTGCCAAAGTACCTTAACTAAAGGGATAATTTTACTTCGAAGTTGCTTAGTCTTAAAGTCAAGGATTTTTACAGGAGTAGATTCATAAGTCAAAATTTCCTTTAATATTATTGGTTGATTCCCTAATACATGTGCAGGATCTGGGACATATTTACGAAGTTGGGAGACGTGGAAAACATTATATAGGTTGGACAAATAAGGAGGTAAGGCAATTTGGTAGGCAACGGGACCGACTCTTTGTAAGATTTGGAATGGTCCTAGGAATTTAGGGCTTAGTTTCTTGGTCCTCACCTGTCTACCAATACCTGTGGTGGGGGACACTCTCAGAAATATGTGCTCTCCCTCATTAAATTCCAAAGGCCTTCTTCTCTTGTTGGCATATGATTCTTATCTCTGCTGGGCAACTCTCAGCTTTTCCCTGATCATTTTAATTTGATCAATGGTTTCTTATACAATTTTGGGTCCCAACAGTGCATTCTCCCCCATTTCTACCCAAATTAAGGGTGACTTACAACTCCTCCCATACAGAGCCTCGCAAGGTGCCATACCGATGGTAGAGTGATAACTGTTATTGTATGCAAACTCTATCAATGGCAGGTGTTTATCCTAACTTCCTTTCTGCTCTAGCACACAAGCCCTTAACATGTCTTCTAGGGTTTGAATAGTCATCTCAGACTGCTCGTCAGTCTGATGATGGTAGGCTGTGCTAAATTTAAGCTGGGTTCCTAAGGCTTGCTATAAGAATTGCCAGAATCTCGAAGTAAACCTAAGGTCTCGATTGGATACTATACCTGACAGTATTCCATGTAATCTCATGATTTCCCTAAGGTATACTTCGGCTAATTTCTCTATGGAGTAACACATCTTTATAGGTAACAAGTGTGCAGACTTGGTCAATCTATCCACTATTACCCAAATGGCATCAAATCCTGTTGGTGTCCTAGGTAATCCTACCAGGAAATCCATAGTGATTTGATCCCATTTTCTTTCTGGTATCTCCAATGTTTTTAGTAGCCCTATGGGTTTCTAATGTTCTATCTTAACCTGTTGATAAGTCAAACAGGCATTCACGTAGTTCGTGATATCCTTCGGCATACCGGGCTACCAAAAATTTCTCTTTAAGTCCTAATACATCTTGGAAATACGGGGTGAATAGTGTAATGGCTTATATGGGCTTCTGATAACACTTTTTCCTTTAGCTCCTTATGGTTCAGAATCACTACTCTCTTTCTAAACATCAAGACTCCATCAGGTGTCAGTCTAAAATCAGGTTGGTCTACGTATACTTCCAAGGATTCATCCTCAAGTTGGGCTTGTCTAATCAATTCTCTCAATTCACAGGTTATCAAAAAGTCACTCATCACTAATCTTTGCAGAAACGAGATTACGTTGAGGCTGAGATTCCTAAAATCCTCAAGTAACCTCATCTCACCAATCATTAAACTAGCTAGTTGTAGTGACTTTGGGCTTAATGCATCCTCCACGACATTCGCTTTCCCTGCATGATATTTCAATTCAAAATCAAAGTCTTTCAGGTATTCTACCCACCTATGCTGCCTCATGGTCAATTCTTTCTGATCAAACAAATACCTAAGGCTCTTATGATCACTATACACTTCGAATACAGCGCCATACAGGTAATGTCTCCAAATCTTTAGGGCAAACACGACGACAGCTAATTCTAAGTCATGGGTGGGGTAGTTCTCCTCTGCAGGTTTCAATTGCCATGATGCATAAGCCACAACTTTCCCATCCTGCATCAAGACGCAACCTAAGCCTCTTAGGGATGCATCTGTGTATACGGTAAAGGGTTCTAGGGGTTTCGGAATAATTAGTACAGGAGCGGTGGTCAATTTCTCTTTCAAAGTTTGAAAAATATTCTCACACTGTTCGCTCCATTCGAAATCTACCCCTTTCCCAGTCAACCAGGTTAATGGCAAGGCTATTTGAGAAAATCCTTGAATGAATTTCCTATAATAGCCAACCAACCCCAGGAAACTCCTAATCTCAGTGACCGTCCTAGGTCAACCCCAATCTAACACTGCTTTGATTTTCTTTGGGTCTACCGCTATTCCTTCCCCATTAACCACGTGTCCCAAGAATTTCACTTCTTCTAACCAAAACTCACATTTCTCTAGCTTTTCATACAATTGCTTCTCTTCTAGTATCTGTAGCATCGTGCTAAGATGCTGGGCATGCTCCTTGTGAGTCTTGGAATAGACTAAGATATCATTAATGAATACCACTACAAACTGATCTAAATAGGGTTTGAAGATCCTATTCATGTAATCTATAAAAACAGCGGGTACGTTTGTTAATCCAAACGGCATCACTAGAAACTCGTAATGGCCATATCTTGTTCTAAACGCTGTCTTAGAGATATCCTCCTCTCTAACCCTAATCTGGTGGTATCCTGATCTTAAGTCTATCTTAGAAAATACAGTCGCGCCTTGCAACGAATCAAAAAAGTCATCAATATGTGGTAATGGGTACTTATTCTTAATAGTTACCTTGTTTAATTGTCGGTAATCAATACACAATCTCAAACTCCCGTCTTTCTTCTTAACGAATAAGACCGGAGCTCCCCATGGTGTTATAATTAGCCTAATGAACCCCTTCTCCAACATATCTTCAATTTGGACCTTTAATTCCCTTAATTCCGCTGGGGCCATACGATATGGAGTCATGGCTATTGGGCTCACGCCTGGAATTAGGTCAATGGTGAACTCTATCTACCTAGGTGGTGGCAGTTTACTCACTCCCAAAGGAAATACCTCTGGAAAGTCACTAGCAATTGTGATTTGGCTTAGCCTATCCTGCAACTCTACCTCAGAGAGATTAAGGGACATATCACCTATTTCACAAGCCCTGTCACTCCCTCGCACAGGCACGTTATCTAGGTAAGTGATTGTCCTTTCAGAACAATTCAACAAGACCCGATTCCTAGTTAACCAATCCATTCCCAAAATGATGTCGATCCCAGTCAATGGTATACACACTAGGTCCACAATGAACAAAGTATCCTCAATGGTTAAGGGACAATTCAGGCATATGCATGGGGACATAGTGGCTTCTCCCAAAGGTGTGGATATGTATAGGTCACAGGGCAGGGTTTGAACAGGTAGTTTTATTCTTTGTACGCATGCATTGGCAATAAAGGAGTGCGTAGCACCCGAATCAAACAATACTATCAAAGAAAAATTGTAGATTTTACCTCTACCCTTCATTAAGCCCGAAGACCTGTCGACATTAGCCATATCAGAGTGAAAACTCTCCTTGGAGCTTATGGTCTTCGGCTATCGGATGTCGGCTGGTTCCCGGTGGAAGGGCAGTATTTGGCCATATGTCCTGTACCTCCACACCTGTATCACTGAAGTGGAGTTTGATGTCAACAGGACTGATTCGGATGTCTAGTTCCACACTTCGGACAGGGTGTATTATCAGGTCATCTTCCACTGCTACTAGAAGCCCCTGGTTGTGGTTTAAACATACCGCTTCTCACATTGAGATTTTTAATTACTGGTCTTGGCCCGTTCCCTATTTTCTGTGTCATATTCTGAGCTTGTCTCTGCTCCAGATTCTTGCTCAGGATTCAACACTTTTTACCAGCGTGGCGAAGTCTCTAATCTCCAATGTGGCTAGCTGAGTCTTCATGGGTAAGTCTAGGCCTTCTTCTAATTGCTTTGCTTTCCAGGCCTCGTCATAGTGCATTCGTAGGTAGGTGGAGTATCGGGATAATTCTTCAAATTGTTTCAAATACTTCTCAAATGGCCTGCCTCCCTGTGTGAGCTTCAGAAATTGTGCTTCCTTTGATTGTTTTACGCTCTCAGGGATGTACTGGTCCACAAAGACTCTCTTGAAAGACTCCCAGGTGAGCGGAATGCCTCTGCTTTCCATCAGTTGCTGAGCACCTGTCCACCAGAGTTTTGCTTCGCCCTTCGACATGTATGTTGCATATGTAACTTTCTTCTCGTCGTCACAATGTAACAATCTGAAAATCTTCTCAATATCTTTCATCTAGGCTTCTACCATAGCTGGATCGGAGGCACCTACAAATGGAGATGGACTTGCTCTCTGAAACTCAATCCATCCCTGATACAATGGGTTGGCATGGTGGGTGGCTCTGTCATTTCTCGTTTGCTTGTCTTCCTGCTACTGCCTCATCACATTAGCACTGGTAATGGCTTGATCTCTCATTGCATCAGCCATCATATGGATAGATGCCATCATATCGCGCTATTCCCTCATCACATTAGGTACTTAACGGCCGTCCCATACCGGCTATCAAGTACCCTACCCTAAGTAAATCCATCCTAAGGGTATATAAACTCGATAAACAAAACGTCTAACATGTAATTAGGATATCCAACACACAAGCATGCAATTTAGTCCATCGAAAGCAGCACAAAAATCTATGCAATTAAATCTAATCGTTCAGGTATTCACTAGGTTAAATCTAAAACTCGGGAAGCGTAAATCATCCTACCTGGTCTCCTGTTGCTTCGAATCAATTCAGAACTTCACGAAATCCTAAATTTCAAGCCAATTAAATTCCCTGGACATTTAAATGAATATTCAAGCTCGTCACGTCATCCATTTTACGATTCTAAGTCCAATTATCCTAATTCCTAGGTCAATTTATTTCCTAATTTCGTTTGGCAGCTAATTCAATCAGAATTCATTAGTTTTTGGGGAATCAGACCTTACCAGTGTTGTCAAATGATGAAAATCTGTCCCGGGGTGGTCTCAGTGTGTCTCCCTGTGTATATTCAGATTCTTCGGCACAACAGCACACGGTGGTGCACGGCAATGTACGATAGCGCAAGGCAGAGGGGTACGGTTGACCTCAAAATTCACACCACGGTAAAGCCTGTAAGACGAGGAGTCTGAATTTAGTGATGGCGCAGCGGTTTAGAACCATTTGGACGCATTTTCTGGCCCGAAAGTTTTACTCACGGTGGACAAAAAATACCTCGATCTGGGTGCGTCGGACCTCAACTGGTGGAGGAAGCTGGCAGCTTAGGCTACACGCTGGTGGTGGCGGTGACGGCCAACGGTGGTAGACGGTGGCGATCTCAACTGGAGAAGTTTTCGCGCGATAGGGGAGGAAAACAACATTTTTCGGCGGTGCTGGCAGCCGTTGGTGGCTGTAGGTGGTTGCTGGAAGTCGAGGGTAGCGAGGGGAGTCAATTGGTATGCCAGGTGGTGGCTTACCGTGGCTCAGGTGGCGACGCGCGGTGGAGGAAGGAGGAGATAGAGGAGAGAGAAAATAGAGTGAGGAGAAAGAAGGAATTGTGCCAAATGGCAGGGTTTCGGGAAATTTAAAGCTTTCGGGGGCGATTTTGACTTTTCCCGGATCACTCGGGGGAACTTCAGGATGTCGACTTCCCTTCAGACGTTGGCATTGGTTCCCATGCGAAGCTTTTGGCCTCCGTAAGTGAAATTGATGCACGAAACGTAGTCTGCCTGTTTCTGATCACCGGATTGCATTTCTTTCCATTCTATTATGTTTCTGACTTCGAACGACCTTCCATTTCAAATAGTCATCCTCAAAAGTCATGCCAAGCTTCGCTCACATGAATTTATCGTTAAAATTAGGTTTTATCTTTCAAAAATAGTTTCGGTTATTACACATATCCTTGCCCCAATAACTGCCCTTTTCCCTTTACTATATACAGCCAAGAGTAATAGTCCTAATTCTAATCCAAAAATAATATATAGAATCAGGACCCAAAATGAAAGACTACAAAAATGCTCTTAACAAAAGGACTCCCTCTAATGCTACTTCCATCCTTCCCCGACATTGCTAAATGTCTGCATCTGATACATGTTAGCACACAAATGAGAAAACTAGTTTCTCAGCAGCTTAACAATTCTATATTTTAAAATCTACTAATATGTATTACTGTGCAAGCATAAAAAACATTTTCATCTACATTCTAGTCGTTTAAAACATAGTCTCATTTATGTAACAAATTGGCAAGCATTGCATGATTATTTGGAATGTCAGTGTGATAAAGGTAGTCATTCTCATACACCATATTTTCAGTAAAAACATATATATAACCATTAAAATAGCTAATGATTGTCTATATATTCTCATTCTTAAACTTATCTTACCTCAAAGTGTGAAGCACCTATATTCACACTTCAAGAAATGTGGACACTTGGCCACCTTTGTAAGAATTGTGAACACTTGGTCACATTGTAGACTCTTGGCCGCCTTTATAAAAATTTGTAAACACTTTGTCACATTGTGGACTTTTGGCCACCTTTATGAAAATTTATGAACACTTGGTCACATTATAGACTCTTGGCCACCTTTATGAAAACTTGTGAACCCTTGGTCACATTGTGGACTTTTGGTCACCTTTATGAAAACTTGTGAACACTTGGTCATATTGTGGACTCTTGGCCACCTTTATGAAAACTTGTGAACACTTGGTCACATTGAGGACTCTTGGCCACCTTTATGACAACTTGTGAACACTTGGTCACATTGTGGACTCTTGGCCACCTTTTTGAAAACTTGTGAACACTTGGTCACATTGAGGACTCTTGGCCACCTTTATGAAAACTTGTGAACACTTGGTCACATTGTGGACTCTTGGCCACCTTTATGAAAACTTGTGAACACTTGGTCACATTGAGGACTCTTGGCCACCTTTTTGAAAACTTGTGAACACTTGGTCACATTGTGGACTCTTGGCCACCTTTATGAAAACTTGTGAACACTTGGTCACATTGAGGACTCTTGGCCACCTTTTTGAAATCTTGTGAACACTTGGTCACATTGTGGACTCTTGGCCACCTTTTTGAAAACTTGTGAACACTTGGTCACATTGTGAACTCTTGGCTACCTTTATGAAAATTTGTGAACACTTAGTCACATTGTGGACTTGTAACGCCCTTATCTAGTATTACAACTCCTCCGATGTATCCAAATATGTTCGGTACATTATTTTTAACCTTAATTATTCATTTACAACGTTTGAGCATTTGTACCATTAAGTGTTATTAAAGTGGATTAGGTTCAGGTCCTTTTGCTCAGATCAAAACTTATAAGCACAGCAGAATCCAAATTTCATACAACATAGCAGAATTTATCAAACTTTCATATTACATATAATAACTGTCTGTTACATTCTTCTGTGAACATATACCAAGATATATGAAGTACCCATCCATAAGGAGTCAGGAGACAACAAGCTTTTCACTCAAACTCCTTTTACAAAATAATAGGGATGAACAAGTTCTTCACATATCCTTTTCCCAGTAATTTCCCTTTTTCCTTTACTATACACAGCCAAAAATATGAGTCTTAATTCTAATCCAAAAACAATATATATAATCAGGACCCAAAATGAAGGACTATAAAAATGCTCTTAACAAAAGGCTCCCTCTAATGCTAATTCCATCTTTCCCCTGAAATTGCTAAACGTCTACATCTAATACATATTAGTGCACAAATGAGAAAACTAGTTTCCCAGTAGTTTAACAATTCATCATTTTAAAATCCACTAATATGTACCAGTGTGCAAGCACAAAAAACATTTTCATCTACATTCTAGTCATTTAAAACATAATCTGATTCACATGTACATATTGGCAAGCATTGCATAATGATTAGGGATGTCAATGTGATCAAAGTGGGTATTCTCATTTCAAGTATAAAATCTTTCCATGGGATCATACATGTTAAAAATTGAAATAGACAATAATCATCTATACATTTCATTCTTAAAACTTACCTTGCCTCAAAGTGTGAAGCACCTTTGGTCACACTTCAAGGAATGTAGACACTTGGCTACCTTTATGAAAATAGTTGTGAACACTTGGTCACATTGTGGACTCTTGGCCACCTTTATAAAATAATTGTGAACACTTGGTCACCTTATGGACTTTTGGCCACCTTTATAAAATAATTGTGAACACTTGGTCACCTTGTTGACTCTTGGCCACCTTTATAAAATAATTGTGATTACTTGGTCACATTATGGACTCTTGGCCACCCTTATAAAATAATTATGAACACTTGGTCACATTGTGGACTCTTGGCCACCTTTATAAAATAATTCATTTACAAATAGCATAGAAATTTGGCTATCATAAATAACATAAGGGATTGCATTCGGCCATCATGGGAGAGAAATGAAATCTAGGGTTCTTAATTTTACATTGTTACATTTTTACCTCCTTTCTATGAATTAAGCTTAATTCTACCATGCATTAAAATTTTCTATGGTACCTTCTCACACATTCAAATTATGTAATCATGTCATTGGCAAATTCTTCTATTTACTTTGTGACTCAATTTTACATACTAGATTTTGGATTACACATATTTCTCACCCTTACATGTTAATATAATATGGACCTTTATTATGAGCAACAAGGTAAAACAATTACTATACCTCAATTTCCCATATTTTCTCTCCTTTTCTTAGCTAAACCGAATGGTCATCCATCTTACACAATATTTAGCAACAATTCCATACTTTAAAAAGGCCCTCTCGGTTACGATAAGCCAACAAGGATAATACCATTATTTAGAACCAAATTCTACCTAGCATACCTCCTTTGGGTGTCTATAACCTAAAACTTTCCTTAGCCATACATGAATGCAAAATTACAACACTTTTCTCATGCTAGAGTTTTCATTATGCATGCTGATTTTTCCTAATAATCATTCTTGCATGGAATTGACAATACCCACCTTCTCACATTAACAAACATAACCAAGTTACCATACAAGCTTAGCCAAAAGAAATTTACAATTTAAAGAAAGTAGAGAAGAAGGTTAATGTTCCATGGAAACTTGAAAGCATGATGAATATGTCTCAAATCATGAAACAAAAACCATAGAATTGCTAAGCTACCTCAAGGATGAAATCAAGTGGAATTGTCTTAGCTTTTCCCTTTGAATTTCCCATTACTTCTTTGCTTCCTTTCCTCTCAGCTAGCTCCTTCGCCCCTCAAAAAAGCCTTTGTTTCTCTTACCAAGCTACTCTCTCTCTTTTTACCAAATACTATTGCCGTGTATGTGCCCCCTTTACCTCAATCTCTTTCTTGTATCTTTTCTATTTGGTTAAAATGGCATGCTACACTCTCTCTTTTTTTCTTCATCCTTAATTTCATTGTTTAGGGCCACACGTGTACTTAAGTACACTCTATATTAATTGCAACCTTGTATACCTAGATTAACCACTCACTTACAGTAAGGAAAGGAGGGAAGGAAAGTCAAGCAAGCTCCACACCTCACGTAAGCCACCCTTAACACAAAGCATACAGTTTGTTATTTCTCTCACCGTACGCCTACCTAGATGTATGTTTATTTAAACAAATTATGCACTCTTTCTTCACTGTACACACACACATACGCATTTAAATACTTTTTCATTTTTTTATTTTACTTATTGATTTGGTAGAACCATTCGGTCACTTGAGATTAAAGGCTAAGGGAAAAAGAAGGAAGTTTAATGCCACACATCTCTCTCTCTTTCTATCTTCTCAATTTCTATTGTCGTGTGGTTATAAAAATTCATATGCTTCTTCCTATTTTCCATTGGTTTCATGGTTAAAGTTGGAGAGTAAGTAGTCAAATTCCCTTTTTCTACTTACATGTCACATTTCTCTCTTGCCTTTATTTCCTCCACCGAATGCCTATACCTCTAATTGCTATGCTCTTCTTTCCTTTCCTAATTATCCTTGCCGTGCATGTATATATATTTTTAATTTGTTTTTCTCCTTTGGCAATTAGGCTAGGTGAAAGGATGAAAAGTAAGAATTAAATCAAGCACCTTAATTATATCAAGCACCTAAAATTTTATGTAAGTACCTTAAGCACCTAAACTTTTATGTCGTGTTTTCCACCCACTCACATTATAATTTGACTACCACAAGGGAATATTCTCCCTTAACTTATTTATTCTAAACACTAAATTACACAACAAAATTCATCATACTTTATATCAAACTCATCCAATTAATTAAGGGAACATTAATTTAAAACTAATCAAGAGAATATTGGGTGTTACAAGACTCTTGGCCACCTTTATGAAAACTTGTGTTACAATTGTCTATTGTTATATGGACTTAGATTAGCCATCCATAATCTCATAAATTTTTTAGCATAAGAACATTATTAGCATAAATAGGAATAAATTACAATCACCATTCATCTAACTATAACTTTCTCATTTTCCCTTGACTTTAGCCATTATAAGATACCTTATAAGTCATTTAACAGTGCATATGTATTCGATCACTACCATTTAAAATGAGCGATTGTTTCAGCCATCATGAAAAAAAAAGGTGGGATCTAAAGTTTATCTTCTCCCATTTATCACATCCTTCCATCCTTTCTATATTTTAAATCTATTAAAGCAATACCTTGAAATTATTATGCTACTTTCTCTCACATTTAAGTTATGCAGCAATAAAATTTTCCATTTCTTTTACCTCTTTTCTTGTCTTATTTTACATGTTACACTTTATAATTACATATATGTTATCCCTCATACATTTAAAGGACACTACTATATACAAATTTATCATATGAAAAGAATAAACAAGGTAACACACATCCATTTATCATTCTTTTCTTTCTTTTATTACCAAAACTGAAAGGTAACTTTTCCCACATATTTTTTAGCAACACTTCCATATGTCAAAAAGGGATGCTCTCAGTTTAAGTAGGTTAAAGAGAGTAATATCATGATTTCAAGTCAAATTTCTAGCTAGCATGATTCCTTTAGGTTTTTTAAGCTAAAAACATACATAGACTATTTAAGAACATAAATTTCCACACTTTCTAATTCTAAGGTTTTGCATTAGGCATGCTGAAATTTTCTATTAACCATCCTCTCATGAATTTAGCTACATCTGCCACCATATATCAACAATCACAACCCATTCCATTCATCATACAAACTTAGCCAATAGAAACATTACATCTCAATGAATGTAGAGCTAGAGAAATTGATTCCATACAAACTTTAAATCATACTACATAGTTTAAATCATGAAATCAAGACATAGAATTGCTAAGCTACCTCAAGGGTGTAAGAATGATGAAGGTGTTTAGGTGACTCTCTTGAATTTTTATCTTCCTCCCTTGCTTCTCCCCTTCTCAACTAAGCTAGCCTTCCTTCCTCTCCCACCGATTGCTTGTGTGTGTTTTCTCTAAAATGTTAAATTCTCTAGCTTCTTTCTCTCTCTCTCTCTCCAAAGGTACTTGTCTTGTGCACCTTTAATTCCATTCCCTCTTGTATTTTGTCTAATCGGCTAAATGGAATGCTACACTCCTTCTCATTCCTAATTATTATTATCTAATAGCCACACATGTACTTAAATACACTCCATTTCTTGCAATCTTGTATTTCCCACTCGGTCACTTTAAAGGAAGGGAAGAAGGGAAGTCACACAAGCTTCCCACTTCACATAAGGTTGTACGGTCACTCAAGCTTCACGTCTTAGCATCATACATGCCTATGTGAATTCATCACTCGATGGCGCCAAAGGAAAGGAAGGAAATGAAATTCATGCAAGCTACAATTTCACGTTAGCCACCGATTTTGCATCTTATATTTTAATTCCCCATATCTAGTTCCTAAATGGCTTCCACCGTACACCTACATATATGTATATTACTTTAAATAAATTCTGCACTTTCCTCCCTCTTCTCACTTTTATCTCCTTCACCGAATGCACGTGTATATGTATATATATTTAATGGGTGTTAGAACTCTTTTCTCCCTTCTCAATGTCTATTGTAGTGTGGGTTTAATTCACTCCTTCCTTTGGCAATTCGGCTAGTTAAGGGAAGAAAAGAAAGAAAGAAAATTAAATCAAGCACCTCAAGAACCTAAACTTTTATGTAAGCACCTCAAAATCAAGCTTAATTCTAATACATTTTTCACTCACATTCTAATTCGGTTAACACAAAGAAGAAGGTGTTATTATTTAGCATATTTATTATAAATATTAAATTACACAAGCAAATTCATCATACTTTATATCAAACTCATCCAATTAATTAAGGGAACATTAATTTAAACTTACCAAGAGAATATGGGGTGTTACACTTGTAATGAATTTGTAAGAGAGAGAAAATGTGGAAATGTTTTTACACTTTTCCTACTTCTAACTTCATCATTAACCTTAAAAGTGTCCATTAATCCTTTTGGCTGAGAGCACCTATTGCAAATAGTGCTGAAATCCACTTGAAAAATGACTAGAAATTCTTATGTGTTTGGTCATAAGAGATGAGGAGAGAGAAAATTATGGTATCTTTATGATTTTGTCAAATATACCATTTTATAGTTTTACCATTTAACCTTGAAAGTGTGCTTAAAAATGTGAAGATGTGAGATTAGGTGCATTTTCATGTTTGGTATGAAAAATGAGCTAGAAAAGTGTGGAAAAGAAAAGCTAAATGTACACTTACCCATTTTGGGGTGTGAGAAAGTGTCATGCTTAATTATTGAAAATGTTGCCATAATGTCTAAATGGTAAAAAGAATGCGAGAAATGAACCAAATGGCTTGGAAATACAAATTCTTCATACTTTTCATGCTTTGGCTGAATGCTATGTCTATTTTTCCCTTAGATGGCTAAATTTATGTGTTAATGGAAAGTGGCCTAATATGTATTTTAAAGTGGCCTAAATTAAGTAAAATGGGGGAAAATGATGTGATAACTAAATGTGAATGATAAATTGCATGCATTATGCCATTGATAAGAATATATTCCAAGTTATGTGAATGTGATTGAATGGCTTGATATGCTCCTTGTAATCGTGAAAGGAAAAGTATGAAAAGTCACCAATAAAGGGTGGAGAATGGCACTTTTAGATTCCCCTTGAGGTGAATACATGAAGGTTAATAATGTTATTATAAGGGTAAGAGCACAGCACTAATCTTCCCCTAGAGATCCATGAAAAGGTAATGAATGTTATCTGAAGGAAAGAACCATGACACTTTTTATGTCCTCCTAAAGGTCACCAATAAAGGGTGGAGTATGGCACTATTAGATCCCCCTTGAGGTGTATGTAATGGTATCATGTAATACCTATAGGTGGGAGTCCATGACACTATAATGAGTCACCTTAGTGGTAATAATTTGATGGCATTAAATGATACCCTAGTGGTGGGACTCCATAGCACTATAATGAGTTACCCTATGGTCAAGAAAGAATGATATCAAAGAATGGCTCTAAGTAGAGTATGATGTTGTGATAATTGATGATATGTGAATGCTTATAAATGTGAGTTGTTGATGTATGTGGAATGTTAATATTTTACCATATATTTTGTTAATGACATGATATGTTAATTTTCTCATATTCATAAATGCATACACACATGTTTTACATATAGCATGCCCATAGACTTGAATAAAAAAGGTTTTGAAAATAATAGAATTTAGAATTATTTTTTATATTCGTACAGTGGTACATATCAGTTATTTGAAAGAAATGGTTTGTTTAGCTACTGAAAAATTATTTCTCACTATGTATTGGTATGTATCAGATACCTAGGTACTGCCTTATTATACAGCTTGAAGTGGCCATGGTAGAAGTTCCTTTATTAGGAACCATTACAATATTAAAGGATATTTATATTATGTCTATAATAGAAATTCCCACTGAATGATTTGTAGACTTAGTTAGCAGATATAGATATGTACATGTAGCCCTTTTATTTTGGTCCTAATTCTATATGTTCTTTTTGGGTTAGAATTGGGACTCTCATTTTTTTAGACGTGTATAAGGGAGTGAGGGGCACATACTTAGGATAGGATATGTGAAGGAATTTTCCATTAGTAGTATTTTGAAAAGGAGTTTGACTGATAGGCTTTTTGTCTCCTTACTCCTTATGAATGGGTACTTCATATATCCTAAACTAAGTATCAAATAGTTTATATATATAATATGAAAATTTTTTATGAATTCCACTATGATGTATGAAATTTTATTTTCGTTGTGGTAAAGTATGTTTACCTAAGCAAAAGAACCCAAACCTACTCAAAAAAATAATTAACGATGGATTTATATGCCTGGGCCAATTAATGAGACTCAAAGGTAAAGAATAATGTAACTACTTATCTTATTACATTTTATTATGTTATTAAGCCAAGATAAGGGGTGTTACAACATGAGGTTGAGAACGAAAGAGAAAGAGCAATAATGATGTGAGATGGAAAAGGAATGAGCATGAAAAATACAAGAGAAATGAGAAAGTATTCCTAGTGTTTGGATAATTGTAGATATGCTCATGTTGAGTGACCAATTGTCAATATGAGATAACCATTGGGCATTCTGTAATTAAATTGAATGGTTTTGAAAACACCATGATGGTTATTAATTTTAAGTTGGTGAACTCCCCTTATAGCCAAATTAAAGGAGTCACATACTTTAAGTTAGATGTATCCATGATATGAACCAAATCACCCTTATCTATAGACTTGTGAATAGTATTTTATGAGATGATATGTAGAAAAGAGTAATCCTGATTATACAAGGAAGGATCTACCAAAAAGGTGGGTAGATACCCTAGGGTTCTTGGAGGTATGGAATCATTTGTCAGAGCAGTGAGCAGAAACCCTTGTGGGAGTGTTGTGGATGGATGTACTTGGATCCATTGGAGGACACTCCAGCATGTACATGAATTACAGTCGAGGATTGCTAGATTATAAACAAATTATAGCTGAGAACTGCAGGTAATCATGAACTACGAGAAACTCACCTGTGAGTGAGGGTTTTATATGAGGAGTTGTTCGCTTAGCAACTCTCCAAATTTCTCTTGGTATAATCTTGTGATGATCATAATTTAGCATTGGCCACGAGAATATACTCTAATTTCCTTATTTATACTATTGTCTATATATATGAATATGACCGTATTACCATTATAATGTGATGAAATATATCCTGTTTGATGGTTATGTAATATAATCTAATGATATATATCTTGTGTGATGGATAGTTGCATTCATAAGTATGAAATGATATAACTATATAATTCATGCATTGCATCCCAATAGGCATAATGTTTATATAATTATGAGAAGAATGTAGTGTTTTTCGTACCATTACGATGACATAAATTAACTATTTTAAAAATACAGGTTATTTTGCTACTAAGAAATTATTCTCATATAAAATTCTTGTTTGTATCAGATGCTTAGGTTCCAGATCCTACTGGAGGTGGAAGAGGATTGGGTAGATATACTCATTCTGGGTTATTTTATGGTAATAAAAGAGGTCTAGGTAAAATCAATTTTGGATATTCCCCTTACTCCTCCACCTACTTGAGGGGTGGACATGTAGGATTAATATGTTAGTAAAATACTTTGACTTGTAAATATGTGATGCCCCATACCCTAATCCTTTAATATCCTTTTGGGAATGGATTAGGATGACTTTTGGTGTATAAAATATGGGCATATATGTATTAGGATATGTGGACTAGGAATTCACTAGCGGTCTTTTGTTAAACAGGTATGAGTGACATACTTGTTGTCTCCTTACCCTAATTGACACATGTAACATCTGCATTTTTCCTCTCTTCAAGTATTTTTTAAATTTATAAATTTAGAAATTTTATGCCTAAAGATTTGAATAAAAAATTTCCCTAAAATTTCAAAAATGAAAAGGGACCAAATTGAAAGAAATTTAGGGACTAAAATGAAAAGGAGAAAGGTTTCACTAAAAGACGAAAACTAATCATTACACCTCTAAAATATCTCACGCATTTATGACACGTCATTATGATGCTGGAAAAATATCCGAAATGTAATGATTTCACCTAAAAAATATATGAAAGTCATCAGACTTTAGGAAAATATCTAGGGGTAAAATGATAATTTACCATAGGGGTAAAATAGTAATTTATCATAGGGGTAAAATGGCAATTTTACTAAAAGGACAAAATGGTCATTTTGACAAAATTTTTTTTGTAAAATTCCAACGATGTCCTCCCACTAACCCCATGACTTTTTGTTGAAAATTTAAAGGGTAAAATGGTCATTTTGCCACTAAGGGGAAAATGGTCATTTTCCCCCTTAAACATAAAGCACGGCTTCTTCCTTCTCTAAGCAAATGCTAACCGACGTGAGGGAGAGGAGGAGGAAACTAAGAGCTTGAAGGAAGAAGGAGAAGGAGCTAAGGTGAAGGAACATCTAAGGGAAAGGCACTTTCATTGGCAAATCAAGGTAGTTAGACAATTTTACGACCTTTATTTCATGGTTTATTGTTTTTTTCATGTTTTTAGAGAATTTTCCATGGCTGCCATGAATTTGGGGTTTCTCTCTCTACATTCTTATTTGCATGAAAATCTATTGGGTTATGCTTATTTTTTTTGTATGGATGTGTTTATGAATATTGAATGATTGATTGAATGGTTTATGGTAATATTGTGATTTTAGATTCTTCACTTCCATGAAAATCTCTTGTTGGATTTAATTATGTGAAGTGTGGATTGTCATGATTATGGTGGAAGAATGGTATTTCTATTCTTGTTTATTGATGAAAATGTGATAAAGGAAAATATTGGAGTGAAAGCACTTTGTTTCCCTTTTCTTTTGCTTTTGGCCAAGAGCATGTGATGACTTGGTGAAGGAAAATTTGTTTAATTTTTTCCTATATGCTATGTTAGTATTTCGGCCATAAGTATAAGACAGGGAAGGAAGTGATGTTTTGAAGAAACTCTTTCATTTGCCTCCTCTTCGTACCTTGGTTGAGAGCATGAAGAGGGATTTGTGTAAGATTTATTTATCTATGCATCATGGTTTTGGTTAAGGCAAAGGAGAAGGAGAAAATGATGATATAAATGGTTTCCCTGATGAATAGTTCACTATAATCATGAAATCCTCATTTTTAACTTGTATTCCAACAAAAGAGAAAAATATATCTATGTATTCATGTATGCCTATTGTGAGAAAAGAAGTGCCTATATGTATATATAGATAGAATGAATGGAGAATGAAATGAAAATGGTGAAAGAAGGAATGGAAAGTTCACCAAAACCCTTAATGTGTAATGATAGTTAAATGGAAATTGTATGGAAATGGAAGAAAAAGTGATGTAATTGTATCTACTTGATTTATAGGATGATAAAGAGGGAAGATATAACGTGAAAGTCACACTTCTTCATTGCTTTCTCCTTTTGGCCGAGACCCTTCCACTCACTTTCCCTTGAAATGGGTTAATTTATAGCAATGAAATTACAAAGGGAAAATATTATAAACTTCATGTTAGCCAATTTCAAGGAAAGAAAAGTGGATAGTGAAGGCATGAAAATAGGTAATGTATGTTATAATTTTCCTAAAGGAAATGTATAGTCTTCCATATCCTTACAATTTACCTATAAATGGAGTAGTAAGCACATAAGGGTATGCTTTAATAAAGGCATAGTATCATAAAGATTGTATAAAAGAAAAGAAATTAGAAATTAAAAGAACAAAAGGGAAACATAGAATGAATTGGGTAAACATATAATGGAAAGGGAAACTTAGACTAGAAAGAAAGAAAGCTTAGAGGAAGTATTTCCAATATATATTCTAGGATAGATAGGCTTGTAACCGAATGACCAATTGTTGGTATGGGACGGAAATTAGGCATTCCACTAAAGTGTGAGAATATAGTGATGATTGCAAATTTTAAGTTAGTGTAACCTAGAATGACCAATTAAAAAGGGGACATTTACTTAGAATTTAGCATAATTATAGGTACAAACTCAATCATCTTAGTTTATATATAGGAAATAGCATACCAGGAATATGATCTATTGGAAAAATGGTGGAGATTCCATAGTACCATGATCCACCTAAAAGCGAAGAGGAAATGATTTGTTTGAATGACAGTGATCCTGTGAGCTTAATTTTAGACTATTTAAAGGGAGAAATCTCACCGACTGGGGAATGATCTATCTTTATGACAGTGACCATTGATTGGAATAAGTACTTGAATCCATTGAGGGATGCCTCAGATAGTACTAGTGGCAAAAATGTCACATGACTAGAACTAAAAATAAAATTATCTCACTCATGTATGTAAGGATACGTAGAGTAGTCCATTGGATAGCTCTCCCGATACTTTTAAGTTCCTCTTTCATTGACTGTGGCTTTTAGCCAATGACTGATAATTGTTTTCCTTATGACTGACAATGTTTTCCTTATGAATGATAAATATGTTTTCCCTATTTATGACTAGAAATGCATTTATAACTAGATATATTTTATAATCATGATATTGAAAATGCCATGAATGGTGACTTTTATGGTGAACTGTCATATTATACATTCATAAATGCATGCTATACATCTTATGAAATGTATGTGTATCCTAGTAGATTTAATGGTGATTTAAAATTAAATAATGTAGAACTATTTTTTATATCACTATGGTGGTACATGTCAGACTTTTAAAAGAAAATGAATTATCTAGCTACTAAGAATTTATTTCTCATAATTATCCTAGTATGTATCAGATAACTAGGTATAGTGTAATAAACAGAATTTTTAAAATAGCCAAACTGAATAAAACTGATCGTGATTTCATTAAAACTAAATCTGGCACGATTTTCATAGTTGATGGTTGAAATTAGAGAATTTTGTAGAGTCAGAAACCTGATCCGATGAAAGAAAACACAGCCTGGGGTTAAGAATCTGATAGATAGAGTTTTAGACTTCAGTTTCTCAGACGGAGGCCAAAATGCTTGCATGGGAACCTATGCCCTTGTCCGAAATGAAGATGGCATCCGAAAGTTATCCCGGGTGATGTGGCAAAAGACCAAGTCGCCCCTGGAAGCTTTAAAATTCTTGAACTTCACAAATTTCCATCATTTTCCCACCTTCATTATCTCTCTTCACTCTATTTTCTCTTTCTTCTCTCTCCTCCTCTCACCACCGCACGCGGCCACCACCGTCACCCTGGACCACTGTCTGACCTACCAACCGACGCGCCTCACTACCCTTAACTTCCAGCAACCACCCACGGCCACCAACGGCCGCCACCCTTGTAACAATGCCCTAATACGTCATACGCTATGCTTATCTGATTAGCGAAAGCATATGGGTTAGTTTACATAATTATTCCCTATATGGGAATGTCAGGGGATCGCTACTGGTTGAGCGTAACCCAAATATACTTCCCATTGTCCATTCAGATTCCGTTCAACCCTGATTCACACGCAGCTAACTAAATACTCATACATACATCATCAATAACTCTGGAATGAAACTAAAGTCCATACATATGGCGTATAATCATTAAACTCAACATCCAAAACTCATATACATATACTGTCAATCATTCACATATATTCTAACTGAATTTCCCAAGTTTACAGCGGTAAACCCTACTAAAAATCCGGCAGAGTTTCCTCTGTATTTTGATCATATCCAAAGTATAAAATCACCTGTTTACAATCAAACAGCCAGTCTAACAACAGCAATAAACATAATTAACATAAATCCATGTACAGCAATGTCAATTCATCACTACAATCCATATACACTATCTGAAATATTACATGTACATTCAGTCCAATCTATACAGAAAACATAAGAGACAGAACCCAATAAATAACAACGTCATCAAAGTATATGTATAAACGATTCAAGCCTAAGCTAAATCATCCTCCGGTCTATCCTCAAGTCAGCCTCGGCTATCGTCTGGGTTCCTGTCCCTGTCCCTGTTCATCTGAGTAAACAACCTAATGAGATATGAATCCCAGTAGAATAATTCACAATTCAAATATCATTCAAAAACTGGTTGAATACCCAGCGGTGCGAACACTGAAATCATCTTCCCAAAGTCAATTCGAAAACAGTGAAATACCTTATCTTTAAAAATCATTTAATTACATGGAAATCGTGGCAATTAATCGAAATCATAAAATCAATTTCTTTGAGAATTAGTCATCAAAATCAAGTAAAATCCCATGCCCGGTGTATCTAAATCCACGTTGGTCACAAATCTGCTGTAACCAAGTCTAAATCATCATCTAATTGCACATAGTCTAGAGAGAATACCTCTCTTATCGTTGAGTGTGATTTGTAACACCAATCACCCGAATCAAGCCTATATTGTGAGTGTGATCCGTAACACCAATCACTCACTCAAGGACCAGGTGAGAATCAACATCTAGGGCGTCCCCTAGCATGTGCACATACGCCAATTCTCATCCTCATACAGCCTATTCGAACTCACATGCACTCGGTCGGCTATTCCTCAGGGTTCTAGGGTATTACGCCTAAATCACAACGTTTCCCCGTGTAGGCTATCCCCCTTATACTCCTTAAACCTTTCTTAGGGTCGTCTTGGTTTAACGCGTAATACCTAACTCAGTACAGGTTAAATCTGATGAAAATAATCTCGTTTAAAAGCTCCCTGTACTAGGAATACTTAACGGCCGTCCCATACCAGCTATCAAGTACCCAACCCTAAGTAAATCCGTCCTAAAGGCATCTAAACTCGATAAACAAGGTGTCTAACATGCCATTAGGGTTTTCAGCACACAGGCATGCAATTTATCCCATCGAAAGCAGCAAGCAATTCCATGCAAGTCATCTAAATCATTCAGGTATTCACTAAATCAATTCTAAGGTTCGGGAAGTGTAAATTATCCTACCTGGTCTCCTGTCGCTCCAAATCAAGTCAGGGCTTCACGAAATCTCAGTTTCTAAGCCCAATTAATTTCCTGGACATGAAATTAAATATTCAGATTCGTCACGTCATTCATTTTTCGATCCTAAATCCAGTTACGCTAAAACCTAGGTCAATTTATTGCCTAATTACGTTCGGCAGCCATTTCAGTCATATACCATTAGTTTTTGGGAAATCGGACCTTACCAATGGGATCGGACGATGAAATTCTGCGTCGGGGTGGTCTCAATTTCTCCCGATGCACGTCCAGAAGCTCCGGCACGGCGGCACACGGCAGCGTAGGCGACGTACGGTGGCGTACAGCGGAGAGGTGCAGTTTGTCTCGAAAATCACACCATGGTGAAGCCCGCAAGTCTAGGAGTCCAAATACGGTGGTGGCGCAGTGGTTCACGGCCATTTGGGTGGCGTTTTCCGGCCACGAAGATTCTCGCACGGCGGACGGAGTTTCCCTCGATTCGGGCGCGTTCGGCCTCCTTTTGACGGCGGCGAGCTACTGGAGGAAGTCGGCGGCCCTACGGTGGTGAAGCGGTGACGGTCAACGGTGACGGACGGCGGCGATCTGAGCTGGAGAAGTTTCACGCGATAGAGGGGAAAAACGGCGTTTCTCCGGCGGCTCCGGCGGCCGTTGGTGGCCGTGATTGGTTACTGGAGGTTGTGGGCAGTGAGGGCTGTCGATTGGTGTCCTTGGTGGCAGCCCACGGTGGCTGTAGCGGCCGTTCACGGTGGAGGAAGGAGGAGAGAGAAAAAAGAGAAGAGAGAGAGAGTGTAGTGAGGAGAGAGAGAGAAATGACAGAAATAGAGGAAATTCGTGTAATTTAAAGCCTCTGGGGATGATTTCGACTTTTCCCAGACCACCCGAGGATACTTTAGGGTGTCGGAATCCTTTCAGACGTTGGCACGCATTTCTATGCAAAATTTTTGGCCTCCGTCAACGAAATCAATGCATGAAACTTCTTCCATCGGTTTCTGATCGTCGGATTGCATTTCTTTCTGTTTGATCGTGTTTCTGGCTTTGAACAACCTTCTATTTCGAATCACTATCCTCGAAAGTCATGCCAAGCTTCGTTTGATTGGGATTAGGGTTAAAAATTTGATTTTTATCCTTTAAAACTCTTTCAAAATGTTTTTGATTGTTACAACCCTCGCAGGAAAATGTCCATCTTATGAAATGTATGTGTATCCTAGTAGATTAAATGGTGATTTAAAATTAAAGAATGTAGAACTTTTTTTGTATCACTATGGTGGTACATGTCAGACTTTTAAAAGAAAATGAATTATCTAGCTACTAAGAATTTATTTCTCATAATTATCCTAGTATGTATCAGATAACTAGGTATAGTGTAATAAACAGAATTTTTAAAATAGCCAAACTGAATAAAACTGATCGTGATTTCATTAAAACTAAATCTGGCACGATTTTCAGAGTTGATGGTTGAAATCAGAGAATATTTTAGAGTCAGAAACCTGATCCGATGAAAGAAAACACAGCCTTGCGTTAAGAATTTGATAGATAGAGTTCCAGACTTCAGTTTCTCAGACGGAGGCCAAAATGCTTGCATGGGAACCTGTGCCCTTGTCCGGAATGAAGATGGCATCCGAAAGTTATCCCGGGTGATGTGGCAAAAGACCAAGTCACCCTCGGAAGCTTTAAAATTCTTTAACTTCACAAATTTCCATCATTTTCCCACCTTCATTATCTCGCTTCACTCTATTTTCTCTTTCTTCTCTCTCCTTCACTCACCACCGCGCACGGCCACCACCGCTGCCCTGGACCACTGTCTGACCTACCAACTGATGCGCCTCACTACCCTCAACTTCCAGCAACCACGCACGGCCATCAACGGTCGCCACCCTCACAGGAAAAAGTCTATTTTCCTCCTCCATCGCAAATTCCTTGCACTGCTGTGATCTGTTCGGTGTCGTTAGACGTCACCGCCCTCACCATTGTGAAGGCCGAGCTGCCAACTTCCTCCCATGGCTCACAGCCACTGAACGAAGCCGCCACGTACCCGGATCAAGGAAATCTCTGTCTACCGTGCGTGAAACTTTGGCGCCGAAAAATGCTGCCTTAACGGCCGAGAATTGCCCGCCAACCCCAGATTTGGACTCCTAATTTTGAGGGCTTCACTCTGGTGTAATTTTTAAGCTCAACCGCACCTCTATGCTGTGAGCCGCTGTGCGCTACCACTGGAGAAGCTAGAAAGACTCCAGAAGCAAATTCCCACTTTTTGGAACCCCCGGTATGATCTAAATTGCCCTAATTCAACGTATTTTTGATTGAATTGGATGCAAAATTTGTATAGAAACCTACCAACCTAGAAAAATGTGTAATTGGATGTAGGAAAGTGAAATTGATTATGTAATGGACTAAAATATTGATTTAATTGCCCAGGAAATTGACTAGCTCAGATTCTGAGGATATAAGAAGTCCTGGACCAATTAGGAGAAAACGAAAATCAGGTAGGGTAATTTACACTTCCTGGAAGTTAGACTGACTTTGGGAATACCTTAATGATTTTAAATTGATTGCATGGAAATATGTGATGCCTTCGATGGATATAATTGCATGCCTGTGTGCTAGTATTTTCTGTTGCATGTTAGACGATTTGGCTATCGGATTTAGATGCCATAAGAACGGATTGACTTAGGGCAGGGTACTTAACAGCCGGTATGGGACGGCCGTTGAGTATCCCGAGTGTAGGGGATTTTATAAATGTTTGTTTTAACTAGATATAGCCTACATTCATTCGGGATTACATGGTAAACCAGGATGACCCTAAGAAAGGTTTAAGGAGTATAAAGGGGGATAGCCTATATGGGGAAACATTGTGATCTAACATAATACCCTAGAACCCTGAGGACTAGTCGACTGTGTGCTTGTGATTCCGAATAGACTGTATGAGGATGAGAATTGGCGTATGTGCACATGCTAGGGGACGCCCTAGATGTTAATTCTCACTCGGTCTTTGAGTGAGTGATTGGTGTTACAGATCACACTCACAATATAGGCGAGATTTTGGGTGATTGGTGTTATGGATCACACCCAACGATAAGAGATGGATTTTCTTAAGACGACATGCAATTAGATAGATTCAGATACGGTCGCATTAGATTTGTGGCCAACGTGTATCTAGAAACACCGAGCATGGGATTTGATTTGATTTTTTAGCACAGATTTTATAAAATAGATTGTTATATTCATTGAATAATTACCTCAATTTTTGTGCTATTTTAATGACTTTAAAAGATAAGGTATTTCACTAATTTTTGAAATGAACACGGGAAGTTGTTTTTGGTGTTTGCACTGCTGGGAATTCAACTAGTTTTTGAATATTTAATTACTATAAATTACTTTACTGGGATTTAAATATCTCACAGGTTGTTTGCTCAGATGAATAGGGACAGGGGCGTGGAAGATAGTCAAGGCGAGATTTGATGTGACGGACTGCGGCTTAGTCCTAGGCTTGAATATAATTTGTATATATATTATGTTGATGATTCTGTTGCTGGATTTATGTATTTACTGGTAGTTTCGGGCTATTGATGGTTTTATCTATTGGATTGGATTTTATTCAATGTATATATTGGGACTAGATGACTGTTTGTATCTGGGTAACATTCAAAATACAGGGGAAACTCTGTCCGATTTTTGGCAGGAATTTATAACTAAAATTTGGAATTTTTGATGGATTACATGTGAATGTATGTATGCTTGATTTACGGTTGTTAGTTTTAATATTCCAGAGCTTATTATGGTGATTGTATGTATATTTAGTATAGCTACAATTTGATTTAGGGTTAAACGAAATCTGAATGGATGACGAAAAAGTCTATTTGGGTTACGCTCAACCAGTAGCGATCCCCTGATGTTCCCATATCGGGAAAAACTATTTTGAAAACCCATATGCTTTCGCTACTCAGATAGAGATAGTGTATTGTGGATTTGGGGGTTGTTACAATTATGGTATCAGAGCCTGGTTTATTGGTTGTCTGGTTTAGTGGGCTAGTGGTATCAGACCCTACTTGGATCAATTTGTTATGGTATTCATAGATGATATCTTGGTCTATTCTAAGACTCACGAAGAGCATGCCCAACATCTTAGCACGATGCTACAGATATTGGAAGAGAAACAACTGTATGCTAAGTTGGAGAAATGTGAGTTTTGGTTGGAGGAAGTAAAATTTCTCGGTCACGTGGTAAATGGAGAAGAGATTGCAGTAGACCCTAAGAAAATTGAAGCAGTATTAGATTGGGGTCGACCGAGGACGGTCATTGAGATTAGGAGTTTTCTAGGTTTGGTCGGCTAGTATAGGAAGTTCATTCAAGGATTCTCCCAGATAGCCTTGCCATTAACCCGGTTGACTTGGAAGGGTGTAAACTTTGAATAGAGCGAGCAGTGTGAAGAGATTTTTCAAACTTTGAAAGAAAAATTGACCACCGCTCCTATATTAATATCCCGAAACCCTTAGAACCCTTTACAGTATATACAGATGCATCATTGAAAGGTTTAGGATGCATCTTAATGCAAGATGGAAAAGTAGTGGCTTATGCATCGAGGCAATTGAAACCTGCAGAGGAGAACTACCCTACCCACGATTTGGAATTAGCTGCTGTCGTGTTTGCCCTAAAGATTTGGAGACATTATTTATACAGGGCTGTATTTGAGGTTTATAGTGATCACAAGAGCCTTAGGTACTTGTTTGATCAAAAGGAATTGAATATGAGGCAGAGAAGGTAGGTAGAGTACTTAAAGGATTTTGAATTTGAATTAAAATACCATGCAGGGAAGGCTAACGTTGTAGCAGATGCATTAAGCCAAAAGTCACTACAATTAGCTAGCCTAATGGTAGATGAAATGAGGTTACTTTAGGACTTTAGGAATCTCAGCCTTAACGTAATCTCATTTCCAGAGAGATTAGTAGTGAGTGACTTCTTGATAACCTACGAACTGAGAGAGCAAATTAGACAAGCCCAATTAGAGGATGAATCCTTGGAGGTATATACAGATCAACCAGATTTTGGACTGGCCCCTAATGGAGTATTGATGTTTAGGAAACAAGTAGTAATTCCAAACCATCAGGAGCTAAAGGAAAAAGTGTTAGCAGAGGCTCATCAAAGCCACTATACTATCCACCCAGGTATTTCCAAGATGTATCAGGATTTGAAGAGGAACTTTTGGTGGCCAGGCATGCGGAATGACATCATGAACTATGTGAATGCCTGTCTGACTTGTCAACAGGTCAAGATAAAGCATCAAAAACCCGCAGGGCTACTAAAACCACTGGAAATACTAGAAAGGAAATGGGATCAAATAACCATGGATTTTGTAGTAGGATTACCTAGGACACTAGCCGGTTATGATGCCATTTAGGTGATAGTGGATAGACTAACCAAATTTGCTCACTTTTTGCCTGTTAAGATGAGATACTCCATAGAAAAATTGACCGAAGTATACCTTAGGGAAGTCATGAGGTTACACGGAATACCATCTGGTATAGTTTCAGACAGAGACCCTAGGTTTACTTCAAGATTTTGGCAATCCCTGCAGCAAGCATTAGGAACCCAGCTTAAGTTTAGCACAGCCTATCATCCTCAGACTGACAGGTAGTCTGAGAGAACCATCCAAACATTAAAAGATATGTTGAGGGATTGTGTGTTAGAACAGAAAGGAAGTTGGGATAAACACCTACCTTTGATAGAGTTTGCATACAATAACAGTTATCACTTTACCATTGGTATGGCACCTTTTACTGCTCTGTATGGGAGGAATTGTAAGTCACCTCTAAATTGGGTAGAAATGAGGGAAGGTACATTGTTGGGACTTGAGATTATACAAGAGACCATTGATCAAATCAAAATAATTAGAGAAAAGATGAGAGCGGCCCAACAAAGACAGAAAGCCTATGTTAATAAGAGGAGAAGACCTTTAGAATTTAATGAGGGAGAACAAGTTTTCCTGAGAGTGTCTCCCACCACGGGTATCGGTAGACAAGTAAGGACTAGAAAACTAAGCCCTAGATTCCTAGGACCATTCTAAATCCTACAAAATGTCAGTCCAGTTGCTTACCAGATTGCCTTACCTCCACACCTGTCCAACTTGCTTGACGTCTTTCACGTCTCGCAACTCCGAAAATATGTCCCAGACCCTGTGCATATATTAGGGAATCAACCTATAATATTCATGGAAAATTTAACTTATGAATCTACACATGTACAAATCCTTGACTTTAAGACTAAGTAACTCTGGAATAAGATAATCCCTTTAGTTAAGGTACTTTGGCAGGATGTAGCATCGCAGGAGATAACCTGGGAGAAGAAGGACGAGATGAGGCGACGATACCCAGAGCTATTCACAGGTATGAATTTTGGGGACAAAATTTCTTTTAAGGGGGAGGGGGGAGAATGTAATAAATGGAATTTTTAAAATAGCCAAACTGAATAAAAATGATCGTGATTTCATTAAAACTAAATTCGACATGATTTTCGAAGTTGATGGTTGAAACCAGAGAATTTTTCACAGTCAAAAACCTGATTCGATGGAAGAAAATGCAATATGGCATTAAGAATATAATAGATAGAGTTTTGGACTTCGGTTTCTCAAATGGAGGCTGAAAAGCTTGCATGGGAACCCATGCCCTCATCCAGAATGAAGACGGCATCCAAAAGTTATCCCAGGTGATGTGACAAAAGACCAAGTCGCCCCCAGAAGCTTTAAACTTCCTGAACTTCACAAATTTCCATCATTTTCCCACCTTCACTCTCTCTCTTCACTCTATTTTCTCTCTCTTCTCTCTCCTCCTCTAGCCACCATGTGCGGCCACCACCGTCGACCTGGATTGCCATTTGACCTACCAATCGACGCACCTCACCACCCTCAACTTCCATCAACCACCCACAGCCACTAACAGCTGCCACCCTCACTGAAAAAAGTCCATTTTCCTCATCTATCGCGAATTCCTTATGCTGCCGTGATCTCCACCGTCTGGCATCGTTAGATGTCACCGCCCTCGCCATTGTGAAAGCTGAGATGCCAGCTTCTCCCATAGCTCGCAACCGCCGAACGGAGCTGCCACGCTCTCGAATCGAGGAAATCTTTGTCTGTCATGCGTAAAAATTCGCTGCCAGAAAATGCCACCTTAACAGTCGAGAACCGCCACGCCAACCCCATATTTGGACTCCTCATCTTGAGGTCTTCACTCTGGTGTAATTTTCGAGCTCAACCACACCTCTTCGCCATGAGCCACTGTGCGCTGCCGTGCTTCATCGTGCGTCACTGTTGGAGAAGCCAGAAAGACTCCAGAAGCAAATTCCCACTTTTTGGAACCCCTGATATGATCTAAATTGCCTTAATTCAACGTATGTTTGACTGAATTGGATGTCGAATCTGTATAGAAACCTATCAACCTAGAAAAACATGTAATTAGACCTAGAAAAGTGAAATTGATTACGTAACGGACAAAAATATTGATTTAATTGCCTAAGAAATTGACTAGGCTTTGATTTCGAGGATACAAGAAGTCCCAGACCGATTAAGAGCAAATAAAAACTAGGTAAGGGAATTTACACTTCTCAATCGCTAGATTGACTTTGGGAATACCTGAATGATTTTAAATTGATTGCATGGAAATACGTGTTGCCTTTGATAAATATAATTGCATGCCTATGTGCTGGTATTGTCTGTTGCATGTTAGACGATTTGGCTATCGGATTTAGATGCCATAGGAACGGATTAACTTACGGTAGGGTACTTAACAGCTGGTATGGGACGACCGTTGAGTATCCCGAGTACGGGGGATTTTATAAATGTTTGTTTTAACCAGATATAGCTTGCATTCGTTAGGGATTGCACGGTAAACTAGGAGACCCTAAGAAAGGTTTAAGGAGTATAAGGGGGGGATAGCTTATACGGGGAAACATTGTGATTTAGGCGTAATACCCTAAAACCATGAGGACTAGTCGATCGTGTGCATGTGATTCCGAATAGACTGTATGAGGATGAGAATTGGCATATGTGCACATGCTAGGGGATGCCCTAGATGTTGATTCTCACCTGGTCATTAAGTGAGTGATTGGTGTGTGGATCACACCCAACACTAAGAGATGGATTTTCTTAAGACGACATGCAATTAGATAGATTTTGATACGGTCGCATAAGATTTATGGCCAACGTCTATTTAGAAACAACAGACATGGGATTTGATTTGATTTTTGAGCACAGATTTTATAAAATATATTGTTATATTCACTGAATAATTACCTCAATTTTTGTCCTATTTTAATGACTTTAAAAGATAAGGTATTTCACTGATTTTCGAAATGAACACGGAAAGTTATTTTCGGTGTTTGCACCACTGGGCATACAACTAGTTTTTGAATATTTAATTACGGTAAATTACTCTACTGGGATTTAAATATCTCATGGGTTGTTTGCTCAGATGAATAGGGACAGGGGCCTAGAAGATAGATGGGCAGAGATTTGATGACAGACAGACGTGCAGCTTAGTCCTAGGCTTGAATCTAATTTGTATATATATTATGTTGATGATTCTGTTGCTGGATTTATGTATTTACTAGTAGTTTCTAGCTGTTGATGTTTTATCTATTGGATTGGATTTTATTTAATGTATATATTGGGACTAGATGACTGTTTGTATCTGGGTAACGTTCAAAATACAGGGGAAACTCTGTTGGATTTTTGGCAAGAATTTATTAGTAAAATTTGAAATTTTTGATGGATTACATGTGAATGTATGTATGCTTGATTTATGGTTATTAGTTTTAATATTCCAGAGCTTATTGTGGTGATTGTATGTATATTTAGTATAGCTACAATTTGATTTAGGGTTGAACGAAATCTGAATGGACGACAAAAAAGTCTATTTGGGTTACGGGAAAAACTATTTTGAAAACTCATATTTTCGCTACTTAGATAGAGGATAATGTATTGTGGATTTGGGGGTCGTTACATATAGACTACTACTAGAGGTGCAAGGAAGATGGGTTTTGACAGTGTATAAAAGTTACGAAGGGTATTAGCAAAATATTAACAAGGGTTTGAGTGGCAGGGTTGTTGCCTCCTTACCCTATATATATGAATAAAAACCTTATGTATGAGAAACATAAATATATATGAATTAACTTTAAATTTTTGCTGCATTATTATATAAATAATATTTTATTTATTCAGTCTTCCGCTATGCAATGTTTTAAATGGTATACTTGAGTAATGAATCCCAAGCCTAATCAAATATGGAATGGAAATCAATAATTTTACTCAGGTAATAATTAAGGACAAAGATAAAGGTAATATGCCAATCTTGTAGCCAAATGGTTTATTAAGGAATTATTTTTAAGAAAAGCTATAAGATTGGGGTGTTACAACACACACATATCCATAGGTATATGTCTGAGGAAAAGAGATTGTAACCACTTTAAATGGATTATGCATGTGAATGTAAATACATATATCTATATGTTTAATTTAATCATTTTAATTATTTTCCACTACGTTACATGTGAGTATCCCGAGTGTAGAATTCCCAAACTAATAACACTTAACTATTTAACTTGGTCAAAGCTAAAATTTACTCGGGTAAAGATAGTAGTAACACACCAATCCTGTATGGCACATTATAAACATTTTATTATTAATTATTAAAAAGGAACTATAGAATTGGGGGTGTTACATCAAAGGTTTAAGGATGTTAGCAAGAATAAACCACAATCTGAATCTTATACTGGATGAGTTATGTTATAGTCTTCCCATCCCTTTAGCAAGTAAATTTAGGTATATTTTTTTTTTATGTTTTTTCTATCAAGTTTTTTGATCAAATGGGTCTTTCAAGAAAGTTTCTCCTTATGTTATGTTCTCATTGGAGAACTTGATAGAAAAGATTTAAAGAACATAATAGCAGGTTAAACATTCATGGAACAAGTTGTAACAACCTGATTTTTCAAATAAATTAAATTGGGTAAAATAAATTGTGATTTTGTTGAAATTGAATTAAGGAAATTTTAATGAACTTTTAGCTAAAATTTGAGGATTTTTTGGAATTACATCATATCTGATAGCAAGATTTTGATATGCTTGAGGAACCTTGTGGATAATGTTGCGAAGCTCGTGATCGTTTGAAAATTTCCAAATTCCTTCTATAATGTCCTAAATTTTGCCTAGATTGGAGAAATGCGTTTGAAATTTATCTAGGGCAAAGTGCGAAAAGACCAAAATGCCCTCAGGGGATTTAAAACCCATTATTCTCCTTTTTCCCCTGCATTTTTCACTCTTTTCTCGTGCTCTCTCTCTCTCTCTCTCACACTCTCCTTTCTTCCAAAGCTGCTACCATCGTCTGCTCAGCCACCGGCCATTGCACCACCGTCCATCGCTGCCAGAAGGTTCCCCAGCTCAGCCCGATGCCACAGCAAGCCACCGCAGCGACCGACGATCGCCACAGCCGTAGAAAAATGTCCTTTTTCCTTCCCGTCACATTTTCAAGGCCAAGTCACGATCTCCCCCGTCTGATGTTGTCCGGCCACACTATCGCCACGTGCCCGAAATGGGAGAAAATAGCTTTCGACATCCGTCACATTTATGGCCAAAAAATGTCATTGAAACGGTCGTGTTTCACCGAACGGACACCGGATCTGGCCTTCTCAAGTTGAGGGCTACATTCTGGTGTATTTTTTGACCCAACCGCCGTCCATCACCGTGCGCCACTGTTCGCCACCGTCCGCCATCGCTGAAACTGCTAAAAAATCACAGAAAGTAGATCTCCAGTTCCCTGAGCCTCTAGTATAATTTTAAATGCCCTAATTTGATGTTTTCCTATAAATTTTGTGCCGACTATTCCTTGATGATTGAACCGAAGCGAAAACTTGGCATTTATTGTAGGGAAATAAGAATTAAAAGGAAGCGAGGTGTATAAGGGGATTAAAGGAAGGCCAAGATCATCTCTTTCTAGTCATTCTCTAGGTAGTTTGACAATTCTTGAAAATAGTGTCCCACGATTTCATATGTGTATGTCTGTTCTTGCCAGCTTTGATGGGACATTATTGCAAACTTACATTCTTGATATTATTTATGTTCGCTTGCCAAAATCCTGGAAATAGAGTTAAATTAAGTTAGGCAAATAAGAACCATAGCTAAAGGTGATAAAGATATATTGTACACTGACAAAAAGAAAAGAAAAGAAATGCAATTGATAGGAAAAACATAGACAAGTACACGATTTACGATGTGTGGCCAAAGGTGATCCACACGGGCGACCTAGCAAGGTGTGGCCGAAGGTGCTCCATGCCCACGACCTACTGTTCGCGATTACGCTATGTACGTGGACGAGTGACCACGATTTACGATGTGTGGCCAGAGGTGATCCACACGGGCGACCTAGTGAGCTGTGGCCGAAGGTGCTCTATGCCTATGACCTAGTGGTAGCAATTATGCTACGTACGTGGCCGAGTGACCACGATTTATGATGTGTTGCCAGAGTTGATCCACACAGGCAACCTAGCAAGGTGTGGCCGAAGGTGCTCTATGCCCATGACCTAGTGTTCGTGATTACGCTATGGATGTGACCGAGTGACCACGATTAAGATGTGTGGCCAAAGGTGCTCCACACGGGCAGCCTAGTGAGGTGTGGCCAAAGGTGCTCCATACCTATGAACTAGGGCTCACGGTGATTTCATACAAGTGGCCTAGTGTCCACATAACACCCTAGGCACTCAATTAACTTAGATTGAAAAAAATGTAAAAGCTAATACATAATTAAATTGTGTAATGCCGCAATAACATGTATAGCTTCATGTAGATATGTTTCATTTGAAAGAGAACATCCAATTTTTATGTTAACATATAAATTCTCATGTAATGCTTGCCTGATTTCATTTATGGTTAACGCTATGTTTTATTATCAAGAATGTAAATTGAAAATGTTTTGGTGCTTGCACCCTGATACATATTAATTATTTTTAAAACTCAAATTGTTAAACTAATGGGAAACCTGTGTTTCTCATTATTATGCTAATGTGTATCAGATACGGACGCTTAGCAAGGTAAGGAGATATGAGTTTCTTTTTGGTCTGAGAAAAACCTTGTAATGTTTATTTTTGAGTCCTGGTTCAGATTTATTTGGTTTAGAACTAGGGTTATTCTTTTGGGCAGCAAACATAGGATATTTGAAGGACCAGTCCATCTTTCAAAATTCTTAAAGGGGTCTGAGTGACAAGATTTTTGTCTCCTGACTTCCTATGGACGGGTACTTCATATATCTTGATACGTGCTTACAGAAATGTGATGGACATTATTGATTATGTATTTAATTGAATTACCTGGATGCTTTAATTCTACTATGTAGTTAGTATATTTTGATCTATTCCGCTGTGCATGTAAGTTTTAATCTAAGCAAAAGATCTCGAACCTAATCTGCTTAAATTAATTTAATGGTATAACTGCTCAGACATTAATTAAATAAAGGATAAAGATAATATACCGAACCTATCTGTTTATATCAGAGTTAACAATAAGACTAGATAGGGGCGTTACACAAGTTGTGTGCTCTCTTTCATTTAAAGGGATATTTGTTGATTTTCTTCTCTATAAAATGTCTTCCATAGAGTTATTTAATGGTGTTAAGTACTTTAGTAGCAAATTTTAGGTCTATTCAATTTTAAGAGTGGTGATTTATAACATAGATCCAAAATTTACATTAGAAATTAATGCAATTTGATAGTTTTGCCACTTTATCCATAATGGTTATTATTACCCAGATAATAAACCAAGAAGGAGGGATTGAATTGGTTTCTTTTTAAACTTAGAAACTTTTTAGTGTATTTCAAAATAAGTAGGTTAAGTGTATAATGAAAAATAGGTTACTGTTAGTTCTTTTTCAAAAGCTTACATTTTTCAACAACACACCTTATGCAAAGTTTCTTATTTGTTTAAGCTGAATGTAAAAAGATAAAGTTGAGAAGATCACACTAAGAATTTATTAATGTAACACCCCAACCTATACAAGTATTATACATATACTAACCTAATAGAGGCAGTGTGATATTATTTTGACACTTGCTACATCTACTCAAGTTCAATTTTAATTATTACCTAGGATCCATTAGTTAATTCAATTTTAGGTTTGGGTTTTTCTCTTAGGTATCTCACTCGGCACTCTGGTGTCAGTAGAAGTATTTAATTCATTAACATCACACATCCACCTAGTGGTTTTAGACATAGGTATATATATATAACACTATTCATATAATTAGATACATACTTCACCAAAGAAAATATACATCATCATGTCCACTGTGTTGACCCACGAGGGTCCTGTCTCATATTACTACATCATATCACAACCAGCTATATGGGCGATATCCACCTTCACCTTCATCTTGGTATTATACCTAGTCATCTAAACACATCAACACATAGGTGAGATAAAAATCTCAATAATCAAGAGAAATCAGGTTAAATACCGCTAATGTTAGCAGCCGTGAATTACACAGAAAACTCTTACATTCATATCATACTTGATAAATAATCAATCATAGATATACTGGATGTTCTGTAGTTATTGTACCATGCCATGCCATGTATTGGAACGTAATACAATAATCATATACTTATCCATAACTTATGAATGCTTTAAGTCATTTAAAACATAGTAATATGGACATTCATATAACTTGACAAAAAATAACTCATAACTTTCATTTATAAAGCTCATTTAGCTTGTTATAACATAACTTTATTTTCTAGCAAGCATTGTATGAGTTCTTTCTTAATGGTTAGCTAGCTTTAACCCTTAGGGTGTCCCTTAGTCTTTGCGCATTATTCTTAGGAAGACCATTCTACTGTGATAAAGATTATTATGCTTCTACTATAGGTCACAAATCATATATACTCACTAGATCATTGCTCGTCTACTGTGGGTTACAAGTCATTTCCCTCATTCAACTATGATGAGAAAATGTTTCTTATGACTTATCACTTCTACTAGATCATTGTACCTCCATTGTGGGTCAAATCACTTCTAGTCATTCTACTTTAATGAGATGATATTGCTTAAAAATTATCTCTCTTCTATCGGGTGAATAATTTCCTAGATACAAGTATTATCCCTCTTCTGTGGGATGAATAATTTTCTAGATACATAACCCTTTAATATATACACTAGACTAATAGGTTCCCAGATTATGATTGGTTTAATTCTAAGTAGATAACTCTATAACTAGTAAAGTAAAACAATTTAAGGTTAACCACTAACACAGTGTATTCACAATTATTTTTAAGGTTGAATGGATGTTTTACCATCCTATTTTATAGTTCAATCGTGGAATTCTTGATAATCATTCCATATCAACCACCAGTCATTCAACCCAAAACCTATCTCGACTAGAGCATATAATAGGGGTGTTTTCATCTCTTTTCTAATTATTTCCCTTTTATTCTTGTCTCATATTACTCCTTATATGTGTTACCATAAACTTAGGGTGAGTGAGTTCCTAGCCTTTTCATAGTGTTTGGGAGAGGAAAGAGCCCGTTTTTCCAAAAATAGGGGCTGCAAGTCGACTTATAATGGTCTAGAAGTTGACTTGTAACTTTTTGTCAAAAAAGGGTCTTGGCCGAGAGCAGCAATTCTACTTCTTCAAGGCTGCAACTCAATTGCCAAGCTGGAAGTCGACTTCCTAGGGTCTGCAAGTCAATTGCTAGCCCTGGACTTGAATTTCTGGGCCTAAAGAACAAGAAAGTTGACTCCTAGGGTGTAGAAGTCAACTTCCACGTTCGTTCCCTATTGTTAAAGTACTGTTTGATTCCTTTTTAGGCCTTAAACTTTGGGTTTTAGCTCAAGACTCGTTTTTGAACTTTTTCTCCTCACCAAAGCCAACAACATGTGCCAAAACCAGGCTTTCTCAAACTAGGAAAAATCCAAAATCAAAGATTCAAAGTCATAGAGGAAAGAGAAAGTAAAACCCACATCTAAATCTTTATTTAAGAGAAATCCATCCGCATACAAGCATAACAAAGCATAAATCTAGCATAATTAAAGTAGAATGCAAGTTTAAATCTCTCTCAAAATCATTAAAAATGCAAATTCATTCATTTACCCAAGTTTGATAAATGAGTTTCAAAGCTAAGAGAGAGGAAGCTAAATTTCAACTTGATTACCGTAGCTTTTTGTGTGTGATTTCTTGTGTCTTAAGCTTCGATATGTGACCTTTTTAATTGATTTTATAACTTCTAAGCTTGGATTTACTTTTCCCTTTAAAATCTTCTCCTTCTTTCTCTTTGTTCTCTTTTTCTCTTTCTCTCTATTTTTCCCTCTCCCTCTCTAGCTTCAGTTTTCTAAAACTTCTCTCCCTCTTTTAGCCTATATCTAATTTTCAAAATAGATAGGAAGCTAATTAACTGAAACTTTAAAAATAGTTGCTAAATGGTACCTAGGCTAAATTGAAAATTTAAATAGTTTACAAAGTCCTTCCCTTTCTATACCACTTTTCTAGTTTAATTCTTTCAAGGTTCCCTTTCTCTAATATTTTCACTCTGATATGCCATTTACCTACTGGGTTAAATTACCTAGAGGTACCATGTAACGACCCATATTTTTGAATTGCCTTAAATTTATGCATTCTTAATTAATTAGATGAATAGCCATAAAGTGTGGTAAATTACTTGTGTCATTTAACGATTAGAATAAAAGTGCTAAAAGATAATATTGCCTAAAGTTGAGGAGCTTGATTAATTTTCTTTTTGATTAACCGAATTGCCAAGGAAAGAAGTGTATAAAATTGTAAAATTATATATATATATATACCTACTCATCCAAAAGGAAGAGAGGGAAGAGGTGTGTGTGTATGGCAATAAAATACACATGAATGCACACGTGTATTTTGGAGGGAGTGAGATTTTCTAGAGACAAAAGGAAGTGCAGAATTTTTTTAAAATTAACACATGGAGGAAGGCACACGTTCAATGGGTGAAGAATAAGAGTTTATATTATATATATATATACACCTACGTGGCTAAGACAAAAAGGAGAAGGGAAAGGAAGGATAAAGCACTCCAAAAATATATATATATGAAGGTGTATACACACGTGTAAGTGAGAAGGACAAATGGCATTAAGCCTCCTTCCTTCCCTTTAGCCTTAATCTCAAATGGCCAATGGGTAATGAGAGAATGGCAATGGATAAAAGGTTGCACTTGATGACATGTGAGGTTATGAAAATATAAATAAGAAAGGAAAATAAGTGAACAAGGAGTGCAGAAAATTTTTACAAGAAGTACATAAACCACACGGCTAGGAGAAGAAAGATGTGTGATACACGTTTCCCCCTCCCTTGAATTGCTTCCAATATGGGGAAAAACTCATGTGTGTGCCTTGCATGCATGAGTCCTACGTGAAAGAGGGTGAGTAGGGTGCAAGGGTGGAGTTGACTATAAATTGGTGTATGCAGCATGAATTTAGGGAAGAAGTAAAACAAAGATTTCAAGGAAAGGAATAATAATTAGGAAAGGAACAAGGTGCAAAATTTTTAGTAATATACATATGAGTGTGCAGAATTTTTCTAAACATACATGGAGAAAGGAAATAATTTAATACTTCTATGTGCATGATACTTTGGCCTTGTGTGAAGTAAAAGGGAAGGTCTATAAGCATGTGGTACAGTGAGGAGAAGAGGGAAGGTGCAACTTGCACGGGCTCCTTCTCCTTTTCATTCGACGCTACAAGTGAAGAAGCCATGAAGGAATTAAACAAAATTGCAAGGTGTACAGCTGCAGCCCGTACTCCTTGCATGAGGGAGGAGGTTATGTGACCTTCCCTCCTTTCTCTTTCACTTGGCGTGATCAAGGGGAAATACAATAGTGTAAGTAAAGTCACATACACTTAAAAGGGACACTGGCAGCTAAGGAATGGTGACACGAAGAAGGAAGGCAGCGTCCCTTGGTTTGGCCGAATGGGAAAGTGTAAGTGGTAGAGGGAAGCTAGCATGAATTTGGGGATAAGTAAACCAAAGTTTGCAAGAAGGGAAGTATTTATTAAAAACCACACATGAGACTTATGGATAATAATAATAATCAAGAGTAAAGAGGGAAACACAATGGAAACTAGGAAGAAGGCTGCACATGGCTTCAACCATACAGCCAGCAACGTGTGGCCGAATGGAAATGTAAAGGGGAAAAGAAAGAGTGGGGGGGGAATGTTAGCTAAAATACAAAAGTTACAATAGAATAGGAGAGCACAAAACCATATGTGGGAGGAAAATTGAAATGGCCTTTTGAAATACATGCAACACACTCACATGACAAGAGAGAAAGAGAAAAAGAGAAAGGGAAAGTGAGCAACCCACAATTGAGAGAACGCCCACCCATTCGGTCAAGGCAAGGAGAGAGGGATCTAGTCAAAGAAAAAGAAAGCAAGGTGTTGAGGGAGATCAAAGGAAGGGCTAAGATCACTTCATCCTAGTCATCCTTGAGGTAGGTTGACAATTCTTAAACTTGTGTCCCAAGGTTTCCTATGTATCCACCATGTTTTTACAAGCTTTCATGGGACATTATTGCTTCCCTACATTCTTGATATTATTAATGTTATGTTGGCTAAGCATGTAGGATAAATTATTTATGTTGTACATGTGATAATGTAACACCCCTATCTAGTATTACCATTAACTCTGATATAAATAGATAGGTTTGGTACATTATCCTTATTCTGTATTTAATTAATGTATGAGCAGTTACACCACTAAATTATATTAAGCGAATTAGGTTCGGGATTCTTTTGCTCATATTAACACTCACATGCATAGCGAAATAATATAAATTCTATGCTATAGCGAAAATATAAACTTTCATGTAATGCCAATAATACAAGTCCAATCAAGTCCATTACATACTGATAAACATGTCCCCAGATATGAAGTACCCATCCATTGGAAGTCAGGAGACAACAGGTCTGTCACTCAGACTCCCTTAAAAATTAAGGATAGACCGGTCCTTCACATATCCATCCCCCGAGATGCCCATATAAATCTCATGTATACAGTCCAAAATAAATGTCCTATTCTAAATCAAATCTAGCTAGGACCCAAAATAAGGATTACAAAATCTCACCTAAATCAAAAATATTGTTACTCTTTGGCTCTACTACGTGTTCAGATCTCATACATATTAGCATGTGAATGACAAACAAAAGTTTCCCAATAGATTAACAATTTAGGGTTTTAAAAGTCAACTAATATGTATCAGGGTGCAAGCACCAAAACATTCAATATACATTCTTGATTTTAAAACATAATGTTACACATAAATGTAAACTAGCAAGCGCTACATGATAAATTTATAAGTCAATAGAGAATTAGATAACTCATTTTTTTCCAAGTGACATGTATTCTCATGAAATTACATGTGTTATTGTGGAACTATCAGAGTGCTGATGCAGTTAATTCTTACTCTTATCATTATGAATTAAATAAACGTTCTTGGGTGTTACGTGAACACTAGGTCACGGGTATGGAGCACCTTTGGCCACACCTCACTAGGTCACTCGTGTGGAGCACCTTTGGCCATACCTCGTAAATCATGGAACCCAGCCATGTATATCAAATCATCGGGACACTAGATTATGGGTATGGAGCACCTTCGGCCACACCTCGTAATTAGTGGACACTCGGCCACGTATATAAAATCATCGTGAATGCTAGGTCATAGGCATGGAGCGCCTTCAGCAATGCCTCACTAGGTCACCAGTGTAGAGCACCTTTGGCCACACCTCGAAACTCATGAACCTTTCTATGTTTTTCCTATGTTTGTTATCTTTCTTTTCCATTGGCACACATTACCTATTTGTCATATTTATTTATGAAAAATTGGCCTAAATCAATCTAATTCTTCATTTTTGAATAATATGTTTCAATTATAAAACCTTAATAATTTTCAAGGAAAATTTCCATGATTTTGGCCTAAGGAAAATTCAAGAGAATTTTATATCTTATCATTTAAATTTTCTCTTTTCCATTCTTTAAATCATATTATCGGAATGGGGAAATTTATTTTCCACAACAATAATGTTTATCATTATTAAACAACATCATTCAACATTGCTAACCATAATTCCTCACAACAAAGGTCATCATTATTTAGCCATAAATTTCCCATAATAATGGTCATCATTAATTAGCCTTAGTTTTTCCCCAATAATATCCATCATTAATTAATCTTAAATTTAACCATAACTAAAATATTCAACACTAATATAGTCAATTATTTTCCTATAATCATATGCATCATTATTAAAAATCATAAATTTTCCCCATCATTTTGGGTATGGTCTTCTTTCTTATATGTGTTACATTTACTAACATTAATTTCATTATGAAAATCACAAGTCTACTTTAACATTAAGAGTAGTAAGCCAAACAACCCAATCATTGAAATGAGCTCTTATCTTAAGTTATTTTATGATATTAATAAAATCCCATTTTAGGTTTAAGCATTAACCATCTCCTAGATTTATCATGCAAGCTAAGTCATTTGTTGTTTCTAAATCAAGAATGTAGACAAGGATTCTAATCCCATGGAAGCAAAATCATTAAACATGCATACTAGATCATGGAACTAGAATTTAATAAATTGCTAACCTACCTTGAAGGTGGCTAGGATGTTTAGCTCCCTTTCCTTTGACTTCTTCCTTGCTTCTTTTACACCTTTTTTCCTTTGCTCTCTCTTTTTCCCTTCTTTTATTTTCTTTTTCTCTTTTTCTCCCTTGTTTCACATGTGATTATGTTGTAGGTTTCATGTAAAATAAACTCTCACTCCCTTGTGGCTATTTACTTTTCCTTGCTTCACGTGCTCCTCTTCCTTTCCTTTTCTCTTTCTCTCTTTTATTTCTACTTGACGAGAGGGTGGGACGTGTATATGCCCCCATGAGAGTCTAATTTCCCTTTTCTTTATGTCTAGGTGGCATGTGTATTCTTCCAAACTTGAAAATAGAATTTTCCATTTCTTCTTTCTTTCCTTTAGGTCTTGCCATCCCCATAAGATTTTCCCTTCCATTGCTTTGTCTCTTGTTGCCACACATGTAATGTGCACTCTTTGCTTTATTTATGGGACAGGTCATTGAGAAAGGAAGAAGAAATCCAATGCGGCTGCCTTTTTCCTCTCTTGTGCCGTGTATGTGTGTCCTTATAATAGAAATTTAATCATTTCCAAAAGTGCTTTCAAGTACAGCCCCTCCTTTCTCTTTCCAACCTCCCATTTGGCTAATAGGGTGCTTTTTCTCCTCCTCCTCCTTATTATTATTATTATTTATGTACCACTTCCTTTACTTGCACTCTTCCTTAAACTCTTGCTTCATGGCAAAGGAGGGAAGAAAAGGTTCAACATTAGCTCCTCTCCCTTATCACGTTTCTATTCGGCCAAAGGAAGATGATATATATTTATTTTTTTCTTTCCACTTTCATTTTATGATTTCTCGAATTCATGAGTAATTAGGTGGAGTCCCATTTCTTTAGAATTTCACATTTCCACTTAAAAGGGATGTTGTCTTCCTTTCTTGAATACTTGGTTTACCATACACCCACACTTACATATGTCTCTCTTTGTTTTCCTAAAAAAATTGCACCCTTTTCTAACTTGCTGCACGTTTATATGTAAATATATATATATATATATATTTAATTCTCCCTTTTGACTGCAGTAGGAACGACATAAGAGAAGGAAGCTAGCTTTTCACATCTCTTTCTTTTGCCATCCCATTTCATATGTACTTCTAAGTACCTTTGGCCTTTCCTTACACGCTTGGAGTTGGCCATTAAGCAAGTTAATGGAAAGGTGAAAAGAGAATTCATGTCCATATAAGTTGTCCACGCCACCTCATGCAGAGTTGTACGATTATACAAAGCTCTTTGTTCTTCTCTCATGATTACTTGATTTCTTAGAAGAAAGTCAAGGGAAGAATGGCTAACTCCCCACGTTTCCTTCCTTCTTCTTTTTTTCTCTACTTCACATGTATCTTCCTCTAGGCATGTTAAAAAATATTCTGCACTCCTATGTTTTGCTTACTTGTTGCATGCATTTATATATATAATTAATTCTCATCCTTCCTCCTATTATCCCTTGGTCTCATGCAAGATACCTAGGCTAGTATCTTTTCTTCCTTGTTCATGTGTGCAAGTTTCCCTTGGGGTCTAGCCGTGTGCATACTCCTTTTCACAAGACAATAGAATTCCCATCCCCATTCACGTGGAATGCATGCAAGACACACACACACATGCACATTGCACCCTATCCCCTTTTACGTAGGATGCATGAAAGTCACAAACATGCATATGTATATTTAAATTGTTACATTCCATATTGCTTCTCTCTTGGCACTTAGACTAGGTGGCTAAAAAGGAAATAGAGAATTAATTTAAGAACCTAATTTGTTGTAAGATTATCCTTTAACATACCCATTTAGAGCCATTAAATTAAGCAAGAAAATTTTCCCTTCTTTAAGCTAATGCATCTAATTAATTACAAGATGTTTAATTTATAGTTAATCATTAAATATCACTAGTAATTGGACCTCATTAATTAAAGAACATTAACTTGGACTAATTAAAATTATAGGGTGTTATAGATAAAGTGTATGTTGCCATTTCCATGAAAGAATTATTATAAGTAAATTTTAGCTTGCATAACGAAAGATTCTATCATGAATTAGGGCTGAAATATTGCAATCTTGAATGGCTAAAAGTTATAGACACCTAAAGGAAAGATTCTAGTTAGAATTTAGATTTAAAACTTTAATGTTTCTTGTTGGCATACTAAATCCGAAAATGGCTTTTTGCAAGGTATAAAGTGCTTGTTGTAAATTGTTTAAGTAAGGTAGCAATTTGGTTTTGGCTAAGAAAGAGAAAGAAAATATGATTAATTAAATTATAGTTAATTATTTCACCCTTTGTACACATAGTAAAACCCACATTATTATTGAGGTGGGTGAATTTAAATAGTATGTGACCTTAAAATTTGGTGGGTAGTATAAGCCAATAAAATAAAAGGCGAATAAAGTATTAATGGCCATGTGACATGAAAACAAAATTCTAGATTTGATTGTGTCCTTATGGTGACTGAATTACTATGGCAATAGTGAATGCATGATAATGTGCCTTGTAGGGGTCAAATGCAAGGGATAGTAAAATGATAAAAATAAAATAAATTTTCAATGTCATGGTTGCCTAATTTGAATGAAAAGACACTATAAGAATTTTAATGCATGGTGTCATTTAGTAAATGTGTGACCTAGCGAGGTGTAGCCGAAGGTGCTCCATACCCGTGACCTAGTGTTCACAGATATAAAGGTGGCCAAGTATCCATGATTCATAAGGTGTGGCCGAAGGTGCTCCACATATGTGACCTAGTAAGGTGTGGCCGAAGGTGCTCCATAATCGTGACCTAGTGGTCATAGATATAAAGGTGGCCAAGTGTCCACGATTCATAAGGTATGGTCGAAGGTGCTCCATACGTGTAACCTAGCGAGGTGTGAACGAAGGTGCTCCATACCTGTGACCTAGTGTTGACAAATATAAAGGTGCCTAAGTGTCCATGATTCATAAGGTGTTCCATACCTGTGACCTAGTGTTCATAGATATAAAGGTGGCCAAGTGTTTATGATTCATAAGGTGTGGTCGAAGGTGCTCTATGCCTGTGACCTAGTGTTCATAGATATAAAGGTGCCCAAGTGTCCACGATTCATAAGGTGTGGCCAAATGTGCTCCATACGTGTGAGCTAGTGAGGTGTGGCCAAAGGTGCTCTATACCTGTGACCTAGTGTTCACAGATATAAAGGTGGCCAAGTGTCCACGATTCATATGGTGTGACCGAAGGTGCTCCATACCCGTGACCTAGTGTTCACAGATATAATGGTGGCCAAGTATCCATGATTCATAAGGTGTGCCCGAAGGTACTCCACATAGGTGACCTAGTGAGGTGTGGCTGAAGGTGCTCCATACCCGTGATCTTGTGTCCATTTAGTGCCCAAGAGTGCACAACTAATATATAAAAGTAAGTTTAAGAATGATAAGCATGAATGATTTTGTTAATTTTATGATAATGCGTTTTATAGCATGTAAAGATGTTTTATTTGAATGAGAATTTCTACTTTAATCACATTGACATTCCTATTTATCATGCACTACTTGCCAAATCTGTACATGTGAATAAAGCTATGTTTAATTAATGGGAATGTAGACAAAAGTGTTTTAGTGCTTGCACCTTGATACATATTGGTAGATTTTAAATGACGAATTGTTAAGCTACTGGGAAACTTGTGTTTCTCACTTATGTGCTAATATGTATTAGATGCGAACGCTTAGTGGTGCTAAGGAAAGATGGGAGCCTTTTGTTGAAAAAATTTCTATAATTTCTTATTTTGGGGTCTTGATGCTAGAGATAATTTGAGTAGGTTTAGGACGATTATTTTGGCTATGTTCATGAAAAAGATATGTGAAGAACCTGTTCATCCCATATTTGTAAGAGGGGTCTGAGTGATAGGATTGTTGTCTCCTGACTCCTCATGGATGGGTATTTAATATATAATGGACGATATTTTTGAAAGATGTAATGGATATTTATTATTGGAAATTTGATATTTGTAAGTTTTAAATTTTCGCAGTATTGTATGATATTTTATTCCGCCGTGCATATGAAATTTGATCTGAGCAAAAGAACCTGAACCTAATCCATAATAATAAAAATTAATGGTATAAATGCTCAAACATTAATAAAAAAAGGATAAGAATAATATACTGCACTTATCTGCCTACATCAGAAAGATTAATGCTAGATAAGGGCGTTACATACCACCTTCTTAAAATTCCTATTTCTCTTATATTGGACCTCATTCCGTCCTTTTTTTTTTTTGTCAAATTCCTATTCTTATCCTAACTAACCCTGTGTGACATTGAAATTTCAAACACATGCAAAAAAAGTCATCTAGAAATACAATTAGCTACTTAAAGGATGTTACAATAGAGGTTCATATCAAAACTTGATCTTGCATCCTCTCCCTAAGCACAGAGCAAGGGTATTCACTATCTGGGTTATCACCAAAGCATACAACATGTAAACCTTCCTCTAAGGGATCAGTATACACCACTTTTATGCCAGTATTCACTTGACAACCCTATGAAGAATAAGCACACTTGCTTTTACTCCCTTAAGTATCTCTCAGTGAATGAATCCAGAAACTCCCCCAAACAACCTTAAACTAGCAACTCGTTGATTTAAAACAACCAATAAATCTCTCACTTAACTATACTAGGTTCTCACTAGACACCTAGAAAGAAAGACAAAGAGATGAAGAGAGTTCAAAATATAATTCAATATCAGTAATCTCACTTAGAGAAAGTAAACAATAAAGAGCAATCAATGAGCTTCAGGTAATGTAAGTGAACTCTCAAATTTTTTGCTTTCTCAACTTGTTAGCTTCTAAAGACAATCCAATTGTAACATCCACTCCAATTATGATTAAAGAGATGTTTGATTGTTAATTTGATGTTTAATTCTTGTGTATGTTGCATTAGTGAATATAGTTGCATGAGCCAAAGGACTAAATTGAAAGGAAATAAATAGAGATTTAGTAAGAGATAGCTAGGAACTCAATTGAAAAGGGAAAAGATGAGGGAGTCTAAGAGTGTAAAATGGCTCAAGGACTAAACAACAAATTCCCCAAAATCTATTAAACCCTAGCTATAGCCAAAACCCCCTACACACTTCCACCATACCAAATTTTAGAGAGAAAAGCTGAAGGGGGCGACTAGAGAGAAAAGGGCGAGCTAGGGCTTGAAGAGGGAATTTTACTGAGGATGGTGTAGATTTAAGGCTAGGAATCAGTCTAATAGCAAGGGAAGATCATTTCTAACACATATAACACACACATTTCCAAGGAATCAAGGTAGCAATCCATCCTAAACCCCTTTCTTTTCTAAAATGTTTACTGTTGCTGTAAAATATGAATTTCTAATTGTTTGAATTGAGATTAGGGTTAAACCTACATTCTGTATGCTTTTCTATTTCTATGGGATGTTATGTTACTAAATGTATGCTTATATATATGCTTGAAATTGATGAGAATGGTTAGGTTGTGTTCACCTAGAGGTGTAGAGTAGATTTCCTTGAATGTACTATGTTTGAGCGAATGGATGAAAAATATTTTATGAGAAGTAAAGTTTGTTGTATGGAAACTAAGCCCATGTGTTTAGAATTGAAAATGAAGTGTATCATGGACTGGGTATTCTCAAAATTATGTTTTCTGAACTGCAGCAGAGCATAGCAATCGACTACTAAGTAGGGCCAGTTGACTGTCGTATTCTTGGAAAACCCATAAGTGTAGACAGAGGCTTAGCAACTGATTGCCAGATTCCTAGCAGTTGACTTTCAGGCCTGGGTCTGCAGTAAGTAGTCAACTGGCCATCCTCACAGTCGACTGTCGTGCTCTTGGAAATCTAGAAGTGCAGATAGAGGCTTAGCAGCCGACTACCAAATTTCTAGCAATCGACTGTCGAGCCCGAGTTTGCACTAAGTAGTCGACTGGCCATCCTAACAGTCGATTATTATGCTTTTATCTTGCCCAGGACGCATTCCAAAAAGCCACCAGCCGGCTATAAGCATGACTGCTGGCTTTTTGTTTGCCACTTAAGGAATACAGAGAGCCACTAGTAGACTGCTAGCCTTCTAGCAGTCGACTGGCAGCCCTCTAGGTTGCGAAATGAGGTTTTTAATGGTAATTGAGCTTGGTAATTCTCCATACTAACTTAATTAAGGGCTCACAACATAGGTAAGCAAGGAAACTAGGAGTTTTGGGTGATGAGACCTTTGTGATAGTAAAAAAAAGAGAGCATACAACACAAAAAGGGAAAGAGGAAATATTCTTAGTGTATGCCTTAGGGTAGATAAGCTTATGATCGAGTGACCGATTATCGGTATGGGACAGCCGTTAGGCATTCCACAGTTATGCAATAAATTAGGATGGTTAAACATCCACTTGAACTTAGTTGATTTCAAAAACACTGTGATGGTTGCAAACTTTAAGTTAGTGTCATCTCCCAAGGGCCATATGAGAAACACATACTTAGAGTTAAGCATAACCATAGGTATAGGCTGATTCACCATAGAGTATATGTAGAGAATAGCGTATCAGGAGTGTGATCCACCTCGAAGGAATGATGGTGATTCTATAGTATTATGATATGCCCAAAAGTTGAGAGGAAATGATCTAGGTAAAGTTGACGGTGATCCCATGAGAGTTATACCAACCCCATTTGGGACGAAAGGGAGGAATCCTTCTGGTCAAGGATGATTTTCCAGAAAGGGGCAGGGACCATTAAGGTACTTAGATCTACTGGGGGATGCCTCAGATGTACAAAAGTTAAGGCATAGCTAAATAGACATGCGCTCATTCATATAGACAGTGGTGCATGGAGTTGTTGCTAAGCGACTCTCCCAATTACTCTTAGAATATTTTATATACTACTCATATGTTATGAAAGTGAAATTATGGCATGTTTACTATCACATATGTGTTTTATGATAAATGTTTTATGATGATAATGATGATGAATGCACTCTCTATGCTTTAAAGATTATATGTTTTGATGAATATGCTTATGTATGAGTACACAATATAATTAAATACTACATGAATTACATCCCATTAGCATGTGATATGTTTTATGACAGAATGTAGAGTTTTTCCGTGTGAGCATAGTGGTACAGGTTAATAGATTTCGTAATAAGTTGTATTGCTACTGAGATTCATTTCTCATGATAGTTTTGGCATGTACCAGATGTGTAAGTCCCCTTGGGCGGGAGGCGAAGGTAAAGTATGAAGAAGTGTCCAATCTGGGCACACAGACTATTTAATATTGGATAGCTTAAACACATGGTAGAATGAAGCTAGCCTTCATGATATTTTGAGAAAGGCTAGTGTAGGACTATTTTGGATAGCCTATTATAACTTATCTGTATATGAATTAGGTTGGATTGATGAATAGGTTAATTGAAGGGTTGAGTGGCAGGATTGTTGCCTCCATACCCAATAGTTAACTAATTATATTTAATTAAAATACATGTCTATGTATAGTTAATCTAGGGTTATTCTATATACATATATATTTATTCCGCTGTGATGTTGAGAGAACCCAAGAGTAGAGACCAACCCAAATGGAACTTAATTAATCAACTTGGTAAAAATTTTAAAATTCACTCGGGTAGAAGTGATAGTAACACACCATTATTATGATAATTATATACATTATACCTTTAAACACTTAAAAGGAACCATAAGCTAATGGGGTGTTACACCAACAGTATTTAAGATTTCAAATTTTTCCCATTGAGCTTTCAATTAATGTTGAAGAAAATGTTGGTAGAGACTTTTGAGCAAGGCAATAAATGTTGGATGCTCCACTTAACAATCTTGAGACAATTTGAAGAGCTTAAAAAATTAGCCATAATTTCAGAAGATCAGGCTCTTGTATATGTTCTGGTGGATGATAGATTGTGATTCCTTTTATCCATTAGACTCCTTAAAGGGTGGAGCTTTTTTGATGTCCTTTTATCTTGGAAAGGATGAAATCTCTTTAGCATTTATGATCAATATCTCTTCAGTCCTAGGCTTCATTTCTTAAGCCACATATATGTACAATAGAGAGCAAAATTTCATATTTCCTTTCTCGTGTGTTTTGCTTTTATACCAGCCACCTAACATTCCCTACCTTTTACAAAAAATTGTTATAAAATTGTGCAAGTGTATTTTAAAAACTTTCAAAAGGCGGGAGAATTTTATTTACTTTAAATAATTCATTTGTTCATAACTAGGCTGGTCTATAAACCACGGAAACAAAAACCTGGCCTAATAAATTTATGTTAAGCTAATAAATTTTATGTTCAGCTAATAAAGAGTTTTTTTTTGGGCTAGATCATAATGATTATAAGGGGATAAAATATTTTACTTTAAAATTTATATGCACAAAATCACATAAGCCCAAAATAATTTGCTTTCATAATTTTAAGAATGCAACATAAATTAATTCATAACAATTTTTTGAAATTATTTTCATTATCAAAAATATCCCATCTTTATGGGTAAGAATATCCCAAAAATATATTTCCATAGTGCATGGCGAACAAGAGTGAAACCAAAGAATTGTCCAAAGATGAAGAAGATATTTTGAATCGAGGCAAGAAAATAAGCTCCAATTACAATTAATTCCTTAATGCAACATAGATAACTTGAGCTTGAGGTTTCTTTCCAATTTGAATCTATCATAATGATATTTTTTAAGTTTGATATGAAACATATCCATGATGATAAAATTCAATTTTAGGCCATCGTTCCAAATAGTTAAGAAATAAGAATCAATTAATCTTCCATGTTATAGTAAGACAGGTTATTTTCTTCTTTCAAAATTCATTCTCATTTCTTGCATTTATTTGGAATGGGAAAGAATGTGTTTATTTGGGAACACTATAAAAAGTTTAAGAGTAAAAGCATTTGTTCTAAATGGTGTAGGAATTATATCAATTTATTTTAATAGTTTATCTTTAATAGTATTGAATCTTTAAAAAAATCTTCATCAATTTAGTTTTTATTAGTTTATCCTTATCTATTTGTTATAAATACTATACAAAATATATCATTTTGGACAAAATTTCAACTTTCTTAAGTTCTTATTGAAATTCCAATTAAAAAAAAAGCATACAATGTAACATCTGCTCCTATTTCTATGAAAGATGTTTGTTAATTTTAATTAATTACTTGTGTATGTTGCATATATTTGCATATAGTTGCATTAGTGGAAGAATTGGATTAAATTATAGTGAGAAATTTGACCAGAAAGGGAATAGAGACTAAATTGAAAAGTGGAAAAATTTAGGTATGAGAATTTCAATTTTGGCCAAAAGATGTACTGTAGCCAACAGAATTTTGGAATTTCTCCTGCCAATGGTTCAAGGGAAAAAGGGTAATTAGGTATATAGTTTGAAACTTACCATTTTTTAGGTCGAATGATTAGAGATTATGATCAAAAGTGTAAGTTTTGGGTCACCTATATAAGGTCAGAAGCCAGAGTCCCCCATTACCTAAAAATTCAGAACCACTTTTAGAGAGAGAAATAGCAATCAGGTAGAGAGAGAAAGTGAGGTAAAGGAAGCTAAATCTCCACTTTCAGCCAAAGTTGAATCCAAGAAGTGTCTAGGAAGTCATCCAATATGTTAATTAACATCCAAAAAAGATTTTAAGATAGCAAAATAACCCAATCCCTATTATTTTCAAAGTTACTGTTCATATAACTGAACTTGATGATTTTGAACTTGTTTCAAGGAAAAAGGGATTTAAAACTATATTCTTAATGTTTTTACTTACTATTGGGTGTTTTGAATCGGTTAAAGATACTTATGCATGCTTAAAATTGATTCTAAAAAGTGGGTTTTTCTACTTGAAAAAAAATGAGGTTTAACCCCATATTTGAGTGAGATTAAATAGTATTTTGGGTTGTTTTCACATGTTAAATGATGCTTGGAAGTTTATCTTGAGTTCATGAATTTCAAAATAGCTTTACAAACAAGCTTTTGGATAAAAATTCTGCGTCAATGGCAAGTTTTAAAAAAGAGCATAATGTAGCAGCCAACTGGTAGCCAGTAGCAGCCAACTGGTAGCCAGTAGCAATCGACTGATAGCTCTCTGGTTGAAATTTTGAAATTGGACAGAATGCTACCAGTCGACTGGTGGCAGGGTACCAGCCGACTACCAGCTTTTGTAAGTTATGAACTCAATGACATGTTTAAGAGGTATTTGGCCCAAAAAACCAATTCAAGCAAGGGATTTAAACCTATAATACCATAAAGGTAACATGTACTTTGTAACACCCCTTATCTTATCTTAACAATGTCATACAACATATTTAGATAAGTGGTTACATTATTCTTAGCCTTTTATCATATTAATTTTATCGAGCATTTAATTCATCAATAATTTAATATATGATTAGGTTCGGGTCCTTTTGCTCAGGTAACGTACTTTTGCATAGTGGAAATAAATATCTCATACATTACAGTAGAATTTATAAAAACTTTGATACTATGTATATATATATATATCATAATTGTTTGATACATAGTTCCACATACATGTTCTAAGATATATAAAGTACCTATTCATAAGGAGTAAGGAGACAACAAGCCTGTCACTCAAACTCTTTTTACAAAATATCATGAAAGAACAAGTCCTTCATAAATCCTTATACATCTACCCTTTTACCCTCTATATACAACTAAAAAATGATAGTCCCAATTCCAACCCCAAAAAGAACATAGAGAATCAATACCAAAATGTTAAGGCTACATATACATAACTATAGTACCCAGATCACTCTCGGGGTATTTCTATAATAGACATGATATAGATATCCTTCAGTATGGTGAAAGTTCCCAGGAAGAGAACTTCCACTTTTTCTATTTCAATCTCCAGAATTAAGCAATATCTAGGCATCTTATACATATCAGCACAATAATGAGAAATATATTCCCAATAGCTAAACAAACCATATACTTTTAAATAATTTATATGTATCACTGTATGAATACAGAAAATAACTCTACATTTAGATTAGTTCCAAAATTATTTTCATACAGATCTATGGGTATGACATATGTGAAACATGTGTGTATGAATCTATAAACATGCATTATGCAACATAAGATATCATTAATGGAATGAATAACAAGCTTTCAATGTTCACATACTTTAAACATTCTCATATAGACCACATTCATACAATACAAATCATAATCTCTCATAAATGCTTTACTCTTGGGAGGTATACACCAGATCATTCCTCCACATGATTGTATCCTCTTGAGGTATACACCAGATCATTCCTCCTAAACTTATTTCCTTGGGAGTATACACCAAATCATTCCCCAAAAGGTGTTATTCTTGGGAGGTTTACACCAAATCATTCCCCACAAGGTGTTATTCTTGGGAGGTTTACACCAAATCATTCCTCTATAAAATTCTAGTCTTTGGAGGTATTCACCAGATCATTTCTCCCTTGAGCTTTAACCTTTCCTTTCACGAGTATAGTAAGCATTTCTATGCTAATCAATCATGTTCACCTGATTTTGGACATATTTCTATCAATGGTAAAATATATTCTATTTACCATCCATTCTTGACCATTATATCATTTTCCCTCTTTTCACATAGCATAGGCCATTTTGGATGGCACCTTAGGCTACTTTCAATTAACACATAAGTTTAGCCATTTTAGGGAAAATTCTACATAGCATTCGGCCAAGGCAAGAAAGTTATAAGGAATTGGAATTTCTAACCCATTTGATTCATTTCTAGCATTATTTTTACCATTTAAACATTATGGTAACAATTTCCATAATTATGGGTAATACTTTCTCACACCTCATTTTCTTGTAAGTGTACATTAAGCCTTTCTTTCACACACCTTTCTAGCTCATTTTTCATGTTAGTTATGATAATGCACATTATCTTACAACTTCACATAATTATGCACATTTTTAAGGTGGGATAGTAAGACTTTTAAAATGGTAAAATGGCTAAAGCATAAAAATACCATAATTTTCTCTCTCCTCCTTTCTTAAGACTAAATTTATATGGTTCCTAGGTCATTTTTCAAGAGCATTTTCAGCACCATTTACATACATCCATTTGGCCAAGGTGAACAAATCACACTTCTTGGATTAATGGTGAAGTTAGAAAATGGGAAAAGTGCCTAAACATTAATCTAACTAGATTTTCTCTCTCTTACCATTTCATGACACTTTTTCTCACTCTTTCTAGCACCATTTTTAACTAAATTTCAGCACCATCACAAGAGCTAGCATTCGGCCAAAGAGAGAAAAATAAGAAAATGAAGTTATCTCACCATCTTGCTTACAATACAACTATATTCAAGTAAATCCCATGCAAGACTATCATTTTCTCACTCTTTAAGACACCATTTCAGCCTTGGTACAAGCTAGGATTTTTCAATACTAGGGTTCCAAACATGAGAAATTTCTATTTCTTAGATTATCAAGCATTTTAACATGTCCATAGCCATAAACACAAGTAGTTTTCAACATATTCCAAACCCATTCAAACAAATCGTCCATAAGAATGTAGAGAGAGAAAAACCATGCTTCTTGCAAGAGTAAGAACACCATAAAACAAGAAAAGAATGGCATAGGCATGTTTAGCTACCTTAAAAATGCAAAATGAGTGGAATCTCCAAGTTGTTTTGCCTTGAAATATTTCTTCTCTAAGCCTAGATGTGTGTTTGGCCAGCCTCCTCTTCTCTTCTCTTCTTCGACAATTTCAGCATCTTAAGGTAGAAGAAGACATAAATTAGGGTTTTGGTGAAATTACCAAAATGTCCTTGGTGTGAAATGACCAATTTACCCTTACTACTTCTCCTTTTCAAGAATGGCATCCACTCTCCTTAGGAATGTAATTTTGTGTAACTTCCATGGATTGGGATGTTTTTGCCCCTTAAGAATTTTGAAATTACATAATGGTCCCTCATCATTTTTGGAATTTGTAAATATCTTAAGAAAATTACCATTTTGCCATTTAAGTCCAAATGGCCATTTTAGCTCCATTTTTTCACCCTTTTCGGCTTTAATGTGCAAAAATCACTTAAATAAGATTTCATAAAACCTATTTTTGTTAATTTACTAATTTACCCTTCTTTTAGCAAAATTATCATTTTTCCCCTAAGGTAAAATTACCTTTTTGCCCTTTATGCCAATGTTTTTTTGACTGTTATTCTTTCTCCTTTTGAACATACAAGGGTAAAGACCTATAATTTCTATCTCCTTGGAATATTTAAGGTAAAAATTAAATTTTCTACATTATGTAAAATTACTAATATGCCCTTATGGTAAAATTATGATTTTGCCCTTTTTAGGGAAAATTACCTTTTTAACATCAAATGCACATAATCACTTACATAACTAAATTCTTCTTCTCTTAAATGAAAATGATGAAAGTCCTTTAATATGATTTCATGAAATAAGAAAATTAAATTAATTTTTCCCTTCATGGTAAAATTACTATTTTGCCCTTCTTTACCAGATTTTTCAATTTCACTCTTTTATGACAAAAGTGACTCTATCTTAATGAAAATGTCCATTCTATCTTTTTAATGAACCCTCCTTATCATCACATAATTAATAACAATAATAATGCCATTACAATATGCAAGTTATTAGGAGCGGGTGTTACATACTTTGAATGGAAATGAAAAATAGCAAGAGTATGATGAAATTGAGAAGGAAAGAGCATGAATGTATAAGAGAAATGAGAATTATACTCTTAGTATATGTATCAGCGGTAGATAGGTTCATAACTGAATGATTGATTATTAGTATGGGATGGTGATTAGACATTCTGCAATTATCGTGATAGTTGTAAATTCTAAGTTAGTGACTTAATAGCCAAGTTAAATAAAAGGTCACATACTTAGGATTTCACATAACTATAGTATGCAAATAACACCCCCTAGCCTATAATACCTTTTAGTTATTAATAGATATAATATATATACATATTGGTGTGTTACTACCCTTCTACCCGAGTGCTTTTAAACTTTTAAAGGTTGCTTTAATTGAGTACATTATAGGTCGGGACTCTACTCTCAGGTTTCACTCATTCTTGCAGCGGAATAGAATATATATATAAATTATACCTGAATTAACTATACATAAATATGCGTTCTTGGTTAAATATAGTTAAATAACTATTGGGCATGGAGGCAACAATCCTGCCACTCATAACCCCATCAGCTAGTCTAAACATTAGTTCATATACTTCCCAAGTTAAGATAAGCTATACAAGAGGTATTCTATACTAGCCTTTCCAAAAATCATAAAGACTAGTACAATGATAACATATGCCTATACTATCACAAAATAAATTAATCAATTTCATGTACCCCCTAGTGGGTACTTCTTCCTATGTCACCTCCTTTTTAGCCATGGGATCTACACATCTGATACATGCTAGAACTAATGTGAGAAGTGAATCTTAGTAACAATGCAACCTATCTTTAAAAATTACCAACCTAAACCATCGTGCTTACACAAAAAATCTCTACGTTCTTTCATCATAAAAACATAGTACATAGCATATACTATTGGGGTATAATACATGCAAGCATACTTTCAATCATGTGCTTAGATTTATGCATGTACATTTAAACATATCATCTTTAAAGCATGGGATGTTCATTCAACATAATTCTCATCATCACCTTCATATAAAACATATGTGGGATAGTAAGCATGCCATCATTTCATTTTCATAACATGTGATTAATACGAAAAAACACCCTAAAAGTAATATAGAGAGTCGCCCAGTAATAACTCCACACACCACTGTCTATATGAATGAGCGCATGACTATTTAGTCATGCCTTAACTTTTGTACATTCTGAGGTGTCCCCTAGTGGATCGAAGTACCTTAATGGTCCCTGCCCCTTTCCAGAAGATCATCCTTGACCAGTGGGATTTCCTCCCTTTCGTCCCAAATGGGGTTGGTATAAACTCATGGGATCACTATCAACTCTACCCGAATCACTTCCTCTCTGCTTTTGGGTGGATTATAGTACTATGGAATCACCATTCCTTTTTGATGGATCACATTACCAGTATGTTATTCTCTACATATACCTTAGGGTGAATCGACTTATGCCCACAGTTATGCTTAACTCTAAGTGTGTGTTTCTCATATGGCCTTTGGGAGATGACATTAACTTAAAGTTCACAACCATCACGGTGTTTGTGAAATCATCTAAGTTCAAGTGGATGTTTGACCATCCCAAATTATAGAACAACTGTGGAATGCCTAATGGCCATCTCATACCGACAATTAGTTACTCGATCGTGAGCCTATTTACCCTATGGCGTACACTTAGAATACTTTCCTTGTTCCTTTTTTTTATTTTTCTGCTCTCTCTGTACATCACCCAAGTGGTTTATGACTCTATCTATTACATGTTACCCACTACATCCTTGGTTTAGATCCTTAGTTTGAGTGAAAATTTGGGCTAATTTCCTCTTAAAATGGCTAATTAAGCTCATTATCCATATCAAAGAGTTGGCAGTCGAATTCCCTCTTATTAGCAGTCGACTGCTAGCTTACAATCTCACTTTTTTGGGCAGATTATGAGCACAACAGTTAGCTTCTATGGCTAGAAGTCAACTGCTAGTGCTTGTTTTGTGCAAAAAAACATGGTTTTACCCAAAGTTTGGCCCCAAAAACATATTTTCAAACCCACTTTTCAAAGTATAAACTCAATGCTAGCATTTACACATCATTTCCCATTCCTAGCAGCCCAAAACATAGCTTAACATTTCTCAAACTAAAGTCAAACCACATTTTCTTACTTAGGGAAAAAGCTCACTTTCTAAAATCATCCATAAGCATAAATGAGCATAATAAATCAGCAAGCATTACCCAATAACAGTTAAAAACACAAAGAATGTAGGTTTAAAATCCTAAACTTAACTTAAACATTCAAAATCACATTTTATCAAAAAAAAATTTGCATATTTCAAAAATGGGGTTTAAGATGAATTGCTACCTGGATTCCTGGCAAAATGTGTGTTTGATGTGTTAGAAATGATCCTCCTTTATTGTAGGACTGATTTCTAGCCTCAAATCTGCTCCTTCCTTAGTAAAATTCCCTCCTCAAGCCCTAGCTCCTCCCTCTCTCTCTAGTTGCCCGCTTCAGCTTCTCTCTCTAAAAATTTGGTATACTGGAAGTGTGAGGGTTTAGGGCTTTAGCTAGGGTTTAATAGAAAGTTAGGAAATTACATTTTAATCCCTGACCACTTGGTAATTTTAGTCTCCATACATTTTCCCTTTTCACTTGGGTCCTTGGTCATACTCTTAACTTAACTTTCATTCCTTTCACTTAGGTCCCTACACTAATGCAACTATATTCCATTAATGCAACATACACAAACAATTAAATTAAATTAAAAATTAACAAGCATCTCTTTAATCATAATTGGAGTGGATGTTACATTATCCCCTCCTTTAAAATAATTTTATCCTCAAGATTAAAATGTACCTATTCAAACAATTCTAGGTAGGACTTCCTCATGTCCTCTTCCTTCTCCCATGTCACCTCTCGTGGAGATGATTCATCCTATAAAACCTTAACTAGAGGGATGACCTTGTTCCTTAATTACTTGACCTCATTCCCGATAATTCTCAATGGTTTTAGATGATAAGTCAAATTTTATTTTAACTATACTGTACTAGAATCAAGGATGTGAGATGGGTCATAAATGTACTTTTAAAGTTAAGAGACATGGAAAACATTGTGGAGGTTCAATAAGAATAGAGGTAAGGATATTTGGTAGGCTAATTGGCCAACGTTTCTTAGGATTTGGAATGGCCCAATAAATCTTGGATTCAATTTTCTAGACTTAATGGTCCTACCTATACCAGTAACCGGTGATACCCTAAGGAAAAAATTATCCCCTTCATTGAATCCTAGTGGTCTCTTTCTTTTATCAGCAGACTTCTTTTGCCTATCTTGGGCTCTAGCCATTTTATCCCTGGTCATCCTGATTTGGTTTGTAGTTTGCTGAACCAAATCTAGTTTGAGCAATGATCTTTTCCCTACCTCAAACCAACACAGAGATGATCTACACTTCCTCTTATATAAGGCTTCATAGGGTGTCATCCCTATACTAGAATGGAAATTGTTATTGTATGATAACTCTATCAATGCTAGGCTTTGATCCCAATTCTCTTATACTCTAAGGCACATGATCTAAGCCTATCCTCTAAAGTATGAATGGTTCTCTTGGTTTGTCTGTATGTTTGAGGATGGCAATCGATACTCAAGCTTAACTTAGTACCAAAGGCTTCTTGAAAGGCTCTCTAGAATCTAGATGTGAATCAAGGGTCTCTATCATAGAAAATGCTAGTAGGGATTCTATGCAATCTCACTATCTCCTGGATATATAAATGAGCTAACTTGTCCAGGGAGAAGTTAATATGAATGGGTCAGAAATGTATAGACTTAGTTAATTGGTCTACCATCACCCAAATAGCATTATTTCCTAAATGAGTCCTAGGTAAACCTACTACAAAATCCATGGAGATTTTATCCCATTTCCATTCAGGGATATCAAGAGGTTACAACAATCTAGCAGGTTTTTGATGTTCAATCTTCACCTGCTAGCATACTAAACACTTATCAACATACTCAGTAATATTCTTTTTCATGCCTGGCTATTAGAATCTCCCCTTTAAATCTTAGTACATCTTAGTGGCACCAGGATGAACACTATAGTTGCTCCTATGGGCTTCCTCTAAGATTCTCTCCCTTAAATCCCTTGGTAGAGTCCTGTGGCATCTTTCTCTTAAGGGGATTGTACTCCTTCCCTTTAGCAGCTTTTGTTAGGCCCCTTGCCACTATGCAGCACTTATTTGCTAACAAGGTATAGTTCTTTATCTCTATCGGAGCCACAACATTTTTTAACTCTGAATTCAACCTGGCTTGTAAGTGCATGGCCTTCCATGCCTCGTCCTGCCTCAGCTACAAGTAAGAGGAGAACTTGGAGAGCTCCTCAAACTTTACCAGGTAATAATCGAAGGACATGTTACACTATCTTATCTTCATAAACTCTACTTCCTTATCATTTCTTATGTTTTGAGGGAAATACTTCTCCAAAAATACCTCATTGAAGGAATCCCAAGTGATATAGACTCCATGGGTCTTAATCAACTGTTTAGCCCCTTTCCACTAGTGCTTAGCCCCCCTGCCAACATGTAGGTGGAGAATTGCACCTTTTGGACCTTTGTACTCCTTGAAACTGCAAATAATTTCTCTATTTCTGCCAACCACTCCTCAGCCAAATTCGGGTTGAACTTACCTCTAAAGGAAGGAGGTTTAGCTTTTTAAAACTTAGACCATCCCTTATAGGCCTGATCCCTCACTAGTTCTCCCTTAGGGTTAAGGTTTCTATTTACATTCCTATCCTCTTGCATCTGTCTTAGTACTTCAACAGTGGTAGCTGCCTGTTATATGGCAACAGTAGCCTGTTGGGTGGCAGTAGTGGCCTGTTCCCTTATGGCCTCCACTATCCCCATTAAGGTCTGCATTACCCCATCCAAATTTACTTCTCCATCCTTGTCCTTTGTATCGTTTCTCTTGGGAGGTGCCATAGCTTACTCTTCAAAATAGAAATTATTGAGGTGATCAGTCTCATTAACAAAATATTTATCAAAGAATATATGGCTTCACAGGAAATACTATACATTCCCTAAAGCTAGCACTTCATTCCTCAAGTCAACACACAATACAAGTTAGTCAACTACTTAAGTTCAACTATAAACCTGGATTAGTCTCTATCCTAAGGAATCTACCCTGACTATCGAATTAGCATCTACCGCTAGCGAGTCAGCTATATTCTAACCATGGTAGCCATGCTCTAATACCAACTAATGTAACATTCCCCTTAGCCTATGGTCTCTTTTAGTTATTAATAGATATAATATATATACATATTGGTGTGTCACTACCCTTCTACCCGAGTGATATTAAACTTTTAAAGGTTGCTTTAATTGAGTACATTATAGGTTAAGACTTTACTCTCGAGTTTCACACATTCTCACAATAGAATAGAATATATATATAAATTATACGTGAATTAACTATACATAAACATGCATTTTTAGTTAAATATAGTTAAATAACTATTGGTCATAGAGGTAACAATCTTGCCACTCATAACTCCATCAACTAGTCTAAACATTAATTCATATACATCCCAAGTTAAGATAGGATTTACAAGAGGTATTCTATACTAGCCTTTCCAAAAATCATAAAGACTAGTACAATGATAACATGTGCCTATACTATCCCAAAATAAATTAACCAATTCATGTACCCCCTAGTGGGTACTTCTTCCCATGTTACCTCTTCTTCAGCCATGGAACCTACACATTTGATACATGCCAGCACTAATGTGAGAAGTGAATCTCAGTAGCAATGCAACCTATCTTTAAAAATTACCACCCTGAACCACTGGGCTTACACAAAAAATCTCTACATTCTTTCATCATAAAAACATAGTACATAGCATATACTATTGGGGTGTAATACATGCAAGCATACTTTCAATCATGTGCTTAGATTTATGCATGTACATTTAAACATATCATCTTTAAAGCATGGGATGTTCATTCATCATCATTCTCATCATCACCTTTATATAAAACATATGTGGGATAGTAAGCATACCATCATTTCATTTTCATAACATGTGAGCAGTACATAAAACACCCTAAGAGTAATCTGAAGAGTCACCCAATAATAACTCCACGCACCACTGTCTATAGGAATGAGCACATGGCTATTTAGTCATGCCTTAACTTTTGTACATTCTAAGGCGTCCCCTAGTGGATCCAAGTACCTTAATGGTCTCTACCCCTTTTTGGCAGATCATCCCTGACTAGCAGGATTTCCTCCCTTTCGTCCCAAATAGGGCTGGTATAAACTCATGGATCACCGTCAACTCTACCCAAATCACTTCCTCTCCACTTTTAGGCAGATCATAGTACTATGGAATCACCATCCCTTTATAATGGATCACACTCATGGTACAATATTCTCTAGATATACCCTAGTGTGAATCAGCCTATGCCTATGGTTATGTTTAACTCTAAGTATGTGTTTCTCATATGGCCTTTGAGAGACGACACTAACTTAAAGTTTGCAACCATCACAGTATTTTTGAAATCATCTAAGTTCAAGTGGATGTTTAACCATCCCAAATTATGGCACAACTGTGGAATGCCCAACAGATGTCCTATACCGACAATCGATCACTCGATCATGAGCATATATACCCTAAGGCATACACTTAGAATACTTTCCTCTTTCCTCTTTTGTGTTTTCCACTCCCTCTTTATTTCACTATCACAAGGGTCTCATCACCCAAGTGGTTCATGACTCTATCTCTTGTATGTTACCCACTACATCCCTAGTTTAGATCCTTAGTTTGAGTGAAAATTTAGGCTAATTTCCTTTTAAAATGGCCAATTGAGCTCATTATCTATATCAGAGAGCTGGCAATCGACTTCCCCCTTACTAACAGTCGGCTGCTAGCTTATTGTCTAAAATTTCTCCTGTTGACAGAGAACTACCAATCGGCTGTTAAAGGCTTGGCAATCGGTTTCTAACCTCGACAGTCGACATCCAGAGGTTTAGCAATCAGCTGCTAGTCTACTGTTAGACTTCCTGGAAAATCTGGGCCTAAAAGTCGACCGCTAAAGGCACGGTAGTCGACTGCTAGCCTTCAAAATATTTTCTAGAAAATGAAGAACACGATAGTCGACTTCCAAAGGTCTAGCAGTCAACTGCTAGCATTTTATCTCACTTTTCTAGGTAAATTATGAGCATAGCAGTCGGCTCTCATGGCTGGCAATTGGCTGCTAATGCTCATTTTGATGAAAAATCATGGTTTTACCCATAGTTTGGCCCTAAAAATGTGTTCAAACCCACTTTTCAAAGTATGAACTCAATGCTAGCATTTGCACATCATTTCCCATTCCTAGCAGCCCAAAACATAGCTTAACATTTCTCAAACTAAAGTCAAACCACATTTTCTTTCTTAGGGCAAAAGCCTACTTTCTAATATCATTCACAAGCATAAATGAGCATAATAAATCAGCAAGCATTACCCAATAGCAGTTAAAAACACAAAGAATGTAGGTTTAAAACCCCAAACTTAACTTAAACATTCAAAATCACATTTTATGAGATGTATGCCCTATGTGGTTCATATTAAATAAATGATGCATGCAAATATGAGTATCAAATGTAAATTTTGCAAGGTAACCCAATAGGTATGTCAGTTGCATGATGATGAGAAGAATGTAAAATTTTTCGTATGGGATTACTATAACACCCTATGTTCTTTCAATTATATTTAAATTAATTCTTCCTTAATTAATTAGATGAGTTGTTATGAAATGGGATGCAATTTCTTTAGTGATGTAATAAATGTCACAAGGGACCATGTGTAATTAAGGTGTGTAATTTGATTCCTTAATTTTTCTTTCTTTTACCTAGCTTAATTGCCAAAAGAGAAAAAAAATTAAAAATACAAGTACACACACGTGTAATGGGGAAAGGAGAAGGGTGTGGCATTGAAAGATATATACAACCACACGGCTAGGAATATTTGGAAATGCAAGGAATGTATGGCAATTAAATATACATATAAATACATACGTGTATTTTGGAGTAGGGTGCAAAAAGGGGGCAACCGAATCAATATATGTGTGGGAGCAAGGGGGAACAAAGAGTGCAAATTTTGAAACATAAATATACAATGCTACATGTGGGTTGTGTGTTTCCCCTTTCTTTCCTTCTTTTGGACCCATCAAGTGAGAGAATTAAGTATGCATGTGTGATTCTTGCATGAAGAGAGGGAGAAACGTGTGATGCAAGTTCTCTCCTCCCCTTTGTGTTGCATCCAACGTGCCCAAGAATGGAACCCTCAAGTGTTTCTTGCATGAAATATAAGGCTTACGTGAAGTGAGGAAAAGGAAAGGACGTGCAGCCATGATTAAAAAAAACAATGAAAGATGAGAATAAAGTATGACTTCCTTCCTTCCCTCCTTTAACGTGTCTAAGGGGCTAACCCAAGGTTGCAAGGAAATATAAAGTGTACTTAAGTACACATGTGGATTAATGGAAAACGTGAGGGAGAAAGGGAGAACAACAAAACACGAAAAGAACTCCAAGAAAAGTAGAGCTGCACTTAATTACATGTGCCCCCTTGAAATAATAAAAATAAGAATAAGGGTAGCGTCTCATTTTGGCTAAGTGAAAAATGTAGGTGAGAGAGAGAAGTGAAGAGGTGGAGCTAAATATGTATATGCATAACGCTAGAACCGTACAGCTTGTTCAAAAATAGGGGGTTGCATGACTTATCTTCTTTCCCTTCCTTGGCATGATTTCCTTCCTTCCTTCCTTCCTTCAACTTAGCTGAGTAAGATTAATCAACTTGCAAGCAATGTGGGCTGTACTTAGAAGTACACATGTGGCTAGGAAACAATTCTAATTAGGGATGAGAAATGGTGCAGCCTCTTGATACCCAAATGGACAGTGTACATGAGGAAAATGGAATTAAAATTTGCATGGATGGCATTGGTGAGAGAGTAATGAGCTTGCATGACTTCTCTCCCTCCTTCCCTTTAGCGTGTTCAAGTAGGAAATATAAGGGAGCAAGGAAATGCAAATTGTACTTACAAGTACACTTGTGATAATTAAACCATAATAACCAAGGAGGGAAAATCGGAACACGCCACCTTAAGCAAAGAGGAAAGATGAGTTGAGATTAGGGAGAGGGAGCAGCGTGAGTCTAAAGAAAATCCAAAAAAAAGTTTTGAGGAGGGAAGGAGCTAAGTTGACCAAGGAAAGAAGAAGCAAGGGACTAAGGAAAAGAGTCAAAGGAATCCAAGATAATCCCACTTATGTGCATCCTTTAGGTAGGTTAACAATTTCTTAAAATTTTGTCTCATGGTTTAATATATGATCAACGTGTTTTTACAAGCTTTCATGGGACATTATTTTCTTTCCTACATTCTTGATGATATGAATGTCATGTTGGTCAAGCTTGTATGATAAATTAGGTTATGTTTTAGATGTGAGTAAGTGTGTGCTGCCACTTTCATGAAACGAACTCTTGTGGTTAAATTTCAGCTTGCATAATGAAAGATTCTAGAATGAGATAGGGCTGAAATGTTGCACTTTTGAATGGTTAATATATGTGTGAAGTTATAGACACCTAAAGGGAGGACTCTAGCTAGAATGTAGTTTTAAAATTTTAATGTTTTCTGGTTGGTATGCTAAACCCAAAAATGACTCTTTGCAAGATATAAATTTGCTTGCCTAAACTTGTTTAAGTTAGATTGCAATTCGGTTTGGCTAAAGGAAAGGAAGAAATTATGATAAATTAAGATATAACAATAGAACATTGAAGAGTTGGCTTAGGCTAACAAAGATCCACATTGCTAATGGGATGTAAGAGTAATTAAATGTGTGTAACTGACATTTTAGTATGTAGATTGAACCCAAAGGATAAGTAGAATAAAGGGTTAATGGTAATGGTGTCACAAATTAAATGTGAAAAAAATTACCCTAATAATATCAATGAATAAGCAAATGAAAATGACTTATAAAATGTCTTTAATATATAAAGTCAAGGGAAAATGAAAGAGTTAAAATTAAATGAAGGATGAATGTGATTTATCCTATTTATGCTATTAGTGTTCCTATGTTGAAGATTTAAGAGATTATGGATGGTTAACTTAAGACCACATACTAGTAGACAATTGTACACAAGAAATTTTATAAAGGTGGCCAAGTGTCTACAAGTGCCCAAGTGTCAACAAGAAATTCTATAAAGGTGGCCAAGTGTCCACAGGTGCCCAAGTGTGCACAATGAATTTTATAAAGGTGCCCAAGTGTCCATGAGTGCCCAAGTGTGCACAATTAATTTTATAAAGGTGGCCAAGTGTCCATAAAGTGCCCAAGTGTGCACAATCAAGGTAAGTTTTAAGAATGAAATGCATAAAGGATTTTTCTTAATTGTTATGATGACATGCATAATTTCATAAAAAGATGTTTTACTTAATAGAGAATATCTATTTTATTACATTGACACCTCAATTAAATCACGCAATGCTTTCCAATTTGTAATTATGAATAAGGCTATGATTTTAAATATCGAGAATGTAGATGTGAATGTTTTGGTGCTTCCACCCTGGTACATATTAGTAGATTTTAAAATGATGAATTTTTAGGCTACGGGGAAACTTATGTTTCTCATTTGTATTCTGATATGTATCAAATGCGAATGTTTAGCAACGCCGGGGAAGATAGGAGTTCTTTTTGTCACAAGCCTTTTTGTAATTCCTTATTTTAGGGTCCTGAGTCTAGATATCATTTGGGTTAGGATTAGGACTATTATTTTGACTGTGTACAAGAAAGGAATACGGGAAACTATGGGGGAAAGGATATGTCGAGGACCTATTCGTCCTATGATTGTAAAAGGAGTTTGAGTGACAAGATTGTTATCTCCTGACTCCTTATGGATATGTACTTCATATATCCTGGTATATGTTCTCAGAAGGATGTAATGGACATTCATTATTGAATATTGATTAATTGTATTGTATGTCAGTTTTATGATTTTAGCTATGCTGAATGAAGTTTTAAATTTTCTCTTTGCATAAGGTATGATTATCTGAGCAAAAGAACCCAAACTTAATCCATAATAATAATACTTATTGGCATAAATGCTCAGATGCTGTACATAAAAAGATAAAAATAATGTACCAAACTTATCTAATTACATTGGAGGAATTGTAATATAAGATAAGGGTGTTACAATTATGGTGGTACAAATTAGCTGTTTTATAAACTGGTTATTATTGCTACTGAGATTTATTCTTATTAAAAACGTTGGTTTGTATCAGATGCCTAAATACCATATATTGATAGAAGTGGAGATAAAGTGGGTGGAGATACCCTTCCTAGGGTATTTCCCTATTATCATGGAATTATGGGTCATATATGTATGGGAAGTCCCTCCCATGCCTTGAATGTATAAAGTTTTAGAAACGTTTTGACGTGCCTGATACCCTAAATCCTTGTTAAATTTTTGGAAAGGCTCAGGAGGATAGATTTTTTATGTATAGGATAAGATCATATATGTATTAGGATATTTGAACAAGGAATTCACTGGCGGTCTTTTGTTAAATGGGTATGAGTGACAGGTTTGTTATCTCCTTAACCTAGTTAACGATTTCACGTATCCATAGATAGATGTATAATGTATGACATTTGTAAATATGGTAAATGAATGTGAATGTATCTATAAATGTATATATATTTCATTTTCATTAATTCATTTTATTTTCCATTACGTAACATGTGAGAACCCTAGTGTAATAACCCACACTAATAGTACTTAATCATTTTACTTAGTAAGAACTTAAAATTGACTCGGGTAAAGGAAGTATTAATTTACTAATCTTATAGTATATAGTATTATATTATTTAAAATAACTAAAAAGGAACTATAGGATTGGAGGGTTACATGCAATATGGTGCATCTGCATATAAATAGTGCTCTACTAGGGTTCCTGTCTGTCGCAGCTTGAATACATCATATGAGAGGTTGCCGCTATGGCTTGGCAGCAATCCCTCCCCTCCCTACCCCTACCTTCTTTCTTTTTTTTCTTTTTTTTCCATGTTATTTTGTTTCTTCTCTTCATTTGTAGGAGTTTTCTTCTTCCTTGTTTTTGGAAGGATCTCCTCTCATTTAGACAAGATTTCCTCTCTTTCAATAAAGATCTTTCTTCTTCTTGGGTAAAATTCTTATTGTGATAATTTACATCCAGACTCATCAAATCTACAATAAAAGCTATAATGGTGAAGAAAACTTGAGAAGACTTAATTCTTAGTGAGGATTAAGTATTGTATTGTCCCTCCTTGTATGTCTATTTGTTCTTGTATTTGTATAGTTGTTTTGCTGTAAAGTTTGGATTGCAAATTCTCACAAGTTTAGCGAGTGCATTATCCCTCATAAGTGTTCTTACACTTTTTTTTAATGTTATAATCTATGTATTTTTTACCCTGCAATATCTTTTGAATGTATGGCCTTAGTGCCTTTTTTATGGAATGAAATACTAGTTTGACCCCAAAAAAAAATGCGTTAGTTTTTGTTAAATATTTACATTAAAAGATGGCTTGATACATTGGATAAGAATAATTGTAATACCTGCCTCCTTAGAAATGTTTTTGATGACAATAATGTGGGAATTATTATAAGAATTTAAAGGAAATGGAGGTTATAATAAGAGGGACTAAAATGTAAATTTTTATTAATTGCAAGATGGTCTCAGAGAAAGTTCATAATACCATTTCCTTTCTCCCTTCATATGTACCATTTCCTCCTTATCAACACATTTCTGCGTCTGAGGAGGAGACAAAGCACACGGGCAAGAGGAGAGAAAGGGGGAAAGAGAAGGAAATCAAGATTGAAGCCTCTGAACTCATATTTGAGGTAAGAATCTTCCATCTAATTCTTAGAAAATCATTTACATCTCATTTAGGAATAGATTCCTTCCTTAAAACTCATCCAATCTGTTGTGATCTAAGAAAGAAAATGAAAATATGAAAAATAGAGCATTTCACATTTTTTGAGATTTAGACCGAATAAATTGATTCTAAGGTTTGTTTAAGGTTAGAAATAGGGTTCTGAACTAAAATGCAAAGGTTATTTGCTTCCATTTAGCAAGTGTAAGGCTTAAATCAGAATCTTGAGTTAGGTTTTTCTTCCACTCATTTTGCATGTAGATTCTCTTATTTGAGTGGTGTTATGAACCTAGAAACTTGTGGGTTTTGCTCGAACATGAGTAGGGACTAAGCTCATGTAATTTTTAGATGTTATGGACTGGTAATCTGCACTGCATTTGGTAAAAACCAACATTCCAGGACTGTCAAAGAATAGAACAGTCGAATGCCAGCATGTATCAGTCGATTGTCGTGTTCTTTGCAAACCTAGAATTGCATACAACAGCTCAGTAATCGACTGCCAGGCATGCACCAGTCAACTGTCGAGCCACTTTAAAGCCCAGAATAACACACAGAGGTGCGCCAGTCGACTATCAGGCATGCGGTAGTTAACTGTCGAGCCCTTGTCTTATGAAATTCGGCCATCCAGAGAGCAATCAGCCGATTGCCAACTCCTGGCAGCTGACTGGTAGCTCTCTTGATGCGAAAAAATGATTTTTCAAGCATGATTTGAGCTTAGAAATCCCTGGTTTTGATTAGAATAAGGCTTAAACAGCATCCTATATGAGAATTACATGAAGTGAGTGACAAAAAACCAAAGAAATGACCAGAAGAAAGGGGAATTTAGAGGAAACCTTGGTGAAACCTTAAGATAAGATTTGCATAAGTGCATGATAGAAAGGATATGGCATGAGACTTGAGTTTTTTTCCTCAGGAAATGATTTGTGAGGATAACCCAAAGGTGAAAGAGGAAAATCCTGTTCAAAAGAAGAGCAAACGGTAAAAGGTAGAGTAATCTACACTCCTTTGACCTTTAATTAATGATGGTAGATTGCTATTTAAGTATGATTTGTGAATTGAAGGGGAATGACTGCTAAACATGATTGATTTATTTGAGATTTTCATGATTATAGAAAAGATTTTCCTATGTATGAGATGCTCTTTGCATGTTTGCTAGATTTGGCTATTGGGTTATATGTCTTAAGGGCAGAATAGCTTAGGGTGGATATTCAGTAGCTGGTATGGAACAGCCGTTGAATATCCTCTATGCAGACCATTTTATAAATTGATTGTTTTATTTTAATAGGTCTGCATTTGTTGGAAATTATTCATTAAACCAGGATAACCCTATGGAAGGTTTAAGAAGTAAAGGGGGGATAGCCAATACGGGGTGATATTGTTGTTTAAGTATAGTATCCTATAACCTTGAGTATTAGTCGAATATGTGTATACATTGCCATATAGACTGTATGAGGATGAACTAGCAATGTGCACATGTCGGGGGACGCCCTGAAAGTTGGCTCTCGCCTATCCTTGAGTGGGTGATTGATGTTATGGATCACACCCAACCAAAACCATATTTTTAGATAAAATGACATGCATTTGAGATGATTGATCACATGAGATGTGTGATTGAGTTATATATGAGGATTTCAAGCATTATTTTAAGTATGATTTTTAGATCTTGATGCTATACTCTTGATTCATTTTTGCATTTATTTCCCATGTTTCTTATAAGTTTAAAAATATTTAGTAATTCACTTGCTTTTGAAATGAATGGTGGGGAGACATTTTATGTGCTTAGTCACAGCTGAGTATACAACAGTTTTTTAAAGTATTTAATTGTAAATTGCTCTACTGGGATTTATAAAATCTCATAAAGTTGTTTACTCAGATGACCAGGAACAGGGGATGCCTAGGAGATAGCTGGGCATGAGAAGAATACCAAGGCTACCAGGCAAAGAGAGAAAAAGTATATAGTTCAAAGTTAGGGTTGTAATAGGCTTAAGACTTGTATATGTATTTAATTTCTGGGATTTAGAATTTGTATGATGAACTATTAATCAAATGGTTGTTGTATATGTGGATTTAGTAATTTTAACTTAGCATATCTCAAATGTTTCTAATAGCTATTAGAATTTATATTCCAGAGTAATATGTGATAATATATTGTGATACTAGAACTGCTGCAGGATAGGTGGTTGAGTGGAATCTGAATGGACAGAGAGAGAGTCTATTTGGGTTACACTCAACCAGTAGTGGCCCTCTGACATTCCCTAAATTGGGAAAGTGAAAATTTTTATTGTAAGTTTCTTTGCTTCCGCTAGTATACACTCTGATTTATGTAAAGTAGGATAAGGGGGTTGTTACAAGAGTGGTATCATAGCCTGATTACGAGTTCACCTAATTGTGATTGAGGATTTAGACTGATTTGTAATTAACCAAGTTTGCAGCATTAGGATTTGAAATTTGTTGACTCTGGAATATTTAGGATTATGATCAACAATTGAGATATTAGGAATAACTGTGTGTCCATAGTAGGTGTTGTTACTAAAACTAACGATTTTCCTTTTTGTATCAGCAACTTATGGCAAACTCTTGCAGAGCCACAGTTGGAAGGTATGGGGAAGGTAGTAGCAAGGATGATGACATGAGGGAGATAATAGACTCCTTCTGAATGATGGCAGATGCAATGAGAGAGCAGGCTGCTACAAGTGCCAATGTAATGAGACAATACCAAAAAGAGCGGCAGAACCATGATAATGGAAATAACAGGAGTAATAATCCAACGTATCAAGGCTGGATTGAGTTCCAAAGGGTGGGACCACCAGCGTTCTCAAGCACATGTGAGCCGATGGCCGTGGAAGGATGGTTAAAGGATATGGAGAAAATATTTTAACATTTTCTTAGTACGGATGAACAAAGGGTTACCTATGCAACCTATATGCTAAAGGTGGAGGCAGAACACTGGTGGAGCAAGGCCAAATAGCTTATGGAAAGTAGAGGTACTCCACTGACATTGGAATCTTTCAATAGAATTTTCTTGGAGAAATATTTCCCTAAGAGTAAGAGTCAGGCCAAGGAGACTGAATTCCTGCAACTCAAACAATAGGGCAGGCTATTTCAAGAATACCTAGCTAAGTTTGAAGAGTTGGTCCGGTACTCCACTTATCTGAGGCTACATTATGATGAAGCCTAGAAATCAAGCCAACTAGGGGTAGGGTTAAACTTGTAGATGAGAACGCAGATAGCCCCGATAGAGATAAGGGATTTTGCGATTCTTGTGAACAAATGTCAAATCCTCAGTAAGAATCTGGAGGAAAGACAGAACATGACTCAGAGAACTGAAGGCCGATAGAAATAACTAGCTAAGAATCTAAACGTGAAGGGTGGAAATTTTAAACTATAACAAGGGTCTTCAAGCAACAATAGACATCTTGAAATTGCTAATTTCCCAAAGTGTGGAACAAAGCATGTGAATCAACCCTATTGGCATCAAACACCAATAAGATGCTACAGATGTAGGGGCACAGGACATTATGTAAACTACCGTCCAACCTATGAAAACCAACAGAATCTAATTGGGCCAAGACCGCAAGCTTCGGGGAGAGTCTTTACTCTAGACAAAGCCAATGTCGACAAGTCACTCAGATTAATGTAGGGTAGAGGTAAGATTTATAATTTTCCCTTAATAATATTATTTGATTCAAGTGTTATGCACTCTTTCATATCTGATGCGTGTGGGAAAACTAAAATTTCCTTCGCAAACCATGCCTTTTGACTTGTGTATTTCTACACCATTATGGGAAACAACTATATCACCACAAATATGCCTAAACTATCCCCTTTCCATTGATGACACCTTATTCATTGTGGACCTTGTATGTTTTCCTTTTACTGGGATTGATGTCATTCTGGGGATGTACTGGTTATCTAGGAATCAGGTCCTATTGAACTATTCTAAAAGACTATCACTTATTTGGATACCATACCAGTAGGTGTGTAACACCTCTATTGGCCTAAGGTTCCTTTTAAGTGTTTTAAAGGTATGATGTATATAATTATCATAAAAATGGTATGCTACTATCACTTCTATCTGAGAAAATTTTAAACTTTTTACCAAGTTGATTAATTGAGTGCCATTTGGGTTGGTCTCTACCCTCGGGTTCTCTCAACATCGCAGTGGAATAAATATATATAGAATACACCTAGATTAACTATACATAGACATGCATTCTTAATTAAATATAACCAATTAACTATTGGGCATGGAGACAACAATCCTACCACTCATAACCCCATCAATTAGTTTATTCATCAATCTAGCCTAATTCATATACAGATAAGATAAAATAGGCTATAGAAATAATCTTACACTAGCCTTTCTCAAAATATCATGAAGGCTAGCTCAATCCTACCATGTACTCATACCATTCAAATTAAATAGTCTCTATGCCTAGATTGGACACTTCTTTGTACTTTACCTTCCTCTCCAACCCACAGGGACCTATACATCTGGTACATGCCAACACTATCGTGAGAAATGAATCTCAATAGCAATGTAACCTGTTACGAGATCCATTGACCTATACCACCGTGATCGCACAAAAAACTCTACATTCTTTTATAAAACATGTCACATACTATTGGGATGTAGTACATGTAGCATTTAACCATGTTATGTACTCATACATATGCATATTCATCAAACATTATCTTTAAAACATGGAAAGTTCATTCATCATCATTCTCATCATAAAACATTTCCTTGGGGTATTAACATAACTTTTGAGCATGAGAAAACAATCACGTCATATGAGCTATCAAGAGTGTCCCCAGAAACAACTCCATGTACCACTACATACATGAATGAGCCATCCTTGTGACTACTGCATCACTACAGTAAAATACTGCTCTAGTACATCTGGGGCATCCCCTAATTAAATCTTCTTGTACATTCTCTATAACTCATGGGATCACCATATTCCTTCAAACATATTATATCCTCTCCACTTCCACAAATCATAATGCCTGGGGATCACCACCATTCCTTTGAGGTAGATTACCCACTAAACCTTATCCTCTCTACTTCTACAGATCATGGGGCTATAGAGTCACCACCATTCCTTCGAGGTGGGTCACCCTCCCGGTATACTATCTTCTAACATATGCACAAGGGTGATTCGGCTCTTGTCTATGGCTATGCTTTAACCTTAAGTATGTGTTTCTTAATGGCCCTTAGAAGACACACTAACTTAAGATTCGTAACCATCATGATGTTTTTGAAATCATCTATGTTCAAGTAGATGTTTAATCATCCTAATACATGACACAACCGTGGAATGCCAATAGCCATCCTATACCAACAATTAGTCACTCAAATTATGAGCTTATCTACCACTAATGCATATGCCTAAGATACTTCACTCTTTCTTTTTGATGTCTCTCTGCTCTTTTTTTTTATCACTATCACAAGGACCATTCTCATCCAAGTGAAAAGTGACTCTATCCTTTGCAAATTACCCAAAACTCCTAGTTTCCTTGCTTACCCATGTTGTGAGCCTTTAATTAAGTTAGTATGAAGAATTACTAAGCTCAATGGCCATTAAAAACCTCATTTCTCAAGCTAGACGGCTGCCAATTGACTACTAGAAGGCTAGCAGTCAACTGGTGGCTCTCTGTATTCCTTGAGTGCTAGGCTGTAAGCTAGTAATCGATTGCAAGTGAGGTTGCATCCGATCGGTAGCTTGCTAAAATGCATCATGGACAAAAATAAGAGCACGATAGTTGACTACAAGGATGGCCAGTAGACTGCTTAGTGCAAACTCGAGCCCGACAGTTGACTACTAGGAATCTGGCAATCAACTGCTAAGCCTCTATCTGCACTTTTGGGTTTTCAAGAACATGACAGTAGATTGCCTCATACTTAACAGTCAGCTGTTATGTTTCACTGTAGTTCAAAAAACATAATTTTGATAATACCCAGTCTATAATGCATTCCCTTTTCAATTCTAAACACATGAGCTTAACTTCCACATAACAAACTTTATTTCTCATTGAACATTTCTCATCCATCAGCTCAAACATGGTACATTCTAGAAAAACTAGTCTATATCTCTAGATGAATACAACCCAGCCCTTCTAATCTATTACAAGCACATATATGAGCATACATTCAGCAACACAACATCCTATAGAAATTGAAAAGTATATAGAATGTAGGTTTAACCCCAAACTCAATTCAAAGATTTAGAAATTCATATTTTCCAGCAACAATAAACATTTCAAAAAAGAGAGGGGTTTAGGATGGATTACAACCTTGATTCCTTACAAATGTGTGTGTTGGGTATGTTAAAAAGGCTCTCCCCTTGCTGTAAGAATGATTTCTAGCCTCAAATCTACCCTTCTTTCTGCAAAATCTCTTCTTGCTTGCTCTAGTTCATCCTTTTCTCTCTCTACCCATCCCTTCTGCTTCTCTCTCTACAATGCAAATGGGTGAAAGTGTGTAAAGGTTTTAGGGCTACAACTAGGGTTTAAGGAAGTTTGGAGGAATTGCCATTTGGTCCCTAAGCTATTTTATACTCTCAAACTGACTTACTTTTCCCTTTTCAATTAAGTCCCTAGCCACCTCTTGCTAAACTTTCAAGTATTTCCTTTCAATTTAGTCCCTAGCCTAATGCAACTATATGCACTAATGCGACATACACAAGCATTAAACATCAAATTAACAATTATCAAACATCTCTTTAATCATAATTGGAGCAGATGTTACAAGGTGGGAGTGACAGGGTGAGTGAGATAAGTGATATTTCCCTTAACCTCTTTTAGGTAGAATTGCAAGAAAGGCTAAACCTAATTCCTATTGTGAGTGATTTTTTGGAGGTGTTTCCCCTAGAGATAAACAGGTTACCTCTACCCAAAGAGATAGAATTCACTATAGATCTAATTCCTGGTACAGGCCCCAATAGAATTGAGGGAGTTGAAGGTTCAAATAGAGGATTTATTGGAGAAGGGATTCATTAGGCCAAGTGTGTCACCCTAGGGAGCTCCTGTACTATTTGTAAAGAAGAAAGATGAGAGCATAAGACTATGTATAGATTACAAATAATTAAATAAGGTGACCATTAAGAATAAGTACTCATTACCCCGAATTGATGACCTATTTGATCAGTTGCAAGGCATAACAGTATTCTCTAAAATAGACTTAAGATCGGGATACCATCAGATTAGGGTAAGGGATGAAGATATCCCTAAGACAACATTTAGTACTAGGTATAGTCATGACGAGTTTCTAGTGATGTCTTTTGGACAGACCAATGCCCCTGTTGTCTTTATGGATTATATGAATAGGATATTTAGACCCCATTTGGACAAATTCATAGTGGTATTCATAGATGACATCTTAGTCTATTCCAAGACTCACGAAGAGTATGCACAACATCTTAGCACGGTGCTACAGATGTAGGAAGAAAAGCAATCATATGCTAAGCTAGAAAAGTGTGAGTTTTGGCTGGAGTAAATGAAATTTTTAGGTTATGTGGTAAATGGGGAAGGAATTTCAGTAGACCCTAAGAAAATCAAAGTTGTGTTAAATTGGGATCATCTGAGGATGATCACTAAAGTTAGGAGTTTCTTGGGTTTGGCAGGCTATTACAGGAAGTTCATACAAGGATTTTCCCAGATAGCTCTGCCATTAACCTGGCTAACTAGGAAGGGTGTTGATTTTGAATGGAATGAGCGGTGTAAGTGTAGTTTCCAAACTTTGAAGGAGAAATTAACTACTGCTCTAGTGCGCATAATCCTAAAACCCCTAGAGCCATTTATAGTGTATACAGATGCATTAAGAAAAGGCTTAGGATGTGTCCTGACGCAAGACCAGAGAGTAGTGGCTTATGCATTTAAACAATTAAAACCTGTAGAAGAAAATTATCCTACCCATGATTTGGAATTAGCTGTCATAGTATTTACCCTAAAGATTTGGAGAAATTATCTGTACGGGGTTGTATTTGAGGTTTTTAATGACTATAAGAGCCTTAGGTACTTATTTGATCAAAAATAGTTGAATATGAGGCAGAAAAAGTGGGTATAGTATTTGAAGGACTTTAACTTTGAGTTAAAGTACCATGTAGGGAAGGCCAATGTGGTGGTTGATGCATTAAGGAGGAAATCCTTGCAAGTGGCCCGTTTGTTGACAGATGAGATGAGATTACTTGAGGACTTTAGGAACCTTAGCCTCAATGCAATTTCATTTCCAAAGAGATTAATGATGAGTGATTTCTTGATAAATTGTAATTTAAGGGAGCAAATTAGACAAGCCTAACTAGAAGATGAATCCCTAAGAGTATATGTGAACCAACCTGATTTTGGGCTAGCCCCTGCTGAAGTGCTAATGTTTAGAAATAGAATAGTAATTCCAACCCATCAGGAACTAAGGGAGAAAGTGTTATCAGAGGCTCATCGAAGCCACTATACCATTCACCCAGGTATTTCCAAGATGTACCAAGACCTAAAAAGGAATTTTTGGTCGTCGGGTATGCAAAAGGACATTGCAAAATATATGAATGCTTGTCTTACTTGTCAATAAGTTAAGATAGAGTATCAAAGACCTTTAGGATTATTAAGGTGACTGGAGATATTAGAGCAGAAATGGGATTAAGTAACCATGGATTTTGTGGTTGGATTACCTAGAACACCAACTGGTTACGATTCTATTTAGGTAATAATAGATATATTGACCAAATCTGTTCATTTCTTGCCTATCAAGATTAGGTATTCTATGGAAAAGCTAGCTCAAGTATACCTAAAGGAAATAGTGAGGCTACACGGGGTACCATTAGGAATAGTGTTAGACCGAGACCCTAGGTTTACCTCAAGATTTTGGAAATCCCTATAGAAAGCATTAGGAACCCAACTTAATTTTAGCACTGCCTATCATCCTCAGACCGATGGACAATCGAAGAGGACAATCCAAACCTTGGAAGATATGTTAAGGGTGTGTGTGCTAGAACAAAAGGGAAGTTGGGATAAGTACTTACCCTTGGTAGAATTTTCCTATAACAACTGGTTTCACTCTACCATAGGTATGGCACCGTATGCCGCTTTGTATGGGAGAAGTTACAAATCACCCTTGAGCTGGGTAGAAATGGGGGAGAGTACCCTTATAGGACCAGAGATTGTACAGAAGACCACTGATCAAATCAAGATGATCAGGGAGAAAATGAGGGTAGCTCAACAGAGGCAAGAAATTTATGCCAATAGGAGAAGGAGACCTTTGGAGTTTAATAAGGGAGATCAAGTATTCTTAAGAGTGTCGCCTACTATAGGTATTGGTAGACAAATAAGGATGAAGAAATTAAGTCCCCGATTCTTAGGACCATTCCAGATCCTGCAAAGAGTCAGTCCAGTTACCTACCAGATAGCCTTACCCCCCTACCTATCAAATTTTCATGACTTATTTCATGTCTCGCAACTCTGAAAATACGTCCCAGATCCCACGCATGTATTGGTGAATCAATCCATAATATTGAGGAAAATTTTAACCTATGAATCTACTCTTACCCAAATCCTAGACTTTAATACTAAGCAACTCTGGAATAAAGTAATTCCCTTGGTCAAGGTGTTGTGGCAGGATGTAGCAATGCAAGAAATGATGTGGGAGAAGGAGGACGAAATGAGGCAATGCTATCCAGAACTGTTTACAGGTATGAATTTTGAGGACAAAATTCTTTTAAGGGGGGAGGATTGTAATACTTGCCTCCCTGGAAATGTTTTTTATGATAATAATGTGGGAATTATTATTAGAGTTTAAAGGAAATAAGGAAATAGAGGTTATAATAAGAGGGACTAAAATGTAAATTTTTATTAATTACAAAATGGTCTCTGAGCAAGTTCACAATACCATTTCCTTTCTCCTTTCATATGCATCATTTCCCTTCTTATCAACACATTTATGCGTTCAAGGAGGAGAGGAAGCACACGGGCAAGAGGAAAGAAAGGGAGAAAGAGAAGGAAATCATAATTAAAGCCTCCGAACTCAGATTTAAAGTAAGAATCTTTCATCTAAGTCTTAGGAAATCATTTACATCTCATTTAGGAATAGATTCCTTCCTTAAAACTCATCCAATCTGTTGTGATCTGAGAAAGAAAATGAAAATAGGAAAAATAGGGCATTTTAGATTTTCTAATATTTAGACTGAATAAACTGATTCTAAGTTTTGTTTAAGGTTAGAAATAGGGTTCTGACTTAAATGTAGAGGTTATTTTCTTCTATTTAGCAAGTGTGAGGCTTAAATCATAATGTTGAGTTAGGTTTTTCTTCCACTCATTTTGCATGTAGATTCTCTTATTTCAGTGGTGTTTTAGACGTAGAAACTTATGGGTTTTGATCGAAAATGAGTAGGGACTAAGCTCATGTAAGTTTTAGATGTTATGGACTAGTAATCTGGGCTGTATTTGGTGAAAACCAACATTCCAGGACTGTCAAAGAATAGAACAGTCAACTGCCAGCATGCACCAGTTGACTTTCGTGTTCTTTGTAAACCCAGAATTGCATACAACAGCTCAACAGTCGACTGCTAGGAATGCACCAATCTATCATCGAGCCACTGTAAAGCTTAGAATTGCACACAGAGGTGTGCCAGTTGACTACTAGAATGCGGTAGTCGAATGTCGAGTCCCTGTCTTGCGAAATTTGGCCATCCAGAGAGCAATCAATCGACCGCCAACTCCTTGCAACCGACTGGTAGCTCCCCTGATGCTAAAAATGGCTTTTAAAACATGATTTGAGCTTAGAAATCCCTAGTTTTGATTGGAATAAGGCTCAAACATCATCCTATATGAGAATTACATGAGGTGAGTAACCAAAAACCAAAGAAATGACCAGAAGAAAGGGGAATTTAGAGGAAACCTTGGTGAAACCTTAAGATAAGATTTGAATAAGTGCATGATAGAAAGGATATGGCATGAGACTTGAGTTTTTTACCTCAGGAAATGATTTGTTAGGATAACCTAAAGGTGAAAGAGGAAAATCCTGTTCAAAAGAAAAGCAAACGGTAAAAAGGTAGAGTAATCTACACTCCCCTAACTTTTAATTAATGATAGTGGATTGCTGTTTAAGTATGATTTGTGAATTTGAATAGGAATGACTGCTAAACATGACTGATTTATTTGAGATTTTCATATGAGTATAGAAAAGATTTTCCTGTGTATGAGATGCTCTTTGCATGTTTGCTAGATTTGGCTATTGGGTTATATGCCATAGGGGCAGAATAGCTTAAGATGGATATTTAGTAGCTGGTATGGAACAGCCGTTGAATATCCCCTATGCAGACCATTTTATAAATTGATTGTTTTATTTTAATGGGTTTGCATTTGTTAATAATTATTCATTAAACTAGGACAACCCTATGAAAGGTTTGAGGAGTAAAGGGGGGATAGCCAATATGGGGTGATGTTGTGGTTTAAGTATAGTATCCTATAACCTTGAGTATTAGTCGACTATGTGTATGTATTGCCATATAAACTGTATGAGGATGAGACTAGCAATGTGCACATGATGGGGGATGCCCTGGAAGTTAGCTCTTGCTTGTCCTTGAGTGGGTGATTGGTGTTACGAATCACACTCACAAAATAGGACGCTGTTTTTGGGTGATTGGTGTTACGAATCACACCCAACTAAAACCATATTTTTAGATAAAATGGCATGCATTTGAGATGATTGATCACATAAGATGTGTGATTGAGTTATATATAAGGATTTCATGCATGATTTTAAGTATGATTTTTAGATCTTGATGCTATACTCTTGATTCGTTTTTGCATTTATTTCCCATGTTTCTTATGAGTTAAAAGTATTTAGTAATTCACTTGCTTTTGAAATGAATGGTGGGGAGACTTTTTCTTTGCTTATTCATAGCTGAGTATACAACAATTTTTTAAAGTATTTAATTGTAAATTGCTCTACTTGGATTTATAAAATCTCATAAATTTGTTTGCTTAGATGACCAGGAACAGGGGATGCCTAAGAGATAGCTGGGCATGAGAAGAATGCCAAGGCTACCAGGAAAAGACAGAAGAAGAATATAGTTTAGAGTTGGGGTTGTAATAGGCTCAAGACTTGTATATGTATTTAATTTCTAGGATTTAGAATTTGTATGATGAACTGTTAATCAAAGGGTTGATGTCTATGTGGATTTAGTAATTTTGACTTAGCATATCTCAAATGTTTCTAATGGCTATTAGAATTTATATTCCATAGAGTAATATGTGATAATATATTATGATACTAGAACTGCTATGCAGGATAGGTGGTTGAGTGGAATTTGAATGGACGAAGAGAGAGTCTATTTGGGTTACACTCAACCAGTAGTGGCCCTCTGACATTCCCTAAATTGGGAAGGTGAAAATTTTTACTGTAAGTTTCTCTACTTTCGCTAGTATACACTCTGATGTATGTAAAGTAGGATAAGGGGGTCGTTACAATAATCATAGTGATCAAAATATACATATTTTAGAGACCATTTTTACCTCAACATACTAAAATTCCATAGACGTGCTTTACTATTTTTCCTTACTTAAGTCACTACAATATAACATTTATAAAATATTATTTATCCATAACCTCCCCATCATAATCAAACTGAAAAAATACAAACTAAAACAAAGATTGAGAGGAAGAAGGTAATTAAGAATTAATATAGCTATCATTTCAAACTTAGAATTAAACTTTGTTAATTCATGGATAGGAAAAGTAGTAAGTAATATTCAAATTTATACATTCTCATATTTGAATTTAACTCTAATCACACACTACTCAATTAATTTCATTAAATATTTTTTATTTTAAACATTTACATAAACTTATTAATTAATTATCTTCATCTTCACTAGGCTCGTCATCATTTCTAGTCTCATCCTCATCTTCGTCGTCCTCTTCTTCAGTATTTGGGATAACATCTCTAAATTCTTGGCTTAATCGGTCAAATGTTTGGTTAGCCTCATTTTGTCTTAGGTTCAATATATCCTGCTAATCAAATACAAATGATTATGATTTATGCATATGGGGTTTTCTTAATTACAAGTTGTGGCTTGCAGTTGAGATATTTTGAGTTTTATGTATTAGCATATCTAGTATGTATTCACATTACCCTCTTAGACCTACTCCGCAAAGACTAACTGAGCTTAGAATAGCTACACTCGTGTCAATTAAGCATAGTGTGTAATGACCCCCTTACCATAGTATAAAATTTAAGAAGCGTGAAATGCTATAAAAAAAATTTTGCTTTTAAAATATGCATCATTCGAGGCCATTACTGGTTGAGTGTAACCCAAATAGCCGTCCCTATTCAGATTTCACTGAACCCCATACCTACGCAGCAAATCTAATACCTCAAATCATCAAACAATGCAGCCACCAACTTACTCTATAATATACATCTAGATTACCTTTCATGCATTACATTCGAGATACTAATTACAGGAAATAAAACATAAACATTTACCACTTTAGTACATAATGTCTCCAAATACAAATTCAGTGATTAATAAACATCATATTAAGGTCATTTAATCATTTACAACTAATACACTAAGTTGCGTCATAACTTCTTGATCTCTCTGTAATTCTACGCAGTAAACATAGCCAATTTCAAGCTAATTCCTGGCGCCATCATTCCCTTAATTGCCTGAACACACAACTTAATGAGACTTGAATCCCAGTAGAGTAATATACAATTTATTTAATTCAAAACAACTGAGTGTTCAGCTATACCACCGTCTGGGTATAGAAAAACCTCTCCCTAAACTCATTCATTAAACAAAACATGTGAATTGAAGCTTCATTTATCAAAAATCAATAAACATGAAAAATATAGTGGCTATTCAGAAATTATAAATCAAAAATCATTCACTCAATCAAAGAGTATAAGTATTTATGAAAAACCATCATTTTTCAAATCCTTGTAGTCAAATTTTCATATCTATTGCATAACGCTACTACGTTACTGTAAGGATTTCAATCATCTGTACATATATGCATAAAATTATATAAATAAATTCACAATTCATTGCTTGCTATTTTCTAATCTCATTTTAAAATCACGGGGACCGTCCTCCCAGTGATTGTCACAGGACCGTCCTCCATGTGACTGAAATTGTTGTTATCACGGGGAATGTCCTCCTTGTGACTGAGAACCTAATATCGAAAGAGGCATCCCCCATCATGTGCACATTACCAATAGGTCTTATTTCTCTATGCTGACTATAAGACAACGTATACATACAGGTGACTAATACTTAGGATCTAAGGCTTTACTCTTAAACCAATCTATTCCCCCATATAAAATCTCCTCCTTTACTCCTTATAGTCTTTCATAGGGGTGTATTGGTTTAACAGGTAAACCCTAACATATACAAACCATTTTAGCGTTCAAAGAATGGAAGTTTAAAAGCAGTTCTGAATATAGAATACTTGATAACCGTCCCATACCAGTTATCAAGTATCTATCTCCGGTTTCGTCTGCACTATAAGTATACAATTCCAATAGTCTACTCAAAACAAGCAGCAAAGAATTTCCAAATATATTTCAAACACATGCAGGTCTTTTCTTATACTCATCTAATCCAGTACGCATTTCCCATTACATGTTCGCAAACACAATCACAGCAATCAATTCACATTACACATTCATCAAAATAAAGGGGAGTGTAAATTACTCTATCTTAAATCAGCATTTCCTTCACTTAACTTAAAATTCTTCTTCCTTTCCTCAGATAAATTCTTCAAGCTACCTCTGTATATTTTTATAACCAACGTTCAGAATTAAAACTTATTTTCAATGCCTAAAGATAATAAGTTTGCACTTTAGTCCCTCATTTATCCCGAAGTTGGTTTTTACCTATAAAATTATCCGATTCACTCTATGATGCTTCTAGGAGGCTAAATAAACTTAATTCACTCAAAATTTCAGAATATACATGGTTTACACTACTTAAATAGACTATGTAAGCCTTTTCAGTTTAGTCCCTAAACTTGAATCGAAACTTTTCCAACAATTTCCTTCCATTTCACAATTCCATACATTCATACGAGTCATAATTAAGTTAAGGATTGCAGGGATACATCAAATTTTACAATTCTACTTCATACCAAACTTTTTTAGACTTTGTAATTTAGTCCTTATTTTCAAATTTATGAATTTCATCATTCTTTTCCAATCTAACTCTTCCATTCATTCCTAATGGCAATATAAAAGCTAGAAATTGTAGAAAAAATGATTAATTCAAAGTTTTTCAGTGTATACTGAAGATTTTGGAAATTTTCAGTTTAGTCCCTGCACCTTCCTTAGCTTTTTCCAGCCACTGGCGGCGACTGAGGCCACCGACAACTCGGGGATGTTGCTGGGCAGCTCAAGCACTGATCACCAACGGTCGAACGGTACAAAAAAAGCTGAATCAAAGATGTCTTCGGAATCACGACAGGAAAGGGAAAATGCCATTTTCGGCAGTTGTGGCAGTCCGGCAGGCTGCAGGCGGGGTGTTGCGGTGTCGACCGAAGCTGCTGCACCTTTCGACGATGATGGGCAATAGTGTAGCAGTCATTTGGTGGACGGACGGTGGTGGCAGCGAGAAAGGAAGGAAAACATGAGAGAGAGAGAGAGGGAAAAGAGAGATGATGCACGAGGAGAGAGTGAAATGGGAGGAGAAAAATGGAGAAAATGGGTTTTAAATTTCTTAGGGGCATTTTGGTCTTTTCTCACTTCACCCCAGATAAATTTCAGACGCGTTTTCTGATTTAGGCAAGAATTTATGATGATATATTGAAGGGATTTGGAAATTTTTAAATTATCATAAGTCTCTCAAAATTATCTGCAAAGTTTCTTAAGGCAGATAAAAATTCCATTGTCAGATGTAATTTTATTTTGAAAAATTCTCAAATTTTAGCTACAAGCTCAAAAAAATTTCCTTAATCACCTCCCAATAATATTTCAAGGTTTCCAAATATTTTATCCTAATTCTTTAAATAACTTTAAATTGGGTTATTACATAGTGCAACTTCAACTTCTTCATGGAGGGGTAGCATGTCTTTCGTTGTCTTTCTAAAACCCTTAGCTTGAATCCTTTGCTTACCTACCTTTTTGCTAATAACTATCATAGGTTTCGTAAAGGAGCTCTATGTATCTTGCCACCCTGTGGTTTTTGCTTAACACTTTCCAATGTGTAAACCATATATAAGCAAAACTATGAGATAGCCTCGAGTCTCAATGATCAATAGGATGGCATTTCATGTACTCTCTTGAATGAAGTAATCTAAAGCATAAAACACATAATTAGTCATTAATACAGTCATATATAACTTTAATATATTAATAATTTCTTACCAAATTGTATATTTTAGCATTTCTGGAGTTCATCCATTTGCAAGTATTTCGCTTGTACCATAACATATATTCAAAGTTATTATAGTTTACTTGTCTATACAACAAAATTGACATACACACCTTACTATCCTCCAGTTCCATAGCTCTATGTGTGATCATTGCTCTATGGCCTAGTTGATTTTTATCTTATCCTTAAGTGTTTGAGTGTGCTCCCAATCCAAGTTTATGAACATATCCTAAATTGGTTGGTTCATCTCGAAGTATCAAATTATATGAAAGGAGACCGATGTTTGATAGTGTCCCACTCTAATTTTCTAATAATATTAGTCATTTGCTAAATATTTTTATACTTATAAAGTCGTATTCTATAAGACCTTACTTCATAAGGGTAATTATTAATTACTTTCTTCAATAAAGAATGAAATTTAAAAAAAAAAAAACAAAGATTTTTGTATATGGCATTTCCCTATCTCTCTTTTTTTGTTACTTATTTATTTATTTTATTAAACATGTCTTTGTTCACTAATTTAACATTTTAAATTACATGTAAAAATATTTAATACATCAAAGTTACTAACACTCATGTGTGTACATAAAAAAAAATAATAGCAAATCATTAAAAAAATTACTCGTGTGTATGCACGCAAGCTTGCTAACATAACATATTATATACATTTTGAAATTTAGAATCAAATCAAGATGAAGCTTAAGTTATTAGGTGTTCGATAAACATAAGTTTTCTTGGTTGTAATTACTAGAGCTAGAAAAATATTTAAATTTGTTTAGCTTGTAAGTAAGAAATAGAATATATGTATATGTGGTAAAAGCATTATATATCATTGTTGGTTTGTTTACTAATTATAGACTTCAAAATGTTGAATATATATGTTTAGCTAAAATTTTTAAGATAGTATAGATATCTTAATCTCTCTCTATCACTTTTTATAATGTTCTTTTACTTCAATAGTTCAAAAATAGGTCTTAGATAAATTAAGAAAAAAATTACATAAAAAATCAAATTTTTATTTGTTGATTTATGGTTAAGTGGTGATATACAAATTTAATTTCTACAATTCATACTTTAAAAATATGCTTAAGTGCTCATCTATGGTTAAGTTCTTTCAGTTGTCATTAAAGTTCGAGTTATTGGTACGATAGAGACTAAAAAGTACATATTTTTAATTTTATAAGGACCATTTAGTATTTAACGTCTTTTTATATTTTTCATTAATAACTAAAGGTCTAAGAAGTAATGAATTAACTATTATAATTATTCAAAAATTAAAATGTATATTATAATTTTTTTAAAGACTAAATCTATTATTGTTTATCTTTTATGGATAAAAAGTAAGTGAACTCTTTTTTAAATAATAAAATATTTAAAAATAAATAAATTATACTAACTTTATTAAAAGATAAAGAAATGAAACTAAAAGAAGAGATGAAGAAAATTGGAAAATTACTGAAGTTGAAAAATGAGTGTTGAAGTGGTGAATGGTGAAATTAATACACTAGAAGGGAACAAGGTGAATGAAAAAATTATTAGTTTAAGAACAAGAAGATGAGTGGAGAAGGTGAAAGAATGGAAAAGAGTGAAAAAAGAAAAAATGAGGACAAATGAGAGGGGGTGAAAATTTTTCATTGCACAAGTGATACGTCACACCTTATGACTCGGCAAAATTAGATTTTGCCAATGGACTGGTGCCACATGGCACATTATTCCTGCACGTTTGATAGAGTGCCAAATATGTGGCGTGACACTCATCACTCAGAGTGCCATAATAAATAATAAAAAAATTAAAAAGTGTTAGCTGCCAAAATAAAATGTACACGCATAAATAAGATTAAAAAAATGTAAATTCATAAATATTTTTTAAATTAAATATATAACTGTACAAAAGCCCTCAATCCATAGAATTTGAATTATTTCATAATTAAGAAGAGATAATATAAATAGAGATCGTAATAAACACAAATTGGCTTGAGTATTTATTGACTATTGTGCGCCATTGAACACAACTATCTTAAGTTACATTTTCATGCGAGAGTTCCTAAATAAAATGGGTCAAATGTTGCCAGCTACGATCAAAGTTAGCCAAGTGAGCAGAATTTGAGTTGACAGAGTTGTCCCACAATATTTATTTGAAACATTTTGAAAACTTTTAAATTTATTTAAATGAAAAATTATTTTATGGTGTGTATGGGAGAAAAATTTTGGAAAAGAAGATAAGAGAAAGAAATGTAAAAAAAAAAAAATTATTTCTTAAAATTTAAAAGAAAAAAGAATTTAAGGATTTTAAATTAATTTTCTTTAACTTTCTCAATTTTTTAATTTTAATTATTTTAGATTAAAATAATTTAAAAGATTCAAACAAAAAAAAAATTATTACTTAATATTTACTTCTCACTCCTTTCTTTTCTCTTCAATTTTTTCTCTTTCCTTGAAACACCTTAGGAATCAATTATAAAACTTTAAATATTTCAGAAGACCTAAAAATTACAATGATATATAAGTAAGATTATTTTTAGTTTCAATTTTGGGATGTAGTCACAGACAGTGACTTTTCTTCTTTCAAGAAATTTCACGTATGTGCTAGCCACTTCTCCGTTGATAAGTCATAGCAATATTAGCATTGGTTAGATATTCTCAACAGAATTATTTGATAATTGTAGGAAAAAAAAATCAATGAAAACGTTTGGATAGCATGCAAAATTCAAGGTACTCATGGGTGGCAGGAATGTGAGAGGCTTGGTCATCAAGAATTAATTATGATCTGAACTGTATCATTTGTATATTAATTAATAATATTTATTTAAAAAATTTATATAATAAATAAAATAATAATAATTAATAAAATTTTATTAATCAATATAAATAAGATGGCATGTTTCACTTAATTAGCCACGCCCATGCTCCATCCGGTAAGAGATGGGCACAGATTTAATTTCTTGCTTGCCGAAATTCCATATACGTGCATAACAATTTTTCCATTCATAAGGTCATACCAATGTTGCCCGTATATGAAAGGAACTCAGAAAAGGAGGTTCCTAGAAATAATTTCTAAGGCTAAGAAGGGTTGTTATTAAGTGTTAGTAGGTGAATGTGTATTTTTTGTTAAGATTGGGCGAGATTGCTGTTGTAATACTTCACCGATAGAAGCTGTAAGTGAAAGTTTTTATACACACACACACACACACACACATATATATATATATATATCTCTCTCTCTCCCAACGAGTTGGAATATATAGCACAAATCAAATTAAGTATAATAGATTATGAGATATTTTCACTTAATAGAGTAATCTTTTGGGATGAATATTATTTATAGCATTAGTCAAGTCTTTTGAAGTCAAATTAAAAAAAAATTTCTACAATCTTAGTTGTAATTATACAATGTAGGTATTGTTGTTGATATTATAGTATTTGTCTAGAATTAGAAAATTAGCATAAAGTCAGGCTATATAATCGTTAAGGACTTTATATTGTGAAGAAATATTAATTAATGACTAAAGGTTAGAGTTTTATCAATTGGTACTTTCATTGGCAGTCAACCAACGTAAAGGAGGTGACCTATAGGATGAATTAAACCATGAACTCTATTGGTTGGATTAAGGTGTGGTATGCCATATCAAATATGCAAGATAGATGGAGCCGCCCACAATTAAAAAAGGTTATATTAATAGAATAATGTTGATAAAGTGGATTATGCTAAATATTAAAAGTTAAATAAAGTCTTCAAAAATAAAAATGATTATCAATAGACTAGTACAATAGAGTAGGGTACTGCATATCTTGGCTTTCGAAAGAGTGTGTAATGATATATCATACATTGAATAAAATTAAATATATAAAATAATATTTAAGTTATGAAACATTTTTATCCAATATGTTAATCTTTCAAAATAAGTATTTCTCAAACCTTAAATCATATTTTTTAGCATTGAAGATATTTTGATTTCAATAATCTCAGTTGTAATTGTGTAAAATAAGTAATGACATTGGGATTACAATGTTTATTTGGAATAGTATTTAAGAATTCGGATAAAATCGACCGATTCGATCGTTGAACTAGTCATCCAATCATCAAATTAGTCATCTAAACTCTAAATCCTAAACTCTGGTTGATCTGTCAATTTTATAGAAAATCGGTGGGAGCGATAATCAAATTTTAAAAAAAAAAAACTTAAAACAGAAAATCTGGTGATCGAAGAAGAAGAAAATGAAGATGATGTTGTGCTTCTAGTTTAATAAGAAGAAGATGGTGACGATAATGATGATGATGAGAAGGATGCATTTTCCAGATCTATTTGATGATGATGGTGAGAAGGTTGCATCAGATCTGGTGAAAAAGAAGATGATGTGTGTCTAGTTTAAGAAGAAGAAGAAAAGGATTGGTGTATCAAATCTGGTTTTTTATTTGAAGGAGAGGAAGCTATTGGTATATGAAAATGAAGAGAATCAAAGCGTGGGAAATGAAAAATGAGGAGGACACGTCAAATCTATTTTTCTATTTGTTTTCAAACGTCAAACTATCGGAAGTGAAAATGAGGCACGGATGCATCAAATCTGTACTCTTTTATGACAATTATATATTTTTTATTAAATAATTATAATTAAATTTTTTATGTATTATGTATTATATATTTTTATTTTAAAATATATCACTTTATATTATTTAATTATTTATAAAATTACATAATTATTAATTATATGTAATTTGTGTGGGTTTTATTTTTAAATATAATTTTAAATATTTATTATGATAAAGATTAATTCAACCATCTTATTTTATAATTATGAAAAATAAACGTGTGACAATAAACAACATAAATTGTTTATTTTTTTTGTATTGATTACTTAACTGGGTTTAAATGGATTAGGTCGAGCCAATTATAAATTTTTTCAAAAACTTATAATATTATATATATATATATATATATATATTAATTTAGGTGATATTTATTTTTTCAAAAAGTAAAGAGTTCTCTTGATTAATTACTAAAAAAAAATACAAGTTTATAAATTAAAAAAAATCAATACTAAAAAAGTCTAATATATATATATATATAAAATATAAAATATAAATAAAATATGTGATATAAAAAAAAAGTTATAATAAAAAGTTATAACAAAGAGTGAGAAATTAAATAATTTTTTATTATTTAATTTATTATTTTAAAATAAAATAATTATTACTTTATATTATATTTTAAAAATTAAAAAAATATAAATTTATTTTTGTACGTGCAAAAATTTTAGTATATAATAAATTAATTTAAATTTCAACTATATGCGAAAAATATATAAATATATTAAAATCGAGCGAGATAAATTTCATGAAAAAATCTTTAAATCCATGATCTTGTCTTGCCCAATTTTATTTCTTTACTTTTTCTTTAAACTCGTCACCCGACTTAATCTAACCCAAATTTATTGGACCGGGCTAATTTGACTGGGTCAACCAAGTTATGTACCCCTATAGATTCTTCTCTGTCCAGTAATTTTTATTATTTGTATTTACTTCTCCATACATTTGCTTTATGAGAAGTTGTAGTGAATTAGGAAGCAATCCAAAAGCTTGTTTGGGCCAACTTTAATATTTATTCTTTTTTTAAACCCACTTCTTTTTTTTAATCTTTGACCCGACTCGGTTTAACCCAAATTGATTAGATCAGGCCCATTTGACTGGCATCTAAGTTATATACATTCATAGATTTTTCTTTACCCACTAATCTTTAATTATTTGTATTTACTTCTCCTAACTCCTTACATGCGCCTTATGAGAAGTTGTAGTGAACTAGGAAGCAAATGGATGGTCATGTGAGTCATAGTAGTGAAAAATAATGGAGCTAACAAGGTTACCAAAATAAAAACGAAGTCACAAGTAAATAAAAAAGGTAAACGTGTAAAACTATGAAGCTCTTATAACTAAGCTAATGATTCATCAATTTCTAATTAGTTAACTTAACCAAATCATCAACTAATACTTTCCTGCTAATTGAGCCCTGTTCTTCCTCAACGTTTTTCTTTGCTCTTAAGGTTTAACTCTTGAAACCTTAGGGTGTGTTTGAGAATGAGAAGATGAAAGAAAGATAAAATATTAAAATAAAAAGGAAGGAGAGAAAAAAAAGTTAAGTGTTCACGATTTCATTTTTTTTTTGGTTTGGATTCTCTAAAATTTTTTAATTTAGAGTGATTAAAATTAACAAATGAAAAAAATTAAAGAGGTTAATATAAAATCTTTCAATTCTTTTTCTTCCAAAATTTTAAAAAATAAACAAGAAAAATGATAATACATTTTCTTTTTTTTTGTTTCTCCAAAATCTTCTAAAAGACTGAAATTTAGTAAAACTATTTTCTATTTAATCATAAGTTGGTCCTTTGTCTCTGCCAAAAAGCTTGACTAAAACTATATACGTTTGTTTCTTGAATGCAAAATTCGATTTATATATAAGGACACTTGATTATATTGTAGAAGATCTTGACACTATAGGCGGCTTATTAGAGGAATTACAGTACACCAGGGAAGATCTATATTTTTACATGTATCTTCAAAGTTTTCACTGTCAAACTTGGATAGCCTTTGTTCAGCAATCATAGGAGTAGAAATATACTCTCTGCACACTCCATTTTAGCTCTGCTTAACATATTTCTAACATTCTTTGGTTGGCATATTTCTTAATTCCTGGTGAGAATCATCCAATAGCTAGCATAGGTGATGACAACATGGTATGTGTGATCCTTGTGAATCATGAATTATCGCAACTACTCAAGTTTCTGAAACATTTACAGTTAGAAATTAATTCAGAAATTTCCAAGTCATAGTGAAAAGTTGTTTCCTTTAAAGCATTATGTATTTAGACTTTCTAGTTCATGTACTGTATTTACTATAGACTTATGACCTTCCAAGTTCTTTTATGTTACAGCTTTTATATGAGCATTATAACATCAATTTTCTAGATAAAGATATAATTCACAATCACATGCCAAACTTTTAGGCCAAAATTGCAATGAATTTGCCTCTAAGTACCAATTATTCTCAGGCGTCTCAGCACATCTTTTTCACCAGTAAGCTGCTTGACCAAACCTTTAAATTAGATACAAAAAATTTCAGCATCACATGGTTTGAATAATAAAAATGAAAGAACTAAAGGGAGCTCTAATGTATGATAAAGGCAAAATCTTAGTTATCAGGAATTCATAAATCTTATACTCCTTTGACAAATTTATTGGTGTAACACACAGATTATCAGAATTATGTCCATAAAGTATACACAGATGCAAGAAAAGGTTCATAATTGTGAGAAATTAATTATCACCATTAGTATAATCTCTACAGTCATGTAGACCAACCCTCAAATTTGAATCCCAATTTTCATTGAATTCACTTGCTATGCCTACACCATCTTCCTTTGAATATCCAACAAACCAGCATTTTCTTCGCGGCAACAATTTCATCTTCCTCACAAGAACAGATCCTGAGAATTTAAATAAATAATCATGAAGAAATTAAGAAAAGGAATATAATGATAGTGAGATTTAAATTTGACAAATCTGTATATATATGATTTAAACATGCAAGTGCTGTGCTGATCTGGTACAGCTCTACCAGTTAGGACTGCAAGTGCCACTTATATATCTTCAGGATCTTTAGGTTGAAAATCAAAAACCAGGACCTACAACAATATCTTCAATTCTTCACTGTGATTACAAGTTAGAAGTCAAGTTTGTATAAGCTTGACAAATGGAACACATAGAAGTTACTGGTTTTATGAGATTATTGAAACCCAAAGTTAGAATGTGGTAAAGTGAATAAAATCCTATATTTAGTAGAGAAATTATAACTATAATTTTACCAAAAGAGGTTGGTGTAATTTACGCTAAAATGCAATATAATCAACTTAGAAAACCTGAATTCCATAGCAGAAGGAAATAATGGCCCTAAGATTTAAAATTAAACTTAAGAGAACAATGATAATGTTGAAAATGTGAAATCCAATATCTCTGTTTACTATGTTCTATCTCAACTTAGAAAACCTAAAATGCCTTTTAATTAATATTTGAAAAATACAAAAAAAGAATGAAAATAATATTGAAATATGAGGGAAATGAAAGAAAGAAGGAAGATTTACAAGGAACATATATAGAAGGCGATGAAACCTGAGAATGAGAAATCGAGGAGGAGGGTTTGAGGATGAACATGAAATGCTGTAAATTCCAGAAATTGAGAGAATAGGCAGCATATGCATGCACCAATATTGCGTATTTTGATTTGTAATGTTTTCCCAAGTACTTTGGATATGAATAACAAAATTTGAATATTACTTACTTCTTTTCCTGTCCATGAATTAACAAACTTTAATTATAAGTTTGATATGATGGCTATGATTCTTAATTACCTTCTTTGATCCTCTTAATTAATCTTTGAGCTTTAGTTTGTATTTGGACAAATATACAACTTCCTTCAACTATGACTCATTAATTGTAAATATCCTATAAATTATCAAGTATAACAAATAATACTATATATAACCCAGTTGTAAACTATCAAGTGTTTTAAGATATTTTATAACTAAATAATAGTTTGTAGCTAGGAATAAATAAAGATTTACGCACATATACAACTGGGAGAGACTACACGTGTTTGTTTCATTTTTTTAATCCTTTTCTTAATTTTTTTTTCTCAGAGTAAGGGAAGATCGAGCTTTGGAGAGGCTTATCCTATAGAAATTACTATCTTCATCAACGTGTGCATGAAAGGAATAAGAAAAGAAGAGGAATACAAAATATTTTGTAAATGTTGTATTGGTACTGACTTTATGAACGAAAGAATAGAAAAGCACGTACAAAAGGAGAGAAATCAAATCAGTGCCCGTCTCTTGTGAAAAAGAAATTAATATTGGTGTATATATTATAATTAATGAGTTTGTGGGATGGAGAGTGGCTAAATCAAGCAAGTCATGTGATGCCCACCAAGGCTCTTTCATTCTATAGTCTTGCGTGCTATTCAAATGCTTCGATTGATCTTTTTATAAACATTTTTTATTAGAAATTATTTCATTTGAGGTAAAATTAAATATAAGTCTTTTGACAAAGATTTAAAATATAATTCATTTTTTTGCAGGAGATCTCATAATTAAATTCTTGTTGATAAACATTTTAATTGAATTGATATCGCCATTCACAAAAAAAAATAATAATAATTGTGATGTAACCTTAGACTTTGGTAATTAATATTTTACTATGGTATATATAGTTTGGCTCCAATTATATAAGTTAGTTTTATACTAATTTTTTAATTCCAAACTATAATTTTTGAATTTAGACTAATTATTGAACTGACAAAAGATTTAAATTATCAAGTCATTAATTTAATTATTGAGTCAGTAAAAATTTAGTTGAAATTAGTAAAATAAGTATTTTTATTATAAATTTACCTATAATATTAAATTACAAAAAATCTTACATACCAGAAATTTTGGCATAGTTCAAAATTGGATTATATCTCTGGTTTGTTTTTTTAACAGTCTAATCGGACTCAACTCAATCCATATATACTCCTAAAAAATCTTAGGGTGTGTTCTTTTGGTGCTAAGATTTTTCATTTATCATAAAGAATTAGTTATACCAAAAAAATTTAAACAAGTTTTATTTTCCCCCAAAATTTTTAATGTTTGATTTAATAAGAATTTTTAATTTGTAAGATCAATATTTTGGTCAATGCAAAAAAAGGAAGAGTCAACATTTATCATAAAGAATTAGTTATACCAAAAAAATTTAAACAAGTTTTATTTTTCCCCAAAATTTTTAGTGTTTAGTTTAGTAAGAATTTTTAATTTGTAAGATCAATATTTTGATCAATTTAAAATCCCATATTATATTTGGGAATAAGTTACCAAAGTTTTGTGAATAACTAATTTATTAAGAAATTTGAAATTTTCAGTAAGAGAAAGATTTATATTAGGAATAGAAATTTCACTTTTCCAAATATAACTACATGAAAATTTGGGAAAATCTTTCATACCAACGCATTTTCCTTCTTGAGGTGAAGTTCTTTATTGTTAGCATTTATTTTAAAAAATTTAGGCATGTGGTCAAGTTGCCTAAAAAATTTCTTCTAAATAATAGTAAAAATAATTTTTTAACTGTTGAGCAAAAGCTAAAATTTGGAACATCAAAGTCCAATAAAAGAGAGATAGTGAAAAAAAAAAAATTAATCCTCCGTAACATAGTAAAAGAAAAAAAGAAACTAAGAACATAGTAACTCAATTGATAGGATACGAGTTGAATACTTGGAACGAGAGAAAAATGTTAAGTGAGAGACAATTTTTTTTTTATCAAATTATTCTTATGTCCTTTATAGTTTCACTTAATTTTTAATTAGATTTTTATAGTTTAAAAATTTATAACTAAATCTTTATAATTTAAAAATTTTAAATTTAGTCTCTAAAATTTAATTTTTTTTCTTATTTTTGTTAAATTTTAATGACATGTAATTATATATCATTTTAACATTATAAATTTACTTAATTCAAGTTAAATTAGTTAGATAACAAGATAAAGTTAGATAATCAAAAGGTAACTTTGTCATTTAAGGGAGATGACAGAATTTTTTAACATGTTAATACTTTTAAAGACATTGTCAGGAGATCAATAGATTAGGGTGTAAATTTCAATTTTTTTAAGATTAGGTAGAACATTGCAATTGGAAGCAAAGTTTTGGATGAGTATGTACAATTTATCCTAATTTTTTAATTAATAGAGATACAGAAAAAATTTGTATTACCCAAAAACAAGTAGAAAATTTTCTATAAGAGAGATTTTATCTTCCGTTAATAAGTGAAAACAAGAAGGTTTTAATATGCCTTGGAAAAACTAGAATTTGCAGCCTAACTAATAGGGAGGCAAAAAAAAATTGAGAAAATTATATATTTAATATCCGTAATATGAATAAAGTTATATAAACTATTTATTTTTTATTTATTTTCAAATGTAGTAAATTTTATTTGGTATGTATTCATTTTAAAACACAAAAAATTATTTAATTATTTTAATTGATATATTAATAATATATTATATATAAAGTTAAATGTATTTATTTTTAATATTAAAAAAATTAAAATTTTATTATGCACAAAAAATAAAAAAATTTGAGAAGTGATTTTTTTTTTGGTCAAGTAGAAGAAGTGATTCAAATTTGCATTGTGTTGCGTTGAAGTGGAAGCAGTCCACAATGGCGTCCATAAAGTCGGATGGGTAATTAGGTTCATCAGACAAATATCAGTATATTCTGTATGCAACAATTCCCGTTGATAAAAAATTTAATTAATTATCTTCGAGACTTTATCACTCACTTAACTTCGTGTTTGAATAAAACTAATATTTTAAAAATTAAATCTATTATTAAACCAATAAAAAAAAGTGACTTACGATTTATTGGTATTAATATTAATAATTATTTTGTAAATATAACAAACATATAATTATTATATTAAATAAATAAAATAACAAATATTAATTTATTACATAAAAATATATTTTATATTTAAATATCTTTAAAAAATTACATTTAAAATCTTAAAATATTTTAAACATAATTTTACAAAAATATATACATTTAATATATATCATCTCACCATATTTATTATTATTTTCTAACTACTTATTTCAACTTTCTAAAATATATAAAATATTATTTTAAAATTATTTTTTTCTTAGGTATGGAAGTCTCTCTCTCTCCATCTCTTTTTTTCAATTTTTCATAAGAGTCGTCGTATTCATAATTACTATTTTAAATAATTAAAATTGATCATGTACACTAAGGATTTCTTTGGGGGGGGGGGGAAATGGAGGGGATGAAAAGATAATTTAATAATTTTTTTATTTAGTTCTTAAAATTTTAGAAGAAAAGAAATTAAAAAATTTTTATGTTAAGCCTCCTTGTTTGTGAGAGGAAAAATGGAGAGGAAGTGAAGAAAAAGAAAGAGAATTTAATAACTTTATCTTTGTTTAATTCTTAAAATTTTAAAGAGAAAAGAATTAGATGATTTTATGTTAAACATCTTTAGTCTTCTTTCTTCATTAATTTTAATTACCTCAAATAAAAAAAATTTGAAAGATTCAAAGAAAAGAAGAAGAAATCATTACTTAACTTTTTCTTTCCTCTCCTTCTCTTTTTCTTCAATTCCTTCTTCAATTCCTTCTCTCTCATTCTCCTTCTCATTTCCAAACATACTTAACCTTTCCTATTTTTTTAAGTTTAGTTATTTTAAATTAAAAGATTTTAGAGAATCTAAATAAAAAAAATATTATCACTTAACCTTTCATTTCTTTCACTTTCATTTCAATTCCTTTCTTTTCTTTTCATTTCCTTCTATATTCCCAAACACACTCTTAAGATTCGATTATACTTCACTGATTTATAGCCTAAATAGGCTTTTGAGATGAGAGAATTTATCACAAATTTATTAATAGATAAGAAGTTGAAAGCTAAGCTTGAGAAGATAGGCATTTAATTACATTCTTTGAATTTTAAAACCTAAAAAGTTAAAGAATCAATGTATTTGTACACACAAATTCCAACTAAATCTTTAAATAATAAGTACATTTTATTCTCCTCAACTATATTTATATAAGATATTATTTATTTAAAATTTAATTTATAATAAATCAATCTTTCAAATTATTCAAAATATTAAAATTTGTTACTTTTAGAGTTAAATTTAATAACAATGTACTTATCATATGATTATTTTTCTCTTCTCTATATAATTTAGGTGCCAATGTGTCGTAGAGGTATAGTTGAATGAGGTTAAATGTACTTGTAACGACTCCCTAATCCACAATATACAATCCTCTATCTGTATAGCGGAAGTATATTGTAACAACCGAAAATATTTTGAAAGAGTTTTAAAGGATAAAATCAAATTTTTAACCCTAATTCCTTTTAAACGAAACCTGGCACAAATTTTAAGGATAGTGATTCAAAATGGAAGGTTGTTCGAAGTCAGAAACACGATCAAACAGAAAGAAATGCAATCCGGCGATCAGAAACTGACAGAAGACATTTTGTGCGTCAATTTCACTGACGGAGGCCAAAACCTTCGCATGGAAACGCGTGTCAACATCTGGGAGGATGTCGACACCCTAAAGTATCCCTGGGTGGTCCAGGAAAAGTCGGAATGTCCCTCGAAGGCTTTAAATTTCCTGAATTCCCTCCATTTCTCTCAAACCTCTCTCTCTTCTCACCATATTTTCTCTCTCTTCTCTCTCCTCCTTCCTCCACAGTGAACAGCTACTACAGCCACCGTGGGCCGCCACCCAGCATACCAATAGACAGCCTTCACCGCCCACAACCTCCAGCAACCACCCACGGCCACCAACGACCGCCAGCTTCGCCGAAAAACGCCATTTTTCTCCTCCACCCGCGAAAACTTCGCCGGGACGCCCTAGATGTTGATTCTCACCCGGTCCTTGAGTGAGTGATTGGTGTTACGGATCACACTCACAATATAGGCTTGATTCGGGTGATTGGTGTTACGGATCACACCCAACGATAAGAGAGGTATTCTCTCTAGACGACGTGCAATTAGATGATGATTCAGATTTGGTTACAGCGGATTTGTGACCAACGTGGACATAGATACACCGGGCATGGGATTTTACTTGATTTTGATGATTGATTTTAAAAAGAAATGGATTTTATGATTTCGATTAATTGCCGCGATTTCTATGTAATTAAATGATTTTTAAAGATAAGGTATTTCCTTTGTTTTATCGATTTCGGGAAGATGATTTCGGTGTTCACACCGCTGGGTATTCAACCAATTTTTGAATGATATTTGAATTGTAAATTATTCTACTGGGATTTTATATCTCATCAAGTTGTTTACTCAAATGAACAGGGACAGGGACAGGAACCCAGAAGATAACTGATGATGCCTCGGTGATAAGCAGGAGAATGATTTAGCTTAGGCTTGAATCGTTTTGTATATATACTTTGATGACGTTACTGTATATTGGGTTCTGTCTTCTATGTTTTCTGTAGTGATTGGATTGACTGCACATGTATAAATTAAGTGTTGTATGTTGATTGTAGTGATGGGATTGACGTTGCTGTATATGGATTCTGTTAATTATGTTATGTTGTTGATGGACTGGCTATATGATTGTAAACAAGTGATTATTGTACTTTGGGTATGTTCGAAATACAGAGGAAACTCTGCCGGATTTTCGTTAGGGTTTGCCACTATAAACTTGTGGATTTGAGTTGGAATGTGTATGAATATATGACGTGACGTGTATATGAGTTTTAGATTTCATTCCAGATTAATTTATGATGTATGTATGTATAATTAGTTAGCTACGTGTGAATTAGGGTTGAACAAAATCTGAATGGACAACGGAAAGTCTATTTGGGTTATGCTCAACCAGTAGCGATCCCCTGACATTTCCACATCAGGAATAACTACCTGGAAAGACCCATATGCTTCCACTAATCAGATAAGCATAGTGTATGTCGTATTAGGGGGTTGTTACACATATGAGTTTTCGAAATAGTTACTCCCAATGTGGAAATGTCAGGGGATCACTACTAGTTGAGCGTAACCCAAATAGACATTCCATCGTCCATTCAAATTCCCTTAAATCAAAAATCACACGCAGTTATACTAATTACACATGCAGTCATTACAAGATACTATGGAATAATAGCTAAAATCCATACATCAAGCATACAATCCATTCATGCAAATTCCAACTTAATTATACACATTTACAGCGGTAAACCCTACCAAAAATCTGACAGAGTTTCCCCTGTATTTCTAACGTATCCCAAAGTATAAACAGTCATCCATTCAACAGTATACATCTATCTTAACAACAAAATAAAACAAAATTACAAATTCCAGTACAAATAACCACAGTATACATATATGTACATCGCAATTCAAGCCTAGACTATGCTGCTTTCCTGTCTATCATCAATGCCTTGCCCAGCTAACGCCTAGGTCCCTGTTCCTGTTCATATGAAGAAACAACCTGGTGAGATATTGAAATCCCAGTAGAATAATTTACTATTCATAATATAGTTGGAAATCTGGTTGATTACTCAATGGTGCAAGCACCGAAAACAACTTCCCGTATTCATTTCAAAATCTGTGAAATACCTTATCTTTAAAAATCAGTTTATTGCATGGAAATCAAGGCAAGTTCTAAAAATCATCAAAATCTATTTCTTTAAAAATTGGTAATCAAAAGCGAGTCAAAACCCATGCCTGGTGCATCTAAATTCGTATTGGCCACAAATCATCTGCGATTGTATCTAAAATCATCCAATTGCACGTCATCTGGAGAAATTCCATCTCCTGTCATTAGGTGTGATCCGTAACACCAATCAGCCGAATCTCGCTTATGTTGTGAGTGTGATCTGTAACACCAATTACTCACTCAAGGACCGGGTGAGAATCAACATCTTAGGCATCCCCTAGTATGTGCACATACGCCAATTCTCATCCTCATACAGTCTATTCGAACTAACATGCACACGGTCGGCTATTCCTCAAGGTCCTAGGGCATTACGCCTAAATCACAACATTTTCCCGTGTAGGTTATCTCCCCTTATACTCCTTAAACCTTTCTTAGGGTCGTCCTGATTTACCGCATGATCCCTAACGCAATGCAGGCTAAATCTGTTTGAAAATAATGTATTCATGAAATCCCCTGCATTCGAGATACTTAACGTTCGTCCCATACCGGCTATTAAGTACCCTACCCTAAGTAAATCTGTGCTAATGGCATCTAAACTCGATAAACAAATCATCTAACATGCAAATGGGGTTTCCAACACACAGGTATGCAATTTAATCCATCGAAAGTAGCACATAAATCTATGCAATTAAATCTAAGCGTTCAGGTATCCACATAGTCAATTCTAACATTCGGGAAGCATAAATTATCCTACCTGGTCTCCGTTTGCTCCAAAATCAATCCGGGACTTCTCGTATTCTTAGATTTTGAGCTCAATCAATTCCCTAGACATTTAAATGAATATTTAAGCTCGTTACGTCATCAGTTTTATGATCATAAGTTTAATTACACAATTTCCTAAGTCGGTTTATTTTCTATTCAAGTTTGGCAGTCAATTCAATCAAAAGTCATTAGGTTTAGGTGAATTGGACCTTATCGGGGGTGCTGAATGATGGAAATCTGTTCCAGGACAGTCTCGGGCATCTTTCTGGCTTCTCCGACGGCAGCGCACGGTGGCTCATGGTGGTGCAAGGCGGAGGCATGCGGTTGGCCTAAAAAATTACACCACGGTTAAGCCCGCAAGATGGGGAGTTCGAATCTGGTGGTGGCGTAGTGGCTCACGGCCGTTTGGGCGGCATTTTTTGACCCTGAAAATTGACGCACAGCGGATGAATTTTCCTTTGATTTGAGCTCGTCGGAGCTCCGTTCGGCAGCGGCGAGCTGGGGGAGGAAGCTGGCAGCTCATCCTACATGCTGGTGGTGTCGGTGACGACCAGCGGTGGCTGACGGCGGAGATCACGACGAGCAAAATTTCACGCGATAGAGGAGGAAAAGCTGCATTTTTCAGTGACTCTACCGGCCATTGGTGGCCGTGGGTGGTTGTCTGAGGTCGAGGGTAGCGAGGTGTGTCGGTTGGTGGGTCAGGTGGTGGCCCACGGTGGCCCAGGTGGTGGTGCACGATAGTGGAAGGAAGAGAGAGAGGAGAGAGAAAGTAGAGTGAGAGAAATGGTGGAAATGGCGGGGTTACGGAGAATTTAAAGCTCCCGGGGGCGATTCTGATTTTTCCCGGACCACCCAGGGAAACTTCGTGATGTCATCTTCCATCCGGACGTTGGCACGGGTTCCCATGCCGAGGTTTCGACCTCTTTTTGAGAAACAGAAGTCTGGAACTCCATCTATTAGTATTTTATCGCCAAGCCGCATTTCTTCTTATCAGATCATATTTCTAACTCCTAAAAGCCTTCCGGTTTCAACCGTTGACCTCGAAATTCATGCCAGACTCAGTTTACATGAAATTAGTGTCAAATTTTGGTTTTAATTTGTAAAAAAAAATCTCGGTTATTACATTCTCCCCCCCTTAAAAGAAAATTTGTCCCTAAAATTTATACCTGTGAACAGTTCTGGGTATCATTGCCTCATCTCGTCTTCCTTCTCCCACGTCATTTCCTACAACGCTACATCTTGCCAAAGTACCTTAACTAAAGGGATTATTTTACTTCGGAGTTACTTAGTCTTAAAGTCAAGAATTTGTACAAGAGTAGATTCATAAGTTAAATTTTTCTTTAACATTATTGGTTGATTCCCCAATACATGTGCAGGGTCTGGGACATATTTACGAGTTGGGAGATGTGAAAGACATCATGTAGGTTAGACAAATGGGGAGATAAGGCAATTTGGTAGGCGACTAGACTGACCCTTTGTAGGATTTGGAATGGTCCTAAAAATCTAGGGCTTAGTTTCTTAGTCCTTACCTGTCTACCGATACCCTTGGTGGGGGACACTCTTAGAAATACATGCTCTCCTTCATTGAATTCTAAAGGCCTTCTTCTCTTATTTGCATATGCTTCCTATCTCTGTTGGGAAATCCTCATCTTTTCCCTGATCATTTTGATCTGATTAGTGGTTTCTTGTACGATCTCAGGTCCCAACAGGGTACTCTCCCCTATCTCTACCCAACTCAAGGGTGATTTACAATTTCTCCCATACAGAGCCTCATAAGGTACCATACCGATGGTAGAGTGATAATTGTTATTGTATGTAAACTCTATCAATGGTAGGTGTTTATCCCAACTCCCTTTTCTATTCTAGTACACAAGCCCTCAACATATCTTCTAAAGTCTGGATAATTCTCTCAGACTGCCCGTCAGTCTGAGGATGGTAGGCTGTGCTAAACTTAAGCTGAGTTCCTAAGGCTTGCTGTAAGGATTTCCAGAATCTCAAAGTAAACCTAGGGTCTCGATCGGATACTATACCTGATGGTATTCCATGTAATCTTATGATTTCCCTAAGGTATACCTCAGCTAGTTTCTCCATGGAGTATTGCATCTTAACAGGAAAAAAGTGAGCAGACTTGGTTAATCTATCCACTATCACCCAAATGGCATCAAATCCAGCTGGTGTCTTAGGTAATCCTACCACAAAATCCATGGTTATTTAATCTCATTTTCTTTCTGGTATCTCTAATGGTTTCAGTAGCCCTGCGGGTTTTTGATGTTCTATCTTGACTTGTTGACAAGTCAAACAGGCATTCACGTAGTTTGTGATGTCCTTCCGCATACCAGGCCACCAAAAATTCCTCTTTAGATCCTGATACATCTTGGAAATACCTGGGAGAATAGTATAATGGCTTTAATGAGCCTCTGCTAGCACTTTTTCCTTCAGCTCCTGATGGTTTGGAATCACTACCTTATTCCTAAACATTAATCCTCCATCAGGGGCTAATCTAAAATTGGGTTGGTTGGCGTATAGTTCCAAGGATTCATCCTCTAGTTGGGCTTGTCTAATCTGCTCTCTTAGCTCGCAGGTTATTAAAAAGTCACTCATTACTAATCTCTTCGGAAACGAGATTACGTTGAGGCTGAGATTCCTAAAATCCTCAAGTAACCTCATCTCACCTACCATTATAATTATAGTGACTTTCGGCTTAATGCATCTGCTACGACATTCGCTTTCCCTACATGGTATTTCAATTCAAAATCAAAATCTTTCAGGTATTCTACCCACCTACGCTGCCTCATGTTCAGTTCCTTCTAATCAAACAAGTACCTAAGGCTCTTGTGATCTCTATACACCTCGAATACAGCCCCGTATAGGTAATGTCTCTAAATCTTCAGGGCAAACACGATGGCAGCTAATTCTAAGTCATGGGTAGGGTAGTTTTCCTCTGTAGGTTTCAGTTGTCGTGATGCATAAGCCACTACCTTCCCATCCTGCATTAAGACGCATCTTAAGCCTTTCAATGATGCATCTATATACACTGTGAAGGGTTCTAAGGGTTTCAGAAGAATTAGTACAGGAGCGGTGGTCAATTTCTCTTTCAAAATTTGGAAACTATTCTCACACTGCTCACTCCATTCAAAGTTCACACCCTTTCGAGTCAACCGAGTTAATGGCAAGGCTATCTGAGAAAATCCTTGGATGAATTTCTTGTAATAGCCTGCCAAACCCAGGTAACTCCTAATCTCAGTGACCGTTCTTGGTTGACCCCAATCTAACACTGCTTCAATCTTCTTAGGGTCTACTGCTATTCCTTCCCCATTTACCACGTGTCCAAGAAATTTAACTTCTTCCAACCAAAACTCACATTTCTCTAACTTGGCATACAATTGCTTCTCTTCCAGTATCTGTAGCACCACGCTAAGATGCAGGGCATGCTCTTCGTGAGTCTTGGAGTAGACTAGGATATCATCAATGAACACGACTATAAACAGATCTAAGTAAGGTCTAAAGATTATGTTCATATAATCCATGAAGACAGTGAGTGCGTTTGTCAATCCAAACGACATCACTAGAAACTCATAGTGGTCGTATCTTGTGCTAAACACTGTCTTAGGGATGTCTTCCTCTCTAACCCTAATCTGGTGGTATCCTGATCTTAAGTCTATCTTAGAAAACATAGTCGCACCTTGTAACTGATCAAACAAGTCGTCAATACGTGGTAAAGGGTATTTGTTCCTAATGGTCACCTTGTTCAGTTGCCGATAATCGATACACAATTTCAAATTCCCGTCTTTCTTCTTCACGAATAAGACTGGAGCTCCCCATGGTGATACACTCGGCCTAATGAACCCTTTCTCCAACATATCCTCAATTTGGACCTTTAATTCCCTCAATTCCGCTGGGGCCATTCGGTATGGAGTCATAGCTATTGGGCCCGCGCTCGAAATTAGGTCAATAGTGAATTCTATCTCTTTAGGAGGTGGCAATTTACTTACTTCCAAAGGAAATACCTCCGGAAAGTCACTAGTGATTAGAATTAGGCTTAACCTATCATGCAATTATACCTCAGAGAGATTGAGGGACACATCACCTATCTTACAAGCTCTGTCATTCCCATGCACAGGCACGTTATCCAAGTAAGTGATTGTCCTCTCAGAACAGTTTAACAAGACCCGATTCCTAGCTAACCAATCCATTCCTAAAATAATGTTGATCCCAGTCAAGGGTATACACACTAGGTCCACGATAAACAAGGTATCATCAATGGTTAAGGGGCAGTTTAGGCATATATGTGAGAACATAGTGGCTTCTCCCAAGGGTGTGGATATATATAGATCACAGGACAGGGTCTGCACAAGTAATTTTATTTTCTCTACGCATGCATCGACAATAAAAGAGTGTCGCACCCGAATTAAATAATACTATCAAAGAAAAATTATAAATTTTACCTCTACCCTGTATCAAACCTGATGACCTATCGACGTTAGCTGCATCCAGAGTGAAAACTCTCCTTGGAGCCTGCGGTCTTCGGCCACCGGATGTCTGCTGGTTCCTGGTAGAGGGGCAGTACCTTTCCATGTGTCCCGTACCTCCACACATGTAACATTGTAATGGAGCTTGATGCCAACAGGGGTTGATTAGGGTACCAGGTCCCACATTTCTGACAGGGTGCATTATTTGACCGTTTAATGCCGCTTGAAGACCATGGTTGCGGTTTAAACATGCTGCCTCTCACATTGAGATTTCTGGCTGGTGGTCTCGGTCGGTTCCCTGTTCTCTGGGTCATGTTCTGGGCTTGTCTCTGCTCCAGGTTTTTACTCAAGATCCGACACTTGTTTACCAGCATCGCAAAGTCTCTAATCTCAAGTGGAGCTAGCTGCGTCTTCATCGGTAAGTCTAGGCCTTCTTCTAGTTGCTTTTCTTTCTAGGGCTCATCATAGTGCATCTGCAAGTATGTGAAATATCTGGATAGCTCTTCAAACTGTCTCAAATACTCCTCGAATGGCTTACCTCCCTGGGTAAGCTTTAAGAACTGTGCTTCCTTTGACTGTTTGACGCTCTCAGGGAAGTATTGTTCCATGAAGACTCCCTTGAAGGATTCCCAGGTGAGCGGGATACCCTTTCTTTCCATTAAATGTTGGGCACCTGTCCACCATTGTTCTGCTTCACCCTTAAACATATATATTGCATATGTAACCTTCTGTTCGTCGTCACATTGCAACAACCTGAAGATTTTCTCCATGTCTTTCAACCAGGCTTCTACTGTGGTTGGATCGTAGGCACCTGCAAACGAAGATGGACCTGCTCTCTGAAATTCTATCCATCCCTGATACAACGAATTAGCATTTTGGGTGGCTCTGTCATTCTTGGTTTGCCTATCCTCCTGCTGCTGCCTCATTACGTTGGCACTAATAGTGGCTTGGTCCCTCATGGCATCGGCTATTCTCCATATGGACTCCATCATATCTCACATGTCAACATCGGTCTCTATGCAGCCACTACTTGAAGCGCCCTAACTCCTGTGTCTTGGCCTTCCTCTAGGCCTATGGGTGCTATCCTTACTAGGTTCTGCCATAATTTTCTAATAGAGAAAGCAAACAGATTAGTCTTAACAGAAACAGTTAACAAAAAGGCATTAAATCCATTCCATTACTTATCGATTCAAGATCAAGTCCGAATATTCCAGAGTTAAGTTCATTAAAATCCTAAAGCTGCAAGCCTGAAGATTCATAGTCCTTAGCCCACTAAACCAGACAATCGACAAATTGAGCTCTGATACCATAATTGTAACGACCCCCTAATCCACGATATACAATCCTCTATCTGTATAGCGGAAGCATATGGGTTTTCGAAATAGTTACTCTTGATGTGAGAATGTCAGGGGATCGCTACTGGTTGAGCGTAACCCAAATAGACATTCTGTCGTCCATTTAGATTCCCTTCAATCAAAAATCACACGTAGCTATACTAATTACAAATGCAGTTATTACAAGATACTATGGAATAATAGCTAAAATCCATACATCAAGCATACAATCCATTCATGCAAATTCCAACTTAATTATACACATTTACAACGGTAAACCCTACCAAAAATCCAACAGAGTTTCCCCTGTATTTCGAACGTATCTCAAAGTACAAACAGTCATCCATTCAATAGTATACATACAGCTTAACAACAAAATAAAACAAAATTACAAATTCCAGTACAAATAACCACAGTATACATATATGTACATCGCAATTCAAGCCTAGACTACGCTGCTCTCCTGTCTATCATCAATGCCTTGCCCAGCTAACGCCAGGTCCCTGTTCCTGTTCATCTGAGCAAACAACCTGGTGAGATATTGAAATCCCAGTAGAATAATTTACTATTCATAATATAGTTGGAAATCTGGTTGATTACTCAATGGTGCAAGCACCGAAAATAACTTCCCGTATTCATTTCAAAATCTGTGAAATACCTTATCTTTAAAAATCAGTTTATTGCATGGAAATCATGACAAGTTCTAAAAATCATCAAAATTTGCTTCTTTGAAAATCGGTAATCAAAAGCGAGTCAAACCCCATGCCCGGTGTATCTAAATCCGTATTGGCCACAAATCATCTACAACCATATCTAAAATCATCCAATTGCACGTCATCTGGAGAAATTCCATCTCCTGTCATTGGGTGTGATCCGTAACACCAATCACCCGAATCTCGCCTATGTTGTGAGTGTGATTCGTAACACCAATCACTCACTCAAGGACCGGGTGAGAATCAACATCTAGGCATCCCCTAGCATGTGCACATACGCCAATTCTCATCCTCATACAGTCTATTCGAACTAACATGCACACTGTCGTCTATTCCTCAAGGTCCTAGGGCATTACACCTAAATCACAATGTTTCTCCGTGTAGGTTATCCCCCCTTATACTCTTTAAACCTTTCTTAGGGTCGTTCTGATTTACCACGTGATCCATAACGCAATGCAAGCTAAATATGTTTGAAAATAATGTATTCATGAAATCCCCTGCATTAGGGATACTTAACGACCGTCCCATACCGACTATTAAGTACCTTACCCTAAGTAAATCTGTCCTAATGGCATCTAAACTTGATAAAAAAATCATCTAAAATACAAATGGGGTTTCCAGCACACAGGCATGCAATTTAATCCATCGAAAGCAGCAAAAAAATCCATGCAATTAAATCTAAGCGTTCAGGTATCCACATAGTCAATTCTAACATTCGGGAAGCGTAAATTATCCTACCTGGTCTCCGTTTTCTCCAAAATTGATCTAAGACTTCTCGTATCCTCTAATTTCAAGCCTAATCAATTCCCTGGAAATTTAAATGAATATTTAAGCTCGTTACGTCATCAGTTTTACGATCCTAAGTCTAATTACACAATTTCCTAAGCCGGTTAATTTCCTATTCAAGTTCGGCAATCAATTCCATCAAAAGTCATTAGGTTTAGGTGAATCGGACCTTATCGGGGGGTGCCGAATGATGGAAATCTGTTCCGGGACAGTCTTGGGCGTCTTTTTGGCTTCTCCAGTGGAAGCGCACGGCGGCTCACGGTGGCGCACAGCAGAGGGGTGCGGTTGGCCTCAAAAATTACACCACGGTGAAGCCTGCAAGATGGGGAGTCCGAATTTGGTGGTGGCGCGGTGGTTCACGGCCGTTTGGATGACATTTTCTGGCCCTGAAAATCGACGCACAGCGGACAGATTTTTCTTCAATCCAAGCGCGTTGGAGCTTCGTTCGGCGGTGGCAAGCTTAAGGAGGAAGCTGGCAACTCAGCCTACACGCTGGTGGTGGCGGTGATGACCAATGGTGGCTGACGGCGGAGATCATGGCAGGCGAAATTTCACGCAATGGAGGAGGAAAAGCTGCGTTTTTCGGTGACTCTGGCGGCCGTTGGTGGCCGTGGGTGGCTACCTGAGGTTGAGGGTGGCAAGGTGTGTCGGTTGGTGGGTCAGGTGGTGGCCCACGGCAGCCCAGGTGGTGGTGCAAGGTGGAGGAAGGAAGAGAGAGAGGAGAGAGAAAGTGGAGTGAGGAGAGAGAGAGAAATAGTCAAAATGGCGGGGTTCCAGAGAATTTAAAGCTCCCGGGGGCGATTTCGACTTTTTCCGGACCACCGGGGGAAACTTCAGGATGTCGTCTTCCATTCGGACGTTGGCACAGGTTCCTATGCAGAGGTTTCGACCTCCGTCTGAGGAACATAAGTCCGAAACGCCGTCTATCAATATTTTATCGCCAAGTCGCGTTTCTTTTTATCATATCACATTTCTAACTCCTAAAAGCCTTTCAGTTTCAACCATCGACCTCAAAATTCGTGTCAGACTCAGTTTACATGAAATTAGAGTCAAAATTTGGTTTTAATCTATAAAAACAAATCTCAGTTATTACAGTACTTTCTTACAAAATTTATAATTTTATGTATTTTAATTAAAATATTCTTAATGGTATTTATATTTTAAAAAAAGTATAGTTTATTATAATAAAATTAAAATAAATATTATTTATTTTGGATTAAAAATAATAAATTTATGTTACTTTAAATCTTTTTAAAATATTTTTTATATCGATCAAATATATATTTAATTATATAAATAATAAGTATAAAAATATTTTGGTTAAAATCTTTTTAAAATTATATATTTTCATTAATTTTCAAATGAAAAGAATGTAATTTTTTAAAATAAAAAAATATAATTTTCAAATTTCTTAAAAATAAGTATAATTTACGCTTAAATATAAATATAAAACTTGATATTCATACTTCATTTTAATTAAATAAAATTTATCAATTCTCGACTTCACTCACATTCTAAATAGACTAAAACATTCTAAATAGGCTAAATGCGAGGGGAGAATTTATCACCAATTCATTTATAAACAAATAAGAAGTTGAAAGCTAAATTTGACAGAGAGGCATTCATTTAATTGTATTTGGAAATTGATTTTTTAAGCCAAAAAGTCAAAAATTTGCACATACAAAAATTCTAACTTATTTAATCTTTAAATAAAACTTGTCGTGAAATGGAATTTTCAACTACTGACCTCGTACACCAAGACAAATAAATTAGTCATATTCAGTCGATTGAGTGAAACATTGTGATTAATTTTCAAACCAGAGATGAGAAAAAAATTAAAGAAATAAATTTTAGACAACACTTTGGAAAGTTCAACTTTATGTAAAGTTCATATTTCCTTTCTTCTCTCTCTTTTCCAAAAAAAAAAAAAAAGGAGAGATGAGAGAAAGAAAGAGGAGACTTCACCCTTAAATCAACATCTCTTGGCTCCAAAATTATTTTTTGTATATATTGAACTGTCTTATTTGTATATTAATCAATAAAATTAAAAATTAAAACTATTGAGATTAATTAAAAATTTTATTAAACTATAAGAACCAATAGATTAATTAAATTATAATTTTATATATATAATTTTATTTCTTTCTGATGGTAAGTTATGATTTATTTTTATTTTTATTTTTTTATTATATATTTTTCCATGATTTCTATAAAAAAATAATTAAGGATTACTTATCCTTTAATAATTTGAAATATGAAATTCTAATCAAGGATTAGTCGATGTTTATTAAATATAATTTAAATCTGTATTTGGAAAATGATTTTTTAAGCCAAAAAGTCAAAAATTTGCACATACAAAAATTCTAACGTATTTAATCTTTAAATAAAACTTGTCGTGAAATGGAATTTTCAACTACTGACCTCGTACACCAAGACAAGTAAATTAGTCATATTCAGTCGATTGAGTGAAACATTGTGATCAATTTTCAAACCAGAGATGAGAAAAAAATTAAAGAAATAAATTTTAGACAACACTTTGGAAAGTTTAACTTTATGTAAAGTTCATATTTCCTTTTTCTTCTCTCTCTTTTCAAAAAAAAAAAAAAGGAGAGATGAGAGAAAGAAAGAGGAGACGTCACCCTTAAATCAACATCTCTTGGGCCCAAAATTATTTTTTGTATATATTGAACTGTCTTATTTGTATATTAATCAATAAAATTAAAAATTAAAACTATTGAGACTTAATAAAAAATTTTAGTAAACTATAAGAATCAATAGATTAATTAAACTATAATATATATATAATTTTATTTCTTTCTAATGGTAAGTTATGATTTATTTTTATTTTTATTTTTTTATTATATATTTTTCCATGATTTCAATAAAAAAATAATTAAGGATTACTTATCCTTTAATAATTTGAAATATGAAATTCTAATCAAGGATTAGTCGATTTTTATTAAATATAATTTAAATCTATGTGTCCTTAAAAATCTTAACTAATATTCTAAAATCAGTAGTAACAAAAATCCTGATATTATATCCACCAATATTATTTTTACAAGAGACGGGCACTGATTTGATTTCTGTCCATTCCCAAAATTCCATGTACGTGCTTTCTTCATAAAGTCATACCAATATAGCATTTATAAAATATTTTTTATCCCTCTTTTTCTCTTATTCCTTTAATGCAAACGTTTCGGAAAAATAGCAATTTCTATGTAATTCTTTGTTTATCACCTAAACTATGATTTAGTTATAAAATATTTCTTAAATTATATATAAAATATGATAAATATTTTCATTCAATTATAACTCAGTTATACATTACTTTTATAAATTATAAAGGGTAGCATATATACTATCACCCAATAACTTAGTCACAAATGTTATCTTTTAAATAATAAAGTGTTGCAAATAATTTTTTATAACTTCTGATATTTGAATTTAATTCCAATTTTACATCTGTTTATTAATTTTGTTAAATATCTTTTATCTAAAAAATTTGCATAAACCCACTAATTTTTTTTTTAAAAAAGTTCCTCTCCAAATAAATTCCTAGTTTAGTAAAAATTTATACAAGATTTTGAATAATGTTATTTGTTTTCTATTAACACTAATTCACAAGCCTCAAATTTTAACATTTTCAGTTTTTTCTAATAAATTTGAGATGAAATGTTGGCAGGGGATTGAAAATTGTAGAAATTTAGAATTGATTTTGAACTTTTTAAATAAATAAATAAATAGTTTAGGGAAGAGGCCGCTTTTTTTTTTTTCTAAATTAATAGGTGTAAATAAAAGTATGATATGAAAAATATATCTTTAATGAAGTTAACAAACGTGCAAAATTAAAGTTAAATTCATACAAATATAAGTATAAGGGGATATATATGTCAAATTTAATAGTTTAAAAAAATATTTTGTAACTTATTCATAGTTGAAGAGGATTTTTGTCATATTTTATAATTTTAGAAAGTAATTATCACATTTGATAGTTTTAAGATATTTTACGGCATTTTTTTTCCAAATACAAACTAAAGTGCCAAGATTAATTAAGAGGATCGAAAGAAGGTAATTAAGAATAATAGCCATCATGTCAAACTTATAATTAAAGTTTATTAATTCATGAATAGGAAAAGCAGTAAGTAATATTCAAAGTTGTTATTCATATCCAAAGTACTTGGAAAAACAGCACAAATCAAAATACGCAATATAGAGCATGCATATGATCGTAGTTTTGTGTTTGGCAGCATCATTTCAATCTCAATCTCAATCATAGAGATCTGGAATCTGAGGCCTAGTTGGTCCTTGAATCAAACGGTGTTGCTTGATATGGCTAATTTTGCGATGATCATCTTCCGTCAATGACCAGTCAAAGATTTGGAGATTCTGTGACATTCTCTCTTTATTGTAACTCTTTGGCACAAAAGTGACTCCTTCTTCATACAGCCATCTCAGACACACTTGTGCTACAGACTTCCCTCTTTGTTCAGCAATTTCCTTCACTACATCATTCTCCATTGCTTCGTTTGGTCCTCTGCTTCCTCCCTTCCTCAATGGCGAGAATGCTGTTACTGTTATCCCCTTCTCTTTGCAGAACTCCACCAGCTTCTTCTGCTGCCATGCTACATTCATCTCCACCTGATTCACTGCTGGAGCTATGGTAGCGAAGGAGAGGAGTTTTTGAAGCTTGTTGATGGAGAAGTTGCTCACTCCAATGGCTCTAGTGAGGCCAAGTCTCTGGCATTCTTCCATGGCTGCCCACACTCCCTTGAGATCCAAAGGCATCACATCCTCTGCCTCTATTGGAAACGCAACCTTCCCAGGCTTTGCACATATTGGCCAGTGGATCAGATACAGGTCCAAGTATTCTCGTTGAAGACTCCTGCATGCCCAATATCATAGAAGACGAGTTTAATAGTTTATTAAATAATAATTGGTAATTTAACTAAAGAAATTAAGTAGAAATGAATCTGACCGAAGAGAGTTTTGCAGAGCAGGAAGAACAAGATGAGGATGATTATGAGTGCACCAAAGCTTGGAAGTGATAAAGAGTTCTTGTCTGGACCCAACAAGTCCAAGCTCAAGAGCCTCCTTAATGGCTTCTCCAACAGCAACTTCAGAGCCATAAGCAGCAGCTGTATCAAAATGGCGATAGCCTTGCTTGATGGCTTCAATGTTTGCATCCTTTGTGTCACTTTTACATGTGAAATCAGGTGCCGACCCCATTCCTATCACTGGCATCTTCACTTCCCCACAAGACCTTCCAATCACCATGCAAGGAATCTCAGTAGCAGAAGACATGCTTGCTTTTGCTTAGCTTCCTTCTTTAATTAGTTAGATAAATATATTAATATATATAGCAAGCACAATTAACTAAGTAAGTATCTTGCATGTAAGTAAATAAAGTATTGTGTTAATGAATCATGAATGCTTAGAGTTACATGGATCCCCTTTTATAGTTGAGTTGAGTGCATATTGAAGACTAATTTTTTTTAATGATGGTAGGTGAGTGGCAGCTACTTCATTTTTGACTTGCATCGTATTAATCATAGTTTTTAATTTGTTAAAGAGATTATAATATTCCCAGGTTTTTTTTAGTTGCTATATCTTATACATGTCTTCTGATTTGCTAGGTGTGGCATTAGACATTTCTTATTTTTTTAATTATGATAGCTAGATTGTATACTTTTCAACGGGCAAGAAAAATCAACATATATAGACTGGAGATAATATTCTAATTAAAATAGTTGTAATTTCAAATAATATAACTAATATCCTAATGACTTTTATCTCTCGGGGAGATTAATTTTAATATATATTAAGGGACAAAAATTCAGTCTTCACCTTTGAAGTCATTTACAATAAAAGAAATTTTAGTTTTATATTATATTGTCATTAATTATGATATTTTTATTTAATTTCTAGACAATAGTGACAGCTTATACTTGAGTAAGGTTTGGTCTTCACCTTTGGCTTGCTCAACATATATAATAATTACTAGAGATTTTGCAAGTATTTATGCATGTCATTTTTAAAAATTTTTTAAATATAATATAAAAGAATAAATATCATATTTCATAATAATTAATTAAATAATAGGTAGTTATCTAATTTGTTACTTTTTTGTTGTAACTTCTTATTTGTATTTTTTCTCTCTCATATCCTCATATCTCATATTTTATTTTATATTTTATATTATAAAATATATCATTTTGTGAGACCACTTACGATGGACCAAGAGTCATTATAATATAGATGAATATATGATATTAATAAGCTTACATTAATAAAAATATATTTAAAATTTAGTTAAACTAAAATTACATCTCTTTAAACCAGCATTTTAAATTCTCAACTATTAACATAAATTTATTAGCTTTTGTTCTTAATTGAAAACATTGCCATTATTTCTTTTAAAATATTGCTAAAATAAACTAAGACTACAAAAAATTTGAGCTTCAATGGCAACAAATGTTGCCACAAAAAGTATAAAAGTTGCCATTGAAACTTTTCAGTGTGACAAAAAAGTTTGTCACCTTTTGCCGCTGAAAAGTCCGCAACTGAAGACCTTTAGTGGCGACAAAAATTGTCGCCATTGAAGTTTTCAATAGTGGCGTCAAAAGTCACCACCAAAAAGGGACAAAAATCGCCATAGGTTTTCAAACTCACGAACAAAAAAGTTGCCACAGATGGAAATTGTCGCCACAGATAGCACTTTTTATGGCGACAAGAATTGTCGCCACAGATGCCAGTTTCTGTGGGGACATTTCTTGTCGCCACAGACGCCATTTTCTATGGCAACATTTATTTGTCGCCACATAAGACTTTTTGTGGTGCCATTTTGTGACACTAATGGTTGTTTTTGTGGCGACATAAGGTATCGCCACCAAAAGCTTTATCTGTGGCGACTGGATGTTGTTACTAAAGCCTATTTTTGTGGCAACTTTTATTATTGCCATAGATTTGTCACCAAAGAAGCTTCTAAATGATTGTAATTCAATTTTTTTTTAATTTTATATTTCTTGTCACATAGAGAAATATTACATAGTAGAATTATGAAACAAAATAACATTACATTATAAATAAATAGTGTTACATTCATTGCCACATTGTAGTCAATAATTTACAATAATTACATAATTAACAGTAGTTACAAAGCTAAAACATATTTCTTGCATTCTTGCATCATTGATTCCTCCTTCCTGATGTTTGTCCCTATTTAAAATATAAACATTAAGGATAAGATAAAAATTAGAATAAATACACATAAAAACTTATGATCATTGATATGAGAAACCGAATCTACCATAAAACTTATGAGATAACAATCAGAACAATGTCAAGACTAAATACACAACAAGAGCAAGATACTACTGACATTCATATAATGACAAGATACTAATCGCAATCCCAAAACCAAGCAAAAATTTAGACAACAAGCAAAGGTTGGGACAAGATACTAATCACAATCCTAAAACCAAGCAAAAATTTAGACAGTAAGCAAAGGTTGGGACGATATTAATCGCAATCCCAAAACCAAGCTAATCGCTCAACACCAAAATGATGGCACAGTATCATCAAACTATCGAATTGTATCAACAATACCATTAAATTTCAGCCAATTATCATCAACAAATCAATGTAAAATGGAAATAGAAGAACCAAAAGTCATGGTTACCTGTTGAAATCTTGACATTATTACATCCAACTGTGCTTGGATCCTCTGGTCAATCTCAGCTTGCATTTTACGTTCAAGTTCAGTTTGCATCTGACATTGAAGCTCAGCACGCTCCTCTTGGAGCTTCCTATCAAGTTCATCTTGCATCTGAGATTGTATCTTAGCATGTTCCTCTTGGAGCTTCCTATCAAGCTCGGCTTGCATCTGCTCATGTACACTTTCAATTGCAGATGACATGCTGGCTTCCATACTTATTTGTTGCTGAGATTTCCTAGTGGATGGCTTCTTTCCATAGCCTTTTCCATGAACAAATCCTGACCTCTCTCCAAGCACAAATGCCCAAAACCCCTTTTCGGTCAGTGGGTTCTCAATTTCCTATTGCTGAGACAATCTCTTGAATGCGTGCCTACATTATTAATGCAAACAATAATAATAGGCACAAGAAATGATATTTAAACTTTAAAAGATAATTTAAATTTTTAACATACATGAATTTCTTGTGATTTTGGATCAGACCACACAACTTCTTTTTTTTTTTTCTATGAGTGTGTTGAAGCTGCCATACTCGATCAATCGATGCCTTTTCTCTAGTCTCAGGATTCTTTTACAAGAAAAACACTTGTAAACAAGTATTTATTGTACCATGGTTAAGTAATTAAATAATTAAAAGTTACTTATCGTAGATTCTTCAATCTCAGCAAATGATCGAGGGCCATATGTATGTCGTGTTATTTGTTGTGCCCTATTTTTTTTGTTTCTTTCACTAGCAACCTAAAATAACGAAACTCTCATAGTTTAAACAACTAAATGAAAACTCTTATAATTTAAATAGTTTAAAAAACATATAATTTTACATTACCTTGAATTCGTTTGAACCATAATGTGCTACCAATGACTCCCAATCTTCAGGTGTAACATCAATTGGCTGATTGGCCAATCTCTCTTCATCATTGTTGAAGTGGCTATAATGTTTGTGCAGACGGGTCTTCCATGCTTTGAATAGCCGCTGCATAGTGGTGATGACAAATTTTTCCATTGCTAGTTATCTTCTGTCATCGCCAATCTCAAACTTCTCCTGAAATATAAACAAATATTTTCTTATAAAGAAAGAAAAAAAAGTATGAAATTATATGCCTGTTTGTAACTTATTACCTTCACTTTCAACCACATTGCTTGTCCATACGTAGCAAAAATGTTCTGCCACCTACCAGCTCTGAAGGAGACAATCTACTTGACTATAAATCTGCAGTAATTGGCTATATCTCTAGCCTTAGGGCCCAAAGCTCTCTCAATATCATTAGGGATATCAATTTTAATCTTACTGCCAAATTTTGTTTTCATATCCACTACAATTGACTTATATTTCCCTCTGCCAGTCTTAGAGGTGCAAGAAGCTGTAAATGACAAGAAAAACAATTAATCTTACTTCTACATATTATTGAATAATATGCATAAAGGTAAATTAACATGAACGACTCATATTCCTTAATCCTTGGACTGGTGGAGATTCTTCATTTAGCTATTGACTTGGTCTTGCTTGGCCCATTGGAGAATCTTCATTCAGCTGAGCATTGTGTTGTGGGATTCTATCGACACATGGTGGTGATAATCATAGACTTGAACTCACTTCTCTTTGGTTGTCAAGTCTTCCTCGACGTGCACCAGCTTTTACAATCCTTCCACCTCGACCTCGCATAAGACCTGACATCTTCTGCAATGTTGTATTTAAGAAATAAAGTTAAAAATAATAAAATACATCTATTATTAGATTAGACATAAGAATGTAAAACACTAAATTTTTATCTATATTATTGCAATTGCTATAACAAAGTTTAATTAGTCTTCAGAATCCTCAGTGTCTTGTGTGTCATCATATATTAAATCTTCTTCCTCGCTTTCTTCACTTACACTTGAGTCTATATAATTGTCATCAATGAAATCCAGGTCAGTAGAGGTACACATATTTGTTCGTGCTTCATCTCTTGCTTGATTGATGGATTATGGTTCAACATCTACCCGTTCAAAAGTAACTACAATCTCATTTTGCACTTCATTTTCTGTTGTAGCATTTAATTGCTCAGCCTCAATCTACTAATACACTTCTTTATCGAGCAACACAAGGTCACCATCATCGCCATCATATTGTGGCATGTTGAATAGGTCTCGAGGATTTGTCTTCACAACAATTAACCAACCTTGATCAATCATATCATCTAAGTAGAACACTTGTTCTACTTGAGATGCCAAGACAAATGGCTCATTTGTATTCAACGAATCTCGAGTATTAACACTTATAAATCCATATTTATCTACTCTATATCCTCTTCCTAAATGAGCAACGTCCCACCAATGACACTTGAAGAGGTATGTAACGCCCCTATCTAGTATTATCATTAATTCTGATATAAACAGATAGGTTCAGTACATTATCTTTATCCTTTATTTAATTAAAGTCTAAGCAATTATACCATTGAATTATATTAAGCGGATTAGGTTCGAGATCTTTCGCTCAAATTAAATAAACTTACATGTACAGCAGAATAAAAGAAATTCTATGCTACACTGCAAAATTTAAACTTTCATACAATTTAATGAAATGAGTTCCATAATGTCCATTACATTACAGTAAGCATGTATCAGGATATGCATAGCACCCGTCCATAGGAAGTTAGGAGACAACAATCCTGCCACTCAGACTCCCTTTACAATTTTCCAAGACAGACTGGTCCTTTACCTATCCCTTCCCCTATTTTTTTCTAAATACAGCTTAGGACTACTGCCAAAAGAAAAATCCTAGATGTAAATGGAGTATATCTAGACTAGGACACAAAAATTAGGGGTTAAAAAAGTTTTTTAACCCAAAAAGGACTCAAACTCCCAGCCCAACTATGCATCCACATCTGATACATATTATAATGAGAAATGCAAGTTTCCCAGTAGCTTAACAATTTGGATTTTAAAAATAACTAATATGTATTAGGGTGCAAGAACCAAAATAATAATTCTACATTCTTGAAATAAAATACAACATAATTCACAATTATAAACTAGCAAGCAATATATGGTCCATTGAAATGTTAATAGGATGGAACTAATATATGGTCAAATAGAGCATGCTATAACATAAATTACCACACATTGACAAATTATTTAAACTTATCATTCTTAAATTTTCTTTGTATTTTAACGGTGCACACTTGGCCATCCTTAAAACTCTTGGTGCACACTTGGGCACTTGGGGATACTTGGCCACCCTTAAAACTCTTGATGCACACTTGGGCACATGTGGACACTTGGCCACCACCTAGGGTCATTGTGCACACTTAGGCACTATGTGGACACTTGGCCACCTTCCTAGGGTCATTGTGCACATTTGGGTACTATGTGGATACTTGGCCACCACTTAGGGTCATTGTGGACACTTGGGCACTAGGTGAACACTTGGCCACCTTTTACATTTCTTTAATTATCTGGGAGAAATTTTCTTTTCTTGAGACTTATTATTAATGTACATCCCCTTTAAAATTCTAATAACTTCAAGGATAAAATTCCTTTTTCTTGGAAATTACCATTAATGTACTTCATTAGGAAATGCTATTAATTTCAAGGATAATTTTCTCTTTCTTATAGTTTAATGTAATTATACATTTCTTATGGAATTTCAATATTTAAAGGATAATTTCTATTTTTCTTAGAAATAATTTCTAAGGTATATTTTTTTTATAAAATTCTAATAATTTCAATATTAATTTCTTTTTCCTGAAAATTAATTCCAATGTATATTTTCTGTTTAAAAATTCTAATAATTTTGATAATAATTTCTTTTTCTTGGAAATTAATTCCAATGTACATATTCTTTCTAAAAATTCTAATAATTTCCATGATAATTTCTTTTTCTTGGAAATTAATTCCAATGTGAATTTTCCTTCTAAAAATTTCAATAAATTCAATAATAATTTCCTTTTCTTGGAAATTAATTCCAATATGCATTTTCCTTCTAAAAATTCTAATAACTTCACTAATAGTTTCCTTTTCTTGGAAATTAATTCCAATGTGCATTATCCTTCTAAAAATTCCAATAACTTCAATAATAATTTCCTTTTCTTATAATTTATTATTAGTGTATATCTCTTCTGAAAACCTTAATATGTTCCATAATAATTTCTTCTTTCCTAAAGACCAAATCTTTGGGTCTATTTCTTATGAAATTCCATTTTCCCTAAAAATAAATTCTTCCTTTCTTGAATGATAACAATAGTATTAATTTTTATGGGGGTCTACCAAGTTCAAGAAAAATTTTGAACTTAAGGAACATATTTAACTTCATCATAACAATTCTCGTCATCCATTAAGCATCAAATCCCCTTGCATAAACAATCCCCATTTCATCACATCAACTTAACATACAAGCTTAGCCAATCAAGCATGCATTTTATCAAGAATGTATAACAATAACATCATGCTCTATGGAAGACTTATGCAAAACATGGTAGTTACTAAAACATGGAACATGAGTTTGTTGGAATTGTTAACCTACCTCAAGGATGAAGCCAAAGTGGATTGCCTTGGGTTTTCTCTTGAATTCCCTTTGCTACTTTGCTCCTTGGTTCCTTTCTTGCCTTGTGTATCTTGCTAATTCGGCTAGTTTTCCTTTTTCTCCTTTTTCTTTTCCTTTCCTTCGGAGTAGGTGTGTGTGTGTATGGGTTAAGTGCTCTCCCTTTCTTTTTCCTCTTGTATTTTTGGTATTAGGTTCCATATGTGCATCTCAATTATCTCTCCTTCCCTTTGTTTGGTGTTCACGCCACTTCACTTCTTTTTAATTTTTCTTTTTCTTTCCTCCCTTTTGTGAACTTGTTACGTGGCTATATCAACATGTTGCATTCTCTCTCTTTTCTCCTTTTCCTAATAATTATTGTGATTAACCTCATTGTCTCCATGGATGGTTCCTAATGTGCATCTCTTCTATTCCTTGCCAACTTGGATTTTCTTATTCCATAAGTCAAGCTACACTTGCTTCCTTCTCCCTTTTCCTTGCCGTGTGGGTGCACTCCTAATTCTCTCTTTTATTGCATTTTGTATTTGGTTAAAGGGCAGCATGTTTTTCCTCAATATTCATTTCCTTTATTTATCTATTCCTCGGAGTACTCGGTCACATAGCTCCCTTTTCTTGTTCCAAATTTTATTTCTTATTCGGTCATCACAAATGGACATTGAACCCTCATTTATTTATTACATTAGTGTTATTTAATTGCCATGAGAGGAGGAGAGAATCACGTGTTGCAAGCTGCCATATTCTTCCTTGTGTATGTTTTATTTTTCATAAAAAAAATCTTGCACCTTGTACGTCCTTGCTTGCAATTGTGGCAACCCTTTTTGCTTGTTTCTTCTCTTCTTTCCAGCCGTGTAGTGCACTCTAAATTGCTGCACCTTCTTTCTTCTTTTCTTAACCATATTCTCCATATCTTCGCTCAAGGTGGTAGAGGAAAGTGCTGCACTTTTTGTCTCTTTTTCTTAACCATACTCCCCTACCCTACGTGAGCTTTTCATTGCAACAATTAAAATTAAAAATTCTGCACTACTTGTAGCATACTTCACGCCACCTTCCCTCACGTGTGGGTGTGCTTCCTATCCTCCTCTTGCCGTGTGTTTGCTCCTTTTCACAAAAGTAAAATTTCCATCCCCCTTCACGTGGAATGCATGTAGGTCACACACACACACACACACATATATATATTTTACAAAACTTACTTCCATCATCAACTTCACGTGAGGCTTGACTTTTCATGCATGGAAATAAAATTTCCACTCCCTTCTCTCATGCAATATACATGCAAGGCACACTTATGCACATATTTAAATAGTTGCATCTTACATTGCTTCTCTCTTGGTACTTAGGCTAGACAATTAAAAAGAAATTAAAGAATTAATTTTAAGCACCAAATTTTCATGCAAGTTTAATTTTTAATATAACCATTTAGCCCATGAAATTATGCAAGTAAGAAATTTATACTAATTCATTAATGAAACCATTAATTCCATCCATTTAATTGAAAACCATTAATTTAAGCTAATGAAATTATGGGGTGTTACAAGGTACACCTTTATATCTCTAACAAATGAAAATTCATAAACATCTTCTAACACACTATAGTATTCCTTCTCAGGGTTTGAATCATTACCCTTTACAAGAACTCCATTATTTTACGTCTTTCTTCTTGAAGAACGATCTTTCGTGTGAAATCTATATCCATTCACCATAAACATCGAATATCTATGCACATGTTAAAGAGGACCTACAGCTAAACTTATAATCTCTTCACTTACACATTGTTGTGTAGATAGATTTAAAACTTTCACAAATAAAGAGCCATTAATCATTACTAAAAAAACTAAATTGTCCTTTAAGATATAATGCATTAGGCCTTAAGTTCATATAAACCAATACATGTGTATGAAACCAGTCTGGAAATTCCATGCTTCCCCTCTCTTCTTTCGGTGATATCTGTAACTCCAGCTCCTTTTAGTACTCCCTACATATTACAAGAGAAGAGATTGAACTTACTCGATACATATTTCTTCAAAATTTTTGATATTAGAGAAGTAGTTAAACTTACTCCATAAATGGCCAAACTTCCTCAAAATTTTAAAGGACATACATACAAGCTCGGTTAAACTCTGAATGAGATAGAGTAATTATTTTGTAACCCCCTATTGGTTGACCACTTTCTTCAAAGATAGACATCTCACAATCCTTATGGGGTCCATCATCATTCCTAGTTGGTTTATTAAACTTCGTTGGGATGTTTTTCAGGTATCGCGAGCAAAAGGTTAGACATTCTTCTACCAAGTATCCTTCTGCAATTGATCCTTCAGGATGAGCCTTATTACAAACATTTTATTTCAGAGTTCATAAATACCTACATTTATAAAATAAAATTAATATAATAACCGTTATTAAAGGAATACATTATTAATTATGTAGTACCTTAAATCTATTACCTCTCAATAGGATAAATCCACCGATATTGCACAGGTCCACCAAGCTTTGCCTCTCTAGCTAAGTGAATGGGTAAGTAGACCATGATATCAAAAAATGCTGGTGGGAATATAGTTTTCATTTTGCATAAAGTTATTGCAATTTGGGTCTCCAATTTATCAAGATCTTCAACTTCCAAGCAGTTGCAACAAAGATTCCTAAAATAATTGCCTAATTCTACAATTGGTTCATAAACTTCCTTAGGTAAAATGCCACGAACCGCAATTGGAAATATATACTGGAACAAGACATGGTGGTCATGACACTTCAATCTAAATATTTTCCTTTCACAAACATTGAAACAACATGAAATGTTTGAGGAAAATGCATCATGAACCCTCAAATTAGACAGAAAGTTGCAAACTTTTAACTTCTCATCTGAAGACAACGCATAACATGTTGCAAGTAACAAGACATTTCTTCCATCTTTAATTGGATGCAACCCTTGCTTTATACCTAAATCCACTAAATCATACTAACTCTTTAATGTATCCTTTGTATTTCCATAAATATTCATCACTGTTGACACAATATTGTCAGATAAAATTCTCTCGATGTGCATGACATCAAGATTATGTCTTATCATCAAATTTTTCCAATAAGGTAGTTGGAAGAATATACTCTTCTTTTTCTAGTTACAAGAATTACCTGGTTGGTCACACTTTTTTTCTGACCTTTCCCAAATGTCATGTTTCTTAATTTTTTTGATTGGTAAAGTGCTTCATCACCAGTTAATGGAGTAGGAGCCATGGAATTTTCTACTTTTCATCATGTAAGAAACGATGATGGCCCATGTAGCATAGCTTGTTCCATAAAGAAACACAGTGGGTGTCCTTATGGCAACAAGGACATGCAAGCTTACCTTTAGTTAACCATCCAGAAAGGTTTTCATATGCTGGGAAGTCATTAATTATCCACATCATAACTGTTCGCAACAAAAAATTAGATTGTAAGTAGGCATCATAAGTCTTTACCCCTACTTCCTATAACTCTTCCAACTCTTCAATCATCGGTTGCAAATAAACATCTATGTCATTACCTGGACACTTAGGGCTTGGAATTAAGAGTGTCATTATAAAGTATGGGTCTTTCATGCAATCCCAAGGTGGAAGATTTTTGGAACATGAACAACAGGCCAAATACTATGATTATCACTCATATTTCCAAAAGGTTAAAACCCATCACTTGCTAAGCCTAATCAAAAGTTTCTAGGATCATTAAAGAAGTAAGGGTATTGTTGGTCGAAAGATTTCAAAGCCAAGAAGTTAGAAGGATGTCTTAAAATGCCATCATCGACTCATTTCTCCTTATGCCACCACATTTTTTTAGCTGTGTGTTTTGCCATGAACAACCTTTGCAATCTAGGTTTAATTGGGAAATGACGCAAGACTTTGTTTGCTACTTTCTTCCCTTGGTGTTCACTTGACTTCCATCTAGGCTTCTTACATACGGGACACAAATTTGCATTGGTTTGCTCTTACCAATATAAGATGCAATCATTTTCACATGCATCTATTTTCCTGTAATCCAACCCTAAATCTCCAATAATCTTTTTGGTTTCATAGTATGAATTAGGTATAGCCGCCCCATGAGAAGAACTTCTTTGAAGAAGCTAAGAATCGCATCTACAGATTTATTAGTCTAATGGTTAAGACACTTCAAGTAAAGTAACTTAACTACAAAAGATAACTTTGACACTTTACTACATCTGGGATAAAGTTTTATCTCCGCATCTTTTAGTAAATCAAAGAACTTTTTTTCCTGCACATTTGGTTCTTCTTTGTTCTCATAAACACAATTTACTTCCTCTATATTTGCAAATCCATAAGCATCATGTATCATCTCATTAATATCATCCATCACACCACTGTCATCTTCCCCTTGACAATCATTTCTAAGACTATGGGTTCTTACAATGGATTCTCCATGTAAGTCCCACACTTTATAACTATCCCAAAATCCTTTTTTCAATAAATCAAATCTCACCATATGTCTAAGCTTAAACTCTGTATTTCTACACCCCTTGCATGGACATCGGATTAAATTTTTAACCTCTAGCTGATTATATGCCCATTCAAGAAATTCATCTATTCCTCTTGCATATGTTGGATCTGCTTTATTTTTTATATCTACCCAACTTTTATCCATTCCTTTGTCCTACATATATACATGTGAGTAAGGTTTTCCAAATGCTTACAAAAGATTCGAGGATCACACTTTAAAATAGTCAGAAAAGGAGTAAGCCAAATTAAAATACCCTTGATGCAAATTAATTTTAAAAAAATCACTTAGCAAAAGATCAATAATGTATCCAAATATATCATAATCCATTAGAAATTACACACATTCTCAACCTAGAAATTCCCAATAGACCAGGGAGAATTTTGAAATAAAATTAAAAAAGAGATTATAAATAAATGTTATTCTTATTTTCACTTGGCAGTGATATTTGGTAATTGTAAGTCACAACAGTCTCTAATATTGTAATGATAAGCATTAGTTATATTTATCAAAACACAATAAGCAATATTAGATAGGATTAAATAATATTTGGATTTTATACCATGTAAGTGAAACTTATATATAATAACACACATAAATAATTTTCACTTGTTTATCACATTCATTATCCAAAATCTATTATGCTAGTGATTAGGTGTAGGTTCCAATGCTAAAGTTATATCAATAGCTATCATTATATCTGTGCACATTTGTATGTTACCTAGTAGCAAACAAGTCTTTCATCGTTCAAGAATTTCTGGTGACTTCTATTAATGTGAGACAACTAATGCTGCATAATACCCTAGCTTTGCTTTAATTAATTAGCAGAGCCACAAGTCAATGTGCAAACATGAATTGTGATTACTATAGGATAAGTCTATTATTTAGAGAGTACCCTTCTCTTTCAGATATTTTCCTTAAGAGTATTTTATTATTTCTTTGGAATAAAGATCTCGAATAGTATATCGAACAACGCACGTTTATCTCTCCAATTAGTTTGATTAAGTTGTACTATCAATATTCATCAAAATGTTGAAAAAGTACCATAAATTTTAGGTATGATTAGTGAGTGAACAACAGAGGCTAATAATTCATGAAAGATGTTACTTCACAATATTCAAATAAAAAATGAAAATTAAGTTACAACTTTTAATATAATAAAATATATATGGTGATAGTAAAACTATAATGCCAATTATTTGATCCCGCTCATTATATATTATATATAAAGATGAACTTTTTCCATAATGAAATGTTATTTTGAGGGCTTCAAATTTTTCTATAATTCTATATATTTACTACAATATGCTTAATTATTCATTATGTAGAATAAATTTAACATTACTTGTATTTTAGGAGTTTCTAGTGTAACGACCCCCTAATACGTCATACGTGATGCTTATCTGATTAGCGGAAGCATATGGGGTATTCTGAATGTTTATTCCCTATGTGGGAACGTCAGGGGATCGCTACTGGTTGAGTGTAACCCAAATAGATTCTCTGTTGTCCATTCGGATTCCGTTCAACCCTGATTCACACGCAGATAAATAAATACACATAGGTACATCATCAATAATAACTCTGGGATGAAATCTAAAACTCATATACATGTCACGTCATACGTTCATACACATTTCAATTCAAATCCATAAGTTTACAGCGATAAATTCTACCGAAAATCTGGCAGAGTTTCTTCTGTAATTTGATCATATCCCAAATACAGAATCACCTGTTTAAAAATCAACAGCCAGTCCAACAACAGCAGTAAACATAACTAATATAAATCCATACACAGCAACATCAATTCATCACTATAATCCATACATACTATTTGAAACGTTATATGTACATTCAGTCTAGTCCATACAGAATTTATAAGAAACAGAATCCGATAAATAACAGCGTCATCAAGTATATATACAAATGATTCAAGCCTAAGCTAATCATCCTCCGGTGGCGCACGGCGGCGCACGGTGGCGCACGGCGGAGGGGTGCGATTTGCCTCAAAAATCACACCACGGTGAAGCCCGCAAGCCTAGAAGTCTGAATACGGTGGTGGCACGGTAGTTCACGACCGTTTGGGCGGTGTTTTACGACCACGAAGCTTCTCGCACGGCGGACGATGTTCTGCCTCGATCCGGGTGCGTCCGGCCTCCTTTTGATGGCACCGAGCTACTGGAGGAAGCTGGCAGCTCGGGCTACACGGTGGTGGGGCCAGTGAGGGTCAACGGTGACGGACTGCGGCGATTCGAGCTGGGGAAGTTTCGCGTGATGGAGGGGAAAAACGACATTTTTTCGGCGGCTCCGGCGGCCGTTGGTGGCCGTGGTTGGTTCTTTGTCGATCAGGGCGATGAGGGCTATCGGTTGGTACCCTTGGTGGCGGCCCACGGTGGCTGTGGCGGCCGTTCACGGTGGAGGAAAGTGGAGAGAGAAAAGAGAGAGGAGAGAGAGAGTGTGGTGAGGAGAGAGAGTGAAATGAGAGAAATGGCAGGAGTTCGCGTAATTTAAAGCCTCTATGGGCGATTCCGACTTTTCCCAGGCCACTCGAGGATGTTTTAGGGTGTCGGCATCCTTCCAGAAGTTGGCACGCATTTCTATGCAAAAACTTTGGCCTTTGTCAACGAAATTGACGCACGAAACTCCTTCCATCAGTTTCTGATCGCCGGATTACATTTCTTTCTGTTTGATCGTGTTTCTGGCTTCAAACGACCTTCTGTGTCAAGTCATTATCCTCGAAATACATGTCAGGCTTCGTTTGATTGGGATTAGGGTTAAAATCAAGTTTTATCTTTTAAAACCCTTTAAAAACTCTTTCGAATCTTTCCCGTTGTTACATTCTCCCCCCTTAAAAGAAATTTTGTCCCCAAAATTCATACACATGCTTGATTCACGGATATCTTTGTCTCATTTCATCTTCTTTCTCCCACGTCATCTCCTGCGACGCTACATCCTGCCAAAGTACCTTAACTAGAGGGATTATTTTACTCAAGTCGCTTAGTCTTATAGTCAAGGATTTGAACAGGAGTAGATTCATAAGTCAAATTTTCCTTTAATATTATTGGTTGATTCTCTAATACATGCGCAGGATCTGGGACATATTTACGAAGTTGGGAGGTAAAGCAATTTGGTAGGCAACGGGACCGACTCTTTGTAAAATTTGGAATGGTCTTAGGAATCTAGGACTTAGTTTCTTAGTCCTTATCTGTCTACTAATACCCGTGGTGGGGGACACCCTCAGAAATACGTGATCTCCCTCGTTAAATTCCAAAGGCCTTCTTCTCTTGTTGGCATAAGATTCTTGCCTCTGTTGGGCAGCTCTCATCTTTTCCTTGATCATTTTAATTTGATCAGTGGTTTCTTGCACCATTTTAGGTCCCAACAGTGCACTCTCCCCCATCTCTACCCAACTTAAAGGTGACTTACAACTTCTCCCATACAGAGCCTCATACGGTGCCATGCCGATGGTAGAGTGATAACTGTTGTTGTATGCAAACTCTATCAACGGCAGGTGTTTATCCCAACTTCCTTTCTGTTCAAGCACACACGCCCTTAACATGTCTTCTAGGGTTTAAATAGTTCTCTCAGACTGTCCGTCAGTTGAGGATGATAGGCTATGCTAAATTTAAGCTGGGTTCCTAAAGCTTGCTGTAGGGATTGCCAGAATCTTGAAGTAAACCTAGGGTCTCGATCAGATACTATACCTGACGGTATTCCATGTAATCTTACAATTTCCTTAAGGTATACTTCGGCTAATTTCTCCATGGAGTAACGCACCTTAACAGGAAAAAAGTGTGCAGACTTGGTCAACCTATCCACTATCACCCAAATGGCATCAAATCCTACTGGTGTTCTAGGTAATCCAACCACGAAATCCATAGTAATCTGATCCCATTTTCTCTCTGGTATCTCTAATGTCTTAAGTAGCCCTGCGGGTTTTTGATGCTCTATCTTAACCTTTTGACAAGTCAAACAGGCATTCACGTAATCCGTGATATCTCTCCGCATACCAGGCCACCAAAAATTTCTCTTTAAATCCTGATACATCTTGGAAACACCGAGGTGAATAGTGTAATGGCTTCTGTGAGCTTCTGCTAACACTTTTTCCTTTAATTCCTGATGGTTCGGGATCACTACTCTCTTTCTAAACATCAAAACTCCATCAGGTGCTAATCCAAAGTCAGGTTGGTCTGCATATACCTCCAAGGATTCATCTTCAAGTTGGGCTTGTTTAATCAATTCTCTCAATTCGCAGGTGATCAAAAAGTCACTCATTACTAACCTTTGCGGAAACGAGATTACATTGAGGCTAAGGTTCCCAAAATCCTCAAGTAACCTCATCTCACTAATCATTAAACTAGCTAGTTGTAGTGACTTTCGGCTTAATGCATCGGCCACAACATTTGCTTTCCCTGCATGATATTTCAATTCAAAATCAAAGTCTTTTAAATATTCTACCCACCTACGCTGCCTCATGTTTAATTCCTTCTGATCAAACAAATACCTAACGCTCTTATGATCACTATACACCTCAAATACCGCGCCATACAGATAATGTCTCCAAATCTTTAGGGCAAACACAACGACAGCTAATTCTAAGTCATGGGTGGGATAGTTCTCCTCTGCAGGTTTCAATTATCGCGATGCGTAAGCCACCACTTTCCCATCCTGCATCAAAACATAACCTAGGCCTCTCAAAGATGCATCTGTGTATACAGTAAAGGGTTCTAGGGGTTTCGGAATGATTAGTACAGGAGCGGTGGTTAATTTCTCTTTCAGAATCTGAAAACTAGTTTCACATTGTTCGCTCCATTCAAACTCTACCCCTTTCCGAGTTAATCGGGTTAATGGCACAGCTATCTGCGAAAATCCTTGAATGAATTTCTGATAGTAGCCAGCCAAACCCAAGAAACTCCTAATCTCAGTGACCGTTCTAGGTCGGTCCCAATCTAATACTTCTTCAATTTTCTTTGGGTCAACCGCTATCCCTTTCCCATTTACCACATGTCCTAAAAATTTCACTTCTTCTAACCAAAACTCATATTTCTCCAGCTTTGCATACAATTGTTTCTCTTCCAGTATCTGTAACACCGTGTTAAGATGCTGGGCATGCTCTTCGTGAGTCTTGGAATAGACTAAAATATCATCAATGAATACCACAACAAATTGATCTAAATAGGGTCTGAAAATTCTATTCATATAATCCATAAAGACAGCGGGTGCATTCGTCAATCCAAACGGCATCACTAAGAACTCGTAATGGCCGTATCTTGTCCTGAATGCTGTCTTGGGAATATCGTCCTCTCTAACCCTAATCTGGTGGTATCCTGACCTTAAATCTATCTTAGAAAATACAGTCGCCTTGCAACTGATCAAACAAATCATCAATACGTGGCAATGGGTATTTGTTCTTAATGGTCACCTTATTCAATTGTCGGTAATCAATACACAGTCTTAAACTCCCGTCTTTCTTCTTTACGAATAAGACCGGAGCTCCCCATGGTGATACACTCGGCCTAATGAACCCTTTCTCCAACATGTCTTCAATTTGGACTTTTAATTCTCTCAATTCTGCGGGGGCCATACGATACGGGGTCATAGCTATTGGACCCGCTCCCGGAATCAGGTCAATGGTGAATTCTATCTCCCTAGGTGGTGGCAGTTTATTAATTTCCAAAGGAAATACCTCCGAAAAGTCACTAACAATTGGGATTTGACTTAATCTATCCTGCAATTCTACCACAGAGAGATTGAGGGACATATCACCTATCTCACAAGCTCTGTCATTCCCTCGCACAGGTACGTTATCCAGATAAGTAATTGTCCCTTCGGAACAATTCAATAAGACCCGATTCCTAGTCAACCAATCCATTCCCAAAATAATGTCGATCCCTGACAATGGTATACACACTAAGTCCACAAGAAATAAAGTATCTTCAATGGTTAAGGGGCAATTTAGGCATATTGGTGGGGACATAGTGGTTTCTCCCAAGGGTGTGGATATGTATAGGTCACAGGGCAGGGTTTGAACAGGTAATCTCATTCGTTCTACTCATGCATCAGCAATAAAGGAGTGCATAGCACCCGAATCAAACAATACTATTAAAGAAAAATTATAAATTTTACCTCTACCTTGCATCAAGCCCGAGGACCTGTCGACGTTGGCAGCATTCATAGTAAAAACTCTCCCTGGAGCTTGTGGTCTTCGGCTACCAGATGTCGGCTGATTCCCCGTGGAAGGGCAGTATCTGGCCATGTGTCTTGTGCCTCCACATCTATAACACTGGAGGGGAGTCTGATGCCAGCAGGGTTGATTTGGATGTCTGGTACCGCACTTCTGACAAAGAGTATTATCAGGTCGTCTCCCACTGCTACTAGAAGCCCCTGGTTGCGGTTTAAACATACCGCTTCTTACATTCAGATTTCTGGGTGCTTGTCTGGGTCGGTTCCCTGTTCGTTGTGTCATATTCTGAGTCTGTTTCTGTTCTAAATTCTTGCTCAGAATTCAACACTTGTTGACTAGTGTGGCGAAGTCTCGAATCTCCAGAGTAGCTAACTGAGTCTTCATAGGTAGATCGAGGCCTTCTTCTAGTTGCTTTGCTTTCCAAGCCTCATCGTAATGCATTCGCAGGTAAGTGGAGTATCTTGATAATTCTTCAAACTGTTTCAGATACTCGTCAAATGGCCTGCCTCCCTGGGTAAGCTTCAGGAACTGTGCTTCCTTTGCTTGTTTCACGCTCTCAGGGATATATTGATCCATGAAGACCCTCTTGAAAGATTCCCAAGTTAGTGGAATGCCTCGGCTCTCCATCAATTGCTGGGCATCTGTCCACCAAAGTTTCGCTTCACCTTTCAGCATATACGTTGCATATGTGACCTTCTGTTCATCGTCGCACTGCAACAACCTGAAAATATTTTCAATTACTTTTATCCAAGCTTCCACAGCAGCTGGATCGGAGGCACCTGTAAACGGAGATGGACCTGCTCTCTGGAATTCAATCCATCCCTGATATAGTGGGTTCACCTGTTGGGTGGCTCCGTCGTTTCTCATCTGTCTATCTTCATGCTACTGTCTCATTGCATTGGCACTGGTAGTGGCCTGGTCTCTCATTGCATCGGCCATTAATCTGATAGATTCCATCATCTCACGCATGTCAACCTCAGTCTCCATGCTACCACTACCTGACGCACTCGCTTACGTGCCTTGGCCTTCCCCTAGGCCTACGTGTGGCGTCCCTGCTAGATTCTGCCATGTTTATCTGATACAGAAACAAATAGATCAGTCACACAGCAATAGTTAACAGAAGTACATCAAATTCATTCCGTTCATTATCAATTCAAATCAGGTCCTATCATTCCAGAGTCAAATCAATCAAAACCCTAAAGCTGCAAGCCCAAAGATTTAAAGTCCTAAGCCCACTAAACCAGAAGATCCGACAAACAGAGCTCTGATACCATAATTGTAACGACCCCCTAATACGTCATACGTGACGCTTATCTGATTAGCGGAAGCATATGGGGTATTCTGAATTTTTATTCCCTATGTGGGAACGTCAGGGGATCGCTACTGGTTGAGCGTAACCCAAATAGATTCTCCGTTGTCCATTCGGATTCCGTTCAACCCTGATTCACACGCAGATAACTAAATACACATACATACATCATCAATAATAACTCTAGGATGAAATCTAAAACTCATATACATGTCACGTCATACGTTCATACACATTTCAATTCAAATCCATAAGTTTACAGCGATAAATTCTACCAAAAATCCGACAGAGTTTCCTCTGTAATTTGATCATATCCCAAATACAGAATCACCTGTTTAAAAATCAACAGCCAGTTCAACAACAGCAGTAAATATAACTAATATAAATCCATACACAGCAACATCAATTCATCACTAAAATCCATACATACTATCTGAAACATTATATGTACATTCAGTATAGTCCATACAGAATTTATAAGAAACAGAATCCGATAAATAACAGCATCATCAAGTATATATACAAATGATTCAAGCCTAAGCTAATCATCCTCCGGTCTATCCTCAAGTCGACCGGCTATCGCCTGGCTCCCGCCTGTCCCTGTTCATCTGAGTACACAACCTAATGAGATATGAATCCCAGTAGAATAATTTACAATTTAATTATCATTCGAAAACCATTTGAATACTCAGCGGTGTGAACACCGAAATCGTCTTCCCGAAATCAGTTCAAAAACAGTGAAATACCTTTTCTTTAAAATCGTTCAAACACATGGAAATTGCGGCAATATATCACAATCATAAAATCCATTTCTTTTAAAATCAGTTATCAAAATCAAGTGAAATCCCATGCCCTGTGTATCTCAATCCACGTTGGCTACAAATCCACTGTAACCGAATCTAAATCATCTTCTAATTGCACGTAGTCTAGAGAGAATACCTCTCTTATCGTTGGGTGTGATCCGTAACACCAATCACCCGAATCAAGCCTATATTGTGAGTGTGATCCGTAACACCAGTCACTCACTCAAGGACCGGATGAGAATCAACATCTAGGGCGTCCCCTAGCATGTGCACATACGCCAATTCTCATCCTCATACAGTTTATTCGAACTCACATGCACTCGGTCGACTATTCCTCAGGGTTCTAGGGTATCACGCCTAAATCACAACGTTTCCCCATGTAGGTTATCCACCCTTATACTCCCTAAACCTTTCTTAGGGTCGTCCTGGTTTAACGCGTAATCCCTAACTCAATACAAAGCAACTGATAAAAATAGTTTCGTTTAAAAGCTTCCTGTACGAGGGATACTTAACGACCGTCCCATACCGGCTATCAAGTACCCAACCCTAAGTAAATCCATCCTAAAAGCATCCAAACTCGATAAACAAGGTGTCTAACATGCAATTAGGGTTTTCAGCACACAGGCATGCAATTTATCCCATCGAAAGCAGCACGAAAATCCATACAAGTCATCTAAATCAGTCAGGTATTCACTAAATCAATTCTAGGGTTCGGGAAGTGTAAATTATCCTACCTGGTCTCTGAATGCTCTAAATCACTTCAGAATTCCACGCAATCTCGGTTTCTGAGCCTGATTAATTTCCTGGACATAAAATTAAACATTTAGGCTCGTCACGTCATCCAATTTTTAATCCTAAACTCGGTTACACAGTTACCTAGGTTAATTAGTTGCCTAATTATGTTCGGCAGTCATTTCAGTCATATAACATTAGTTTTTGGGAAAACAGACCTTACCACTATGCTCGGATGATGGAATTCTACGTCACGATGGTCTCGGTTTCTCGGGATGCACGTCCAGAAGCTCCGGCACGGCGGCACACGGCGGAGGGGTGCGGTTTTCCTCGAAAATCACACCACGGTGAAGCCGCAAGCCCAGGAGTTCGAATACGGTGGTGGCACGGCAGTTCACGGCCGTTTGGGCGGTGTTTTCTGGCCACGAAGCTTCTCGCATGGCGGACGACGTTCTGCCTCGATCCAGGCGCGTCCGGCCTCCTTTCGACGGCCGAAACTCGGAGGAAGGCTGGCGGCTTCGGGCTACACGGTGGTGGGGCCGGTGAGGGTCAACGGCGATGGACGGCGGCGATTCGAGCTGGGGAAGTTTCGCGCGATGGAGGGGAAAAATGACATTTTTTCGGCGGCTCCGGCGGCCGTTGGTGGCCGTGGTTGGTTGCTGTTGGTTGTGGCGATGAAAATTTGTCGGTTGGTACCCTTGGTGGTGGCCCACGGTGGCTGTGGCGGCCGTTCACGGTGGAGGAAAGTGGAGAGAGAAAAGAGAGAGGAGAGAGAGTGTGTGGTGAGGAGAGAGAGTGAAATGAGAGAAATGGTGAGAGTTCGCGTAATTTAAAGCCTCTAGGGGCGATTCTGACTTTTCCCAGGCCACCCGAGGATGTTTTATGGTGTCGGCATCCTGCCAGACGTTGGCACGCATTTTCATGCAAAAACTTTGGCCTTCGTCAATGAAATTGATGCACGAAACTCCTTTCGTCAGTTTTTAATCGCCGGATTGCATTTCTTTCTGTTTGATCGTGTTTCTGGCTTCAAACGACCTTCTGTGTCAATTCATTATCCTCAAAATACGTGACAGGATTCGTTTGATTGGGATTAGGGTTAAAATCAAGTTTTATCTTTTAAAACCCTTTAAAAACTCTTTCGAATCTTTCCCGTTGTTACATCTAGTACTAATCAAAATCCATAAATATAGCCTTAAAATCTAACATCCTCCTCCCTCAATTCTTGTTTGCTACATATAACTTACAGATAGTCTCCATGTTTTTTGGCAACTTGATTGTACTATTTATAGAAGCATGCATACTACAAAAAGACATGCTGGTAATTTAATTTGCTTTAGTGAAATTTCATCTCCTTGGCTCCTTCTTATAGCACCCATATTCACCATTACTCACAAGGAGGGAAGAAGAAAATGGGCTGGTAGGTGAATATTAAAATTAGAGGATGGAAGAGAAATCCTACCTTGAGTTGCGATAAAGGTCGGCAGCGATAGATGCAAACCCACGAGAGAGCATGACGGCGGTGAACAGCGTGATGGATGCAAACCCACGATAGAGCACGCACGGATGGAGCACCGTTGAATAAAAACCCACAGTGGATGTCAGAGGATGAAGACCCAAGCAAAAACGGTAGTGAACGACACCAACGACAGCGACACATGCTGGATTAGAGTACAAATGAGCTGGATGAAGTCTAGTGCAAGACCTGTGTTGATGTCCCCAATTTGGCGCAACAATAAGCAGAGTGAAATTTAATTAGCGCTTTTTTTAATTGCTAATTTTATATTATATATAAAATATTGAAGTAGAGTTATCAAGGGTTACTGTGGCGTCATGGTCACTTGGCTTACAATACTTGCCAAGGACTTGTACTCGAGCTGCGCTGGTGCATCTTCTAAGTTTTTCCTCCTGTTTCTAGTGCATCAGTGGCAATGAAAAAAATTTGCCACTGAAGGTATTCCACAACACCAAGAATTGTCACCATTGACTAGATCCAGTGGCGACAAAAACAACATCACCGCTGGAGAGCTTCAATGGCGATCTTCTGTCACCACTAAAGACTTTTGGTGGCGATTTTTTAATGGTCACCACTGAATGTTTTCAATGGCGACTATTTTTGCACCGCAGAAAATCTTTAGTGGTGACACAAATTGTCGCCACTGAAAATAGACTTTTAGTGGCAACAGATTTGGTCGCCACTAAAGAGTCGCCACCAAAAGTCTTTTTTTTGTAGTGTAAAAGTAAAAAAAAAAAAAATTCAACAACTCCATAAATAAACTAGGAATTATTTAAAATTCTTGTATTGACTTTACAATATGCCCACTAATTAATATGATGAAGTAGGTGAACATGAGTGGTATATACTTTTAACCATTGTTGTCATAACTTGAAGTGACTAAACGATTTAACTAGTTAGTTACTGATAATTAATTAGTTATATGATCTAATTTGTTTATAAGAATCGAATAGTTGATTGGACTGATTTAATCCAGTCAAAATTAAAAGAATTGAAAAAAAAATTGAGGATTAAATGATTTTTGACTAAATCGTTCAAGCCTTTAATTTTTTCTTTTTCTTACCTTTTTGATGTTCAAGTTTAAAATTTTTAGTTGGATTAGATTATATATACTTTAGATCTTAGAATTTGAAATTTTATATAATTATAGAGCAACTAATATGATATAAAAATAATATAAATAATTAAATTATCTTGATTTTAGCCTATGTAATTTTCATATATATAATTTATTTATATAAATTACTCATTATATTTAAAATTTATAATTGAAAACATAATTTTTATAATATAAAATATATTATTGATATAACAAATATTTAATTATTATTATTTTTATAGTTATCATATTATTTAGTTTGATTATCAATAGAATCGATCAACTCATGACTCGAAATATTTTTTAATTTAATAACTAGTCTAATATTTAAAACATTATTTTTAAGAGTTCCACAAATTTGAAATTTTAATATTTCATATACTCCTTCGTTCGGACAAAATTTTAGGTGTAATTATTGTATCATCTTATTTATTTATTGATTAATAAAATTTAACAAATGTTAAGTATTTTGGACAAGTGGCAAAGTTTGAAGTGATGTTTTTCTTTATATATATATATATTTCAAATTTGAATTTAGATCAAACAGGAGAAGTGAAGGTTATAAATTAAGAGAAAAATTAAAAAAAAGTAGACATTAATTCATTTAAAATAAAATTTTCTCCACATTTAGTCATTTCAACTCAGGGATATTTCTCTCTCTCTCTTGCTTCTTTTATTTTTTTATTTTTTGTTTTGGAATTGTTTGGGAAAGCTTTGAGAGAAACTACTTTTTTTTTTTTAAAGCAATTATTTTTAAATTATTGGGTCATTGGCTATGCGTTCGAATTCTCTGCTTGGTATTTTTGTTTGGCACTTGTTTGGAACTTTTAGCGGTGGGTTTTTTCGCTGCTAAAATTTCTTGCAACAAAAAGTTTTGCTACTATAACTTTTTTAAATTAATTATTTAGACAAAAGTTATAGCAGCAGTAATAGACGTTGTAATGATATTAAAACACACTTTAGCAGCGAAACAAATCGCTGCTAAAGGTGCCAAGTAGATACCAACAAAAAATGCCAAGCAGATGATCCAAAATCATTGGCGACGTACATTAGCTAATCAATTAAATTAAAGTTAAGGTATTCTCATCATTTTATATTTATATTTAAATTAAATTTTTATAATTTAAAAATTTATAACTAAGTTTTATGGTTTAATTTTTTTAAATTTAGTCTCTAGTCTTAAATTTTTGTTAATATTATGTTAATTTTTATTAATATAATTATATATATATCATTTTAACATTATAAATTTATTAATTTGAATTAATATATGATCATATTACTTAATATAAAATATATTTTATCTCATATATAAAAATTATTTTTATATAATTATGTATTTTTTTATTGACAAAAATTTTGTACATTTAGATTATTAAAATAATATATATTAATAACATTAACAATATTTAATATATTTTCAAAAACATTTAACAATAGAAACTAAATTAATTTTTTAAAATTGTAATAATTTAATTATAAATTTTTAAAACCTAAAAACAATTAAAAATTGATTAAAATTATAAGTACCACACAAATAATTTAAACTTAAACTAAAGAAGCAAGGTCATGATTTGATATAAACACAAAAAAATAAATATCAGCCATTTGAATTTAAAAATGAAGCTCCATCAATCCACGATTATGAATACAGGTGAAACTTTCTTTCATGGCCTATTATGATGAATCATGAGATGTCCAAAATTACAAACCTGCAAAACAATTGGTAAATAGAAAATTAAAGAATAATTAATTAATGCATCTTTACCAAACATTAATTTGGTGGTTTTTAATTTGGCCTTTGTTTGTGTCATGGGAGGAAAAACAAAATGAGTGAGTGTGAATGTGGATTTTAGCCTCAAATTAAGTTTTTGGGAGATTAATACACAGATTTGTAAGTTGATAAGGAAATTTGAATGCTTTACAGTATTGTATCTAGTGAATTAGGAGAGAGAAATAAAGAAAAAAGAGGTAAAAGAACGATGAATTAAAGATCCATATGTATAAATTAGATTTCACTTTTGTTTTTTAATTTTTTTATAAATTAAAACTGTCAATGTCAATTTTTAAAAGAATTGAGAGAATTTGAAATTGTTAATAAGTACGTAATATTAATAACTGTACAAGTATAATTTGTTGTCCGCGGATTTGCGAGGCCAAAATCTGCTCCTGCTACCCTAGAATTTGTCAATTACTCATGCCAGTTCAACCAGTTGAACTTTCAAAACATTATTTTGAAGTGTGACCTGTATAAATTTAGTTCTCTAATTATTTTTATTCTTTTATTTGTTGAAATTGAAATGAATAATTGCTAAAATTGGTCATTAAAAAAATTATTAAAATTGTGTAGTTAACTGATGATCTTTCAAGATGCCCCTAATTTTCTATAAATTAAAAAAAAAAGTTGATAATCATATAGTAAAAATTTTAACTAAAAGAAAAAAAATGCACAAATTAAAGTTAAATTTGAACACGACATTCTATCAATTCACGAGTGTTCTGATTTTCTACTACTCATCATAGTCATATTCATGGACATACTTTCTACCTTCTTTTCTCTCCCTTGTCTTTTCCTTTTTTTATTTCTTTTTCATTTTTATTTTTGTAATTTTTTGTTCTTTATTTTTAAATATATTTATATTAAAATTAATTTTTTTAAAAATATTATCAAATATTAAATATAAATATTGAATTTCTTTTTGGAGCAATTTCATTTTATGTTTTGCTCTGTAGTGGGTCCGTTGAGTGAGTGAGTGAAGGGGTAAGTAGTGTGCAAGGAAAAGTCATGTTTTTCTATTCTGATTTGGTTTCTTATTCAGTGGCAGTTTTGTGTTTCCTAGTGTACATGTTACGTATCTTTCTTGTCCTAGTGCCTTGGTTGTGTTACCAAATTCGATGTGGCAAAGGAAAAAAAAATAATAATTTTATAATTTTTTGTCAAAAGTGGTCAGTATAAAAAAATAATTTCATCGATAAATAATTAATTAAAGTGATAAATATTCTGTTATCTTTAAACAAGATCTCATATTTAAATTTTATACATAATAAAATCTCTATTAAAAGAGGTCTATCTTTATTAAGAGATCTGCGTTAATTCAAATTAAATTATTTAAAATCTAATAAATTTTTATATACTAATAGTTTTGACCAAAAAAAAAAAATACTTTTAAAATTATCATATAAAACATTAATAATGTGATGAAAAGATCTAGACCAATAACCTATATTAAAAATAATTTTGTCCAGTTATTATTATTTAAAATTTTTAACTATTTGTATCAACTCATTAATTTTTAAATTCATAAATTAAAAAAATCAATTCAATAAATGAAATCAACTTTCTGCATAATATGTAACTAGTAATTTATTTTAAATATGATAATAAAAATAATTAAATTGATGGTAGTTAAGCTCCAACATGAGATTGTTTCTATATTTTAATAGGACAAAATCTTTCATTAGTTTTAGTTATTTGGTTGCTTTTTTCTTTTATCGATTAAGTTTGCTAGTTTTGGGGGTCAGATGAACCAAATACACGGTCGATTGAATTTGCTAATTTGATCCCATTTTTTATTCCATGCATTTGTCTCTCTGCATGAATATAAAAGAAAAATAATTAGAAAAAAAAGCGAGAAAAGTCTTACATGTGCGCACTATATCAATAATTTCCAATAGAAGATTTTGAAGTTTATATTATAAAAAACTCCCACAAATTTTTTTTTTGGGGGGGGGGGGCGGGGCGGGGTAAATCATTGAAAAGAAAAATATTGACAGTGTTGTGTTGCTGGTAATAATAGTAATGAATTAATCTTAACCTATCACATATACGTCAAAAACTACCAAATTCAAACCTTATAAAGAAATAAAAGCAATTATTATACTCTCACACAATTAATTAGCCAAATTAACATATTAAGTCAAAAAGTATATACTACTCATGTTCACCTACTTCAGCATATTATGCATATTAAGTCAAAAAGTTAGTAAGCATATTAAGTCAAAAAGTTAGTAAGCAAATTCAAACCCACCTACCAATAGCATAAGCAAATTACTCATCAAATCTAGACAGCTCAAAGTGTGGCACTTGCTGAATATTAAACGACATACATAGCTCTAACTTTTCCAATATATATATGCATGTATATATTTTTTAATTTGTTAGAGGTTATGATATTGCCAGGTTATTTCAGTTTCTATATTTTGTACATGTTATCTGATTTGCTATTAGAAATTTATTTTTCTAATTATGGTAGCTAGAATGTAAAATTTTTGACCAACAAGAAAAATAATCATAACTGGAGATAATATTCTAATAAAAATAGTTGTAATTTCAAATATTATAAATAATATCCTAATTAATTTTATCTTTGCCAATTCTCAATTTTCGAAGAGATTGACTTTACCCAAATGGCTAACACTTGAGGCACTAAGGCAATCCCTTATACATGCTAGAAAATTTACCTAAATGCTTTAAAGAATACTAAATAGACTAATATAATTTTTGCGATTTTTATCACACCCTTCGCAAAATATACTTGATAGCCTTAAACCAAAAAGGTACAATGTCACCTCTAAATTGGAGACTCGTAGAATAATTTGGGCATTCAACCATACTAGACCAAAAAAAGGGGTTCTCCCCTCTAATGGTAAAAAGCGAGTGTTCAACCTCGAAACTATCTTGCCTTTGCAACGAACCACATACTTAGGATCTTAAGTCCACTTGTGCTCACTCATATGGATTTGGGAGACTAGTGATAAATTCAACTCTGGCCATAACTAACCAAGAGTGTTAATCTTGATATTGCTTTTAGAAAGCTCATAAAACCACTATATAAGGATTCCTGAGTTACACTTCTAAACATGTCTTATTATCTATACTCTTTCTACTCCATACTGACTAGAGTGTCAGAGTTTTTGATGAGGCCTTTCGACTCTTTTATGGCCTTTGACCTTCTCTTGTTTTGCAGGCTCTCATTGCCAATGGAGTGTGTAAGGATCACCAGACATCACCTTAACTCCACATTAGTATGATATTATTCGCTTTAGGCCAAGCCCTCACGGATTTGTTTTTATGCTCTCTCTAAAATGCCTCATATCTAATGGAGTTAGGTGAACACTTATATATAAGATCAATATCTTGTATATTTTCTTTGTGGGATTTGGGTTGACACCCCAATAATCCTCCCCTTAAACCAAGGACCACATAGCTCGTGGTCTTCATACCAGAGAGGCTTCCCACTCAACTCGGTCCTCATGGTCTGAACCAGGCTCTGATACCACTTGTAAGGACCGCCAGACATCACTTCAACTCTACATTAGTATGATATTATCTACTTTGGGCCAAGCCCTCACGTATTTACTTTTGGACTCTCCTTAAAAGGCCTCATATCTAATGGAGTTAGGTGAACACTTATATACAAGACCAATATCTTGTATATTTTCGATGTGAGACTTGGGTTGGCACCCTAAGAGTCTAGCCATTGGAACCACCATCGTTGTCTATTATGATTTATCAAATACAATACTTTTATATAAACATCACTAACTATAGTTTGCATCTTTGTATAATCATTCTTATAATATATTGACAACATGTACTATACCTTCCATTTTTAATTTACTTGTAGTATTAAATTATAAAGGGGTTAAATGACAAGTTACATAGGAATTTGAATGGTAATTTTTAAATAAAAAGATAATATTAACTAATTCTTACATAACTAATTTATTTACATTTTAGATTAAAAATAATGTAATATAGTAAAGTAGTAGTAAAATCATTGACAAAAACTTAAGTGACATAGTTATAATCATTAATCAAATGAAAAAATTTTAAGTACAATTTTTATATTTTTTTTATCAAATTCTTCAATTAAAGATTGATATGTATATAGTTTATACAACTTATATCTCTCATAATTGATTTAAAAAAAACATTTTACATGCTTTTTTATTAAAAAATTTAATAGTAAAAATATCAGTAGATATAGCAAATAGTAAATTGTAATTGAACCTTTCTAGAATCAAACGAGCTATTTTTTTATTATTTTTGGCCAATAAGTGAGTATTAAATAACTTATAAATTAGTGCACGATACAGTTGCATTATGTCCTTGCAGCACGTAGATTTTGTTTCATTACCGATTTTGGCACTGAGTAGTCAAAGTCAAACACTGACTTGTCTACTTTCACGAAATTCCACATACGTGCTCAACGATATGAAAAGCAGTAACTAGTATTCAAAGTTTGTTATTGTGTCCAACTAGTTGGGGTAATAGGAAAAGTCAAAATAAGTATAATAAATATGATTTAGTGTTTGGTCATCTCTCAATTACCTACACAAGTGACTATCAAAGAAAATTCACTACCAATTTTTACATTGACTTGTTTTCTTTCTCCGTTGATAAGTCATATATAGAAATATTAAGTATTAGCATTGTTAAGATATTCAATATCCATCGCTTTGTTGTTGCATATTATATTAGTATTATTTTATGCACATGTGTTTTGAAATTACACTCCTTTATTTTTTATTTTAAAAAATTATCTTTTGAAAATAAACAAAAATTATAATTTAATTTATTTTAATTAAAATGTCCTTATATTTATTATTTATATAATTAAATATGTATTAACCAATATAAAAAATTATTTTTAAAAATTTAAAATAAAATAACTTTATTATTTTTAACTCAAAATAAATAATAATGACTTAACAAATTTTAAAATTCATTTTTTGACTAAATTATATTTTTTTAAAAAATAATAATTTTATTAATGATATTTTAATTAAAATAAATGAATTTGTAAGTTTTTTAATATTTTAAACGAAGGAAATGTAAATTTTTAAAATAAAAAAAAGATACTTTTAACATCTCTCAATAAGAAGAATAAGTTATTCTAATGTTTTATAAGTGTGTAATTAATTAATTATGCATAGCGATTCGATCATAATGAAACTGAAAAACTAATAACCAAAGCGATAATTGAGGAGTAAGCTTATTTATTAAGAATACTATAAGTTTTGTATGCATAAAAGTGTATGTATTTTTTTTTTTATTTTTTAATATAATTAAAATATTTTATTTTACATTTTATGTTATAAAATATATATTTTTAGACTAATTATTAAAAGAAGTTAGGGCCATTATATTTATTAATAATATGCAACTTATATAGACAAAATTAAGGAAATTAGTCTTGTTACTTCGCCGATGTACGAGAAACTGATCATGAGTGGCGGGAATGTGAGAACCTTGGTCATCAAGAATTGTATATGCGCCACGTTACTTGCTTCATTTAATTAGCCACTCTCCATCCCAAAAGAGACGGGGACTAATTTGATTTCTCCCCTTAATTTTCCAAAATTCCTTGCACATGCTTTCCTATTTTTCCATTCATAAAGTCATAACAATATAGCATTTATAAAATAGTCTTTATCCTTTTTATTTCTTTTTCCTTTACTACACACGTTTCTCAAAAATAATTCCTATGTGTATGTGGAATTCTTTAGTTATCCATAGCCTCTCCATCATATTAAAACTAAAAAATGCACTAAAGCAAAGATTGATAGTATCAAAAGAAGGTAATAAAGAATTATAGATATCATATATGATCTCTACAATAGTTAAGACCAACTAGGACTCTTTATTAGGTTGGGTCGCTTTGTCAACCCATCAAACCCAACCTAATGTGCCATTTTTCAGTTAGATTGGTTCAAGTTGAAAGAATTAACTCATAGGCCAATTTGTTTAGTTAACGAGTTTAAAAAATTTTAATTTGTTGAACCCGACCCAACCTTGCCACTTTTTTTTTATATATATTTTAATAAAATTGTGTTATGATATGCTTTTCATTCCTTTCCTTCTTCTCCTTCATCTTCTTTCTCTTATATTCTTCTAGAATAGAGCACGGCATGCCCTAGTTAGTCATTTGTTCTCTTGATATTCAACCAGTCATATATCTACCACAGCAAAATCGTCTTGTTTCGCAAGCATTCACAGCATGTCTTCATCTTTGTCTTCACATTCATCTTTGTCTTTATCTTTTTCGCAAGCTTCCAAGTTGCAGAATTGTCTTTGTCTTTATGTTCATAGTATCTTTGTCCATTCACAGCATCCACCATCCATTTGCACAGCACCCATAGTTCGTTCGCACATCAACCACTGTCTATTTGCACAAGCACTGAGGCAAAGTAACCAGCTTCGCCTTTGTCTCTCTTCACTTTAGGTTTAAAAATTTAAATTGACTTTTTGAATTATGATGAAATTCTTATTTCTTATAAACTTTTGATACAATTCTTATTTCCTATGAGCTTTTAATGCAATTCTTATTTCCTATGAGCTTTTGATGCAATTCTTATCAAGGTGTGTTTGGTGTGGGAATTTGATGAGAAATTGGGTTTCTAATGAAAATCTTGGATTAATGGAAGATGAAAAAAAAAAGGAAAAAAAAAAAGGAGGGAGGGGGGCTAGCACCCAACCTATCCTATTATTTGGTGGGTTGGGTTGGTTCAATTCTATTTCTCAATTTCATTTTACCTGACCCAACCTTAATAAATTAGTTTGGGTCAAAATTTTCTCCAAAACTGACCTAACCCCACAAGTGCACACCCTTAAGACCAATTGCTCTATGTGAGAGGCCAAAACTCACAAAGGGATACAAAGAGGCAGAAAAGGTCCCCTAGTTCTATCTCTAAAGATCAAGTCAGTATAGAGTAGAAGAGAGTAGGGAAATTGGCTACAAGTATTAGATTACATTCCTAAGAAGAGCCTGGGGCCCTACTTTTATAGCTTGTGAAGACGTGGCACTTTGCTTTTGTCAAAGAAGGGCAATATTCTAATGCATTGTTCAAGGGAAGGCCGATTGCAAACCTGGGTGATCAACCAACAACTCAGGTACATCATAAGCCCCTCAAGCCCATAAGCACTTATGTTCTCCAATTTCTAATATTGAATCATGGGTTTTGTTCAACCAAATTTTCATTGAGTCCCTAGTGGTTAGATGACATCATTTTTTTTTGGCCCTTCAACCTCCCACAAAGACCACATTCCCATTTACATCCTCACAGGTCTGTCATGACCTCTTGACAATTATAGGGGTAACATAGTAATTTTCTTCTACACACCCATTTTAATCTTTATATCTTATTCCCCATTCTTTATGTCTCTTTGATTTCTATATTTATCTAAGAGTTCTAGTTCTTTTCTTGCAAAGCTTCATAATTTTTCTCTCTCGTTTGTTTGCTACTTTTCCTTAGTGTAAGTTTCTTCCCTTCGCTTCTTTCTTTTCTCTTTACATTTTAGGCATTGTTACTCATATTTTTTTTAAAATATTTTTTAGGGTTTCTCTTAGGGTTCCTAATTTTTATTTTGCTAATTTGTTTGACATGTCTTCTCTAGGTACCATTTAGCCCTTTCCTTGTTTCCTCAATGTCGTGAAAATGGTAAGACGGTTAGTCTGAGAGGGGGATGGTCTATGATCTACCATTATGGACTTTGAGCCTGAAGAGGGGAACTTGAGTCCCATACGTCCAGGTCATTCTCCAACAATATAGTCTCACATTGTATTTTTGTTAGAGGACAAAGATGAACAAGAATTCTTTGGGTTCGTAACAAGGAGGTAAAGAGGGTTTGTTGCCTCTAGTTTTATTATCGAGCTATATTTTGCAGTAGGTCCTTCAATGCCTATAGAGGCATTTGCTCTTACGATGCCTTCTTCCCTTAAGGATCCTCTTAAGCAAATAAAAAATCATGAAAGTGAAGGAGGGGATATAGAGTATAAAATGTCTTAAATTTTTTGGTAGATTTGTGGTCATCAATCAACCTTTCTAGAGTGGTTAGGGTATCTCCAACGTACTAACCAGATGAAGAGGATTATCCCTTATTAGACCAAGAGGGGTGACTTCTAACTCTTTTTTATGCAGCAATCGGGTTCCTTTAGGAATTCTAATAGTAAAGTGAAAAAAATTAAGGAGTATGATTTGGATGATTAACCATATAAGAAAGCTTTGGGACCAAGTATTCCAAGATTGGCCTAGGGAAATCACCTTTGGGATCGACGATTTCCCTAGTAGTTTAAGCCATTTAGATTGGGATGGGGTAGGATTTTCTGATGTACCAACACATTGACAAGACGTGGCGATCATTCCCCCTTTTAACAACTTTGATATGAGTATTTTGATCTACCTAATGGTTTGTCCAAGTTAGTTGATGACAAACTCCTAGGTAATTATTAATGGTTTCCAAGATTTTTGTCCTAACATCAACGTGGGACCATTCTTGAATATGTTCTTCTTCTTCTTCTTAAGGAACAAGCTCGAATAGAAAATGGTTGGATTCAATTCAAATAGTAGTATAGTTTGCCTAATATTATTCAAGGGCTTTCCAATAATGTGAATGGATGGAATTTGACCTTCTTTCAAATCATGCCATTACACGATTCAGTCATTCTGGCTGTAGGCATCCAATAATCATCCTATATTCCCCTTATCTTAGGCTTAAGTTAGGGCTTCACCTCATTTATCCATGTACCAGTTAAATGAATGTGAGTGGGTAATCATAAGGGAGCTAAGTGCTAATTATATTGACATAGAGAAGATGAAAAGTATGTATAACTTCTCATGCTCTTATCGTTGCTTTTCTCACTTTTTTCTTAATTTTTCTAACCATTTATTTTGCTTCTTTGTTTTCATTTCAATTCGGCTTTCCTCCTTGACAGCCATCTAGAATCCCTAGCTTCGCAATGCTGTCCAATAGGGGTTGAACATGAAGTATATTTGATTAGCCAGTCCTCTTGGCGATCGGGTGTGCCACTCGCTACCATGAGAAAGAAAAGGGCCAATTACTTATATCTCATTTTAGTTAATTAAATAATATAATATACATACACCATAAGATTTTTGAGTTACTTCTACTTCTACCGGAGTTTATTTTAACTTTTACCAAGTTATTTAAATTAATGGAGTTTTGGTTTGGGTTATTACACTTGGGCATCTTACTCAATTTATTATACATTTTTAGAGTAAAAAAAAACAATAAAATAAAGCAAGTACATACATCAAGTCTTCATAACATAATTTTTTTGATATATATATATATAAATTAGCATTCCAAAAACAAGGGTAGAAATTTTGAAGGCAACAAGTCTATCTCTCAAATTCCACCCATGAACACTAGTGGATAACTAGTTAGTTCTATATAATATACATATACATAGTTCCATCCTTATATCTATACCACAAAATACAAACCTTTACAACCTTTCCAACAAGATATAAGGCTAAGGCAAGGGATAGGGATACAAAAGTACATCAAAATACTTTATTATGTACATTAGAGTAAAATACTAATTAACAAAAGGGAAGTGCAGGGGGTCCAACCACCATCAAGACCAATATATCTCTTACCAATATGAAATAAGCCAAGAAGGGGATCTCCAACAAGTCTACATCCATCTCTAAAAGCATGTAATACCTAGCCATCTGGACACATCAATGCACAGTGAGATTAATAATCTCTATAATCGAGTAACCTAGTTTTAAAATCTGTCGATAGTACCAGTTGTACAAATATGAAAAACTCATGCATTCATGCTTGCATTTCATAAATACATAGTGGATGTGATGCAAAATGATATTCCATGCCATGACTTGTACTTATGACACGCATTGATGATCACATTTAATACTAATCAATTAGGACATGTTCATTCATCATCTTCATGAAAAATAATAGGAATATGAATAATCATATAGTTGGGCATAGGAATAACATATCCTAAACACATATGGGCACTCCGGCCATCATTTCCAAAATAATGAGAGCAGTGGGAGCGTCGTCCAACAAACAAATCCGAAGAAGGAATTACCTACTAAACACATCAACCAACAAATATTCCTTCCTATCACCATAACCTACCACACTAGCTCTACATGAATGAGTCACTAAATGGTCCCAAACAATAGTACTTACTTGGGTGTTCCCTAGTAGATCTAAGTACAAAATAGATCACTTTGCCAAATAGATCATATCTAGATCACAGGATCATTACCTTAGATATATCATATCCACTTTCTCTTAGACAGATTATGAGGCTAAGGAATCATTGTCCTAGATGAGTCACACTTCTGGGATGTGATTCACAAGCATATATATATTATAACAATTTGGTCCAAGCCACATTTATGCCTAACCCTAAGTACGTGACTCTTAGTTGGCCATATAGGGTACACTAACTTAGGATTCGCAACAATGTATGTTTAACCATCCCAAATTATGTTTAATAATGGAATTCTCAAAGGTTGTCCCATACTGACTATCAATCATTCGATCTTGGACCTATATATCTTTAATGAATATATTAAGAATACTTTCTCTGTTCTCTTTTGTTATTTCTCTTAATCCATGTTCCATATTACTTTTCATATCAAAACCTCTTGTTTAAGTGTATTAATGATCTTTGACTAAAAAAATAAAGGTAATCAAGTTCACTTGATATCTTGAAGAGATATAAGTTGGCTACTTGGGCAATAGTAGTTAGCTAGCAGCTCCCTATAATTCATTTTCTGAAGAAGAAGCCTACTAGTTGACCAATAGGAAGTTGGCATTCGGTTGTGAGATCACTATGAAATGGAGCATTTTAAACCCCAAGAGTAGCTATTCTATTGCCACCAAGTTGGCAGTCAGATGCTTGTCTTATGTATGAATTTTTTAGGTAATATGATCTCGATAGTCAATTAGCTCTAGGCTGTCATTTGGATGTTGTGATCATACTCCATTTCTAGGTAACTTTGAGCATGGCAGTTGATTTCTTTAAGACTGGCAATCAACAGTTATGTTTTGACCAAAGTTCTAGGTATGTATAGAATGCAACATTGAACTACTAAGGAATAACAGTCGGCTACTATGTTTTGCTTTATTTTTTTCAAGCATTGTTACATTCAAAAATAGCCCCAACACTTGTAATTTAACAAGTTCTCAAAGAATAAACTTGATACCTATCATTTATTTAAACTGAAAAACTCGAGCAACTCCAAACCATGGGATATCACACTCAAACCAAGAATTAGACAATTTAAAAGAAATAGAATAGATCCATGTATTCAAACTCACATTTAGGAATGTTAAAGCACATGCATCAAGCATTTAGCAGTCATCTAAGTTCAAACAACATAGACTGCAAGTTTTAACCCCTAACATTACCTAGAAAACCTAAATTCACAAGTTTAATATATAGGTAAAATATTTTACAAAAGGGGTTTTTGGGATGCTTGATTACCTTGACTCTAGCTAATTTTGTACATTGATTGAGTGTAGATTTTTTGCCTAAATGAACCCTTAACTAAATCCAAAACTTAGCAACCTTAGGTTATGCCTTTGTCCCTTGGTCCCTCATTTTCTCACACATCTCTCTCTTTCTCTCTCATTCTGAAACTCTCTCTAAGTTTTGTGTGAAGGGTACTTAGGCAGAAAGTTTGTGGGATTTTTATACAAAAATAATTGCTAATTGGTCTTTGGGTCACTTTGAATTTTTCTAAACTTGGAGAAAAATCACCATTCTAAACCATCTTTTACTTTTTAATCTTCTCAAGCTCTTCTTGTAATATTCACTCCTTTTATTTATGAGAGATGTTTGTTAATTATTAAATAAGTTAAATGTTTATATATGTTGCATTAGATTTCATGTAGTTGCATTAGTGGGATCTAAATTGAAAGGAAAAGATCAGGGGACTTGAATGAAAGAAAAATGTTTAGTGAGGAAAGTTATATAGGCTTTCAACACTCCAGGGGTAGCAAATTGTAATTTTAACCAAAATATTGGTTATTGTAGCTAACAGAATTTTAAAATCACCCTCCAACGTTTCAAGAGCAAAATGGTTATTTTCCATATAGCTGGGGAAATTGCTAATTGAGGCCAGATGATCAAAACTCAACCCTGGTATTGGATAAGGGTTGAAGTTGCTCTGACTGCCCAGATCACCTATAAATAGCAGAAAATATCTTAAGTCTCACCATATACAACTTGAACTTCAGACTTAAGAGAGATAGAGAAGATCTAAAGAGAGAAAGAGGGAGATTGTAAAGGAAGTGAAAATTTTAAAGTGATTTGAAGTAAAAAGTGTGCAACAAAGGAACCTAGGAGGACATCTGACATTAAAACTCTAACTTTTACACTAAACAATGAAGCAAACAACCTAATCCTCTCTATTTCGAAATTTATTGTTTATATGTTGAAAATTATGATTTTCATGTTATTTAAGCTAGAAAGGAACTAAAAACTACATTCTTGATTTTTTAACTACTATTAGGCGTTTTAAATTTCATGGATGTACTTGTGTATGCATAAATCAGATCATGAAAAATGGGTTTTTTTACATATTAATGAGAATAAGGTTGAATCCAAGATTTGAGTGAAATTAAATGGTAATTTGGGCTATTTATATGTGTTAAATAATACTTATATACTAGTATTGAGTTGATGATTATCAAAAAGGGTTTATAAACAAGGTCTTGGGCAAAAGTTTGGATCAATAGTAAATTTGAAAAATAGGATATAACATAGCAGCTGATTGCCAGCTCTTAGAAGTCGACTGTCACGTTCTTGTGTTTCCTAAAAATGCAATTCGAGGGTTAGCAGCTGACTGCCAGCCTCTGGAAGTTGACTATCATGCTCATCTTTTTCAGAAAAATTACCAAGAACATAGCAACCAACTATCAGGGTCATGGCAGTCGACTAGTAGCCCTTGGTTTGGAAAAAAATTGACAAGACAGTGAGCGGCAAGTCGACTGCTAGCATATGGAAGTCGATTGGTCAACTTATGTGATGGATAATGAAATCCACGACTTAGCTTGAAGCATAATTGGCCCAAAACTCCACTCAAATAAGGGATCTAAATTCGAGAAGTAATGGGTAACAAGTGGCTTGAAAGTAAAAGAGAAAGAGCAAGAATTTTATGAGATTAAAATGGTCAAAGACTACAAGAATACTGAAAATGGTTAAGGACCACAAAAAAGTTACAGATGGTTAAATGGCCACAAAAATACTACAAATGGTCGAGAACCATGAGAAAATTATAGATGGTTAAGGACCACGAGAAACTTATTTATGAGTGAGAAATTTTGTAAATGAGTTGTTTGCTCTGTGACTCTCTTGAGTTCTCTTTTACAGTGATGTTGTTTATGACTATAGCAATATGCTTTAATTTTCTTGTGTATGCTCTATATTTATATGTGAATATAATCTTGTTACCATTACAATATGATAATATATCCTGTTGATGGATATGTGAGATGATATATCTTGTGTAATGGATATGTGATGTTGCATTCATAAGCATAAGATATAATTGTATTTATGCATGGTATCACAATAAACATGATGTATTATTTGATAATGGAAAGAATGTAGTATATTTCTGTATGAGTACGGTGGTACAAATCAACAGTTTTAAAAAAGGTTGTTATTGCTCTTGAGAAATTATTCTCATTAAATGTTGGTTTGTATCAGATGCCTAGATATCAGGTCCTATTGGAGGTAGAGGTGGAGGTAGTGGAGATACCCTTCTTGGGGTATTTTCTGGTTATTAAAGCATTGTGGATTATTTTTGTATTAGAGGTTCCTCTCACGCCTTAGCTGTATGAAGTTGGGGGATTGTATAGTGAATTTTGACATGTAAATAGTTAAGATAGGCACACATACCCAACACCCTGATTCCTTATTATTATTTTTGGGAAGGATCGGGATGATGATTTTTGATAGAGGAGATAGGGGCATATGTGTATTAAGATATGTGAGAAAGATATCCACTAGTAGGTTTTGAGAATGGGTATGAGTGTCAAGACTTTTACCTCCTTACCCTAATTAGCCTCACTTATCTATAGGTATATGTCTTGTACAAAGTAATATGATATTGTAAATGAATTTTTTATGTGTATGTAATTGAACTTATTTATATATCTATTTTATTTCAATTATTTTTTGTTGCGTAACATGTGAGCACCCAAGTTTAGAAATCCCAGATTAATTGGCACTTAATTATTAATTTGGTAAAAGTTAAAATTTATTTGGGTAGAAGTAGTAGTAACTCACCAATCTTGTAGTACATTGTATTATATCATTTAATTAACTAAAAGGAACCATAGGATTGGGGCTGTTACACTAATTTGGTATCAGAGCACGACTATCATGACTAGTTGAGTACTGGCTCAATAGTGAAGGGTAGATTCCTCAGGATAGAGACTAATGCAGGCTAGTTATGTGAGCTGAGGTAGTTGACTGACTTGTATTATGTTTTAACTTAGGGAATGGAGTGCTAGGTTTGAGGTAGACAATATTTCTTACTGGTGCCATATGATCTCTTATAAATATTATGTTATGGAGACTGATCACCTCTGTAATATTTTTTTTTTTGTAGAGTAAAATATGGCCCCGCTAGGAAGAATACTAGAAAGGAGAAGGAAGGTGAGAATAATATGGAAAGAGTGATGCACGTCATGATGGGAGCGGCAGAGGCTATGAGGGAGCAAGTTGCTACTACTACCTAAATCCTTAGGCAATTTCAAAAAACTGGGAATAATAATTGTCCTAACCTTAACCCTTAAGAAGGACAAGCAAGAAATCTAGTGTATTCTGGCTGGTCAGAATTTCAGAAAGCTAAACCTCCTTCCTTTAGAGGTGAGTTTAACCCAAAGGTGGCCGAAGAGTGGTTACGGGAGATGAAGAAATTATTTATAGTTCTCAAGATGACAGGTGCCCAAAAGGTGTTTTTTTCTACCTATGTTAGTTAGAGAGGTAGAATATTGGTGGAGAAGAGCCAAGCAGTTAATGGAGGCTCAAGAAATCCAAATTACCTAGGAGTCGTTTAAGAGAGTATTTCTGGAGAAGTACTTTCCTCAGAATGTAAGGAATGAAAAATAAATATAATTTATGTAGATAAAACAAGGCAACATGACATTGGAAGAATATCTTGCTAAGTTTGAGGAATTGTCTAAATTCTCTTCTTACTTAAAACTTCAATCGGATGAGGTATGGAAGACCATGCATTTAGAGGCTGGATTGAGGGCAGAGTTGAAAAGTGCTATGGTTCCATTGGAAATTAGGAGTTATGCCACACTAGCCAATAAGTGTCGCATAGTTGCCAAGAAGCTAGTGGAGACTAAGAGGGAAAAATAAAATGCCAACTTCCTCAAACGAAACCAATTAGGACCTTTTGGGGGAGAGAGATAACAGGTTTGGCAGAGGCCAGGAAACTCAAAGGCTAATGGTGAGACAGGTAATGCCTAACGTTTGCCATAAATGTCAAAAGAGTCATGAGGGCCCTGTAGATGGCAACTAGGTGTGCAAAAAGGTGTTTGTGATAAGTGTGGAAAAGAGGGAAACTTTATCAAGGACTGCCCCTAGTAAAAGAAATTGATTAACCCTACCAGACCTTCAATTACTAGAAGAGTCTATACCTTCAATGGTAAGGAAGTGGCCTAGTCCAATGATTTAGTGAAGGATAAGTGTTTAATAAATGATATATCTTTAGTTGTACTATTTGATTTTGGCACTACCCACTTTTTCATTTCATTAGAATGTGTGGAGAAATTAAATTTATCTGTGTGCAATTTACCTTATTAGTTATCTATTTCTATTTTAGCGGGAGAGCAAGTTTTGACTTCTTTAGCCTGCTTAAATTGCCCAATTGTTGTTGAGACTAGATCTTTTGTTGTTGGTTTGATTTGTTTACCTTTAGTGGATTTGTACATTATTGTTAGGATGAACTGATTGTCTATAAACAATGTAATCTTGAATTGTTTAGAGAAATCTGTGACTTCTATAGATACCTTACTAGTGAATAGGAATATTAAGGAAAAGAATCAAATAATGCATTTTTTGTGTCCTTCTAAGGTTGAGATTCAACATAAGCTCAAAACTATCCTTGTGGTAAATGAGTTTTTAGATGTCTTTCCTGAAGAAATCTTAAATCTTCCACTTGAGAGAGAAGTAGAATTCTTTATATAATTAGTTCCAGGAATGAAACTAATCTCTATAACACCTAATAGGATTTCTCTTATAAATTTGATAGAATTGAAGGTTCAGATAGAGGACCTCTTAGGAAAACAATTTATTAGACTTAGTGCTTCACTATGAGGAGCACCAGTGTTGTTTGTAAAGAAGAAAGATGGAAGCTTAAGGTTGTGCATAGATTATAGGCAATTAAACAAGGTGACAGTGAAGAATAAATATCCCCTCCCTAGAATAGATAACCTGTTAGATCAATTGAGAGGAGCTACTGTGCTTTCCAAGATTGATTTAAGGTCGGGATACCATAAAATCAGGGTAAGTGCAGAAGATATACCTAAGAATGCCTTTAGAACCAAGTATGACCATTATGAATTTCTTTTAATGCCATTCGGATTGACAAATGCTCCAGCTATTTTTATGGATTACATGAATCATATCTTTAGACCTTACCTTGATCAATCCATCGTAGTGTTTATTGATGACATTCTTGTGTATTCTAAAAATAGAGAAGAGCATGAACATCATCTTAGGATTATGCTGTAGTTGCTTAGAGAAAAGCAATTGTATGCTAAACTTGAGAAATGTGAATTCTGGTTGGAAGAGGTGAAGTTCTTAGGATATGTAATTACCAAAGATGGAGTAGCAATAGATCCAAGTAAGACAGAGGCAGTAATTGGTTGGGAGAAGCCTACCATAGTGACTGAAATTCGTAGTTTTCTCAAATTAGCCAGTTACTATAAGAGATTTATTCAAGGATTTTCGCAGATCGCATTGCCTTTGACTAAATTGACTAGGAAAGATGTTCCATTTGTCTGGGATACCAAATGTGAACATAGTTTCCAAACTCTAAAAGGAAGATAACAACTACACCTGTCTTGATCATTCCCAATCCTTTAGAGAATTTTGAGGCGTATTGTGACGCATCCAAGAAGGGCCTAGTGTGTGTCTTAATGCAAGATAGGAAAGTGGTAGCATATGTGTCTAGGCAACTAAGATCTCATGAGGAAAATTATCCTACCCATGATTTTGAATTGGCAGCCATAGTTTTTGCCTTAAAGATTTAGAGACATTACCTCTATAGATCTAGATTTGAGGTATTTAGTGACCACAAAAGTCTCAAATATCTCTTTGATAAGAAAGAATTAAACATGAGGCAAAAAAGATGGATAGAGTTTATTAAGGATTATGACTTTGAATTAAAATACCATCAAGGAAAGGCAAACGTAGTGGCAGACGCTTTAAGTAGGAAATCTCTTCATGTAGCTCACATGATGGTGAGTGAGCTGAACCTGATTGAGAAGTTTAGGAATATTTATTTGTCTACTTTGGTATTGGCAGATAGGATATACTTGAGTGAGATGAGAATTGAGAATAATCTTAGAACTCAAATTCTAAAAACCCAAAGAGAGGATGAATTCTTAAAGTTCTTGAAAGACTTAAAGGAATTCAAGAAAGAAGCTGATGGGGTAATGACTTTTCAGAATAGGATATACATCCCAAAATTAGGGGGATTGAGAGACCAAATCTTAAAGGAAGCCCATAAAAGCAACTATACTATTCATCCAAGTGCCACTAAGATGTATCAAGACTTAAAAGAAAATTTTTGGTGGCCAGGTATGAAAAAGCATATAGTTAAGTATGTTGCTAAATGCTTAGTGTGCCAGCAGGTGAAGATTGAACATATGAAACCTATAGGAATGTTACAACCTCTAAAAATCCCTAAATGAAAATAGGATAAGATTTCCATAGATTTTATAGTAGGATTGCCTAGAACCTAGTCAGGAAATGATGTAATCTGAGTGATTGTAGATAGATTAACTCAATATACATATTTCCTACCAATAAAAATGAATTTCTCATTGGATAAGTAGGCTCAATTTTATATACAAGAAATAGTGAGACTCTATGGAGTGCCCACTAGTATTGTATCAGATAGAGACCCTAGGTTTACTTCTAGATTCTGGAGAGCCTTGTAAGAGGCCTTCGATACTAAGTTGAACTTCAGTACTGCTTATCATCCGCAAACTGATGGGCAGACTGAACGAACTATAAAAACTCTAAAAGATATGCTTAGGGCCTGCGCATTAGAACAACGGGAGAGTATAGGAATGGCTCTGTATGTAGCCTTATATAGGAGAAAATATAGATCACCTTTATGTTGGTTTGAAGTAGGGTAAAGACAGCTATTAAAGCTTGAACTAGTATAATACACCACAGATAAGATAAAAATGATCAGGGAAAAGATGACTAAGGCCTAGGATAGACAGAAGAGTTATGCTAATAAGAGGAGAATACCACTAGAATTTGTTGAAGGTGATCATGTCTTCCTCAGGGTATCTCTTGTTACTAGTATTGATAGGGCTATTAGATCCAGAAAACTAAACCCTAGATACATTGGACCCTTTCAAATCTTGAAAAGATTTGGTTCATCTGCTTATCAAATAGCGTTACCTCCATTTTTGTCTAATCTCTACAATGTTTTTCATGTTTCTCAACTTCGTAAATATATTCCCGATTCTTCACATGTTCTTGATGCCAGTACACTAAAATTGAAAGATAATTTGACATATCATCCTAGACCTTTAAGAATCATTAGTACTAGGGTTAAGCAGTTGAGGAACAAGGTTATTCCACTAGTAAAGGCATTAAGGGATTAATCATTACCATAAGAAGTTGCGTGGGAAAAAGAGGATGAGATGAGGAGAAACTATCCCTAATTATTTGAGTAGGTATGTTATAATTTCGAGGACAAAATTTTTTTAAAAGGAGAAGGAAAATGTAACATCTGTTCCTTCTATTTATGAGAGATGTTTGTTAGTTATTAAATAAGTTAAATGGTTGTGTATGTTGCATTAGATTGCATGTAGTTGCATTAGTGGGAATCTAAACTGAAAGGAAAAGATCAAGGATTTGAATTAAAGAAAAAGGTTTAGAGAAGAATGTTATATAGGCTTTCAATACTCCAGGGGTAGCAAACCATAATTTTAACCAAAATACTAGTTATTGTAGCTAACAAAATTTTGAAATCTCCTGCCAAAGTTTTAGGGGCAAAATGGTCATTTTCCATATGGCCGGGGAAATTGCTATTTGAGGCCAAATGATTAAAACTCGATCCCGGAATTGGATAAGGGTTGAAGTTATGCTGACCACTCGAACTACATATAAATAAGAGAAAATATCTTAAGTCTCACCATATACACCCTGAACTTCAGACTTAGAGAGAGAGAAGAGCTAGAGAGAGAAAGAGGGAGATTGTAAAGGAAGAAAAATTTTTAAAGTGATCTGAAGTAAGAAGTGTGTAGAAGAGGAATCTAAGAGGACATCTGACATTAAAACTCTAGCTTTTACATGAAACAAGGTAGCAAACAACCTAATCCTCTCTATTTTAAAAATTACTATTCATGTACTAAAAATTATGATTTTCATGTTATTTAAGCTAGAGAGGAAGTAAAAACTACATTCTTGATGTTTTTAATTGCTATTGGGTGTTTTAAATTGCATAGATGTACTTATGTATACATAAATCAGATTATGAAAAATGGTTTTTTTACCTATTGATGAGAATAAGGTTGAATCCAAGATTTGAGTGTGACTAAACGATAATTTGGGCTGTTTATATGTGTTAAATAATGCTTATATCCTGGTATTGAGTTGATGATTATCAAAAAGGGTTTACAAAAAAGTTCTTGAGTAAAAATCTGGGTCAACAGCCAATTTGAAAAATAGGATATAACATATCAGCCGATTGCCAGCTCTTAGAAGTCGACTATCGTGTTCTTGAGTTACCTAGAAATGTAATCTGGGCATTAGTGGCCGACTGCCAGCCTCTAAAAGTTGACTATCGTGCTTATATTTTTTAGAAAATTGCCAAGAACGTAGCAGCCGACTATCGGGGTCATGGCAGTTGATTGGTAGCCCTCGATTTGGAAAAAATTTGACAGGATAGTGAGCGGCAAGTTGACTACTAGCATATGGAAGTTGACTAGCTGGCCTATGTGCTGGATAATAAACTCAATGACCTAGCTTGAAGCATAATTAGCCCAAAACTCCACTCAAATAAGGGATCTAAACCTGAGAAGTAATGGGTAACAAGTGGTTTGAAAGTAAAAGAGAAAGACTAAGAATTTTATGATATTAAAATGGTCAAAGACCACAAGAATACTGTAAATGGTTAAGGAACACAAAAAAGTTTTAGATGGTTAAAAGACCATGAAAATATTACAAATGGTCGAGAACCATGAGAAAATTACAGATGGTTAAGGACCACGAGAAACTCATTTATGAGTGAGAAAATTTGTAAATGAGAAGTTGTTTGCTTTGTGACTCTCCTGAGTTCTCTTTTACGATGATTTTTTTTTATGGTTATAGCAATATGCTCTAATTTTCATGTGTATACTCTGCATTTATATGTCAATATAACTTTGTTACCATTACAATCTGATGATATATCCTATGTGATGGATATGTGAGATGATTTATCCTGTGTAATGGATATGTGATGTTGCATTCATAAGTATAAGAAATAATTGTATTCATGCATGGTATCCTAATAGACATGATGTATTATTTTATAATGAAAAGAATGTAGTATATTTCCATATGAGTACGGTGTCACAGATCAGTAGTTTTAAAATAGGTTGTTATTGCTACTGAGAAATTATTCTCATTAAATGCTAGTTTGTATCAGATGCCTAGATATCAGGTCCTGTTAGAGGTAGAGGTGGAGGTAGTGGAGATACCCTTCTTGGGGTATTTCCCAGTTATTAAAGCATTATGGATTATTGTTGTATTAGAGGTTCCTCCCACACCTTAGCTGTATGAAGTTGGGGGATTGTACAATGAAGTATGACATGTAAATAGTTGAGATAGGCACACATGCCCTATACCTTGATTCCCTATTATCATTTTTGAAAAGGATCAGGATGATGATTTTTGATAGAGGAGATAGGGCATATATGTATTAAGATATGTGAGAAAGATATCTACTAGTAGGATTTTGAGAATGGGTATGAGTGGCAGGATTGTTGCCTCCTTACCCTAATTATCCTCACATATCTATAGGTATATGTCTTGTATAAAGTAATATGATATTGTAAATGAATTCTGTATGTGTATGTAATTTGAAATTATTTATATATCTATTTTATTTCAATTATTTTTTGCTGCATCATGTGTGAGCATCCAAGTGTAGAAATTTCAACCCAATTGGCACTTAACTATTAACTTGGTAAAAGTTAAAATTTACTTGGACAAAGGTAGTAGTAACTCACTAATCCTATAGTATATTGTATTATATTATTTAATTAACTAAAAGGAACCATAGGATTGGGGGTGTTACAATTCTTCCTTCATTTTGTACCCCTATGTGCCATTCTCTTTTCTAAATTAATTCCATTTTTTGTGCTACACACTTTAATATTTTCTCCTATTCTTTTGGTACGTGGATCATTAAGGGATGCCTTAAATAGTATTATGTATTGGGACCACTAGGTGATTCATTCATGAAGTTCTTTAGGAGTACATTAAAAGGTAAAGTGGTATCAATTAGTCATAAGAAAGAGAATTATAATACATGTTGAAGCCATAGAATTAAAAAGTGATGATAGAGTCTTTTACCAGTGAATAGCTCATATGGAGTCTTTGGCATAAATTACTAGGGACTTGATTCAAAACATACACATCTGTTCTCAAGGCATCACCCCATAAGAATTCTAACAAAGAGGAATTACTCATTATACTCCTCACCATATTCATTAACATGCAATTTTTCCTTTAAGGTTTTTTAATGCAATGCCAAAGCAACTACACCTAAGGCAATAAACCTATCGATGCAGCCTGGTGCAGTGGTGAGTATCAAAGTTGTATCCCATGGGAATGGGAAAGCCTAAAGTTACTACTTGTTTTTTGTTATTTAGCCTACGATTTAAAGTGATTGGGTTTTAATTAAACTAATAACTAAGTTAAATGCAATAATAACTATTCAGAGATAATTGGCAAGAAGAGGAATCAATCAATACTGAAAAGCAAACCCAGTAGGGACCTACACTAGTAGGTAACACACACAAAAGGTAATGGATTATTGAATCTGATTTTGCTACCTGTGACTGTATCCTAATTTAAATTCAAATTCTCTATTGGTCTTAATGAATTCCTTAAACCTACAAATCTACCACTAGATGGTTCTTCCTAATGGTTGATTTTAGATCAGTATTATCGGTCTAATTCACTACTATTAAGAGTTGTTACTTCTAAATCCAGCAATTTATTAACCTTAGTTCTAAGTGATAACAAATTTTCTGTTACAATTAGTTGTCCAATTTTAATTAAAATCTGTCGATTACTAAAAGAAATCTAAAGAGCTTTCATTAAAACTTCTTGCTAATGAAAACTTGAACATTCATTCGTAAAAGTAAAGGAGATCAGAGAACCAATATTCAATTATCCATGCAAATTAAACTCAAAGTACCAACATATTTCAGAACCCCAATGTCTTTTACAAGTTTAGCCACACATAATCATAATCCAACAATCTAGAAAATCCATAATTTAGAGAAATAATATAGTAAAAATCATATATGTCCCTCTTCTCTTGAATGTTGGATAAAATAGTGCAAAATAGTCCTCAAAAAGTTGAAGAAAAACTTTGAAATATGATACTATTAGAATATCCAGGGAGCAAAATGGGTTGAGTCAAGAGTTAGGGGGTACCTAATAGAAACAACATCAACAGATGGCCAGAGAACTGGTAAACACCACATATGGCTCACTTGAGGTCAAAGAACGGTTAAGCTTGGTAGAACACGACAGAAAATGTCAACATATCATGAAATTCCAACCGGATCACGTCTCAAGTTCTCAGGGTACCAGATGGAAGCAACGCCTATTGTGGCTAGAGATCAGATAGAAAGGTCACAGTTGAGTTGTCAAAGGACGAATGGTTGGTTACTGATGACAAACCGGACTGAAAAGGCCGAATGGCCCACGAATCTCCAACAGGTCGTTGTCTTGGGTCGCATGGGTTTGTCACCAAAACGCTATGGACGGTTGCGATTCGGTGGCTCACGTCAAAGGTGGTGTCCTTCTCATCATCACCTGGTCACCGGAGGTCCTCTCGCCACCGCTCTTGGCCGAAAATTGCATGCCCTATTGGAGCCAAAAATTACCTCTCAATCACGGTTCTCTTCTCTCAAAATCACTCTATCTCCATTTTAAATGTGACGACCCTCTTTTCGAATGCCGTGGATCCCTCCGTGCTCGCCGAAGATGTGGAAAATGCGTCCGAAGATCTCTATCATCGCTAGTTTTGCTGATGGGCAATGCCGAAACATGTTGAAGCTGGGTGACGCGTTTCCTTCCTCTAGTCAAACCCTTGCTGGACTCACACAAACTCTCCATGCCTAACATGACCTAACTCTCTAAAGGCCCAATACAGACGCCTAATACTAGTGTATTGCACGGCCCAACATGGATTAGACGCCCCACAGGCCCAAAATGGGTGTTTTGACTCCAGAAAAAACTCATTTGTTGATGATAGATTGATAAAACTTCTAAAATGCAACAAGATTCACATTTAGGTGATTATTAGGATAAAAATACACAAAATACTCATAAAATAGATGAAAAATATTAGGCAAAATTGTGTAAAATAAGAGATATCAGTTACCCCACACTTAAGCCTTTGCTTGTCCTCAAGCAAACACTAACTCAGTGCTCAAACAAACAGCAATAATTTTTGAAAATTCATACCTAGTCTATAGTTAATAATACCTAACACATCCCCCATAAAACTTAATCATAAGCCAAACTACAAAATCTTAACGCAGAATGGAGATAATAACGATGCATACACAATTTAACCAAAAATTCAATGTCAATTATTTAAGAACCAATGCCTCACAAGGATCACTCAAATCACTCAAGGTGTATACTGGTAAGGTACAAATCCCTCAAGCAACTTCACAAGAACATGCCTACTATATGCTTGCTCATAAATCTCATCTCCTCTACTGCAAAAAATTGAATACCAAAATCAAAGGGTCTTAACAGGGTTGTAATGGGGTTAAGGTGGAGATAGGGAAGAAATTTTTAGTTAGAAGTGGCAGATATGCTAAAAATTCATGTAATTTAAGCATCATGAAGGTTAAAAGGATTAAATGCAACAAATGCTGAACACAAAAATTCTTACTAAGTTTTCAATGAAGTTGGTGATGCGCAGAGAATACAATATCAACAGATAATACAGACTACTCTTATTATTATTTTTCTCTCTTTTTTTTTCATATAATATATTTTTATTTTTTTCATTTTCCCTTTCTTTTCATATGTAGTCTACCTGCTTACACTTTTGGATTGAAGGGTGCATCTAGAATGATAAAAAGAACTTAGTGTACTATCACCAATTAAGGCAATGATTTTTAATCCCTGTATGAAGAGTAAATCACACAAATTTCAGCATATAGGGTGAAGAAAGAAGATAGTGTACAGAAATGGAATATGAGTTGTAAAATGTAAGTGATGAAGGAAAAGTCAAGGCCCAACAATGGCTAACTAAGGAGAACACATAAGGTAGGCTTTTTTTTTTGGCCAAAAGTAGTGTATCCTAAATTGCCCAAATCATCTCTTGATATTCAAATGTTCATGTAACTTCAAAAAGTATTACAGAGCAAGTTCTAGAGACATACTCAAGTGAAATGCACACTCAACCAAAATTCGGAGCATATTTATAATGAATGCTCATCTTAGGCTCAATCTTATGTTTGAAGTGTGGCTAAATTGTACATGGTTCTCCAATATTTTCATATGAATCACAATCAAGTAGTGTATGCAAATTGCATTATCAGCATCCTAAATCAAAATTAAAAAATTTGAAAAATAATCAAGCAACACCGGTATGACCTGATTGTGGTAAAAAAATGCATTAGGCATTAATATTGCTTTCTAACATGCACTATAAGAAACAATGCTTGCCCATTTATGACTGAATCATACATGCTCAAAAGACAATCAAAGACTCAATTGCATAGAATCAATCATAAATCAAGTATCCTGTCCTACATCCTCTATCAGCATAGATACAACATACAATCATCCGAAACTAACTTGAGAGAGAGCCAAAATAACATAAAAGAGTCTAAATGATCAAAATAATTGCAATGGATACCCACCCCACACTTGAGGAACACACTGTCCTTAGTGTACAGCAAAGGGGTATCACTAAATAAAAACATAAAGCAGGAATAAACAGAAAATCCAATAATCTTAAAGTATATCATAAGAATGAGAAAGACAAAAATAAAAGGAAATAAATAAAAATAAAAATAAAAAGATTGCTTATTATTTTTTCATAGTCTTTTAGCTAGACTCATTCCCTTGATCATTCTTACAAGAAAAACACCATATGCACTCTTTCTTAGACCTCCAATGGGTCTCCATAGTAGTTCTTTAGATGCTACCCATTCACTTTGAAATCTCCTTGGTTAGGGTGATGCACTTCAACTGTGCCATAGGGAAAGACCTGCTTGACCACAAATGGTCCTGACCATCGACTCCTAAGCTTTCCTGGAAAAAGGATGAAAATGTGAGTTATAAAGTAATACTCTATATCCCAACTGAAAATCTTTAGAGCTATGTAGCCTCTGGTCATGCCACTTCTTAGTTTGAGCTTTGTAAATGGAAGAGTTTCCATAAGCTTGGTGACGCCATTCTTCTAGCTCATTCAGCTACCACAATCTCTCTTTACCTGCAGAACTAACATCAAAATTACATGTTTTAAGGGCCTACCGTGCCTTATGTTCTAATTCAATAGGTAAATGACAAATCTTTCCATAAACTAGACTATATGGTGTAAATTCGCTCGAAGTCCTATAGGTTATCCTAAAGGCCCACAATGCATCATCTAATTTGGCAGCCCAATCCTTCCTTCTTACCCTCATAGTTTTCTCTAATATTCGCTTTAAACCCCTATTAGTTACTTCTACTTGCCCACTAGTTTGCGGGTGATAGGGTGTTGAAAATCTATGAGATACCCCATAGCGCTTAAGCACTTTCTCAAGTTGGGAGTTACAAAAATGTGTTCCTCTATCACTAATTAGTGTCCTAGGTGTACCAAACCTAGAAAATAATTTCTTTAGGAACTTAGTTACTACCCTAAAATCATTAGTAAGGAAGGCTTGAGCCTCAGGCCACTTAGAAAAATACTCAACAACTACCAAAATATACTTATTTCCATAGGAGGAGGGAAAAGGACCTTTGAAATTAATGCCCCAAACATTAAAAATTTCAACCATTTGTATACTTGTTTGGGGCATTTCATCACGGACTGAGATATTACCTACCCTTTGACATGCATCACAAACCTGGACATATGCTCTAGCATCTTGGAATATAGTTGGCTAGTAGAACCCTGCCTCAAGCACCTTCCTACCAATATGGTTTATAGCTTGGTGGCCTCCCATCGGTCTTTTATGACAGTGCTTTAGGATCTAGTGGATTTCCTCCCCATATACACATCGCTTAATTACCTGGTTTGCACAAATGCAAAAATAAAAGGATCTTCCCAAATGTAGTATTTCAACTCAGCAAAGAATTTCTTCTTTTGTTGAGTAGTCATAATCTTTGGTAAAATCCCTGCAACCAGATAGTTAGCATAATCACAAAACCAAGGGGGATCAGTACATACCTGAACTACCTCTAAATGCTTATCCCGAAAGTTATCCTCAATTGCCCTCTCATCTAAGGCTTCTAGGTTTGGACTCTCTAACCTTGATAGGTGATCTACAACCAAGTTCTCTGCACCCATCTTATCCTTAATTTCTATATTAAATTCCTGCAAAAGCAAAATCTAACTAATGAGTCCAGGTTTAGCATCATGCTTTTCAAAAAAAAAACCTCAAAGCTGAATGATCCATGTAAACCATGGTCTTAGATAGCACCAAGTAGCATCAAAATTTATCAAAAGCATATACTACTGCTAATAACTCCTTCTCAGGAGTGGTGTAGTGCTCTTGGGCATCCATTAAGGTCTTGCTAGCATAATATATAGGTTGAAACTTCTTGTCAATCCTCTGTCCTAAAATAGCTCCAACTACATAGTCACTATCATTACATATTAGTTCAAAAGGCAGTCCCCAATTAGGTGAAACCATGATAAGGGTTGTGGTTAGTTGTTCCTTCAATAACTCAAATACCTATAAAGAATCATCATAAAAAACAAAAGGTACATCTTTTACAAGCAATTGAATCAAGGGCCTATCAATCTTAGAGAAATCTTTAATAAATATTCTATAAAAACCAGTATGCCCTAGGAAACTTTTAATAGCCTTAACAGAACTAGGGGGTGGCAATTTGGATATAGTCTTAATTTTAACCCTATCTACCTCCATCCCTGCATGCGATATCTTATGCCTAAGAACAAGCCCTTTTCTCACCATAAAATGACATTTTTCCCAATTAAGTACTAGGTTTGCTTCTATAAAATGGGTAAGCATATGTTCTAAATTAAGCAAATAGTGGGAGAAAGAGTTACCAAGAACTGAGAGGTCATCTATAAATACCTCCATAGACTCCTCAATCATGTCATGGAAGATTGCCATCATGCACAGCTGAAAAGTGGTTGGTGCATTGCACAGTCCAAAAGGCATCCTCTTGTAAGCAAACATTCCATAGAGGCAAGTAAAGGTATTCTTCTCTTGGTCCTCAGGTGTGATAGGAATATGAAACTAGCCTGAAAAACCATCAAGAAAGCAATAAAACATTTGACCTGCCAAACGTTCAAGTATCTGGTCAATAAAATGAAGAGGAAAGTGGTCTTTTCGGGTTGCATCGTTAAGCCTTCAGTAATAAATGCAAACCCAAAAACCTGTTACTATTTTAGTGGGTATCAGCTCATCCTTCCCATTTTTAACAACTGTCATGCCACCCTTCTTTGGTATAACCTACACAGGACTCACCCAAAAGCTATCAGAAATAGGATATATAATACATACAACAAGAAGTTTAATTACCTCCTTTTTCACCACTTCCTTTATGTTTGGGTTTAATCATCTCTATGGTTGCACCACTGGCCTATAACTATCCTCCATCAGGATCTTGTGTGAATAATAGCTGGGATTAATCTCAGAATGCTTGCCATCTTGTAAGCGAAGGCCCTAGGGTATTTCTTAAGAGAGGCTAAAGTCATTTTCCTCTCATCAGGTGTTAAGTCAATTGCTATGATTACTGGCAGCTTCTCTACCTCATCCAAATAGTCATAGCTCAAGTGCTTAGGTAACTCCTTTAGTTCCAGGATTGAGGGGTCATCAATTGAAGGTTTCACCTTCTACACCTCTGACCTATCAAGAGAAACAAAAGGGTCAGTAGTATTGCTAGGCTCAGTAACCATTAGATGAGCTAGTTGTTCCAACACTTGCTCGTTGGATAACTCATCACCATTTTCCTACAATGCCACCTGTAAAAGGATCATCAAGTAAAAATTCCTGCAATTTAGACTCAACAACATCATCCAAGACATCCATAGAATAAACCATATCATCATGATTTAAGCATTGTCTATTAGAGGTAGCTAAGTTGAAAGTGATAGTATCATCCCTAACTCTAAGTTTCAACTTCCCATCACAAACATCTATAATAGGCCTAGATGTTGCAAGGAAAGGCCTACCTAGAATCAAGGGTATGCTACTCTTACCCTCCATATCCATTACAACAAAATCAATAGGAAATATAAATCTATCAACCTTTACAAGTACATCTTTAACTATACCTCTAGGATATTTAACAGTTTTATTTGCTAATTGTATATTCATCCTAGTAGGTTTTGGCTCACTCAATCCTAGTCTATCAAGCAAGCTAGTAGGCATCAAATTTATGCTAGCTCTTAGATCAGCTAAGCATCCATGATAGACATTTCACTAATTACACAAGGTACAATAAAACTCCCTAGATTATGCCTCTTAACAGGAAGCTTGTTTTGTAGGATTGCTGAGCACTCCTCATTTAGTGTCACCAGCCCCAAATACTCTAGTTTCTCTTCCTTCAAGAACTTCGCATAGTGAGGCATCTGCGAAATGGATTTAACAAAAGGAAGGTTACTCCTTAGCTGTTTAAATAAATCAAGAAACTTATTGAATTGATGATCAACCTTCTCCTGCTTCAGTCTAGCCGGATATGGAATGGGTGGCTAGTACTCTCTTATAGGACCCTTCTTGTCCTCAACTTGCACCGGCTTATTTACCTCAGGCTTTGGCTCTTTACTGACTCTTACATCCTGTACATCAGTATTATCATCATCAATTAAAAATAAAGGACCAAGTACTTGCTTACTTGATCTCAGAGTAATAGCCTTGTAGTACTCCCTTAGATTAAACTCTGTGGTGCTGGGGAGCATCCCTGACTATCTCTTAGCCAATACCTTAGAAATCTGGCCTATTTAGTTCTCCAAGTTTTTAATGGAGGCCTGTTGGTTTCTAAGGGTTGTGTTCATTTGCTAGAACTTGCTCTCTGAAGTAGACACAAACTTCATGATCAATTCCTTTATATTGGGCTTCTTTTCCTACCCTTGAGGAAATTGATTTAGAGCAGCTTGTTGCTGAAAACTTGATGGACCCTGGGTATTATTGTTTCTCCATCCAAAATTTGGATGGTTCCTCCACCCAAGGTTGTACGTGTTGTGTAACACCCCTAACTTTCTTAACTATATTAAAAATATCAAATGGATGGATACTAATGTAGAAAAATTTTGTTTCTTTTAGCCTTATTTTAAACAACTAGATAAAAGAAATAAATGATGCATGAACAAAGGAATAGATTGGAAGGAAATATGATGGTGAGGTACCCTCTTTCCTCCCTTACCTTCCACTTTAAAAATGAGTAAGAGGTTGCTTACAAGGTATAAATATAATGATCTGTTCTCCCATTCTTTTTGCTAACCGTAAGAATGAGTTAGGAATAAGAATAAATATAAAACCAATTGAAGCCAAAGAGTTACACGTGTATATATAAAAAAAAAGTAGGATGAAGGGAAGAATTAGACATGCACACGGTAGAGAGGTGGAAAAGGGAGGAAGAGACGTGTGGAGTTGTATTTTCTCTTTCCTTGTTTTACTATATCTCTCCCATGAAACGTAATGTGATGACCGAACTGCTTAATCCTTCTAGAAAATGTTCTTTTCTTTCCCGTGGCATGTTAACGTTAAACTGACTGAAAAGTAAGTGAAAGAAGATAACAATACAAAAGCCACCTTTTCCTATGTCCTTAGGATGACCGACCTAGCTGGGAATAAACATTCCTAAATGTATATATGTGTCGCATAGAAAAGGAAAAGACACGATAAAAGAAAAGAAGAAAAGAAAACACCTAGCAACTAATCGGTGAGGCAGAGAAAAGAAGAAGAAAGAAAATCTGGCGAGAGGAAAAGAAAAACATATGAAAAGAACGATAGGAAGAAGCTTGAACGAAGGGAAAGCCTTAACACATTGAATTCGCCACTCTTGCAACTATAAGGTAGTTAATAATTCTTTATCTTTAGTTATAATATATATTAGGAACAACTCTGTATCCCAAAGCTGTGAATGAAACGTTTATACCTCTCTTTAGGATAGGTAAGTATGCATGAAGCCCAATTAGAGTAATGACTTGATGAATAAAGGAGATAATTTCCTTATTAGAAAAGAGATTGGAAGTATAAAATTAGATGTACTTTGTAATGTTTTAGTGGGATAACAATGGAAATCCGAAACAGCTCTAGAGGTAGAGTTTAGGTGAATTTAAGGAGTAGTAGCACATACATTAGAATAGTATAAAATTTCAAGGAAGTAAGTATGGTATAGTTAAAATCATGTACGACGTGTTGCATGGGTAGGGTATCTCTTAGAATAAATTATGGAGGGGGCAATGAATTACTTATAGGATATAAAAATGTGTAGTAGGTGCAAACAAGCTGTAGTTAACCATCACGTGTAGTATAGCTAGAACTATTTACTATAATATATTACTAGAAGTAAAATTAATTATATAAAGGTAACTATCATAATTGAACATAAGGCTGGAAGTATAACGTGTAATAGGAATGCAACTATGGTATAAAATATGCTAGTAGGAGTAAAAATTTATAGAATATACCTAAGTAACCATTATCACACAGGGATATGAAGTACAACACGAAAATAAATAGTGTATTGAGAGAAATTGTGGTGGAAATTAAGGAACCTACATAGGAGACAAATAACTTGGATGTAAGGCAAGAGAATAAAATACTATCTAATTAAATTAACCTATAAATAAAATTACATAATAAAAAGGAGATTATTGGTAGCATGATGACACATGGATGATAAAATTTCATAGGAAGTAATATGGAGTATGACATAGTAACAGGAAGGAAGTTGACATAGAACCTTGGGTTTACATAAACTCTCATCTTTACTAAACGTGAAATGTAATAATATAGTAATTTAATTAATTAGATTGAATAAGATGGATGAACTAATAAAAATTAATATGGTATACTGAATGAATACTTTAAATGGAAAGATCAATGAGTAAGTCAAGTATGATTATATCATATGGTAGTCTAGAAGGATAGAATATAAAGTATAAATCATGTTAAATATAATAGGAATACTAATTGTAGTTACAGTACATATATATATAAGTGGCCAAGTGTCCATTGACCTCATGAAAGTGGCCAAGTGCCCACTACGTGACCAAGAGTTCACAAAAAATATATATATATGTCTTAGTGGCCAAGTGTCCACTTTTGTTACAGGATGACATGACTGTGGGGCATATATAAGGTAAGTTTTAAGAATGAAAATTTCATATATATATATAGTGATGACTACGAATGATGTTAATTACCTTACTGATTGCTACTTATAATTATGTCACTACTAAAATGAGTATTGTTACTATATTGATAAGTCAACCAATATTTCTTGTATATGTGTACAGTGATACATGTCAGCCTAAATTAAAGTATGAATTGTTAAACTACTAAGAAACTAGTTTTCTCATTTGTGTGTTGATATGTATCAGATGCAGGTAATTAGTGAAGTTCTGAGTAAGGTGGAATTAGCATTAAGGAAGAATCTTGTGTAACTATGGGTTTGAGTGACAGAAAGTATGTTGTCTCCTGACCCTAAGTTAAGTATTAGGAATACTGAGAGTAGGGTACTGTCGTAATATTTACAAATGTATTGTAATGTAGTCATTTTATTCACTGAAAAATATACTTTCATTCGCTGTGCTTATAAGTTTTATCTGAGTTAAAGAATTTATATTAAAAATAAAATGATATGTCAAGAACAGGACGCTCGGATATTAACTGTGAATAAATAAGTATAAGGATAAATGTAATGACTTTATCTATTACCAACGCTAAGTGGTAAGACTGGGTAAGAGCATTACATGTTGCTATATGGATTGTTCTACTGTCTTGGAGCGTTCCCCATATAATCTACCTATTCAAAATCGATAGAACCAGTGTTAGAAGAAAAGAAAGAGGAAGGGTTAACAAACATACCTCTTGCATTACAGTGTACACCATAATATAGATTGTAACACCCCCAACCCTATATTCCTTTCTAATAATTAAATACTATAAGATAGTATAATATAGGATTAGTGAGTTTACTACTGCCTCTACCTGAATATATTTTAACTTTTTCTGAGTTAAATAATTGAGTGTCACTAGTTTGGATTACTACCCTCAGGTTCTCACACATTACATAGCAGAAATAAATAAAGTAATTTAAGTGAAATAGATAGATATAGAGATATTTACATTCACATTCAACTGTACATAATATTTATAAATATATCAACAGTAGTGTGTGTCAGACATATACCTATAGATATGCGAGCCTGAACAGGGTAAGGATACGACAAACCTGCCACTCATACCCTATTTTAAGCAGAACTCTCTATCTCACATATCTTAATACATATATGCCCTCCTTACTTATAACAAAATCATTCTCCTGATCCTTTCAAAATACTGATAAGGATTCAGGAAAATAGGCATGTCAAAATACTGTATATTCCTAGTTATGCATACAGTTAAGGGGTGGGAGGAATTTTCCATACATATACAATACATATCTCTTTAATAATTGGAAAGTACCCTAGAAAGGGTATCTCTACTTCCACTTCTAGGATGATTTGAAACCTAGACATCTGATACAAATAAACTTTAATGAGAAATATTTCTTAGTAGCAATAATCATTGGTGTTTAAAAATAGCTTCTTGTACCACCGTACGAATATGAAAATCTACTACATTCTTTTCATAATACTTAAAATCTTATGCTATTGGAATAATGTACAAGGATTATACAAATATCTCATGCATATACTTATGATTATACATGTACTTCACAGATAATCATCACATAAGATGCATTCTCAAATTGTAATGGTAACAACTCATATTCTCATATCAGTATATAGAGCATAAACAAAGAAATCATGCAATTTGATATAGCCATATTCAAAAGCATCATATAAGAAATCTTATAAATATTTCCATCTATAAATGAGTTTTCTCGTGGTTATGGCCATTTGCAATCATTCTCGTGGTTTTCACCATCTGCATTCATTCTCGTGGTTAACCGTTAGCATTTATTCTCGTGGTTAACATTCAGCATTTATTCTCATGGTTAACTGTCAGCAATTATTTGTGGTTAACCGTCTGCAAAACTTTTCCTGGATTAAAGCCAGTTGCAGCTATTCTCGTGGTATAACCAATTGCATCCCTTCTCGCGATATAACCAAATTCATCCCTCCTTGCGATATATCCAAATGCAGTTATTCTTGCGAATCAATCGTTTGTAGTTATGCACATTTATGGTTCATGCTCAATTAAAATCTCTTATTTTTCTTCTCTTTCTCATAATTTCTCAAATATTCTCAATTCTCATGTTACCCATTACAATCTAAGATTAAATCCTTCATTTGAGTGAAGAATTGGGCTAGTTGTGAATTAAAATAGGTTATTAAGTCAGATTTCTCGAAATAAAGAGTTACAAGTCGACTTCCAGCCTCTTGGCAGTCGACTTCCAACTTGCTGCCCCAAAAATGTTGCAAAAAGTGAGCAATCAGTCGACTTCTAGGACGCTAACAGTTAAATGCTCTGTTCTTGGCTAATTTCTAGAAAATAAGAGCATGACAGTCAACTTTCAGCCCTTGGCAGTCGACTGCTAGCATTCTGGATATAATTCTAGGCAACTCAAGAGCATGAAAATCGACTGGTAGAGCCTACAAGTTGACTGATATGTTATGCTCTATTTTAAAACTCGCCATTGACCAATTATTTTAGCCTAAGAACATGTTTTTAAAATAATTTTAATGATCAAAAACTCAATAATAGCATAAAAGCTTCATTTACCACTTAAAAACAGCCCAAACCACCGATTATTCATGCTTAAATTTGGGATTTAAACTCTTTCTCAAAAACCATGAAAAACCCATTTATCAAATTCTCATTCATGCATTCACAAGTATATTCAAGCATTTTAAAAAATCCAATAACAATAAAAAACACTAAGAATGTAGGTTTTAATCTCTTTGGAGTTCAAAATCAGGAAAACTCATAATTTACCAACCATACACAGTAAATTTTGAAAATAAGGGAGATGGCTGATTTTGTACCTTTCTATTGATTTAAACTTGGTATTTGATGATGGTGTAGTGTTCTAGTATGTTTTTCTAACTTCTGGAATGCTTAAATCCTCCTAGCAGCTCTCTTCCTTCACAATTTCTTAACTTTCTCTCTCTAGCTCGTCCTTTCTCTCTCTAGGATTTCAGAGTTCAGGATGCAAATGAAGAGCTCTGGAGGCTTCACCTATTTATAGGTGATCCGGTCCTTTGCAATTCTACTCCTAATTCCTGACCATTCGGCCCAAAATGATAATTTCTTCAATTATATATTAAGTTATCATTTTGTCCCTAACTTACTGGCGAGAAGTTTTCAAAATTCTTTTGCTATAGTAAATCATTTGGCTAGATTTACAGTCTATTACCCTGAAGTTTTGGATATTCATACAATTTCCCACTATATCATTTTAATTTTCAATTTAGTCCTTATTCTTTCTCTTCACCTAAAACTCTCATTCTAATGCAACTACATGCAAACTAATGCAACAAACACAAACATCTAATTCATTTAAAATCAATGAACATCTCTTAATGTTGTGCTACTTGCACTGACATCTGGAGTTGGTTAATCTTCTTGGCTAAAAGTCTACCTGAGCTGCCAAGGCTAATGTATGGTTTATCTGGTTGACCACTCCCTGTCGCCCTAATCTATCCCTAAAGGATTGCCATTGATAGTTGTTCATGGCCATTTCCTCTATCTGTAACGCCCTTATCTAGTCTTATTGTTAACTCCAATATCAAAAGATAGGTGCGGTACATTATCCTTACCCTTAATTTGATTAGTGTCTGAGCAGTTATAACATTCAATTATATTAAGTAGATTAGGTTCGGGATCCTTTGCTCAGAATAAAAACTTACATGCACAGCGGAATAAAAATACTACACTATACAACGAAAATTAAAAACCTTCATGTAATTCAAATAAATACAGGTCCAATAATTTCCATTACATGCTGATAAGTCACATCCCTGGATATGCGAAGTACCCAACCATCAGAAGTTAGGAGACAACAGGTCTGTCACTCAAACTCCTGTATAAATGAAGGATGGTCCGATCCTTTAGATATTTGTTTCTCCTGTATATCCCAAATATAACTCATGTATACGGTCAACTATTGTCCTATTCTAAATCAGACCTAGCTAGGACCTAAAATAGGGCATTACAAAAATCATACTCAATCAAAAAGGACTGTTGCCTCGGGCCTGCTTTCTGGCGTCAGATTCGATACATATTAGCACATAGATGAGAAACACAAATTTTTCAGTAACTCAGCAATTCATAGTTTAAAAGAAACTAATATGTATCAGGTATAAGCACAAAAACATTCAATCTACATCCTTGATTTTAGGTGTAATATTACACATAACTGTAAACTGGCAATCATTGCATGATAAATATAGAAGTTAATGAAGATTACATATCTTTTTAAATAACACGTATTCTTATCAGCTTAATGGTTTATTATGGAATTATCATAGTGTTTATGCATGTTACGTGAACACTAGGTCACGGGTGCAGAGCACCTTTGGCCACACCTCCCTAGGTCACCCGTGTGGAACACCTTCGGCCACACCTTGTAATTATTGGACACTCGACCACGTACATAGCGTAATCATGAGCACTAGGTCATGGGCATGGAGCACCTTCGGCCACGCCTCGCTAGGCCGCCCGTGTGGAGCACCTTTGGCCACACCTCGTAAATCGTGAGCACTCGGCCACGTATAGAGCGTAATCATGAGCATTAGGTCCCGTGTGGAGCACCTTTGGCCACACCTTGTAAATCGTGGACCCTCGGCCATGCATAGATCAAAATCATGAGCACTAGGTCACGGGCATGGAGCACCTTCGGCCACGCCTCGCTAGGCCGTTTATGTGGAGCATCTTTAGCATTTCTTATGAAAAATTCAATATTTAAGGAATAGTTTCTATTTTCCTTAGAAACAATTTCTAAGGTACATTTTCCTATAAAACTCTAATAATCTCAATATTAATTTCCTTTCTTGGAAGTTGATTCCAATGTACATATTTCTTCTAAAAATTTCAATAACTTCAGTAATAATTTTCTTATCTTGGGAATTAATTCTAATGTGCTTTTTTTTTTTTCTAAAACTTCAATAACTTTAATACTAATTCATAATAAATTTTCGTTTCTTGGAAATTAATTCCCATGTATATTCTCTTTCTAAAAATTCTAATATTTTCAATACTAATTTTCTCTTTCTTGGTATTAGTTCTATTGTACATTTTCTTTCTAGGAATTCTAATATTTTCCTTTGCTTGAAAATTAATTCCATTATATATGTTTTCTTTCTTTCTTTTTTTTATTCTAATCCCTTCCACAATAATTTCCTTTGCTTAGAAATTAATTACCATGTATATTTTCCTTCTAAAAATTCCAATAATTTTCCTAGTAATTTTCCATAATCACATGCATTTTTATTAGCAACATAAATGTTCAATAACCTCATTAATTTCATCATGGAAATAACAAGTCCACTACAATATTAACAATAGTAAACCAAGTTAACCAAACCATTAAATAACTTTCTAAATCTAAGTCCTCTCATGATCTCAAGGAAACAATAATTTAGAGATTAGCATTAGCCACCTTCCATCTTTATCATGCAAGTTCCATTAAATTTTTCCTAAATCAAGATTGTAGACATGGGTTCAAATTCCATGGAAGCTATATCCTTAAACATGCATACTCAATCATGGAATAAGAATTTAACAAATTGCTAATTTACCTTGGAAGTGGGCTAGAGAAAATATTCTTGGCCTTTCCTTTGATTTCCTTGGTTTTCCCCTTGAGTTCTTCTTTACTTCCTCCTTCCTTGATCTCTCAATTCTCCCTTGATGCCTCACCTTCTTCCTCTCTTTTCTCCCTTCTTCTTTTCTTTCTCTCTTTTCCCTTATTTTCAAGTGTGGGGATTATGGTATGCCTCCCTCTCTTGTTTTCCTTTCATTTCTTTATTTTCCTTTTTGGGTTGCTTGTAAATTGGTTTTCCTTCTTTTACAAAATTCTACACCTATTAGATTGCTTGTTGCCTTAGTATTCCTTTTCTTGCAAGTTTACCTTTTCCCACTTCCACAAGCAACCTTAGTACATATATATATTTTTAATTCTCTTCCCACTTTCCATTTCCCTTTCTTTCCTTTTTTTTTTTAAAGAAAAGTATGCACACTTTTGGATATGTATATATATATATTTGCACAAAGTGTACTTGCAAGTATACTTTGTCTTTGCTTGCACACTTAGTATTTCCCTTTCTTGCAAGTTTAGATTTGTCCATTCTTACAAGTAACTAACCTTTACAAGCAACCTTGGTATTTATTTTTTTTTTCTTTTTTTCTATTCTCTCTTTTCCTCCCTCATTCACATGACACTTACACACACCTATATATTTTTCTTGCATCTCATTTTGCTTCTTACTTGGTACTTAGGCTAGGTAAATAAAGAAATCAAAGAATTAATTCTAAGCACCAAATTTTACTTCCTTAAAAATAATTCATCTAATTAATTAGCAAGCAAGTAATTCAAACTAATTAATTAAATAACACCATTAATTTAGGCTAATTAAATTATGGAGTGTTACACTATCAGATTCTGTGCTTGTTCAGGGGTCTTGTTATTCAGTGCACCCCTACTGCTGCATCCACTATTTGCCTTGTATCTGGCTATAGACCGCTGTAAAAGGTTTGTACCTGCATCCACATAGGCAATCTATGATGTGGGCAACATCTCAGCAAGTCTTGGTACCTTTTCCAGGCGTCATACATGCTTTCATCTACCATCTGCACAAAAGAAGAAATGTTATTAGGCATTTGTGTAGTCTTAGCTGGGGAAAAATACTTATACAAAAACTTTTCAGCCAAAGAATCCCAATTAGTGATAGAGTTATGGGGTAGGGATTGCAACCATCTCTTTGCTTTGTCTCTCAAATAAAATGGAAACAACCTAAGACGAATGGTGTCATCAGTAGTTCAATTAATCTTGAAAGTGTCACATATCTTTAAGAAGTTGGCTATGTGAGCATTAGGGTCCTCACTGGCCATCCCTCCAAACTGTACCACCTGTTGTACCATTTGAATCATAGTTGGCTTAATCTTGAAGTTATTTGCTGCTATTATAGGCTGAGTAATGCACGTTTGTATCCCTTCCAATGAAGGTCTATCAAACTCATACATCATTCGGTTGGCGTCATTTGCCATCTCTAGTAGTGTATGAATGGGGATCTCAATTGGCTCCTCTTCCTCGTTGTGGTGTGCATGATTCCAAAAACGTCTTTCTAGTTCAGATAAAGGTTCTATATGCATAGCATTATAACTCCTAGTCATAAATTAGTTGAAACCAACAACAATAAAACAACCCAACAAGTAGAAAAAAGAATAATAATTAAAAGACAAAAGAAAAAAAAGAATGAAACCAATGGAAAACTATGACTAAAAATAGGACAAGTAAAACCAACAGCTGAATAACAAAAGAGTTAATAAAAAACAAAAGACAGAACATAACTAATAAAAGCCAATAACTAATCAAAAACAAAAGCAAAATAAAACTAATGAAAGTGGCTAACTTAAAGATAAATTATTATTATTATTATTATGTATTTTTCTCACTAAAAGGAAAAGCAAAACACCTAATGGGTAAAAATAAAAGAACAAATAAAATTGAAAGTGAAATAAATAGCTAGGGAAAAAGAAGAGAAAAGGAAAAAAATGGCTAATTAACAGATAGCAAATTCAGTCTAGTTTTCTTAAAAAGTCCCTGGCAACAGTGCTAAAAAACTTGATGTGCTGCCAAAGCAACTACACCTAAGGCAGTGAACCTATCGATGCATCCTAGTGTAATTGTGAGTATCAAAGTCATATCCCACAGGAACGGGAAAGCCTAGAGTTACTACTTGTTTTTTGTTATCTAGCCTACAATTCGAAGTGATTGGGTTCTAATTAAACTAATAACTAAGTTAAATGTAATAATAACTAGTTAGCGATAATTGGCAAGAAGAGGAATCAATCAAGACATAAAAGAAAACCTAATGGGAACCTACAATAGTTGGTAAACACACAAAAGGTAATGGATTACTGAATTTGATTATGCTACCTGTGAGTGAATCCTAATTTAAATTCAAAATCTCTATCGGTCTTAATGAATTTCTTAAACTTACAAATCTACCACTGGATGGTTCTTCCTAATGGTTAATTTTAGATCAACATTATCGGTCTAATTCACTACTATTAAGAGTTGTTACTTCTTAATCCAACAATTTATTAACCTTAGTTCTAAGTGATAACAAATTGTTTGTTACAATTAGGTGTCCAATTTCAATTAAAATCTGTTGATTAGTAAAAGAAATCTAAAGAGCTTTCATTACAATGTCTTGTCAATGAAAAGTTGAACATTCTTTTGTAAAAATAAAGGAGATTAAAGAACCAATATTCAATTATCCATGCAAATTAAACTCAAAGTACCAATATTGTTCAGAACCCCAATATGTTTTACAAGTTTAGCCACACATAATTATAATCCAACAATCTAGAAAATCCATAATTCAGAGAAATAATAGAGTAAAAATCATATACGTCCCTCTTCTCTCAAATGTCAGATGGAACAGTGCAAAATAGACACCAAAAAGTTGTCGAAAAACTCTGAAATCTAATACTGTCAAAATATCCAGGGAGAAAAAAGGGTTGAGTCACGAGTTAACGAGTACCCAATGGAAACAGCACCAATAGACGGTCGAAGAACCACCGAACACCATAGACGGCTCACCTAAGGTCAGAGAATGGTCAAGCACGGCAGAACCAGACCAAAAATGTCAACAGGTTGTGAAATTCCAACCAGATCACATCTCGGGTTCTCAAGAACCTGACAGAAATAATGCCCACAACAGTTAGAGATCAGATGGAAAGGTTATGGGTGAGTCACTGAAGGATGGATGATCGATCGCTAATGACAAACCGTATTAAAAAGGCTGAATGGCCCGCGAATCTCCAACATGTCACTATCTCGGGTCATGTGGGTCTGTCGCCAAAATGCTATGAATGGTTGCGATTCAGTGACTCATGTTGACGGCGGTGTTCCCTTCATCGTCACCTGGTCACCAAAGGTCCTCTTGCCACCGCTTCTAGCTGAAAATTACGTGCCCTAGCGGAGCAAAAAATTACCTTTTGGTCACGATTCTCTTATCTCAAAATTGCTCTGTCTCCAATTCAAATGTAACGACCCTCTCTTCAAATGTCGCGGATCCCTTCGTGCTCGTTGAGGATGTGGAAGACACATCTGAAGATCTTTGTCATCACTAGTTTCACAGCTAGGCATCGCTAGACACATCCTCTAGCCGGACCTTTGTTGGAATCACACGGAATCTCTATGCGTAACACAACCCAACTCTCCAAAGGCCTAATCCAGAGGCCCAATACTAGTGTAATGCATGACCCAACATAGATTGGATGCCTAACAAGCCCAAAATGTGTGTTTTAACTCCAGAAAAAACTCATTTTTTGATGATAGATTGATAAAACTTATGAAATGCAATAAGATACACATTTAGGTGATTCTTAGGATAAAAATACACAAAGTACTAATAAAATGGACAGAAAATATCAGGCAAAATTGTGTAAAATAAGAGATATCAGCCACTAGGTGATTCATTCATGAAGTCCTTTAGGAGTACATTAAAAGGTAAAGGAAGGTTGTTCTCTAGGCGACGTCTTTAGGGGAGATATCTGCTAGGTGATGCTCCTATTGCACTTTATTTTGAAATGGTAAAGTATTTGCAAGAGATCATGTTTTGAAAAGCTTTCCCTATATCCATATATTATGAATATTCATATTACTATGATTTTTATGATGAGATAAGAAATAAATGAAGATGCCCTATTTTATTGAGATTGTGATTGTCTATTGTACATGTATTCATAAGTACATTTTTATAATGCAATACATGATCCATGCACTGCATCCAATAAATAACTGTTTTATTTAAGTTTGAATTGCAAAAATGTATGGATTTTCAATAGCATATACAATTGGTACCATTAGCGATTTTTATAACAGCTAACTTAACTATTGAGATTATAAATCTCACTTATCCAATGATGTGTTCAGATGCCTAGGTTCCAGGTATGGTTAGAGAATAAGGTAGTATGGATGAAGATTCCATTTTTGGAATACATTTTAGTGGTTAGGGATGTTTGGGTCTTGGCGGTGTTAGAGGTGCCTCTACCTCCCAGAGAAGGACACTTGCATGATTAGTATGGAGGGTTAGGTGTACAAATTTTTTAAGAGATATTAGAATTTTATCCTATTTTCCATAACCTATGATATGTTTGTGAAGGTTGTTATAACTTATTTTGATGTATATAAAAGGATATATATATATATATTGGATATGTGATACATGCTTATTAATATCCACTAGTAGGAGACATTAATGTGAGTCTGAGTAGTAGGCTTGTTGCTTTCGAACCTCTTTTGATGATTGTACATATATGGTATTATCACACACACACACACACATATTTACTATGAAAATTTGATGCATGTGTTTGAGTATTTTTATTATTTATTATTTTTAATTCTACTATAGTATAATTGAATACATGTGAGAAAATGAGTGTATCGACCCAAACCAAACTCCACTAAATATAACTAACTTGGTAAAAGTTAAAATTGACTTAGGTAGAGAAGGTAGTAACACATCATACTATGGGAATTATATATATATATTAACTATCATCTAAAAGGAACTATAGGTTGGTGTTTTATACCTAATAAGTGGTGTCAGAGCAGTTTCTAACCTAGGTATTAAGGGTAGTGTTCCTCACGAGAAGAACTAGATCAAGTTGGTTGGCTAAACCTAAGTAGTTAACTAGCTTGTATTGTAGTCTGACTTAGGGAATGGAGTGTTAGGTTTAGGTAGGCAGTATTTCCTTTTGGTGCCATATATTTTCTAATACATGCTCTATTATTGGGACTGATCACCTTAATAATTTTTTTTTTGTAGAGTAAGATATGACCCCGTGTAGGAGGAATGGTAGTTAGGAGAGAAGAGGTGAGGCTAACTTGGAAGGAATGATGCAGACCTTGTAGGTTATGACTGAGGCAATGAGGGAACAAGCTAGTGCTACTACTTAGGTCCTAAGACAATTCCAAGAGAATAGGAACAACAATAATAATCATGCCCCTCAAGAAGGACAAGTGGGAAACCAAGCTTTTCATGGATTGGCTAAGTTCTAAAAGCCAAAACCTCCTTCTTTTAGGGGTGATTTTGACCTGAAGATGGCTAACAAGTGGTTGAGGGAGATGGAGAAGTTTTTTATGGTATTGGGGAGCATTGATGCTCAAAAGGTTTGGTTTACACTTAAATTTTTGTTGGTGAGGCTGAACACTAATGGAAGGGGGCCAAGCAGTTGATGGAAGAAGTAGAATATGAATTTCATCCAAATGAGGCATGGAAGAAGTAGAATAGTAGAATATGACCTTTGATGAGTATTGTGCAAAATTTAAGGATTCTATTCTTGTTTGAAGTTTCACCCAGATAGGGCATGGAAGGCTATGCATTTAGAGGTCAGGTTGAGGCTGAAGCTGAAGAGTGCTATTGCTCCATTGAAAATAAGGAATTATGTCATACTAGCCAACAAGTGTCGCATAGTTTCCAAGAATTTGGCAAAGACCAAGAAAGAGAAGCAGAAGATATTCCTAAAACTACTTTTAGAACTGGATATGGGCATTATGAATTTCTTGTAATTCCATTTAGTTTGTCAAATGCTTTAGCTACTTGGGTTATATGAATCATATCTTTTGTCCCGACCTTGATCAATTTATGGTAGTGTTTATTGATGACATTCTCACAAGAACATCAACAAAGAACCTCTAACTCAACAACATATTCATTATCTCCCGTCCCAAGAATCATTGTGTTCAAAGGAACTTCAAATAGTTTCCCTTGTACCCTACACCTCAAAATCTAATTCGCAGAGAAATTTATTCAACACTACATTTGATCTGCTTACTTATGGAAACAATTGAAATATCTCTAAACCTTCCAAGTAATCAAAACTATTTTGTGCACCTCACTATTGCTTCTCTTTTAGTGGAAATTGACATATGCATCACTTGCTTTTTAAACTTTGAAAAAGGTACACTAAATTATCACAAAAAAATGACTCCAAAAAAATTCTTTGACAACACTTACATAACCCCCTCTCATGATGATCTAATGAAATTTTGGCATACCCACTAAATTTTTCCATCCTAGTTTGGAATGTTAGAGGTGTTGGTGGCACTAAATTTAGTAGGGCCTTCCATAATTTTTTCAACATACACTAATCAAATGTTGTAATCCTAATTGAGACTAGGATTAGCAGAACTTATGTAGACAACATCTTTTCTTCACTAGGTTTTGAAAACTATGTCAAGGTAGATGCTATGAGATTCTCTAGAGGCATTTGTTTACTATGGAACCCACATAAAATTTACATCAAATCTTTAGTGTCACACCAGAAATGCAACGTGAATGGCATATAAAAGAAAAATTAATTTTAAAAAAATAAAAAACATTTTCAAAAACTAATTGAAAATATATATTGTCACTAAAATTTTTATTTTTAAAAGGATATTTTAGAAAAACCTTTTCTAGAAAACAATTTTGAAGACCATTTTGATCTTCAAAAAGAAAGACGAGTTTGAGAGTTGATAAACATGGGAAAGGTATCATTCGTCCCATAGTTTTTTATACTAAAAGTGAAATTAATTTGTATAAGCCTTTTTTTACCTTTATTAATCACATGAAAATACAAAAAAAAATGTTTGGAAGGATAAAATTGACCTAGGGAAGGTACAATAAAGCTTACGTACCCCTTATGAGATCAAAGTCCATGTAGTTCAAGGTAAACAACAATGGTAGGTTAATTGGTTTTAAATTTTGGAAAGAAAGAAACAATGACAAAAAGGATGCCAAAAGAAAATAATTTGAGTGAGTGTTTTGATTTACTTTTGAAAATCCTCATTAGCCTCACTTATTTCTCTCCTTGGTTTTCCCCCTTTTCTTTTTTTTCTTTTTTGGACTTTTTAGAAACCTCATTTGAACCTAAATGACACCTTAATTTTCAAATAACTTCAATTAAAGAACATATTTATTGAGATTTTTGGCTTTTGACAAAAAAAAATGTATTTTTGGCATTTTGGAAAATATTTAGAAAATGAAAAAGATATTTGTTTATTTTTTTATGAAAAATCCTAAAAATAATAATCTATTTCCTAATTTTAGAAAAGAAACTAAAACCCATAAGTGTGACATGCATACAGAGATATAGTTCACATAAGTGTTAAATTTGAACTTGCAATGCAAATCTAGTGTGTCCCTATGTCCTTTTCCCATTGGCACTAATAAGTAGTCGTGTATTTTGGGATGAATGCTTATGCCTAGAGGCTAAGACCTATATTCCATGTCATAGGATCAAGGTCGGTTTCCTTCCAACCTCATGATAAGCATAAGTTATTTGGACTAATCTAATTGCATTGTTATACCCTAAATGCACGAACTATAATAATTTAATGTTTAATTACAACCTATGAAAAAAAATGAATATAAAACTAAAATACAAAAATACAAAAAAATAAAATAAAGACTAAAGTGTACATGACCCCCATGTACTTTAGCCTTTGTGCACATAACCCCTCTCTACTTTCAAATGTGACCTAGAATCCCTCTGTACTTTCAAAATGTTACATGGAACTCATTTCTATCCAATTTTTTATCCAAAAACTAATGACAATGAACACATTAGCTTATAGGCAGTGATATGATCTTGAAAGCTAACTTCAAAAACAAGAAAGGCAACAACTAAAATGGACAGAGAAGGAATGAAAAATGGCTGAATGTGTAACGCCCCTATCTAATCTTATTGAAAACTCTGATATAAACAGATAGGTTCGGTACATCATCTTTATCCTTTATTTAATTAATGTTTGAGCAGTTATACCATTAAATTAATTTGAGCGGATTAGGTTCAAAATCTTTTGCTCAGATTAAAACTCACATGCACAGCGGAATAGATAAAAATATACTAACTACACAGTGGAATTAAAAGCATCCATGAAATTAAATTAAACACATAATCAATAGTGTCCATTACATTTCTGTAAGCACGTCTCAGGATATACGAAGTAGTCATCTGTAGGAAGTCAGGAGACAACAATCCTGTCACTCAGACCCCTTTAAGAATTTCAAAGATGGACCAGTCCTTTAAATATCCTATGGCTGCTGACCAAAAGAATAACCTTAGTTCTAAACCAAATAAATTCGAACTAAGACTCAAAAATAGGGGATTACAAGGTTTCCTCAGACCAAAAAGAAACTCCTATCTCCCTGCCCTGCTAAGCATCCATAGCTGATACACATTAGCATAACAATGAGAAACACAAGTTTCCCAGTAGTTTAACAATTCGAGTTTTAAAATAACTAATATGTATCAGGGTGCAACACCAAAACAATTTCATTTTACATTCTTGATATTAAAACATATATTTACCCACAAATGAAATCAGGCAAGTGTTACATGATAATTTAGACGTTAACATAGAAATCAAACATTCTCTTTTAATGAAGATATCTAAATGAAATTATACATATTATCATGACAATATGCAATTTAATTCTGTGTTAGCTCTTACATTTTTCAATCTGAGTTAATTAGGTGCCTGAGGTGTTATGTGGACACTAGGCCACTTTTATGAAATCAATGTGAGCCTTAGTTCATAGGTATGAAGCACCTCTGGCCACACCTCACTAGGCCGTCTGTGTGGAGCACCTTTGGCCACACATTGTAAATCGTGGTCACTCAGCCACGTTCATAACGTAATTGTGAAAAATAGGTCATAGGCATGAAGTAGCTTTAGCCACACCTCGCTAGGTCGCCCGTGTGGATCACCTCTGGCCACACATCGTAAATCGTGGTCACTTGGCCACGTACATAATGTGATTGTGAACTATAGGTCATAGGCATAAAGCACCTTCGGCCACACCTCACTAGGTCGCCAGTATGGATCACCTCTGGCCACACATCATAAATCATGTACTTATATATATTTTTCCCTATCAGTTGCGTTTCTTTTCTTTTCTTTTTGTCAGCGTACGATATATCTTATCACCTTAAGATATGGTTCTTATTTGCCTAACTTAATTTAAATTTATTTCCATAATTTTAGCCAGCGAGCGTAAATAACGTCAAGAATGCAAAATTGCAATAATGTCCCATCAAAGCTAGTAAACAGACATACACAGAAACGATCGTGGGACATTATTTTCCAGAATTGTCAAACTACCTGGAGAACAACTAGAAAAAGCTGGTCTTGGCCTCCCTTCTATCTCCTTTTACACCTCACTTCCTTTAAATTCTTATTTCTCTACAATAATGCCAAGTTTCCACTTTGGTTCAGTCATTAAGGAACAGCCGGCACAAAAACTATAGGAAAACATCAAATTATGGCATTTTAAATTATACCAAAGGCTATGGGGGCTCGAGATCTCAATTATGTGATTTTCCAGCAGCTCCAACGATGGCGAACGGCTGCGCACGGTGGCACACAGTGGCTGACGGTGGCTGGGGTTGAAAAATACACTAAAATGTAGCCCACAACTTAAGGAGGCCGGATCTGGTGTCCTTTCAGTGAAACACAGCCATTAGACGGCATTTTTTGGCGATGAAGGTTGACACACAGCAGATAATTTTTTGCCCGTTTTGGGCTCGTGACGGTAGCGTTCATCGACTAGAAGCTGTCAGAGGAAGCTGGCAGCTCAGACTTTCCAATGGTGGGGGCGGTGTTACCGGATGACGTCGGACGATGGAGATCACGGCAGCAAAAGAAAAATGCGATGGAAAGGAAAATGGGCATTTTTCGGCGGCTGTGGCAGTCGTTAGTCGCTGTGGTGACTTGCTACGGCGCCGAGTTGGCTAGGAAACCTTCCGGCAATGATAGGAGGCCGTAAGTCGACTAGACGGTGGCTAGGCGTGGTGAAGGTGGTGGATGGGGTGGTGTGCACAGGAGAGGAGAGAAAGAGTGAGAGATTTTTTTTGTATGAAAGGGGAAAATGTGGGGAAATGAGAGGGGTTTGGGTATTTAAGGCCCTTAGGGGCATTTTAGTCTTTTTTCCCTTTTGCCGTAGCTAAGTTCCAAATGTATCTCTCCAATCTAGCAAGATCTAGGCAAGATTTAAGACAATATAGAGAGAGAATTTAGAAATTTTCAAACGATCGCATGCGTCGCAAAACTATCTGCCAAATTCTCTCCGGTAGATCAAAATTTGCTATCAGATATAATTTAAGTTCGAAAAAATTCTCCAATTTTTTGCTAAATGTTCAAAAAATTTTCCTTAATTCAATTTCAACAATGCTCAAAATTCATTTTACCAAATTTGATTTATTTAAAAAAAATCGGGTTGTTATAGAATGTACTCTAAATTAAGGTGAAATAGAATACAATGGTGGCCTCTTTTCAAGCAAGAAGCTGGCTCCAATACTCATATGAGTGTTTACACAATTCACTTCTTGAACTACAGCTCATTTGGTTATTTAACTAGTTACATCTCATAATGCTAAACATAATAAATAGAATAGTAAGGAAGGCGTGACAAAGTGTGACATGGTGTGGAATAGCGTGATACTACTCTTCACGTGTGCCATCCATGCATGACCTTCCTATGTACCCTTCTAGTATCTCATCCGGTAGTTCTTTCTCCTTGTATTTAGTTCTCTTATTCTTATAGTCATCTCCTGCTCTTCTTGTGTTGTTTCCACCCCATCTCTTATCCATTTCTCACCTTTATCCTTCCCATTGCCTCTATCCTTAGCATCCTAGTTGCCATTGTTAGTATCATTCATAACAGGAGGCCAGGTTAGGGCAAATAATTAAAAGATAATAGGTAAAAATACAAAAATACCGACAAGAAATTGATGCTTTAATGTTGAAAAAAAAAATACTTTTATGATATTTTAATTATTTCCTCAAACCTAGCATCCTATAAGCTAATGTATTCATTTCCATTAATTTTTGGATGGAAAATTGGACGAAAATGGGTTTCATATAACATTTTGAAGGTATAGGGGCTTCTGGGTCACATTTGAAAGCATAAGAGAGTTATGTGCACATAAGCTAAAGTACAAGAGAGTCCTATGTATTTTAGCCTAGAATAAATAAAAACAAAGCAAGAATAAAATAAAATTCCAAAAAAGTAGGTAGTATCCTCGCTTCTTAGTTTCCAAAAATCATAGTTAAAAACTAAATATAAGTAATTCATAAAAACAAAGCCTTCTCATTTATGTTAATGAACTTTAACACCTTAAAACTCCAAAAAACCATAAAGGTATTTCCATGCATGTGAAGCTAAAAAAGTGTAAAAATTATGTGTAAAATTGTATGCGAAAACCAATGTGATGTTTTTTAGAATTTTGTACAGCATATTACAAAACTATATTTTGAAACTAATGCAGAATAAAATAAAATTTATGCAATTAGAATTTAACAGTGTAAAAAGTAGAATAGAAATTTACACAGTGCAAAATTTAATAGTTCAAAATATAAAACAAAAATTTACATAGTTCAAAATGCAAACTAGAAATTTATGTTGTGCATAATGCAGAACATAAATTTACATAGTGCAAAATTTAGCAGTGCAACATTCAAAATAGAAATTTACACGGAGCAAAATTTAGCCGTGTAGAAAGTAAACTAATGCTGAAATACTAACTAGTTCATGATTCAGAACAAAAATTTACACAATGCAGAATTTAGTACTATAGAAATTGGTGTAGAGCCAAATTTTAGGTAGCGTCACAAAATTAAAACATTCCACTTACCACAAAATTATATGTTCCATATTCAAAGGAGAAGGTTGTTTCTGTGCCACAAAGACCAAGGGGCGTAATGCCACAAGCTCTTTGGGCTATTAGAGATTTTTATAAAGGGCAGATAATTCTTAGTGTAAAGCTAAGACTTTCTATTAGAGGTTTAAATCTTCGATGCGTTAATGAAATAGTGCCAAAGCAAAGTCACTAAAGTTAATGTGTTATCTACACGAGTGGGCAGGCCATGAATTAGTGGAAGGAGAGGTCTTGCTCTATCCACTATGTGTTGAGTCCGTGCTATTGTTTGTTGCATCTTGTTATCCCCGATGGTGGTGTAATATCCACTTTTCACATCTTCAAGTATGTTCTAAATTCTTAAATTTAGCAATTGCATACCTTAATGTATCTATTTAAATTGCCCTAGGTTTTCTTAAATGAGAGAAGGACTAAAGTGAAAGAAAATTAGAGGGACTAAATTGAAAAGAGAAAATTATCTTAAAATATCTAGATGTCATCATTACTTTAGTACAAAGATCGAGGTGCATCAATTACACATAATTGTGATGCCTAAAAATATCTAAAAAGTAATGATTACATCAGAAAATATCTAAAAAAAAATCTGAAGGTTGTGATAACCTTAGGAAAATATTCTAAGGGAAAAAAAGTCATTTTTACCCAATGGAAAAATGGTAATTTCACCCAAGGGTAAAATGATAATTTTTACCTTAGAGGTAAAATAGTTATTTTACCTAAAAATATCATCAAAATTTCATGAAGCTTATTCCCTCACACTTTTTGAAATTTTGAAGGAAAATAAGGGGGTAAAATGGTCATTTTCTCCCTTCACCTTCTTAAACCGACTTTCTCCATTAGAAGTCAAGGAAAGTGACAGGTAAGGGAAAAAAAGAGACCGAGAAAGAAGAAGGAGAAGAAGAAGAAGAAGAAAAAGTGAAGGTTAGACCAAGGAAAAAGCATTTCTATTAGCAAACCAAGGTAGCTAAATAATCCTATGCCCTTTATTTCATGGTTTATAGTGTCTTTTGAATGATTGAGAAATTCTCATGGCTATCGTGAATAGTAAGGTTTCTCTCTCTACATCCTTATTTGCTTGAAAATCTATTGGGTTATGCTTGTGTAGTTGTATGGATGTATTTATGAGTGTTGGAATGGTTAATTGAATGATTAATGATAGGAAATAGTGTTTAACATAAAGAAATGGTTTTGATTTTGTAATGTTTGGATTGTCATGGTTATGGTGAAGAAATAGTGTTTTCATGCTTGTTTGTTGTTCGAAATGGGAAAAAGGAAAGAATTGAGTTGAAACCAACTTGATTCCCTTTCTCTTCCCCTTTGGCCGAGAGCATGAAGCATTTTCATGAAGGAGATTTTGTTTAATTTTAGCCTATGTGCATTATTATTGTTTCAGCCATAAGCAAGGGAGAGTGAGAGAATGGATGTTTTGATGAAACTCTCCCATTTACCCCTTTCTTGTGTCTTGACCAAAAGCATAAAGAGGGATTTTGTATGGAAATTTTTTACATATGTAAGTCATGGTTTCGGTCAAGGCAAGAAAGAAAGAGATAATGATGTGTTTGATGGTTTGTGTAACGACCCCTAATATCTACATGCACACATCAGAGTTATCATGAAGCATGGAATTCTCACTTAAATTTTTCTTTTTCAATAACTGTTGGGTCATTACTAGTTAAGTGTAACCCAAATAGACTCCTCTTGTGGTCCATTCAAGTTTCACTCAACTACCTCTTATGTGCAGCATATCTAATACCACAATTCGTATAACCACATGCTCTAGAATATAAGATTCTAAGATATCCATTTATAAACAATTGAGATATGACTTTTAAAATAATACTACTACATTTAACTATAATAAATTACATGTATGGTATCCATCAAAATAACTATATAAGCATTAATCACATATACATTTCATGGCCTACATGCCATTATAAATTCCTGCCAAAGAGTTTAAGATTTACAACTCCTCTTACTTGTCTTTCCACTCCAATGCTCATCTCGAGCCCAGCTAATTTCTAGGCACATCCTAGTCCTAGTTATCTGAATAAAAAATTCAATGAGATATGGTTATTCCAGTAGAGTAATTTCAAATTTATAATTTTATAAAATAGTTGAAAGTTCAGCTGTACCACTTTGTGGTATAGAAAACCTCTCTCTTGTATTATACCAACATACAAGCGAATTGCAAAATCCATATTCAAACTTAATCAAATACATGGGAATTAACATGTTTTCATTAAATCTATGCTTCACAAAATTTATAGTGCCTGTTATTTCATTTCTAACCTCATTTGCATAACAAGTTCCATGTTAATGCAAAGAGCACATAATCCTGCATATTTCCAGAAATTAATATGCATGTTATCATAACATTATAGAAATCCTCATCTCATTGCATGCTATTTTCCAATCCCAAGCTATCATCACACTTCCTTTTATCCATGTGATGGTCACACTTACTTTTATCCATGTGACTGGGATTGTTTTTATCACGGGGATCATCCTCCCAGTGATTATCATGCTTCCTTTTATCCACGTGATATTGTCACACTTCCTTTTATCCATGTGACATGAAAATCTAACTTTCAGGGCATCCCCTAACATGTGCACATCGCTAGTCTTATCCTTTACTCAACTATATAGCAATATATACAAATAGGCGACTAATATTTAGGGTCATAGAGTTTTACACTTAAACCAAAAAAATTTTCCCATATAAATTATCCTTCCTTTACTCCTCAGAGTCTTTCATAGGGTTGTATTGGTTTAAAGAGTAACCTCGAACAACTACAGACCATTCAAATTGAAAAATGTTTAAATTCTTTAAAGTAGTTTACATGAGGGACACCTAATGACCATCCCATATCAGCCATTAATTGCCCACCCCAAATTTCGTTTGTTCCTATGAGTATACAAATCAATAACCCAAATCAAAACAAGCAACAAAGAGTCTATTTCATGCTTTTCAACATACATAAGCAATATCTAGACTCATATGAAAACATTTCTAGTTCACAATAGTTTCATCAAATATTTCCCATCTCATGAAAACAAACTCTAATTTCAAAATAAGCAATTCACATTGTTATTTTAAATTAGGGGAGTGTAGATTACGCTACCTTTTTCGTTTGTTGCTCTCCTGATCAAGGTCTTCCTTTTCCTTTTGGACTTACTCTCACAGGTCACTTCTGTCGCTACTTGAGAACAAACCTCACTTTTACACTAATTCTTATCAAACATGTAGTTATACAACCTAGGCTCAGTGTTCTACTCTAGCGTTTCTCCTAATTTCTCTTCCCATATTCATGTCACTTATCACCTAACATATGAAATCCTTATGTATGGTGACATTTGAGCCTTATTCCATTGATTCTAAGGGTTTCCATGCTCATTTCTTACTTTAAAAGTCACTTTTCATGTTAGAGGGCCATCAGTCGGCTACCATAAAGTAAGCAGTTGGCTGATTACTCTCTGAAGGGCTGTTAGTTGACTATCACGAAGCTAGTAGTCGACTGGTAGCTCTCTAGAATCTTGGACTTCGCTAATAGTAGCTTGCCAGTCGAATGATAGAAGGCTGTCAGTCAACTGTTAGGAAGAAATATGGGCTCAATAGTCGACTAATAAGGCTACCAGTTGACTGTTGCACTTCTGTATCAATTTATGGGTTTGTCAAGAACACAACAGTCAATTGGTGCATGCTAGTAGTTGACTATTATGTTTTGTGATAGCTTAAAAATTTAATTTTTTGAAATCATCCAGTCCAGATTCTACCACATTTCAAATTTAAAAGGTATGAGCTTAGTTTCTAACCATATTCTCCCCAAATCCTAACCATTTTCATGCTCAAACATCAGTCCTACAAACCAATTTACACATTCAAGTTGGGTAAATAGTAAAACCTATTCTCCAAATCTAAAATCAGCCTAGAAAATAGTAAATGGAAGCTAATAACTCTAACATTATGGTTCAAAAACCTTTTCCTATCTCAAAACAACCTCAAAATCATCATTTCATACCAGAAAATTGAAAATTTCTAAAGAAAAGGAAATTTATCTATTTTTGCTAATCCTAACAATTCAAAAGATTTGAGGGGTTCTAAGTGCAATAATCTACTCTTAAATGATGCTTAGGATGTTTACCAAGCTAGAAGTAAGGATTTATTACGTGGAATCTAGCTACTTGAGGCTTTTAACTTGATTTCCTTCTCCTTCCCCTTCTGCTCGGTTTCCTTCCTTCCTTTTTGTCCTAAAGCTTTAACTTTTTGGTGTGGAAGGGAAAGGCATATAAAAGGGAGGAAAAGGGTGTAATAGCTAAAACTTTAGGTACCTCCTAACAAATAGGAAAATTTACTCTTTATTCCTTTTCCTTTAATCTCTAAACTCCTTGTTCATTTAAATTCTTGAAGTAAAATTATAAGATTATCCTCAAAAATAAATTTTAAGGAAGTAGATATTACAGTTGGCTTGATGAATGATCTACCATAATCATGAAGTCATAATTGTGAATTTGTATACCAATAAGAGGGAAAGATATATCTATGTATTCATATATGTCTATTGTGAAAAAAAGGGTGCTTATATGTATGCATAGATATATTGAAAGTCATATGCAATGGAAATGGTGAAAGAATGATTGATAGTTCACCTAGAACCCTTAATGTGTATTGGTATGTAATATGAAAATTGTGTGGAAATGGAGGGAAACTTATGTAATTGTACTTGTAAAATGATAAGGGTAGAAGATAGGGAATGTATAGTATGAAATCGTCTCAGCCAAGGGAAGATGAAAGAGAAGTGAATGATTAAGGCATAGGATTTGGAAATGTATATTGTGAATTGCGTAAATGGAATGGAATGTATAGCCTTCCATACCCACAAAATTCAATTATGAAAGTATTAGCAAACACAAAGGGGTTATTCTAAATGAGAGGGTATTATCATGATAGATGAAAGAAAGGAAAAATATGAAATGTACAAATGGAAAGGGAAAACATAGAACAGAAAGGAAAACTTAGACTGGAAAGGAAGAAAAGTTTGAGGTAATATTTCCAATGTATGTTCTAGGATAGATAGGCTTGTAACTGAATGACTAATTGTCAATATGGGATGACAATTGGGCATTCCACAAAAATGTGAGAATATAGTGATGATTGCAAATTCTAAGTTAGTGTAATCTAAGATGGCCAATAAGAAGGGGATATTTACTTAGAATTTATCATAATCATGGGTACAAGCCGAATCATCCTAGTCTATACATAGGAAATAGTATATTGGGAATGTGATCTACTAGAAAAGTGGTGGTGATTCCATAGCACCATGATCTGCCCAAAAGTGGAGAGGAAATGATATGTTTAAATGACAGTGATCCCGTGAGGTTAATTTTAGACTGGCTATAGGGAGAAAATCCCATTGATTGGGGAATGATCTATTTATATGATAGTGACCATTGACTAGAATAGGTACTTGGATCCATTGAGGGACGTCTCAGATAGTACTAGTGGCAGAATTATCACATGACTAGGACTGGAAATAAAATTATCTCACTCATGTACATAGTAGTATGTGGAGTAGTTCATTGGGTGACTCTCTCGATACTCTTAAGTTTCTCTTTCATTGACTGTGGCGTCGAGCCAATGACTAATAAATGTTTTCCTCATGAATGATGAATATGTTTTCCCTATCTATAACTGGAACTATTTTATAATCATGATATTGAAATGGCAATATGTGGTAACTTTTATGGTGAATTGTCATACTGCATATTCTATTCATAGATACATGCCATACACATTTATGTAATTTATATGTTGCATCCCAATAAAACACACCATGTTTTAATATAAAGAATGTAGAACTATTTTTTGTATCACTACAGTGGTACATGCTAGAGTTTTTGAAAGAAAGTGGATTGTATAGTTACTAAGAATCTATTTCTCATAATTATATCTAGTATGTATCAGATGACACGTTACATGATCTGGCTTGAGATAGAAGTGGAATTAGTGGAAATTCCTTGGTTAGGATCCTTCACTATAGTACAGAATGTAACACCCCATATTCTTGATTGGTTTTAAATTAATGTTTCCTTAATTAATTAGATGAGTTGCCATAAAATGTGATGCAATTGTTTTAGTGATGTAATAAAGAATGGACCGAGGTATTAAGTAGCATGGAATGTTCATAAAAAGGGAATATGTGAAATTGAGGTTTTTATTTTAATTTCCTATTTTTCTTCCTTTTGCCTAATTGCCATAGGAGACAACCAAATTCTAAATAGATATATATATATACATGCACATCAAGGACAAATGGGAAGTGTAACCATGAAACCAATGGAAAATAGGAAGAATCATGTGAATTCTTATATGACACACGACAATGGAGAGAGATTTATTCTTATGCTAATTAAAATAATGTTTTCATTTAGTGAAGATAAAGGTGAGGAGAGCAAGAAGAACATGAATTTTATAATTGCAAGGCAATAGAAATTAAGAAGAGAAGGAAAAGAGTTAGCATCCATTAAATATATATATGCATTAGATGGAGTGAAATGGAAGCAAGGGAGAAATGTGTGACATTAAACCTCCTTTCTTCCCTTTAGCCTTTAACCTCAAGTGACCGAATGGTTTGCCAATCAATAAGTAAATTAAACTAAGGAAAAAGTGGTTAAATGTGTGTGTGTGCATGAAACAAGAGTGCAAAATTTATTTAACATAAAATACACACATGTAGGTGTACAGTGGCAGCAAATTGGGAATTAGATATAGGGAATTAAAATGCAAAACAATATGCCTTGCATGAAACATAAGACTTGCGTGAAGGAGTAGCTTATGTACAAGGGGTGGAGTTAAACATATATGCATGCAGCAAGTAAGGAGATAGCTTCACAATTTTATAATATAAAAACACCATTCGGTAAAGCCACAAAGTAAGAGAAATTGAGCAGAGGAAAAGGAAAGTGCAGCATGTAAGGGAAGGTTGCGTGACTGTACAGCCTAGCGTGAAGAGGGGAGCTGGTGTGAATTCTCTTCTTTTCCTGCCTTGGCGTGACCAAATGGGTTAAGATGAGATTGTAAGAAATGGCTATACTTAAAGTACACATGTGGCAAGTAAATAATAATAATTAAGGATGAAAAAGGAAAAAGAAGTGTAGCACGCCACCTTAACCAAAGAGGAAAGATGAATTGAGTTGAGAGGGACATGGGAAAGCATTTTGAAAGAGAGAGGGAGAGCAGCCCCACATTGAGAAAAATACACAAACACATTCGATGAAGGGAGAGGGAGTGAATTTGACTAAGAAAGAAAGGAGCAAAGGAGCAAAGAAGTAAGGGAGAAGCCAAGATAATTCCACTTTAGTTCATCCCTAAGGTAGGTTAGCAATTCCTTGACTTTTCTTCCATGTTTTAGAATGTATGCATCATGATTTTCCAAGCTTTCATAGAACATTAGTTGCTTCTCTACACTCTTGAAAATGTGAATGTCTCTTGGCTAAGCTTGCACGGTAAATGGATGTTTGTTGATGTGATAAATGGATATTTTTATTATCATTAAAGAACTACTATTAGTAACATTTAACATGTATCATGGAAAGCTCTAACATAAGATAGTGCTGAAATTTTGTGGTTGTGCATGGTTAATGTAGTTTTTATGTTAAAAATACCAAAAAGGGAGTACACTATCTAGATGTTGGCTTGAAACCATGGTATCACCCTTGTTCACCTATCAAACCTGAGAATGACCTTTGTAATGCATGGAAAGGCTTCTTGAAAAATGTGTGAGGGAGGTTATATTTTGGTTAGGGTAGTAGAGAGGTAGAACATAATGATAAATTAGTCTATGGTAAATGGATGACCCTTGTCATATGAAAAATGTTTATGTTAGATGTGACAATGATGGAATGAGTGTAATCATAAATTATAGCATGTAAAATGAGCCAATGGAGTAAGTAAAAAGAAATGGCTAATGGAATGGTTGCACAAATTAAATGTGCGAGAAAGTACCCTAAAAATTAATGCATAAAGTCAAGAAGTTTAATGTACAGTAAGGATGAAAAAATTTGACAATGTGGTATGAAAAACCTAAATGATTATTATCCTATAATGGTAGCCGAAACCAATGGCTCATTTTAATTTTAATGGCCTAATCACCATGCTAATTGTATATGTAATTATAAAGTGTAATAAATTATGGTTGCAAATTAATTTACAAAGGTGGCCAAGTTTCCACAATTTATGAGGTGTGGCTGAAGGTGCTCCACACATGTGACCTAGTGAGGTGTGACCGAAGGTGCTTCACACCCGTGACCTAGTATTCACAATTATAAAGGTGGCCAAGTGTCCACAATTCTTGAGGTGTGGCCGAAGGTGTTACACAAATTTGACCTAGTGAGGTGTGACCGAAGGTGCTTCACACCTGTGACCTAATGTTCACAATTATAAAGGTGGCCAAGTGTCCACAATTCTTGAGGTGTGACTGAAGGTGCTCCACACATGTTTTAATGCCCCTATCTAGTATAACCATTAATTCTAATATAAACAGATAGGTTTGGTACATCATCTTTATCCTTTATTTAATTAAATTCTAAGCAGTTATACCATTAAATTATATTAAGCGGATTATGTTCAGGATCTTTCGCTCAGATTAAATAAACTTACATGCACAGCGGAATAAAAGAAATTCTATGCTACACAGCAGAATTCAAACTTTCATACAATTCAATGAAATAAGTTCCATAATGTCCATTAGACTGCAGTAACATGTATCAGGATATGCGAATCACCTATCCATAGGAAGTCAGGAGACAACAATCTTGTCACTTAGACTCCCTTTACAATTTCCAAGACTGATCGATCCTTCACCTATCCTTTCCCTTGTTTCTTTCTAAAATTACATCTCAGGTCTACTGCCAAAAGAATAATCCTAGATCTAAACTAAGTATGCCTAGACTAAGGCTAAAAATTATGGGGTTACAAAAATTTTCTTTAACCCAAAAAGGACTCGATCTCCTAGCCTAGCTATGCGTTCGCATCTGATACATATTAGCATATAATGAGAAATACAAGTTCCCTAGTAGATTAACAACTCAGGTTTTAAACCCACTAATATGTATCAAGGTGCAAGCACCAAAATAATTAATTCTACATTCTTGGAATAAAATACAAAATAATTCATAATTATAAATTGGCAAGCAATATATTGTCCATTAAAAGGTCAATGGGATGGAACTAGTATATTGTCAAATAAAACATGCTGTAACATACATTACCATACATTGACAAATTATTTAGGCTTATCATTCTTAAATTTTCTTTGTATTTTAACTGTGCACACTTGGGCACTAGGGGACACTCGGCCACCCTTAAAACTCTTTATGCACACTTGGGCACATGTGGACACTTGACCACCTTTAATATTATGTATACACACTTGGGCACATGTGGGCACTTAGCCACTGTTAATAGTCATTGTGCACACTTGGGCACTATGTGGACACTTGGCCACCTTCCTAGGGTCATTGTACACACTTGGGCACTATGTGGACACTTGGCCACCTTCCTAGGGTCATTGTGCACACTTGGGCACTATGTGGACACTTGGCCACCACCTAGAGTCAGTGTGCACACTTGGGCACTAGGTGGGCACTTGGCCACCTTTAATATTTTTTTAATTATCCAGAAAAATTTTCTTTTCTTGAGAATCATTATTAGTATACATCCCCTTTAAAATTCTAATAAATTGCAGGATAAAATTCCTTTTTCTGGGAAATTATCATTAATGTACTTCATTTGGGATTGCTATTAATTTCAAGGATAATTCTCTCTTCCTTGCAATTTAATGTAAATATACATTTCTTATGGGAAATTCAATATTTAAGGAATAATTTCTATTTTTCTTAGAAATAATTTCTAAGGTATATTTCTTATAAAATTCTAATAATTTCAATATTAATTTCTTTTTCTTGGAAATTAATTCCAATGCACATTTTCTTTCTAAAAATTCTAGTAATTTCAATAATAATTTCTTTTTCTTGGAATTTAATTCCAATGTACATTTTCTTTCTAAAAATTCTAAAATTTCTTTTTCTTGGAAATTAATTCCAATGTACTTTTTCTTTCGAAAAATTCTAATAATTTCAATAATAATTTCTTTCTCTTGGAAATTAATTCCAATGTACATTTTCTTTCTAAAAATTCTAATAAATTCAATAATAATTTCTTTCTCTTGGAAATTAATTCCAATGTACATTTTCTTTCTAAAAATTCCAATAATTTCCATGATAATTTCTTCTTTCTTAAAGACCACCTCTTTATGTATATTTCTTATGAAATTCTATTACCCTTAAGAATAAATTTTCCTTTTTTCAGTAATAATAATAAAATTAATTCTTATGGAAGTCTACCAAGTTCACTAAGAATTTTTGGCTTAAGGAAAATTCTTTTCATTCCTCCCTTTACCTCATACTCAAGCCCAGTTCATTATGAGCATATTATTAATTATATATCCCTTATACATATACAATCCTCCTTTCATCACATCAACTTAACATACAAGCTTAGTCAATAAAGCATGCATTTTATCAAGAATGTAGGGCAATAAAATCATGCTCCATGGAAGGCTTATGAAAAACATGGTAGTTACTAAAACATAGAATATGAGTTTGTTGGAATTGTTAACCTACCTTGCTTCCCTTGCTCTTTCCCTTTTGATCACTTTTGCTCCTTCTTCCTCCCAATTCTTTGTGTTCAAATGTTCTCCTAAGACCCCTCAAATATCCTTTTCTTTCCCTTCTTCACATGTGATTGTTGCATGTATTTCTCAAGGATGGGGTTCCCCTTGTCTCACGCCACTCTCTTCCTTTCTCTCCTCTTTCTTCCCTTTCCTCACATGTGTGTGTATGTGTAACTTGCATGGAATGAACCTTTCCCATCTCTCTTTCTTCCACACATGAATGGGGTGTGATATCCATAAAATTCCCACTCTTCCTTTCTTGGTAACGTGTCCTTGTGTCCAATACAAAAAATAAATTTCATGCCATTCCCAATTGCTTTTTCTTCACTTCATGCCACTCTTTTCTTTGTTTTCTTTCTTCTTTTTTTTTTCTTCCCTACTTCATGTGTGTATGTCTCCTTGTGAGACTAAAATTTTTAATTTCCATTTCTCTATCTCCCTTCACGTGTGGCCTTGCATAATTTACATTTGCAATTCCCTTTTCATTTCCTTCTTGCTTAGGTGGTATATGCATATCTCTAATTCAACTTCATTTTCCTAAAAGAAAATTCTACACTTGTACTCTCTTGCTTGCAACCTTGGTAATTGTTTTCCTTGCAATTCTGGTTACCCATTCTCACAAGCAACTAAATTCATATGGTTGCATAAAAAATTTCTACTCCTTTTGTCTTCTTTTCCTCACTATAATCTCCTTTTTCATGTGGAGTTCCATGTGTAACAAGTCAAATAAAAATTCTGCACCTTTAAAATTCTTCCTCCTTGCCATGTTTTCATGCCTCTCATGTTTCCATGTGCATATTTCACTTAGAAAAATTCTGCACTTAATTGGTTTTGCTTGCTGCCTTGGTATTTCTTTTCCTTGCAAGTTTAGATTACTTACTTTCACAAGCAACTAATTTATATGCTTCATAAAAAAATTCTGCACCTTTATTTAATTGTTTCCCCTAATTCACGTGTTCCATCTCTCTCTTTTTATTCTCTCTTTTCCTTCTAAATACACGTGCACTCTCCCTTGCATGCAAGGTGGAAATTCAACTTCTCTTCCTTCTTTGTATTGTCCATTGGTCCCACACAAGATGCATGAAATTTCTTTCCTCCCAGTTCATGTGTGACTTGGAGTTCCCATGTATAAAATATAATTTCCATTCCTTTGTTTCATGTAGGATACATGCAAGGCACATACATGCATATATTTAAATTTTTGCATTATATATTGTTTCTCTCTTTGTACTTAGGCTAGTTAACTAAAAAGGAAAATAATGAATTAAATTGAGTACCAAATTTTCATGTAAGCTTACCTTTTAATATAACCATTTTGGCCCATTAAAATATGCAAGAAAATTTGCCCCTCCTTAAGTTAATTCATCTAATTAATTATGAAGCAAGAAATTCATACTAATCATTAAATGTCACAATTAATTCCATCCATTCAATTAGAGGACATTACTTTAGAATAATTAAAATTATGGGGTGTTACACATGTGACCTAGTGAGGTGTGACCGAAGGTGCTTCACACCCATGACCTAGTGTTCACAATGATAAAGGTGGCCAAGTGTCCACTGTAACCCCCCAATCCTACAGTTCCTTTTAAAGTGATTTAAATAATATAAACAATATACTATAAGATTGTTGAATTACTACTTCCTTTACCCGAGTCAATTTTTTTGTTATTTATCAGGTGAATTAAAAGTATTATTGATTTGGGCTACTACACTAAGGATCTCACACGTTACGCAACGAAAATTAAAACATATTAGTTAAAATAACATACATGTGCATACATATATTCATATACACCAACATTCATTCATTGTATATAAATATCATTTAGTAGACATATATCTATGGATATGTGAGAGTGTTAGCTAGGGTAAGGAGACAACAAGCCTGTCACTCATACCCATTTAACAAAAATAGCTAGTGGATTCTTAGCTCACATATCCTGATACATATATGCCCTTATCCTATACATCAAACTATTCTCCTGATTCTTTTGCCAAAATATCACTAAGATTCAAGGTATAGGGCATACCAAAAACCTTTCACTCTAATACTTCATGTGATTAGGGTGGGGGAAGAACGTCCTATACATATATGATCTACAGTTCCTTAATAATGGGGAAATACCCCAAGAAGGGTATTTTAACTAACTCCATCTCTATCTTAAGAAGGATCTTACACCTAGGCATTGATACAAACCAGCATTTTTTTATGAGAATAAATCTCAGTAGCATTAATAACCAGTTTCAAAATAGCTAGTTTGTACCACCGTAAACTCATACGGAAATGCTACATTCTTTTTCATAAAAATCATACATCTATTGGGTTATCTTGCATAATATTTCATTTATCATTCATACTTGCATGTATAAGCTCAATTCACAGTATGTATCTCATAAATTCATCAGAGTATACTGGTAACATAACATCATTCATAATAACATAAAGGGAAATAATGAAATAAGAGCACTTCTCGTTGGCCTCAGCCAATCATCATCATAATCATCATCATATAATTGCATAATAAGAGAAATTTGGAGGGGCAGCATGTGCACCACTTTATGTTTTTGCATATGTACTGTTGCAACTCTGCCTGGTAGTCCTCGACTGCATATAACATTTGTGTACATTCTAGAGCGTCCTCCAGTGGATCCAAGTACCATAAGGTCCCTAACTCTGGGTTTCACACATTAAGTACATACTGGGGTCTTCAAAATGCTATTCATAAACATATATATATGGGTGAATCGGTGCATACTATAGTTCTATATATTCTAATATAGTTCTATAAATTCTAAGTATGTGACTTTTCATTTACATTGGCCATTAAGTCACTAACTTATAATTCACAACTATCACAATAATCGTGGAATGTCCAATCATCGTCCCATACCAACAATCGGTCATTCAGATATGAACCTATCTACCACAAATACATATATTAAGAATACAATTTTCATTTCTCTTATGCATTCTTGCTCTTTCCTTTTAACTTTCATCACTTTCATGCTCTTTCTCAGTTACATTCAACGTATATGTTACCTTGCTTGTAATTTGAGTTTAATCTCTAGTTTAGATCTAGTTTTTAGGCTTGATATCATTCAAATATATCATTAAGTTCATCTTTCCATCACAAAAGGTGGCATTTGACTGGTATCACGCTACAAGTCAACTGATTGCATTCTGTCTAAATTTTTAAAATTCCAAACAGATAGCTATTAGTTGACAGCTATGTGCCGACAATCAACTGCTAGCTTACTGTTGGGCTCGACAGTTGATCATTGGTCGAGCGATGATCGCTCTATTCTTGGGCATTTTTGGAAAAATGAAGAACACGACAGTTAACTTCCAGGTGCTTGGCAGTAGACTGCTAGCATTCTGTATACGATTCTGGGCATCTCAAGAGCATGACAATTAACTGTTGAACCATGGTAGTCGGCTGCTACGTCTTGCTCTGTTTTATAAATTGCTGTTAACCCAAATTTTCAATCCAAAAACTTATTTTTAAATTTATTTTAAAATTGATGAACTCAAGATAAACTTCTCAGCAACATTTAACACAAGAAAATAGCCCAAAACATCATATAATCTTGTCCAAATCTGAGATTAAAACTCATTTTTGTTCAAGCTGAAAAACCCATTTTTCAGAAACAATTTTTAGCATGCACAAGTATTTTCAATCGGTTAAAAATACCCAATAGTGATTAAAAGTAGTAAGAATATATTTTTAAATCCCTTTTTCTTTCAAACAAGTTCAATTTCACAAATTTTAGTAGTATGAATAGTAAACTCTGAAATAAAGGGATTGGGTTATTATGCTACCTTAATCTGTGTTTAACTGATGTTTGAATGCTGCTTGATGTTGTAGATGCCTTCCTAATCACTTTTTTAACTTCAAATCTTGCTAGAAATGAGATTTACTGCCTTTTTCCTTCAGCTTCTCTCTCTAGCTTGTCCACACACTCTCTCTCTAAAAACTCAGGATTCAAGATGAAATGGAAGGGTTCTGAGGTGTTCCACCTATTTATCAGTGATCCGACCCTTTGCAATTCTGCTTCCAATTCCCGACCAATGGGCCCAAAATGATAATTCTTCCAACTATATGTTAAATCACCATTTTATCCCTAGCTCACTGGCGGGAATCTTTAAACATTATATTGCTACAGTAAATATTTTGGCTAAAATTGCAATTTTTATGCTTAAACTTTTTCACCTTTCAGTTTAGTCCTTTTCTTCATTCTAGTCAATTTTCTCACTCATTTCTAGTCCAATTATTGCACTCATGAAACTATATGCAAGCTAACATAACATAAATGCAAAATACACAAGCAATTAACTAAAATTAACAAATATCTCTCAAAATTTAGGAGCGAATGTTACATCCACAATTTATGAGGTGTGGCCAAAGGTACTCCACACATGTGACCTAGTGAGGTGTTACCGAAGGTGCTTCATACCCGTGACCTAGTGTTCACAATGATAAAGGTGGCCAAGTGTCTACAATTTATGAGGTGTGGCCAAAGGTGCTTCACACATGTGACCTAGTGAGGTGTGACCGAAGGTGCTTCACACCCTTGACCTAGTGTTCATAATTATGTTATGAAGGTGGCCAAGTATCCACGATTAATGAGGTGTGGCCGAAGGTGCTCCACACATGTGACCTAGTGAGGTGTGACCGAAGGTGCTCCACACTTGTGACCTATTGTTCACAATTATTTTATAAAGGTGCCTAAGTGTCCATGATTCTTAAGGTGTGACCAAAGGTGCTTCACACTTTGAGATAAGGTAAGTTTTAAGAATGAAATGTATAATCAATCATTGTTTGATTCAGTTTTTTTTTACATGTATGATCCCCTAAAAGGATGTTATGTGTGAAATAAGAATATCCACTTTATAACATTAATATTTCAAATAATCATGCACTTCTTGCCAAATTTGTATATGTGAATGAGACTATGTTTTAAATACCGAGAATGTAGAAGAAAATGTTTCGGTGCTTGCACCATAGTAAATATTAGTAGATTTTAAAATAATGAATTGTTAAGCTACTAGAAAACTTGTGTTTCTCATTTATATGCTAATATGTATCAGATGTAGGCCTTTAGCGATGCTAGGGAAAGATGGGAGTCCCTTTTGTTAAGAGCATTTTTGTATTCCTTTATTTTGGGTCCTGATTTTATATATGTTTTTGGGATTAGAATTAGGACTATTATTTTGGCTGTATATAGAAAAGAGAAAAAGGGCAATCATTGGGGGAAGGATATATGAAGGATTGGTTCATCTCCAGTATTTTGTAAAAGGAGTTTAAGTGACAAGCTTGTTGTCTCCTGACTCCTAATGATAGGTACTTCATATATCCTGGCATATAATCACAGAAGGATGTAACAGACATTTATTATTGGATATTTATTATTTGTAGGTTTTATAAATTCTACTGTGATGTATTAAATATTGAATTTAATTTTTGTTGTAAAGTATGGTTATCTAAGCAAAAGAACCCGAACCTAATCCGCTTTAATAATACTTAATGGTATAACTGCTCAGATGTTATAAATGAATAATTAAGGTTAAGAAAAATGTACCGAACTTATCCGTTTACATTGGAGGACATGTAATACTAGATAAGGGCGTTACAGCGAACACCCACTTTTTGTCTTCAGAGGAGAGAACCCCCTTTGTTAGTCTAGTATAGGTGAATGCCCAAATTAGTCTACGAGTTCCCCAATTTAGAGGTGACATTATTTTGTAGGGGTTGGTACGCTGCACCTTTTTGGTTTAAGTCTATCAAGTGTATTATGCAAGGGATGTGCTAAAAATTGCAAAAATTACATTAGTCTTTTTAGTATTCTTGAAAGCGTTTAGGTGAATTTCCTAGCATGTATAAGGGATTGCCTTACTAGCTTAAGTGTTAGTGATTTAGGTTAAGCTTGGGTGTCAACTCAAAATTTTGCAAAATGTTTTGGAAATCCCCTAATTTGAGTAAGGAAAGCATGGTAGTGCTTTTCCAAGTGATTATCTCTTGGATACATCTGTGCGAAAAGGCTACAAAGCCTATAAATAAGTCTAAAGAGATTATAGGTGTAGCATCCCAAATTTTGACAAAATAATTTAATGTCAAATTTTGTAGCATTAAACATAATTATAACTAGCTAATTGATGAAACTAAAATGACATGTAGATTTTAATGAAATTTTAACATTTAGATTAAAAGACTGGTGAAATAACAATTAGGATGTATTAAAATGGTAAACTAGATCTTGTAGGAAAAATGTAAAAATATCCTGCTTAGGAACAAATTTCCTATTTAAACTATAATTTAATTATAATTCCCTAAATAAATTACTACAAAACTTTATTCTCCTTATATACCACACCTTATCCCAACCCCTTTTCTAAGTTTCTCTTAAGTCTCCTTCCCTTCCCTTTGATAATCCACACCCCACTTCATCAATACACAAGCAAACCCTAGAAAGAGAAAGAGGAGGAAGAACTAGAGAGAGAAAGCTCTATCTCTCCATCCATTTCTTCTTCAACCTTTACAAACTTGAAACCAAGCTTCATCTCTCCCATCTTTTCCCCTACTTCATCTATATCCTCCACTAAACCTAAAACCCAAGCTTCATCAAGTGAGAAAGAAGGAGTAACATCAATCTTAGCAAGATCCTCTTGTCTTCTCAAAATTTTTCAAGGTAGGAAACTCTTTATAGCTCATGTGGGTGTGAGACATCCTTTAGTCTTAGGTTATGATTGTGTTAGGTAATTGATTTCTTTGTTTCTTGCTTTGGTTAAGTGGTTGAGAGTCAAATCCTATAAATCTACTACTAAACCATGTTGGTTATGTATAAATTTGGATAGAGGGTGTGAGGAACTCTTGATGTGGGTATTGTGTTATGTGTACAAGTATCTCATGGATGGCAAGTTGATTTAAGTGTAAAGACTTAGATTTTTGCTTGTTTAGCTGGTAAAGCATGTTTGGTGGATCATATGAAGTAAATCCTAGGACTTGCATACACCAAAATGACCATGGAAAGCCTAAAAAGGGATGAAAAGTACAGAAAGACCAAAAATTTTACTACAGAATCGAGGGAAGTACATGCTATGCACTTTAACCCTAACCTCTTCTGTGCACTTGGCCGTGTCAAACTACCCTAAAGTGATCCCAAGTGTGTTCTTTTGTGTAGTTATCCATGGGTCTTGTCTTAAAAACCTTCCAAAAGTAGTAAATTCATTTCTTTTAGTGTTTTTAGCCATGAAACTTTAAAACTAGAAAGAGGAGAAGATGGTAATGAAGTCTAGGGAGAAATTTAAAATGCTAACTTGTTATGCTTAATTTATGAAATTATACATTTCAATTCAAATTTGACATTGTAATGAAACATGCTTTATGAATTAAAAGTTTTATGTATGACATATGTGAAATTTACATGAATAATATAAATGTAAATGAACATGTGTAACTAAATTGTAATTGTGCCAAGAAAGTTTATTATGAAATTTTATGATGAAAGATCATGAGAAAGCTGTCATAACTTCTTTGCCCAAATATATGTTTCATTTTAGAGTATTTAAGAGTGGATAGTTGTGGGTAGTATGGGATGCCCATAATTTATCCTATATGGGCAACTGTTTTGGTTAACTTTGAAGTTAGTTGACACATATCAAAAAATAGAGGTTAAGTGGACTATCCCAAAGGCTTAAGGGGCAGTTTTACTTATATTCCCATTTCTTCGGTAACTCTGAATATGATGAGGATAATATATACTCAAAATACATGGGAAGAAAATATAATATGAGTGGGGACATGGCAATCTCAATGGCACTACACATGTGTACACATTAAGGTGATTCCTTGAAGTTAGTGGCTAAGGTCATAGGACCAATATATATTACTCAAAGATAAAGGATGACAGACTTTATATGTTCATATGAAAGCAAGGTATCATAATTTGAAATGTACTCAGTGAATAAACTATAAAACATAATTTGAAATTTAATGTCTATTCACTGAAGGAATGGTCTTTAGGACAGATAAAGACGGACAAACCTAATACAATAAATGATTCAAAATTCAAGACAAGATAATAAAGCAAGCCTAGGGGTATTTATAATTATAATACCTGTCTACAACCATTATTAGCATGATAAAGTAATGACTGAGAATAGAATGGAAACATGCTCTTACTTTGGATAAAGTAGAGTGACAAAGGTAGGAGATGGTGTTCATGGGCAATCCTGAAGGACAACCTTCATGGTAATCCACTGTATGAACGGGTGAAGCCCTATTGGGGAGCCACAGTTTGCCTAACTTCAGAAAATAGATGAAGATAATAACCCTAATTGGTGTAACATGGATGTCTCACGGGCCTCTTTATTCCTTTTTCTTCTAGAATATGTTTCACGAGGATTGTCAACTTGTATTTTTCTACCAAAGCATAGAGTAAACCACGTGCATGAAAGTTTAAGCATAAAGAATTATAGGTAGGGCCTACCTTTTGACCATATATATATTTACACATTTGTATAGTAAGTAATTGAAGGTGTGCCACATGTGTGTGTGTGTATGTGTACATACATATATATATTCATGCAATGGTGTTCAGAGGCCATAATTTGGTTTTGTAATATATGTGTGTATCATACAGCAAGTGGTGGTGAGCTTGTATACTTATGTACTATTGTTTTCTTGTATGAGGAATGGTCAATCATGGTGTTACAAGCAGTGGTTAGAGTGCCAAGAAAGGTGATCTAGGAGCTTGGAAAGACGTTTATCGAGTTTAGATGTCCTTGGAGGTAACCTAGAACAGAAAAGGCATTTTTCGCATTTAGAATCCAAAAAAGGCAAGTGGCGAACCATGGGAGGTAGTGGGTGAGCCATAAAGGGCATTCAATGTCGTAAAGGCAACCAATGGGTGGTAGTTGAATCTAATAAAGTGTCGAATGCCTTTGCATGGTGGGTGACCAATGACTTTGGTTAAACGTGTTGGCGAACATGCTGGTTTGCCAAGATGGTCGAGTATGGTGTTTGCCAAAGAGTTGGCATCACTGAATGTGAGTTGTATTATTGGCAAAGACATAAGAGACCAGAATGGTAATGCATTTCTAAATGGATTTCGCTGAATACTTTAAGTGGTTAGAGTTAGCAGAATGATAATGCAATGAATGGTGGTAATGCATACTTAGCCTTGTGACTTATGAGTAATGCAATAACCATGGTGAAAAACTACCCATTATGTTTTCTATACAAGAATTAATAAAATAAGGAGGAATATTGTTACAATATCCCAAATACAACATATCTTTCATCTGGTTGTTCAATAAAGATAAAACAAGTTGCTAGTTCTTAGAAAGATGATAGGTCTGGGCCGGAGTTATATGGAGGAATTTGTGAGTTTATTCCTTTGAATAATTAATAGAGATCATGATTTTTGAAAATGTGAAGATGACAACCTTCACATGGATATTGTGATACTGAGCTTCTTATGTGAAGATGACGATCTTCATGGTTTGCATAAGTTGAGATGCAGCATATTGATTAAAGAAAGGAAAGATTAATCCTTAAAGAAAGACAATGGTAATTAAACAACTAATGTGATGGATATGCCCAAGAAAGAGAAAAACTTATCTAAAGGATTAGATTGTCTTGCTTTCTCAATAATTGAATTTTACATATTCTTGAGAAGTTTATCAAAGGCATTGATAGCCAGTGCAGTGGTTTGGATTGACTACGATGGATGCCATTGATAAATCATAATTGACCATGGTAGTGGTTCTGATGGCCAAATTCTTTAGCAGTGAGAGCCTGTAAAACAAGATAAGGTCCATGCAGAAGTCGAAAGGCCATATTACAGACTCCAATGCCCAAGTCAGTATAGGGTGGAGAGTGTAACACCCCATGTTCGTGTAATTATATTTAAATTTATGATTTAATCAGATAAATTGCCATGAATTGTGTCCAATTGCTTGTGTGATGTAATATTTAAAAATAAATGTTGTAAAGAATAACATTGCCAAAATTGAAGAGCTTGATGAATATTCCTTGTTAGTGGCCTAAATTCCAAGAAGGGAAGTGTAGAGCAATTGAGTAGATGCATGTGAAAATTGATGAAGCATGTAAATTTTAAATTGTATGTATATATATATTAGACTCCACAGCCAATAAGGAAATTGAAAGGAGTATAACTAATTTAAAATTTCATGCACATCCAATTGGTGAAGAATAGGAGTTATATATATATATATGCCCATGTGACTAAGACAAAAAGGGGAAAAGAAAGAAGAATAAGGCACCCCAAATATATGCATGTGTGTGTACACGTGCAAGTGAGAAAGGAAAGAAGGAGGGTAACATTTTAAAATATATATATATATACCTTGCATGACGTGGCAAAAAGGGAAGAAAGAAGGGAGAGAAGTTGAATCTTTAGTTATCCATAAGAAAGAAATTCGACATGCATGCATAATGCTAAGAGTATAGATCTTGCGTAAAGAGCATGGCTTACTGGAAAGGAGGGAATTAATTATATATGTACATGCAAAAAGTAAAACAAAGTGCAAAATTTATAACATAAATGCACAATGTACAACGCTGCCTTGTGAGTAATGTGTGTCAATCTCTTTCTTCCTTTGGCGCCACCAAGTGAGAGGGTGTGTCTTGCATAGGTATGTCTTGCATGCAAGGGAATTTAACGTGGAGTGAGCAGGGAGAGATGTGCAATCATGAAATAAATGAAGGAAAAGAAAAGTGTAGCATGGTTACCTCTTCCCTTCCCATTAACATGACCAAGAAGTAAGACAAAGGGTGTAGAGGAAGTAAATTGTACTTGAAAGTACAATTGGAGCAGCCATAAACTAATGCGAAGGAAATGAGGCGGTGTCCCATCCCTTTGGGTTGAATAGAAATTGTGAGGAAAAAAAAAAGAAAGTGGTGTGAACCCTAAGTAGCCACTTATGGGCGAATAGAAAATGAAAAGGGGGAAGAGCATGTGAAGGAAAATGGCAGCACCTAGTTTACCTATGGACACATGAACTTTCCTCCTCCCTTCCTTCCTTACGTGACCGAGTGGGCAAAGAGAGAAGAGTGCAGAATTTGGAAAAAATGAAACATTAATTATGACTTCTTCTTTCCACTAACTTGTTCAAGGAGGTAAACCAAGGTTTGTAAGGAAATGGTTGCACTAAATTTCATGAGACAAAAAGAATAAGGATGAGAGATGGCGTGAATGAAGGGAATTGAGGCTAACATGATATGCATGCACAACACATATGAGAGGAAGATAGAAAGTGGAGTAAAGGGACCAAACTTCACGTGCACTAGAAAAAAAAAAAGAAAGAGAAAAATAAAATAGAATAAATGAAAATATGCAATGGACCTAGCATGAATCCTTTACTTTCCTTCCCTTTGGCGTGATCAAGGAATTGAAGTAATAGGGCAAGGATGAGTATACTTGACAACAATAATTAAACACCAAGGAAGGAAGAGGGAACACAGAACCTAAGAAAAGAGAAGTGAGGGATTGAGAGTTGAATTTAGGGATACAAGCATCATGCACACGTGGGAGGAGAGGAAAAAGAGAAGAGGAGAAAGGGAGAGAAAGAAAAAAAAAGAGGGGAGAAGAAAGAAAACAGAGCATTCAATAGTGTGGGTGAAAATCACACACACATACATGGAAAAGGAAAAGAAAAGAGAGTAGCCACAATCACTTGCTATTGGTCAAGGCAAGAATAGGGGGATTTAGTCAAAGAAGAAGGAAGTAAGGTGTGGAAGGATATCAAAGGAAGGGCCAAGATCACTTCTTTCTAGTCATCCTTGAGGTAGGTTAACAATTTTAAGATTGTGTTCCATGCTTTAGTATATGCAATCAACATGTTTTTACAAGCTTTCTATGGAACATGATTGTCTTCCCTACATTCTTGATAAAAAAGCATGTTATGTTGGCTAAGCGTGTGATTGATTGGAATGTGGTTGATGGGATGACATGAATATTTTTGTTGTGAAAGGATTAGGGTTAGACAATGTTATTTTCATGATAAACTATGACTATACGTGATAGAAATGGATGGATGCCTTTGAAAACCATGCTTCCTTCATAAAAACTCCCTTTTGGTCGAATGAGAGAGGAAAGTTACACGAAATTGGGTGTGAAATTTCTAGTTTTTCTTGGTGAAAATGTCCATGGAGGAAAGAAACCACACCATTTTAAGGGTGTAAATGAAAGAATAAAAGAAGGAAATTGAATTTGCAAATTAACCAATTTCCTTAGGCTAATTCCATGGTATTTAGTCTTGGAGTTTATAAGCAATGTACCTTAATATTATTTTTTTTAAAAAAAAAATGGGATTTATTCTTGAAGTTTATAAGAAATGCACATCAATATTAACTTCCAAGAAAGGAGAATTTATTCTTAAAGATATTAGAACCTTATAAGAAATGTACATGAATATTAATTTCCAAGAAAGGGAAATTTATTCTTGAAATATTAGAATTTTATAAGCAATATACATCAATATTAATTTCCAAGAAAGGAGAATTTATTCTTAAAGTTATTAGAACATTATAAGAAATACGCATTAATATTAATTTCCAAGAAAGGGGAATTTATTCTCGAAGTTATTAGAATTCTATAAGGGATGTACATTAATATTCTTTTCCAAGAAAGGGAAAGTTATTTTTGAACTTTATTAGAATTTTAAAAAGATGTACACTAGTATTATTTTTCAAGAAAAGGAAAATTTCTCTTGAAACTTGTTAAAGATTTTATAAAGGTGGCCAAGTGTCCACAAGTGCCCAAGTGTGCACAAGGATTTAGAAAGGTGGCCAAGTGTTCACATAGTACCCAAGTGCGCACAATGATTCTAGAAAGATGGCCAAGTGTCCACAAGTGCCCAAGTGTGTTCTAGAGAGACTATAAAGGTGCCCAAGTGTCCACATAGTGCCCATGTGTGCACAAGAGATTTTATAAAAGTGGCCAAGTGTGCACAAAGAATTATAAAGGTGGCCAAGTGTCCACATAGTGCCTAAGTGTGCACAACTATTATATAAAAGTAAGTTTTAAGAATGATAAGCATAAATGGTTTTGTTAATTTTATGACATAATTTTTAATAGCATACAAAGATGTTTTATTTGAAAAGAATAGTATTTTATCACATCGACATTTAAATTGATCATACAATGCTTGCCAATTTATATTTATGAATAATGCTGTGTTTTTTTTATACATTCTAAGAATGTAGAATTAAATATTTTGGTGCCTATACCCTGATACATATTAGTTGATTTTTTAAACCTCGAATTGTTAAGCTACTGGGAAACTTGTGTTTCTCATTTATATGCTAATATCTATCAGATATGGACGCTTAGCAAGGCTGGGGAGATAGAAGTTTTGTTTGGTTAAAAGAAAAACTTTTGTAACCCCTATTTCAAGTCCTACTCTAGATATATTTTGGTTTAGAGATAGGACTATTCTTTTGGCTGTGTATATGAGATGTACATGGGTAATTTTTAGGGAAAAGGATATGTGAAGGACTAGTTTATTCCCATTAATTGTAAAGGGGTCTGAGTAATAGTATTGTTGTCTCCTGACTCCTAATGGATGGGTACTTCATATATCTGGATACATGTTCACAAAGAATGTAACGGACATTGATGAGATATTATTATTTTGTATGATATGAAGTTTTAAGTTTTCGCTGTGATGTGTAATATTTTATTTCTGTTGTGCATTTAAGGTTTAATCTGAGTAAAAGATCCCGAACCTAATCCGCTTTAAAGAAACTTAATGGTATAACTGCTCAGACTTACTAATAAAAAGATAAGAATAATGTACCGAACTTATCTGTTTACATCAGAGGAGTTGTATTACTAGATAAGGGCGTTACAGAGAGAGTATAGATAGTAAGATATGTTTAGAAGTATACCTTAGGGGTCCTTATATAGTGGTTTTAGGAGCTTTCTAGAAGCAAGATCAAGATTAGCACTCTTGGTTAGTTATAGCCAGATTTGGAAAGTACATAAAGATACAAACTAATTTTGATTGACTCTTACATAATTAATTTAATTAGATTTTAGATAAAAAATAACAGAGTTAAATGTTAATAAAATAAATTACATTAAGCTAAGTGATATAGTTATAACTATAGATATAAATTGATTTTAGGCAAAAATTAACCATTTTAAGTTAAATTTACATAATTAATTGTTTTCATAATTTTTTTATATGGATAAGTATTTAGAAAAAAATATTAAAAAAAGAAACATATTGGACGTACAAAACTAAAAATTTGATGAAGTTGTTTTATTAAGAGAAATAGGTTACTTAATCCTTTTAAGGCAACTTCTTCACATTTAAACAAAAACTTTTCACTAAAGCCTCTTAATTTACTTTTCATCCAGAATCCGTATGTATAGTTTTTAGATGAATTGTACAAATCTAATCAAAGGGCTAAGAAGGATGAAATATAGCTTGAGACCTCTTTGGCCAAGTTATTAATTTTTTTATATTAAAATGACTTTTTTTAAAGAAATTTTATGAGAAGTGCTGTAACACCCGTAACACCCCCTTTGGCCTATTATTCCTTTTGGTTATTTAAAAGGTATAATATATAAATATCATAATAGTAGTGTGTTACTATTACATCTACTTGAGTAAATTTAAACTCTTTACCGAGTTAATTATTTCAGTGTCATTTGGGTTAGGTTCTACACTCGGGTTCTCACACGTAGCAGCAAAATATCGGATTAATTACATATAAATAATTCATCTAATTAACTATACACAAACATACATAATTGCTCATTAATTAACTTTAATTTAACTGGTTGGGCATAGAGGCAACAACCCTTCCACTCATGACTCCATCAAATTACCTACTGTTAACTATTAGTAAATTTATATACATCAAGTTAGTATAGGCTATACAAGAGATATTCTTTACTAGCCTTTCCAAATATTATAAAGACTAGTAAAAATTAAACATGGGCCTATACTATACAAAATAACCAGTTTCAGGTACCCCTATAAAAGGGTGCTTCTCTCCTACTTACCTGCTCCTCTAGCCAAGGAACCTAAACATCTGGTACACGCCAGCACTCATGTGAGAAATGAATCTCAGTAGCAAGGCAACCTGTTTTAAAAGTCCACTAACCTATACCACCGTGCTTATACAAAAAATCTCTATATTCTTTTCATCATAAAACATAACATAGACTATTAGGATGCGATGCATGTAGCATTTTCTCATGTCATGTACTTATATTTATGCGTGTGCATTTAAACATATAAACTTTAAAAATGGGATGTTCACTCCTCATCATCTCATCATAGCTTTCTTCTCAACATCTTATAGGGTAATAATCTTGCCTTTTGCAGTTCACATATGAGCAGGAAAAATAATATAACATAAGAGTTATCGGGAGCACCGCCCAGTGAACAACTCCACATACCCTTACATACATGAATGAGTGTGTGACTATTTAGCCACTTTAAAAGGTTTTTGTACTATTTAAGGCATCCTTTTAAAGGATTTGAGTACCATCTCATAACCAACGAGATGGTTGTCAGATCAACACAACTTTTTCCTTCCCCAAACGAGACTAGTTATCCACTCATGAGATCATTGTCTGATTCTGTACAGGTCATATCTACTCTGCTTTTGCAGATCATGGGTCTATAAAATCACCACCCTTTTTGATGGATCACACTCCCATTATGCTATTCTCTAACATATACACTAGGGTAATTCGGCTTATACCCAGGTTATGCCTAACTCTAAGTACGTGTTTCTTACTGGCCTTTGGAAGATGACATTAACTTAAAGTTTGTAACCATCACGGTGTTTTTGAAATTATCTAAGTTCAAGTAGATGTTTAACCATCCTAACTCATGGCATAACTATGGAATGCCCAACGACCGTCCCATACGAACAATGGTCACTCGATCATAAGCCTATCTATGACTAAATTATATGTCTAAAATACTCTCCTCTTTCCTATCTTTTCTTATGTTTTTCGCTCTCTTTATTTTACTATCACAAGGATCCTCACATCCTAGTGACTCGTGACTTTATCTTTTGCATGTTATCCGCTACATCTCAGGTTTAGATCCTTAGTTTGAGTGAGAATTTAGGCTAATTTCCTCTTAAAATGGTCAATTGAGCTTATTATCTAAGTTAGAGGGTTGGCAATCAACTGATCCCTTGCTGGCAGTCAGTTGGTAGCTCATTGTCCATTTCTCCCTGTGTTGGCTGAGAGCTACTAGTCGGCTGCTAAGGGCTTGGCAGTCAGTTTTAGTCTCGATAGCCAACTCTTAAGGGTTGGTAGTCAGCTGCTAGCTTTCTAGAAAATTTTTTGGAAAATGAGGAACAGGGGCTGGCAGTTGACTACTAGTATTCTGTCTTGCTTTTCTGGGCAGAGGATGAGCAAGGCAGTGACTTTTAGGGCTGGCAGTCGACTGCTAGCCTTTGGTCTATTCTAAAAATCATTGTTTCACCAAAGTTTTGCCCTAAAAAAAAGTTCTCAAACTATTTTCTCAAGCTATGAACTCAAAGCCAACATTTAAACATCATTTAGCATTTATAACAGACCCAAAACTCAAGTCAACATATCTCAAAGCTAAGATCAAACCATATTTTCACACTTAGGGTAAAAGCGCACTTTCATAATCAATAACAAGCAGAAATGAGCATAACCATTTAGCTAGCATCACCCAATAGCATTTAAAAACATAGAGAATGTAGGTTTAAACCCTGAACTTAACTCAAAACATTCATAAATCACATTTTTCAGCAAATAACTGCATATTTCATAAATGGGGTTTTGGGTTAAGTTGCTACCTGGATTTAATTCAAAAATGAGTGTGTATGATGTGTTAAAAGGTCCTCCCTTTACTGTAGGACTAATTTCTAGCCTCAAATTAGTCTTTCCTTCTATAAATCTCCTCCTCCTTGCCCTTATTCAACCCTTTCTCTCCTTACTTGCCCTTCTCTTTCTCTCTCTAAAAGTGGTTGAAGATTGAAATATATTTTAGGGTTTTAGGGCTTCTAAAATATAATTCCCCCTTAATTGCATTTTGGTCTTTGTCCCATTTCATGAATTTTTCCTAGCTAAAATTTCCCTTTTCAATTGGGTCCTTAGTCACCTCTTAAGTTAGCATTTATTTCTTTTCAACTAAGTCCCTGTACTAATGCAACTATATGTAATTAATGTAACATACACATGCATTAAACTTAGATAAGCAATTATTAAACATCTATTAATCATATTAGGAGCAGATATTACATTTCTCCCCTCATTTGAAATAATTTCATCCTCGAAATTAGAATGTACCTATTCAAATAACTTGGATGGGATTTCCTAATGTCATCTTCCTTCTCCCAGGTTGCCTCTTGTGGAGATGACTGATCCCACAAGACCTTACTAGAGGGATAACCTTGTTCCTCAATTGCTTGACCTTATTCTCGATGATTTGCAAAGGTTTTGGATGATAAGTTAAATTTTCTTTTAACTTTACTGTACTGGCATCGAGAATGTGTGATGGGTCATGGATGTATTTTCAAAGTTGTGAGACATGTAAAACATTGTGAAGGTTTGATAGGAACAGGGGTAAGGCTATCTGGTAGGCTGATTGACTAACTTTTCTTAAGATTTGGAATAGCCTAATAAATCTAGGGTTTAACTTTCTGAGCTTAATGGCTCTACCTATACTAGTAACTGGCGATACTCTAAGGAAAACATGATCCCCTTCATTGAAATCCGGTGGTTTTCTTATCTTTTTAGCATACTTTTTTTTCTTATCTCAGGCTCTAGCCATTTTATCCCTAATTATCTTAATTTGGTCTATAGTTTGCTGTACTAACTATAGTCCGAGTAATTTTCTTTACCCTACCTTAAACTAACACAAAGGTGATCTTATTAGGTAAGAAATGTGCAAACTTAGTTAATCAGTCTACTATCACCCAAATAATATCATTTTCTGACTGAGTCCTATGTAAACCTACTATAAGTTCCATAGAAATCTTATCCCATTTTCACTCAGGGATATCTAGAGGTTGCAACAACCCAACAGGTTTCTAATATTCAATCTTCAATTGTTAACACACTAAGCACTAAGCGACATACTTGACGATGTTCTTCTTCATACCTGGCCACCAAAATCTTCTCTTAAAGTCTTGATACATATTAGTGGCACCAAGGTGAATAGTATAGTCACTCCTATGAGCTTCCTCTAAGATTTTGTCCCTCAACTCCCTTAGACTTAGGATATAAACCCTATTCTAGAAGGTCATTAACCTATTAGCTTCTTTATGGAATTCATTTGGGTCCTTCAAGGAATTTAAGAATTCATCCTCCTGTTAGGCCTTTAGGATTTGAGTTCTGAGCTCATTCTCAATCCGTAATTCACCTAGACATATTCTATCTAGTAGCATCAATGCGGATAAGCTCAAATTTTTGAAATTTTTCTATCAAACTCATCTCACTCACCATCATCTGAGCTATGTGGATGGGTTTCCTACTCAAGGCATCTATCACCATATTGGCTTGGCCTAGATCATATTTCAACTCAAAGTCATAGCCCTTAATGAACTCCATCCATCTCCTCTGCATCACCATCATCTGAGCTATGTGGAGGGGTTTCCTACTCAAGGCATCTATCACCACATTGGCTTGGCCTAGATCATATTTCAACTCAAATTCATAGCCCTTAATGAACTCCATCCATCTCCTCTGCCTTATGTTTAGCTTCCTCTAGTCAAAGAGGTACTCTAGACTTTTATGATCACTATGTACCTAAAACCTAGACCCATAAAGATAGTGTCTCCAAATTTTAAAGCCAAGCACTATAGTTGCCAATTCTAAGTCATGAGTAGGGTAATAATTCTCATAAGGCCTTAATTATCTAGAAGCATAGGCCACTACTTTTCCCTCTTAAATTAAGACACACCATAGACCCTACTTAGATGCATCACAGTATAACTCAAACTTATTTAGAGGACTTGGGATAATTAACAGAGGTGCACTGGTTAACCTTTCCTTCAAGGTTTGAAAAATTTATGTTCACATTTGAAATCCTATCCAAATGAAACATCCTTCCAGGTTAACTTATTCATAGGACGTGCTATTTGGAAAATCCTTGTATGAATCTCAAATAGCAATCTACTAATCTCAGGAAACTATGAATCTCAGTTTCACTAGGATCTACTGATAAAATTTTCATGTCCTTTAACTATAGATCACTCTGAACTCAAAGCGTCCACATCAGTTCCAAAAGGTCATCTCATGAATGTTTTCCTCTCTAACTCTAGCTTGATGGTAACCGAATCTTAAATCTACCTTGGGGAAAATCGATACTCATCCACATTGGTCTAGCAAGCCATCTATCTTAGGGAGGAATACTAGTGCTTCACCTTTCCTTTTTAAACCATCAATAATCTATGCACACTCTTTGGCTTTCTTCTTTCTTTTCCATGAACAATACTAATTCCCCTTAGGTTGAAACACTAAGTTTGATAAACTATCAAGATGTAGGGCTTCTCTTTGGCTTTATCTTCCTGAGGCTTATTGGGAACATCCTCTAATGTACTATAGAAATTGGTTCCATTCTGGAAACCAGTTCAATCAAGAATTCTACTTCCCTCTCGGGTGGTAAACTGGACTTCTCATCAAAATAAAAAAAATTCTTGCTATAGGGATATACTTAATCTTAGGTTGTATCTCTACATTAAATGAACCCCATTCTATCATTTTTACCATCGATATTCTTGTTCACCACTTTGGCATCCCAGCTTTATCGTTATAGTCTAGGGCCTTATTAGTTTTAGACAGCTAGCTCATCTTAAGAACATTGCCCATGTCGGACATAAGTAGATATTAAAACCAACAAGAAAGGATTTGTTCCCTATTATGGTAGAACAATGCAAACAAGTTAATGTCACCACAACATGATCTTCCTCTGGTGTAGAGACTGTAATGTCCCACATCGGTTGGAGAGGGGAACGAAGCATGCCTTATAAGGGTGTGGATACCTCTCCCTTGTAGACGCGTTTTCTCCTCCGAAGGGATAGGGGCAGGGGAACAAAATCGTGAGGTGGCTCGATAACCACCAAAGAAGACAATATCTGCAAGTGGGCGGCTGGACTGTTACAGAGACAATCAGACTATAGGGAAGAAAGGTTATAGAAAGTCTTAGATGCTTCCCAAGTTCATTAGAGATGAATGAATGAGACCTATTAAAACTAATGAATAAAATTAAAGATTTATTGCTTATCAAATACTTACCTCTAGTAAGATCATTGGAGTCAACTACCTCTTTGCCCTCGAGAGTATTAACTCTTCCAATAGTTGAAGATTTAGTGGGTTCAATCAGTTTCTTCCATAATAGGCACCTCTTGATCAAATGTCCCAACCTACCACACTTGTAACAGACATTCTGTCCTAATAAACATGGCTTATTCCCGTGATTCTTCCCACATCTATAATGTTTACCTTGTTGAAATCTCGATTTCTTACATTGGTACCACACACCTTGGTGGAATCTACAAGGTCTATCAAGGTTTTGTAACACCCACCTCTAATAGTTTGTATTTGATCATGGCATTATTATTATTATTATTATTATTATTATTATTATTATTATTATTATTATTATTATTATTATTAATATGATGATAAGGATGCTTTATTAAAGAAAGAATGGACATTTTCATCAAGATAGAATCACTTTTACCATAAAGGGTCAAAATTGGAAATTTGGTAAGGAAGGGCAAAATAGTAATTTTACCATAAAAGGGAAATAAATTTTTACTCTCCCATTTCATGAAATTACATTTAAGGACTTTCATTATTTTCATTTAAGAGAGAAGAAGAATTGAATGTGTGAAGTGATTATGTCTATTTTGATGGCAAAATGGTAATTTTTTCCAAAAAGGACAAAGTTGCAATTTTACCCTAAGGGTATATTAGTAATTTTGCATAGGGTAGAAAAAAATTAATTTTTACCTAAATACTCTATGGAAATAGAATTTGGAAGTCTTCACCATTTTATTTTCAAAAAGAGAAAGAATAAGGGTGAATATCATGGTATTAGTATATTAGTATAAAGGGCAAAATGATAATTTTGCCAAAATAAGGGTAAATTAGTAATTTCATAAAAACAAGTTTTATAAAACTTAATTAATTGATTTTTACCCATTAAGAACGAAAAAGGTGAAAATGACTATTTGGACATAAAGGGTAAAATGGTAATTTTCTTAGGGACATGTGGGTAATTTTCCAAAAAGATAAGGGGCAAATTTGGAATTTCAAAATTCTTAAAGGCAGAATTATCCCAGCCCATAGAAGTTCCACAAAATTGCAACCTTAAGGAGAGTGGATTCCATTCTTGAAAAGGAGAAGTAGTAAGGGTAAATTGGTCATTTCACACCAAAGGCAGTTTTGGTAAGTTCACCAAAACCCTAATTTAAGTCTTCTTCTTCCTTTAGGAGAAGAAGAAGTCAAAGAAGAGAAGAAGAGAGGGTGCTGGCTGAAAGCATTTCTAAGCTTGGAGAAGAAGGATTTCAAGGTAAATCAACTAGGAGATTTCACTAATCTTGCATTTTTAAGGTAGCTAAACATGCCTAACCCATTCTTTTCTTGTTTTATAATTTGATTAGAGTGTTCTTAAACTTGTAAGAATGATGGGTTTCTCTCTCTACATTCTTATGAAAGATTTACTTGAATAGGGTTTGCATATGATGAAATCTTGTTGTGTTTATGGCTATGGATATGTTGAAATGCTTGTTAACCTAACAGATAGAAATTTCCCAAGATTGGAACCAAACTCTTGAAAAACCCTAATGTTTTCCATGTCTAAAATGTTGTGTATTAGAGTGATAAAATGGTGATTTTGTATGAGATCTATTTTTTTATAATCATCTTGCAAGCAAAATGGTGAAAATACTTCATTTCCATGCTTGTCTCTCTTTGACCGAATGGTTGTCATGGTCAAGGTGCTGAAATTTGCTTGAAAATGTGTCCAAAAGTAGTGAGAGAACTTGCTATAAAATGGTAAGAGAGAGGGAATTTGGTTAGGTTAATGTCTTGGCACTTATTCCACTTTCAAATTTTACCATTAACCAAGAAAGTATGCTTTACCTATCTTGGCCGAGAGAACCCTTGCAAATGGTGCTGAAATTTCATTTGAAAATGGCTAGAAAACCTTGTAAGTTTAGTCATAAGAATGTGTAAAATTATGTGCATTGTAACATTGGGCATGAGAAATGAGCTAGAAAAGAATGAAAAATGAAGGTTTAAAGTGCACTTACTTAATTTGGAGGTGTGAGAAAGTGTTAGGCATAATTATGGAAACTGTTACCATAATGTCTAAATAGTAGAAATAACGCTAGAAATGAACCCAATGAGTTAGAAATGCCAATCCATCATGCTTTTCTTGCTCTGGTTGTATGCTATATGCATTTTTCCTTGAATAGCTAAATTTTATGTGTTAATGGAAAGTAGCCTAAGGTGCATTATAAAATGGCCTAAGTTAAGAGAAAAAAAGGGAAAAATGATGAGATGATTAAATGTAAATGATATGTTGAATGCATTTTGCCATTAATGAAAATATGTTCAAAGTTATGTGAATATGATTGAATGGCTTGAACTGCTAACTGCAATTACGAAGGAATAAAACCTTGTGGGGAATGATCTGGTGTATACTCTCAAGGAATTAAACTTTAAGGAGGAATAATTTGGTGTATACCTATAAAGAATAAAACATTGAGGAGATATTGTGATTATTAATAATGCATGAATGTGTTATAAGTGTGAATTGTTAATGTATAAGAACTTTGAAATCTGACCATATATTCCATTAATGTTATCACATGCTACATATCCCATATCCATAGATGCATACACACATGTTTCACATATGACATACCCATAAAACTATATAAAAAGAATTTTTTTAACTGAATAGAATGTAGAAATGTTTTCTGTATTCGTACAGTGGTACATATCAATTATTTTAAAGAATTGGTTTGTTTAGTTACTGGGAATATATTTCTCATTATTGTACTGATATGTATTAGATGCCTAAATATTGTCTGATTATGGAGATCGAGATAGCAACAATGGAAGTCCCCTTCTTAGGCACTTTTACCATCATGAAAGATAATTATATTATATCTATTATAGAAATTCTCCCAGAGTAATTTAGGCATCTTAGTTATGCAATTATAGCCCTTTCATTTTGGTCCTGATTCTATATGTGTTTTTTGGGATAGAATTAGGACTACTATTTTTTGGCTGTATATAAAAAGGGAAAAAGGGCACTTACTAGGGAAAGGATATGTGAAGAACCTATTCATCCATAGTATTTTGAAAAAGGAGTTTGAGTGATAGGCTTGTTATCTCCTTACTCCTTATGGATGGGTACTTCATATATCCTAGTATATGTATACTAAATGATGTAATAGACAGTCATCATATATAATATGAAAGTTTTTATAAATTCTACTGTGATGTATGAGATTTTATTTTTGTTGTGCAAAAGTATGTTTACTTGAGCAAAAGGACCCAAACCTAATTATATATTAAATTACTGATGGATTAAATGCTCAGGAAAATTAACAAGATAAAAGACTCAAAATAATGTAACCACTTATCTAAACATGTTATATGACGTTGTTAAGATAAGATAAGGGGTGTTACATTAAAGTGGTATTAGAGCACAGCTACCTAGGTTAGAAAAGGGTAGATTCCTCGAGAAAGGGACTAGTTCAAGTTAGTTGGATATACCTAGGCGGTTGGCTAACTTGTATTTTGTTTTGAACTTAAGGAATGGAGTAGTAGGTTTGGGAAGATAGAAGCTCCTGTTGGTGTTATATGCTATCTACTTAATAATCTGTTATTAAGACTGATCACCTCGGTAATACTTGCTTTGTATAGTAACATTATGGCACTAACCAGGAGGAGTAGATCACAAGCCCAAAACACTGAAGTAGACTTGAATGAGGTTATACAGATAATGAGAGGTATGGCAGAAGCCATGAGGGCTCAGGCTACTGCTTCCTCTCAATAGGCTGCAGCCACTGCTGAAGCACTCCATTAAATCCAGACTGATCAGAGTGAGGATACTCATTCTGGGGCTGAACAAGTGAGGACCTAAATCTGTGGAGGTTGGATTGAATTCTACAGAGCCAGACCTCTTCTCTTTAATGGTGAAATGAAGTCAAAGAAGGAAGAAGAGTGGTTATAGAAAATGGAGGAGCTATTTGATGTACTGGGAAGTGTTGAACAATAGAAGTCTCCTTTGCTGCGTATCAGTTAGAAGGTGAGGCTAAATACTGGTGGAAGGGAATGAAACAGTTGATAGAAGCTTAAGAGACCTAGATCGCCTGAGAGAAATTTAAGAATGCATTCTTAGAAAAATATTTTTCCCAAAGTGAGAGAAATGCCAAAGAGGGTGAATTTATGTAAATAAAATAAGGGGGCCGACCATTTGAAGAACATTTAGCCCGATTTGAAGAGTTATCAAAATTCTCCTCATATCTGAGATGGAGACCAAATGGGGCATGAAAGGCCTTGCATTTAGAAAATAGTTTGGATCTTGAGTTATATCATATGAGGTGGAAGCCTAGGAGATCAGGGATGACCCAACCCTGGTTAACAAATGCCTCATAGCCTCTAAGTCCCTAGCAGCATTAAAGAATGGGAAACAGGAATCTAAATTTTTCAAGAGGAAGACACCATCAGGATTCAACAAGGGCCGTGACAGTAAATTTCCTAGAAGTCAGACAGGGAAGAGGCTTATGTGCACCCCAATTTCTCCTAAAAACTGCTCTAAATGTGGAAGGAACCATGGAGATAGGCCGTGTTTGATGAGACAGAATGTGTGCTATAAGTGTGGAAAGCCAAGAAATATCTCCAGAACTTATCCCACTTTGAAGAAACTGGAAGAGACTATAAGACCCACTACCAAGGGAAGGGTGTATACCCTGAAGGGTAAGGAAGTGGCACATTCCGAGGGTTTAATGAAAGGTACGTGCTTTATTAATGATGTTCCTTTAATTATATTGTATGATTCTGGCGCCACCCATTCATTTGTTTCATTAGATTGTGCTCAGAAATTAAAATTGCCAATAACCAGCCTACCTTACAAACTTTCCATAGCTATGCCTACTGATAAACATGTGTTCACCACATTAATTTGTTTGAACTATTCTATTGTGATTGAAAATAAAACTTTCATAATATATCACATATGTTTACCTATGGTTAAACTGGATGTTATCCTTGGTATTGATTGGCTCTCTTTTAATAATTTCATTTTGGATTGTTCAGCTAAATCTGTGAATTTCATAAATACTAAACCAGTAAATAGGGGAATTGAGAGGAAAAATCAAAGAATAAGTTTTCTATGTTCCTCAGAGGCCAAAATCCAATAGAAACTAAGTGACATACCTGTAGTGTGTGAATTTATTGATGTGTTTCCAGAGGAAATTGTGAGTCTTCCACTTGAGAGAGAGGTAGAATTTTTTATAGAGTGAGTTCCTGGAATAGAACCAATTTCTATAGCATCGTATAAGATGTCCCCTATAAAGCTGAGTGAGTTGAAAGTGCAAATAGAGGACCTCCTAGAAAAATAATCCATTAAGCCTAGTGCTTCTTCATAGGGAGCTCAAATGTTGTTTGTAAAGAAGAAGGATAAGAGTATGAGAATGTGTCTAGATTACAGGCAGTTAAATAAAGTAACTGTTAAGAATAAATATCCCCTCTTTAGGAATGATGACTTTCTAGACCAGCTAAGAGGGGCCACTATCTTTTCGAAGATTGATTTAAGGTCAAGGCACCATCAGATCAGAGTGAGAGAGGAGGACATGTAACACCCATATCTAGTATTACAAATCCTCTTATGTAAGCAGATAAGTTCAGTACATTATTTTTAACCTTAATTATTCATTTACAACGTTTAAGCTTTTATACCATTAAGTATTATTAAAGTGGATTAGGTTCGGGTTCTTTTGCTCATATCAAAACTCATAAGCACATATAATAACTATCTGTTACATCCTTTGTGAATATATACCAGGATATAAGAAGTACTCATCCATAAGGAGTCAGGAGACAATAAGCCTATCACTCAAACTCACAAGCCTGTCACTCAAACTCTTTTTTCAAAATAATAGGGATGAATAGGTCCTTCACATATCATTTCCCAAGTAATCACCCTTTTTCCTTTACCATATACAGCCAAAAATAACAGTCCTAACTCTGATCCAAAAATAGAATCAGGACCCCAAATGAAAGACTACAAAAATGCTCTTAACAAAAAGACTCCCTTTACTGCTACTTCCATCCTTCCCTGAGATTTCTAAACATCCGTATCTAATACATATTAGCATATAAATGAGAAAATAAGTTTCCCAGTAGCTTAACAATTCATCATTTTAAAATCTACTAATATATACCAGTGTGTAAGCACAAAAAAAATTTTCATCAACATTCCCATTATTTAAAACATAACCTCATTCACATATATAGATTGGCAAGCATTGCATGATTATTTGAAATGTCAATGTGATAAAAGTGGATATCCTCATTTCAAGTATAACATCTTTTCATGGGGTCATACATGTAAAAAAAATTGAAATAAACAATAATCAACTGTACCTTTCATTCTTAAAACTTACCTTGTCTCAAAGTGTGAAGCACCTTCGGTCACACTTCAAGAAATGTAGACACTTAGCCACCTTTTATAAAATAATTGTGAACACTAGGTCACAGGTGTAAACCACCTTCGGTCACACCTCACTAGGTTATAAGTGTGAAGCACCTTTGGTCACACCTCAAGAAATGTGGACACTTGGCCACCTTTATAAAATAATTGTGAACACTAGGTCACTAGTGTGAAGCACCTTCAATCACACCACGCTAGGTCACAAGTTTAAAGCACCTTTGGTCACACCACGCTAGGTCACAAGTGTGAAGCACCTTCGGTCACACCTCAAGAATTATGGACACTTGGCCACCTTTATAAAATAATTGTGACCACTAGGTCACAAGTGTGAAGCACCTTCGGTCAAACCTCAAGAATTGTGGACACTTAGCCACCTTTATAAAATAATTGTGTTACAATTGTCTATTGTTATGTGGTCTTAAGTTAGCCATCCATAATCTCATAAATTGTTCAACATAAAAACATTAATGGCATAAATAGCAATAAATTGCAATCACCAATCATCTAACTATAACTTTCTCATTTTCCCTTGACTTTAGCCATTATAAGATACCTTATAAGTCATTTGCTATTGCATATGTATTCAGTCACTAAAGTTTAAAATGAGTGATTGTTTCACCCATCATGAAGAAAAAGTGTGACCTAAAGTTCTTCATATCCCATTTACCACATTCTTCCACCCTTTCTATATTTTAAATCTATTAATGCAATACCTTGAAATCATTATGCTACTTTCTCTCACATTTACGTTATATAGCAATAAAATTTGTCATTTCCTTTTTCCTCTTTTCTTGGCTTATTTTACATGTTGCACTTGATAATTACATACATCTTATCACTCCTACATTTAAAGGACACTAATATATACAAATTTCTCATATGAAAAGAATAAACAAGGTAACACACATCCATTTATCATTCTTCACTCTCTTCTCTTACCAAAACTAAAAGGTGACTTTTCCCACATATTTTTCAGCAACACTTTATATGTCAAAAAGGGTTACTCTCGGTTTAAGTAGGCTAAAGAGAGTAATATCATGATTTTGAGTCAAATTTCTAGCTAGCATGATTTCTTTGGGTATTTTTAATCTAAAAACATACATGGACTATTTAAGAACACAAATTTCCATATGCTAAATTTTTCCAATGATAGTCCTTCCATGAAGATAACAATATCCATTTTAGCACATCAATAAACACATCCATTTTACTGTACAAACTTAGCCAAGAGACATTCACATTTTCAAGAATGTAGAGAGGAAATTAATGTTCCATGAAAGCTTGGAAAAAAACATGATAAATATATTCTAAACCATGGAACAAAATTAAAAGAATTGTTAAGCTACCTCAAGGATGAAATCAAATGGAATTATCTTGGCTCTTCCTTTGAATTTTCATTTACTTATTTGCTCCTTTGCTCCTTTCTTTCTCGGCCACGTTCACTCCTTCTCCCCTCACCGAATATGTTTGTGTGTTTTCTAAAATATGAAGCTGCTCTCTCTTTCTCTTCCCTAATGCTCTTGTCGTTTGTGTGTGTCCCTTTTTCTTCCCTCTCTCCCTTGTGTATTTTCTATTCAACGTCCAATGGCCTACTGGCTTTTTTTTCTCTTCCTTAATTGTCATTCTTTAAGGCCACACGTGTACTTAAGTACACTCCATTTCTCCATGCAATCTTGTACCATTTACTTTCCTTGCACCATTGCATTAGCCACTCGGTCACGCCAAGGAAGGGAAGGAGGGAATTCATGCAAGTTTCTCCCTCACGCAAGCTACACAGTTTGGCATTTCTATTTTATGAAATTGTAAAGCTATCTCCCTAACTTTCTGTAGGCATATTTATATTTAACTCTACCCATTGTACGTAAGCTACTCCCTTCACGCAAGACTCATGTTTTTAGCATTATACATGCATATTTAATTCCTTCACTCGGCAACGCCAAAGGAAGGGAAAAATGAATTCATGCAAGATACACCTTCACGCAAGATGTACCTTGATTTCCCTCCTAAGTCACGTTGAAGATAATACAAGGGAAGGAAAAGAAAACTTGTATTACGGCTCTTCCTTCTCTCTCCCACTTTGCGCTTCACTAGAGATGCATATATATATATTTAAATGCTATACACTCCTTTCCATTCCCAATTGTCCTTTCCATGTGGTTATATATATAGAAAGAAATTCACATCCTTCTTCCTATTTTCCATTAGTTACACTATTAAGGGGGGAGAGTAAGTAGGCAAATTCCCTTTGTCTACTTCTGTCATTCTCCCCTTCACCAATTGCACGTGCATATATATTTAATTTGTTATACTCTTCTCTCCTTAGGTAATTCGGTTAGGTAAAAGGAAGAAAAGAAAAATTAATTCAAGCATCTCATTCTTTATGTAAGCACCTAAAATGAACTTTTCACTCACATTCTAGTTCGGTTAACACAAGTAAGAAGGTGTTATTCTTTAGCATATTTATTCTACATATTAAATTGCACAAGCAAATTTATCACACTTTATAAAAAACTCATACAAATAATTAAGGAAACATTAATTTAAACTAATCAAGATAATATGGGGTTTTACAGGACATACCTAAGATTTCCTTTAGGACTAGGTATGGACACTAGAAATTTTTTGTGATGCCTTTTGGCCTGACAAATGCTCCAGCTATTTTTATGGATTACATGAACCGCATCTTTAGACCTTACCTCAATCAATTCGTAATAATGTTTATTGATGACATATTTAGTGTATTCTAAAAATAGAAAGGAGCATGAATAGCACCTTAGGATAGTGCTGCAAATACTTAGGGAGAAACAACTATATGCTAAGTTAGAGAAGTCTGAATTTTTACTGGAAGAAGTGAAATTCCTAGGGCAAGTAATTTCTAAAGAGGGAGTGTAAGTGGATCCTAGTAAGATTGAAGCAGTAGTAAATTGGTAAAGGCCTATTACTGTAATAGAAGTTCATAGTTTTCTGGGTTTAATAGGATACTATAGATAGTTTATTGAGGGATTTTCAAAAATTGTGATGCCTATGACTAAACTAACCTGAAAGGATGTTCCATTTGTGTGGGACACAAAACGTGAACAAAGTTTTCAAACTATGAAGGAGAAATTGAGCATGAAACTTGTTTTAGTTATCCTAGACCCTTCAGAAAAATTTGAATTATATTGTGATGCATCTAAGAAAGGATTGGGATGTGTCCTAATGCAAGGAGGGAGAGTAGTAGCCTATAATTCTAGGTAGTTAAGACCTCATGAGAGAAACTATCCTACCCATGACCTAGGGTTGGCAACCATAGTATTTGCCTTGAAGATTTGGAGACATTATCTCTATGTGTCTAAATTTGAGGTATTTAGTGACCACAAAAGTCTCAAATACCTCTTTGACCAGAAGGAATTGAATATGAGACAGAGGAGATGGATGGAATTCATTAAGGATTATGATTTTGAATTGAAGTACCATCCAGGTAAGGCAAAAATTGTGGTAGATGCATTAAGCAGAAACTTGGTAAGGCATCTTGCGGGTTCCTCCATATTCTTCAGTGTTTGACAGACTCAGGAGATGTGCCCTGGCTTCCCACACCGGTAGCACACACTTTTCCCTATCAGGCATGGCCTATCCCCATGATTCTTCCCATATCTCGAATAGCTGCTCTGAGATGTCGAGATGTTCACTGGCTTCTTCCCAATCTGGTTCCTCAGGAACTTTCTGTCTTGGCCTCGGCTAAATCCTTTTAGGCTCTTTCTCTTAAGGAACCCTACTTCCTGCCTTCCCTTCTTCAATACGGCTAAGGACCGGGAGGCTATCCTGCACTTATTTACTAGCATCAGGTAGGCCATAATCTCCTATACGGCCACCTCATGGTATAGCTCTGGGTCTAAGCTTTTCTCTAGGTGCATGGCTTTCCATGTCCCATCACATCTCTACTTTAAGTAAGAATAAAACTTGGATAGCTTTTTGAACCTGGCAAGATGCTCTTCAAATGGCCAACTGCCCTGTTTGATCTACATAAACTCTCCTTCCTTCGCATTCTGCTCACTCTGGGGTAAGTACTTTTTGAGGAATGCATCCCTGAAGCTCTCTCAGGTGATTGGAGTCCCCTGGGCCTCTATCAGTTGCTTTGTCCCTTTCCACCAATGTTTCACCTCCACTTCCAACTGCTAGGCAGCGAAGGTAACTTACTGCGGCCCCCAATACCTCAAACAATTCTTCCATCTTCTGGACCCACTCCTTGGCCTTCTTTGAGTTCGTCAAGCCATTGAAAATGGGAGGCTTGGCTCTCTAGAAATTAGAATAACCTCTACCTGATTGGGTCCTTATTACTCTGCCCCTGCCTAGGTATCTTCGCTTCAATCCATCTGGGCTTGACGAAGCACCTCGACTGTAACTGCATCCTGGGCTCTCATAGTGTCTGCCATATCTCGCATAGTCTGCATAATTTCATTCAAATCAACTATAGCGTCTTAGGTCCGTGGTCTACCTCTCCGTTCTGGTGCCATATTGCCAATCTACAAAACAAGTATTACCGAGGTGATCAGGCTCAATAACGGATTATTAAACAGATAACATATAACACTAACAAGAACTCCTACCTTCCCAAACCTAATACTCCATTCCTCAAGTTCAAAACAAAATACAAGCTAGCCAACTGCCTAGGTATAGCTGACTAACCTGAACAAGTCCCTTACTTGAGGAATTCTATCCCGTCCTAACCTAGGCAACTGTGCTCTAATACCAACTTAATGTAACGCCCCTATCTAGTATTATAATTCCTCTAATGTAAACAGATAGGTTCGGTACATTATTTTTATCCTTTTATTAATTAATGTCTGAGTAGTTATACCATTAAGTTATATTATACGGATTAGATTCGGGATCTTTTGCTTAGGTTAAAAACTCGTATGCACAGGGGAATAAAAGAAATACTAAACTACATAGCAAAAATTTAAACCTTTATATACTTCATATAATATAATTCCAATAATGTCTATTACATTACAATAAACATATATCAGGATATAAGAAGTACCTGTCCCTAGTGTAATAAACGAAAATTTTAAAATAGCTAAACTGAATAAAATTGATCGTAATTTCATTAAAACTAAATCTGACATGATTTTTGGAGTTAATGGTTGAAACCGAAGAATTTTTCAGAGTCAGAAACCTGATCAAATGAAAGAAAACGCAATCGAGCGATAAAGAATTGACAGAAAGAGTATCAGACTTCGGCTTCATAAATGGAAGCCAAATTTCTTGCATGGAAACTTGTGCCCTCATCTGAATTGAAGACGACACCCAGAAGTTTCCCCGGGTGGTGTGGCAAAAGACGGAATCGCCCCCGGAGGCTTTAAACTTCCTAAACTTCACAAGTTTCCATCATTTTCTCACCTTCACTCTTTCTCTTCACTCCACTTTCTCTATCTTCTCTCTCCTCTTCTCACCATCGCGCGTGGCCACCACCGCTACCCTGGACTACCATCTGACCTACCAACCGACGCGCCTCACCACCCTCAACTTCCAGCAACCACCCATGGCCACCAACGGGCACCACCCTGGCCGAAAAAAGTCCATTGTCCTCCTCTATTGCAAATTCCTTGTGTCGTCGTGATCTTCACCGTCTGGTGCCATTAGACGTCACCACCCCCGCCATTGTGAAGGCTAAGCTACCAACTTCCTCCCACAACTCGCAGCCATCGAACGGAGCTGCCATGCGCCCAGATCAAGGAAATCTCTGTCTACCATGCATGAAACTTCACCGCCAAAAATGCCACCTTAACGGCCGAGAATCATCACGCCAACCCCAGATTTGGACTCCTCATCTTGAGGGCTTCACTCTGGTGTAAATTTTGACCTCAACTGCACCTCTTCGCCATGCATCACTGTGAGTCACCGTGTGCCGCAACCAGAGAAGCCAAAAAGATGCCAGAAGAAAATTCCCACCTTTCATAACCCCTAGTATGATCTAAATCGCCTTAATTTAATGTATTTTTTTACTAAATTGGATGCCGAATATGTATAGGAAATTTACCGATTTGGGAAACTGTGTAATTGGATGTAGAAAAGTGAAATTGATTACGTAACGGACTAAAATATTAATTTAATTGATCAGGAGAATGACTTTAGGTAGGGTAGTTTAAGCTTCCCGAATGTTAGACTGACTTTAGGAATACCTGAATGATTTAAATTGATTACATTGAAATACGTGTTATCTTCGATGGATATAATTGCATGCCTGTATACTGGTATTGTCTATTGCATGTTAGACAATTTGGCTATCAGATTTAAATGCCATAGGAACGGATTGACTTAAGGGAGGGTACTTAACAGCCGATATGGTATGGTCGTTAAGTATCCCGAGTGCAGGGGATTTTATAGATGTTTTTTTTAACCAAATATAGCCTGTACTCGTTAAGGATTATGTGGTAAACCAGGACGACCCTAAGAAAGGTTTAAGGAGTATAAGGGAGGATAGCTTGTACGGGGAAACGTTGTGATTTAGGCGTAATACCCTAAAACCCTGAGGACTAGTCGACCGTGTACATGTGATTCCAAATAGACTGCATGAGGATGAGAATTGGCGTATGTGCACATGCTAGGGGACACCCTAGATGTTGATTCTCACCCGGTCCTTGAGTGAGTGATTGGTGTTACAGATCACACTCACAATATAGGCAAGATTTCGGGTGATTGGTGTTATGGATCACACCTAATGATAAGAGATGGATTTTCTCAAGACGACATACAGTTAGATAGATTCAGATACAGTCACATAAGACTTGTGGACAACGTGTATTTAGAAACACCGGGCATAGGATTTGATTTGATTTTTGAGCACAGATTTTATAAACCAGATTGTTATATTCATTGAATAATTACTTCAATTTCCATGCTATTTAACGATTTTAAAAGATAAGGTATTTCACTGATTTTTGAAATGAACATGGGAAGTTTTTTTCGGTGCTTGCACCGCTAAGCATTCAACTAGTTTTTAAATAACTATTTACTATAAATTACTCTACCGGGATTTAAATATCTCACGGGTTGTTTGCTTAGATGAACAGGGACAGGGGCCTAGAAGATAGTTGGGCAGAGATTGATGACAGACAGACATGTAGCTTAGTCCTAGGCTTGAATTTGATTTGTATATATATTATGTTGATGTTTTTGTTGCTAGATTTATGTATTTACTGGTAGTTTCTAGCTGTTGATGGTTTTATCTGTTGGATTGAATTTGATTTGATGTATATATTGGACCTAGATGACTGTTTGTATCTGGGTAAATTCAAAATACCGGATGAACTCTGTCAGATTTTCGGCAGGAATTTATGACTAAAATTTTAAGTCTTTAATGGATTTCATTTGAATGTATGTATGCTTGAATTATGGTTATTAGTTTTAAAATTCTAGAGCTTATTGTGGTGATTGTATGTATATTTAGTATCGCTACAATTTGATTTAGGGTTGAATAGAATCTGAATGGACGATGGAAAGGTCTATTTGGGTTACGCTCAACCAGTAGCGATCCCCTGACGTTCCCATATCGGGACAAACTATTTTGAAAACCCATATGCTTCCACTACTCAGATAAAGGATAGTGTATTGTGGATTAAGGGGTCGTTACACCTAGAAAGTCAGGAGACAACAATCTTGTCACTCAGACCCTTTTACAAATTTCCAAGAAGGACCGATCCTTCACATATCCCTCAGTTGGTTGTTTCCTAATTACTCCCCAGGTTTATTGCCCAAAAGAATAATCCTAGTTCTAAACCAAGTATATCTAGACTAGGGCTCAAAAATTAGGGTTACAAAAATTTCTTAATCTAAAAAGAATTCGATCTCCTGGCCCGGCTATACATCCGCATCTGATACATATTAGCATATAAATGAGAAACACAAGTTTCCCAGTTGCTTAACAATTCAGTTTAAAATAACTAATATGTATCAAGGTGCAAGTACCAAAATATTTAATTCTACATTCTTGGAATAAAATATAGCATAATTCATAAATATAAATCGGCAAGCAATATATGATCAATTAAAATATCAATAGGATGAAAATAGTCTACTTTCAAATAAAACAAGCTGTGACATACATTATCATAATATTAACAAATTATTTAGGCTTATCATTCTTAAATTTTTCTTGTACTTTAGCTTTACACACTTGGGTACTTGTGGACACTTAGCCACCTTTAAAATTCTTTGTGCACTCTTGGCACATGTGTACACTTGGCCACCTTTAATATTCTTTATGCACACTTGGGCACATGTGGACATTTGACCACCTTTAATATTCTTTGTCAATTATCAAGGGAATTTTTTTCTCATTTTCTTAAAAGTTATTACTAGCATAAATCTTTTTTTTAAAATTCCAGTATCTTTAAGGATAAAATTCTCCTTTTCTTGAAAAATATTATTAATTTATTTCATTTAAGAACATTTCATATATTCCAAGGATACATTCCCCTTTTCTTGAAAATTAATGTAAATGAAAAATTCTTATGAAAATTCTCAAATTTTTTAAAAAATAATTTTTTCCCTTTATTGGGGATAATTTCTAGATGCACATTTCTTATGGAAAATTCCAATACTTCAAGAAAAATTTCTTCTTCCTTAGAAATAAATTCTAATAGTTGACATACTAATTTTCCTCTTTCTCGGAATTTATTCTCATGTATATTTTCTTTCTTTCTTTTTTTAAAGACTCTAGTATTTCCAAGAAGAATTTCTCCTTCCATAAAATTCAATCTTTATGTATATTTCTTATAAAAATTATAATGTTTAGAATACTTCCTTCTTTGTTGAAAATTAATTATAATATTCTTTTCTTATGGAAAACTTCAACATTTCAAGGATAATTTCTCCTTCCTTAGAAATATTTTCTAATGTTTATTTCTTACCAAAATTTTAGCCTTTTTAGCACACTTACTTTTCTTACAATAATAATCTAAATTTTTCTATCGTGATTTCAAAAATAAATTCCTATATTTTTGAATCAATATCATGGTGTATAGCTCATAAATTCCAATAGTAACTTTCATAGACTTGGCCTAAGGAGATTTGTTAAATTGGTAATTCAATTTCCTTTCTTTGTTCTTCACTAACACAGTTAAAGGTTAGGGTTTCTTTCCTTTGTGGTCATCATAAATTTTAACACCATTTAACCTTAATCCTTTTTCCAACAACATACTCATGCTATCTCATCCATCAACACTTTAATAAACCACACATGTTAGCCAACATGCATACATTTAGGTTAAGAATGTAAAGACAACTTAAGTTCCATGAAAAGCTTGAATATAAACATTGGGATGCATAACTAGAACATGGAACAAAGGATTAAATTGTTAACCTATATCTTTGGTGCCCTAAGATGATTTACTTGGCTTCCTCTTAATCATTGGTTTCCTTTCTTGATCAATTTCCCTCTTGATGTCTTCACTTCTTCTTCTTGAAACTCACGTCCACCCTTTCTTCTGTCTCTCTTCTTTTCTTTTTCTCTTCCTCTCTATTTTCACGTGTGGGTGTGTTTCATGCCTAAGACAAAGGAAGCTCTCAACTCCCTTTTTGTTTCCTTTCCCTTCACATGTGCATGCCTTTTGTGAGACTAAAATTTTAATTCCATTTCTCTATCTCTCCTCATGTGTGGCATGGTATGAATTTTCCATTCTTTTTTTCTTTTGCTTAGGTGGCATGTTATGCATAGAATTTTTAAACTTCTTTTTCCCTTGGTTTCACACCATATTTTACTTCTCACTTTCATGCAACTTCCCCTCTCTTTCTTTACGTGTGTGTATGTGTATCATGTATGAAAGATGGACTTTCAACTCTTATTGTCCCTCTTCCTTAGTGTTCACGCCATCACCTCTCCATCTTAACATTGTCCATTTCCTCTCTTTCTTTTGGCTTTGGCGTGTGGGGATGCAGAAAATTCTGCACCTTTTCCCTTTTCATTTTTATAATGTATGGGGCTTCCTTGTTGCACATACAAGCTCATTTCCTTCCATAAAATTTCTGCACTAAGTGTACTTGCTAGTACACCTTCCTTTGCTTGCAATCTTGGCATTACTTGTAGTTTAAGTATAGTCCACTTTACTTGTCAAATTGGTTTTACTTCCTCCCACTTTTCACAAATGCTTTTCCTTGCAATTCCCATATCCCTATTCGTGTGGTTCATGGAGAAAAATTCTGCACCTTTTGTCTTCTTTTCCTAACCATAAGTTCCTACCTCACGTGTGTTTCTCATGTGCAACAATTCAATAAAAAAATTTGCACCTATTGGGTTACTTGTTGCATACATATATATATAATCAATTTTCATCCTCTTTCCTATTGTTCTTTGGTCCCACTCAAGGCACATGTGTTGCCTTTCCTTTCCTAGTGCACCTGAAACACCCCACACACACATACATATATATATTTGTGTTTTCATCCTTCTTTCCTATCCATTTCATGTGACTTGAAGTTTCCATTCCGTAAAGTAGAATTTCCAATCCCTTCTCTCATATAGGATGCATGCATGGCACACATATGTATATATTTAAATTCCTTCCCTTCCTATGCATGCTTAACCTTTCCCACTTAAATGCACACACACATGCACATATTTTTAAATGTTGCAACCTATCTTGCTTTTCTCTTGGACTTAGGCTAGGTGACTCAAAAGGAAAATTAAAGAATTAAATTAAGCATCTAATTGGGCTAAAATGGAGAGGTAATTTAAAATTCAATATTTTGCAAATTGAGAGTATAATTAATTTAAATACCAAAATCACACAAGCAATTGCATCCAATTAATTAAAGAACATTAATTTAGGCCAATTAAATTATGGGGTGTTACACCTATTGTGGCAGAGCTTGCTGATACACTGGCTAATTGTCTTTTAAGGTTTAAGAAGGCTATCCCAAAACATTCTCCTAGGTCGCCATGTGAGTTTTTAGTTGGAACTGTCGACATTTAGTTGTACCTCAACAGTGGCTAAATTAAAACAACTCATTAGAAAGTATGATCCAAACTTTGTATAACATCAAGAATGTAGATCCAAGGGGACGTAGTAAGGGTTTATGTCTTAAATGGAACACGCAATATATATTGAATGTGATTAATGTTTGGGCTTACTAGGTTCATTGTGAAGTAACATTACCTAACAAGTTGAAAGTAATCCTAACAACTATATATAGTCCACCTAAGTGTCATGATCAACATATTTTGTGGGAGTTCATTAAATATATCCAAGTCAATAACAATTTATGGGTCTTATTTGGGGATTTTAACAAATTTTGCACTATAATGAAAAGCTAAGTAGATGCAACACATCAAAAGGAACAACCCACTTTAAGGATATCACAAATCAACTTGGCCCTGTGAAAATTCCCACTAAAGGTGTTTACTACACCTAGACCAATAATAGAATGGGTGAACAAGCAGTATGGGAGAAGTTAGGTCACTTTTTGTTCAATCTAGAGTGGGTCAATACATTCATAGATTGCAATGTGCATTCATTAATTATTGCAATGTGGATTCATTAATTTGGAAACCTCTAATATAATATCAAATCGTTGGAACAACAACTACAAAACTTACAATACAAAAATCCATAAAGAAAATCTTCAAGAAGAGAAGTAGCACTTGAGAAAAGCAACTTAACCACTTCCTTGATTGTGAACAAGTTTTGTGGGCTCAAAGCACAAAACAAATGTGGCTTATGGAAGGGGATTGCAATACGAAGTATTTTCATTTTGCAGTCAACTTCTAGAGGGCTAAAAATATAATCCAAGGTATTAACCTCTCAAATGGAGATTGATCAATAGATCTAGAGGTTATCCAGCAAGAAGGGCAAGGTTTCTTTATCGATTTTTTTGAGAATGGGGTAAACCTTAATGGAGAGTGAAGGAAAGAATATATTAGGAGCGTGGCCTTAAAAAAATTAACTTCAAATCACCTTGACTAGTTAAATGCAACCTTCACTAAATTCAAAATTAACACAGAGGTCTTTCAAATGGACAAATCTAAATCTCTTGGTCCTGATGGTTTCCCAACTATCTTATACCAAAATTACTAGCCAATCTTGGCAAGTGACATCATTAGAATGGTTAGCTATTTTCTCAATCGGGGGTTTCCTTTTACAGGAATTTAACAGAATAAACATAATGCTCATTACAAAAGTTTCCAATCCGAGGACCTTTAAGGATTTTTGATCTATTAGCCTCTGCAATGTGATATATAAAATCATCCCAAAAGCCCTATAAAATCGATTGTAGAAGATCCTACTGAATCTTGTCTCACTATTCCAAGGTACTTTTATAAAAGGTAGAAAAATCTCTTATAATATTATTATTGGGGCAAAGGTCCTACATTATATTAATAAAATAAAAAAGCAAAAACAAGGCTGGGTGACTTTAAAATTGGACCTATGTAAGGCCCATAACAAAGTCTCATGGGATTTCTTAGAATATTATTTTTTTAGGAAATAGAATTTCTAGATCATTAGAGAATACTTATATTCCCTTGTGTCCAAAAAACCTCCTTACGAGTTCTGATTAATGGATAACAAATAGGTTGGTTTAAACCTTCAGAGGGGCTTCATCAAGGGGACCCTCTCACCTTATCTTTTTATTCTTTGTATGAATGTTCTATCTAGCAAGCTTATGTAGGCTCAAGACACACAAAAAAAAGCACATGCCTTTGATAAATCATCTTTTTATTTGTTGATAACCGTTTGATCTTCTTCAAGGAAAATTTAAATTCATGTAAGGAAGTTATTCAAGTCTTAACTGATTTTGGAGAATGTTCAAGACTAAGAATGAACCATGATAAGCCTAAAATTAAGTTTGGCAGCAATAATCCTAGGAGACTAATGAGGTTTTTTAGTAGGATAATAAATTGGAAGCTAATAGATCGAATAAAGAAATATCTAGGAGGATTTATTAAATGAAATAGTAGGAATAGAACTCAATTCTAAAATATTTATTAAGTATTGGAGAATAAACTTCAAGGATGGAAAGCCAAACTTCTTTCTCAAGGAGGAAGTTATACCCTTATCCAATCTATTCTCTAATCCATGCCTATATATCATTTATCTTATTACAAGTTTATTAAAAAGGAATGTGAAAAGTGCAACATGCTATTAACTCGATTCTTGTGGGGTAATGATAGAAATAAATATAAGCTCCACATGATATGTTGGCATAAAATATGTAAACCCATTAAAGAAGAAGGTTTGGGCATACGAAATTTTGAAGACCTAAACATAGCCTTTCTCGCCAAGCGGATTTGGAGACTTTATACTAAGCAAGAAACTCTTTTCAGTTCAATCTTGTAAGCTAAATATGAAGATCATGTGTTTGTGGACCAAATTTCATGTACACAAAACTCGTCTCCAACTTGGAAAGGTATCTTTTCTGTTTGAGAAATTATTAGTCCAAAACTTAAATGGCAGGTAGGCAATGGGAAATCCATTAATATAAGAAGTCAACTCTAGTTCCATCCTACACACCAAGTGTAAATATCCGGAATCGTCAAAGATCTCATTGATGATAATAAAAGATGGGATCGAGCAAAGCTTCATCAGTGTTATGATCAAAGCATAGCCAGAATAATCTAACACATCTAGCTCCCTCATTATCAGGGTAAAGATCAGATCATTTGTGTAACGACCCCCTTACTATAGATATAATTTAGGAAGCGTGAAATACTATAAAAAAATTTTTCCTTTCAAAATATGCATCGTTCGGGGCCATTACTAGTTAAGTGTAACCCAAATAGCCGTCCCTATTCAGATTTCACTTAACCCCATACCAGCACAACTAATATAATACCTCAAATCATCAAACAATACGAGCATCAACATACTTTGGAATATACATCTAAACTACCATTCATACATTACATCTGAGATACTAATTACAGGATATACTTAATCATTTACCACAATAGTACATTAATATCTCCAAATACAAGTATAGTGATTAATAAACACCATATTAAGGCCATTAAGCCATTTACAATTTATACTCTCAGCTACATCATAGCTTATAAATCTTTCTACAATTCTATGCAGTAAATACGTTAAATCCCAGTGTTAGGTTCAATTACTTCATGATTTTATGCTTTCTTTTCTTATTTATTTTGATGCTTTTAATTAAATATTAGTAGTTTTTAAATTAATTTTGTAATTAGAAGTAATTTTGGTGGTTTAACATATTTCTACCATTATCTTCATAATTTTTACTAATTAAATAATAATAATAAAAATTAAATAAATAGTAAGCATACATTAAATAAATAAACAAAAAGTAAAAAAATAATAATAGAAATAACAATAGAAATAATCAAATAACAGTAAAATAAGAAATAATATAAAAAAATAAAAAAAAATTTTGAAAAGCTGCAGCGTGCAAAATGGAGTGGGGTTTATTCAATTTAATTTGAATTCCTTTCTTCCAGGCATGCGTTTTGGGATTCAATTAAATTTGAATTCCCTTCCACGCGGAGGATTGTGCTACAAAAGGGTGGTGTACGTTTGGAATTGGGATTCATTCATTCATTTTTTTTCCTGGGAGAGACTTCCTCTGGGATTGGAGGGACGCAACTACGGAGGGAGAGAGGCTGAATCATTTGCATTGAGCTATTGATGAATTGTTTTGGTTTAATTTATTTTGTTTATGTTTTAATAATTATGAGTAACTAAATATTTTATCTGGCTAAGGGATGATTTTAATTTCATATTGTCCAGACTGTGAGATTAAGAATTGTGCTTGAAATTTGTATTTTGTTTTCATTTTAGTTTTTAGTTTCTGATTGAATATGTTAATGATACATTAATATATAAATTGTTTGGCCATCAATTTATACATGGTGTTTCTGTTAGTTATTTAAATTCCTTAAATCCGTAATTGTTTAGGGAATTTGATCTGAGTAACAAATTACGTAGAATGAGTCATACATTATGCTTATTTTAGGTAATGAAACTAGAAACCAGTATATGTTAAAATTGGACGTTCCGTTTTAATATATTATGTATTTGGTATATCTCTTTTGGGTCTTAACGCAGTTAATTAGGTGAGTTTAGGTACGTTATTTGGATCATCTGACTAATTAGTACAAGTTAATGGACGTTCCTTAATTTGTTATATTAGAAAGAGATTTAACAGTTAGCAAGATTTAGTTGTTAAGCCAAATTTATTATGAAACACAAAATGATATCAAATCAATGAGCAGTCAGTGATAGTATAGATTGAATATCCCTTAGCTAGAGTTTACTTAATTAATTTAAATTTCACTTACAATTATTTTCTTTGCGTGGTCATATTTAATCTTGCAATTTTATTCCCGTTAGTTTATTTCAGTTTTATTTTGCATTTTAATTTGAGTTTAATTCTTTTTTACAAATCCCCTATTTATTTTTGCAAGTACTTTTTACTGAATTTCTGGTTAATTAAAAGAATTTTAAAATCTCCAGTCTCTGTGGGATTGACCCTGCTCATACTATACACAAATCACGTAGTAGCAGTAGGAAATTTTATTTTCGTCGATTTCGATACCCAACAAATTTTGGCACCGTTGCCGGGGACTAGTTTAATTGATTTCTTTCTTTTTCTTTTATGCCCAGGACTGCACGTGGAAAGGATAAACTTTTTGACCCATAAATAGAAAAGACAGCTAGAAGATTGAAGAAAGCAAGAGAGTTAGAAAAACAATCTTCAAGGGCATTTTCTTCCATTGAACAAACAGAGGATATAGCATCGATAACTGAGCTATTTGTTGAAGACGAGTTAGTGATTCTAGATATGGCCAGAGAGAGGACATTGAGAGAACTTGCTGCTCCTCCGGTAGATCAGTCGCCTTTGTGCATTGCCACTCTAACCTTAGAAGCACTATTGGAGCTTAAATCTGGACTGATTCATCTGTTACCTAAGTTTAGGGGACTTGCAAATGAAGATCCTTATAAACACTTGAAGGAGTTTCATGTGGTTTGCTCAAGTATGAAACCTCAAGGTGTGACAGAAGAACAGATTAAACTAAGAGCATTCCCATTTTCTCTAGATGACACAGCTAAGGAATGGCTCTATTATTTACCAGCAAGCTCCATCACCACGTGGGAAAATATGATGAAATTATTTCTGGAGAGGTACTTCCCTGCTTCTCGGGTTATAAATGTTAGAAGGGAGATATGTGGGATCAAGAAAAAAGACTTTGAGACTCTCTATGACTTTTGGGAGAGGTTCCAGAGACTATGTGCCAGCTGTCCACAGCATGACATTTCAGATCAAGCACTGATTCATTATTTTTACGAAGGCTTGCTACCTACTGAAAGGAGCATGATTGACGCTACTAGTGGAGGGTCAATAGTGAATAAAACTCCAAATGAAGCTAAGGAGTTGATTTCTATCATGGCAGCGACCTCTCAGCAATTTGGAAGCAGGCAAGAATATCCAAGGAGAGTGAATGAGGTGAATACATCATCTCTTGAATCGAAACTTAATCAACTCATTGACTTGGTACAACGCCTAGCTGTGAATCAAATGCCACCAGCTCGAGTTTGTGGGGTATGTGCTAGTGCAGGATACCCTACTAATATGTGTCCCACACTCCAGGAAGACACACGGGGCCAAGTGAATGCCATTGGTGAATTGCAGCCATAGAGGAGGTATGATCCATTCTCAAATACTTATAACCCAGGATGGAGGGATCACCCTAATTTCAGCTATGGAACGAGGCCACAGAATTTCCAAAACTATCAGCCTAGGCCTTCAGATATAGCACAATCCTATCAGCAGCCTTCTTCCTCGAAACCTAATTCATCTTTGGAAGACATTGTGAAATCCCTAGCCTTGAGCACACAACAATTTCAGAATGAGACTCGCTCAAGCATTCAGAACTTGGAGAACCAAATGAGCTAATTAGCCACATCAGTAAGTAGGCTGGAATCTCAAGGTAAGCTTCCCTCTCAACCCGAGGTGAATCCGAGGCAAAATGTTAGTGCCATTACTTTAAGGAGTGGAAAGGAATTAGAAGAGCTAACTAGGAAAGTGAGTGGTGAGCATGATTTGAATAATGAGATTAAACCAGAGGCTGAGGTTACTATGCAAAAGTCAACTGAGAACATTTATAAAGATGAGAAGACAATCTTGCATAATGGCATGGTGATTAGACCTCCATTTCCACAAAGATTTGCCAAATCAAAGAAGGAAAGTGAAGAAAAAGAGGTACTAGAGATGTTCAGAAAGGTAGAGATTAATATTCCTCTTCTAGATGCGATTAAGCAAGTACCAAGGTATGTCAGGCTTCTAAAAGAACTTTGCACTAATAAAAAGAAATTGAATGGAAATGAAAGAATTAATATGGGAGAAAATATCTCAGCCGTAATCCAAAAGAAGCTGCCTCCTAAATGTAAAGATCAAGGCATGTTCGCCATTCCTTGCCAAATTGGGAATGTCAATATCCAAAAGGCTATGTGTGACCTAGGGGCATCCGTCAATGTCATGTCATTCTCTATTTATTCCAATCTTAATGCTGGGAAGCTCAAAGAGACAGGTGTGGTAATTCAATTAGCTGATGGGTCTGTGATTTATCCTAAAGGAGTGTTAGAAGATGTTTTGGTGCAAGTTGACAACTTAATCTTTCCTGCTGACTTCTATGTGATAGACATGGAGGATGACAAATCCACAAAACAGTCAGATATCTTGTTAGGAAGACCATTGTTGAGTACTGCTAGGACAAAAATAGATGTTTATGAAGGTACTTTCAGCATGGAGTTTGATGGAAAAATTGTGAAATTCAATGCTAAGAGGTATCCAAGTGAAGTTTCCTCAATATATAGAGTTGATATTTTTGATCCTATAGTGCAAGAGACACCTGAATTACACCAGCAAGCCAAGTTTGGTACTATGTTGGGAAAAAACATAAGCCAATGTTGTTTAAAGAAGCCTAAGGAAAACTTTTACAATGCCATAGAGCTGGCACCCAAAAAAATTGGTGCAAGGATGTTGAAGAAGTCAGAATTGACGTATAAGATGGTCCTAAAGCCACCAGATTGAGGATGCATTATATTTGTTACTTAAGCCGTGCCCATACCTTAAGCAACACCCTTTAGTAGCACCTAGTTCATTTTTTTTCTTTTATTTTTTTTACTATTTTTCTTAATTTTATTTCATTCAAAATTAATTTGTTTTGTTGTTTTTATTTTTCAGAAAAATAAAGCGTGCCCACACCTTAATAGGGTACCTTCATCTCCTTCCTTGAATTTGCTTTATTAGCTTTATGAATTCATTGGGCAAGATTCCACTTCACATCATAGCCTCTGCCTAATGCATCCAGTTCAGGGAAGTTCTTTCTTTTCATTACTCTTATCTATTTATTCTTATTGCTTATATTGACTGCTTGCATTGAGGACAATGCTCTGTTTAGGTGTGGGGGAGGAATATTCTAAATCTTGGAAAATTGAGAAAATTTTTAATTTTTTTTTCTTTTTTATTGCTAATAATATCTTTAATTTAGTATAATTTTGATTTTTTTTTTTGCTTCAATTATGGAATAAATTTTGGGAAATAAAAAAAAAATTTTGAATTTCTTTATTTTTGGTAGAATTTGTTTTGCTTTAGTTAGTTTCTAATTTTAGGTTTAAATTTTCCTCCACTTACTCATGTTTAGGCTGTTGAAGCACAGTTCTTGAATTTTTTATTTTTTTAAGCAAAATTCATGCTTTGGAGTTACAAGATTGAACTTGAACATTTGAATTCTATTTCCTCACACAGCAAGACCATGTTTCTACCAAGTATACTTGTTTGAGTTGAGAATTAAGAAGAAAAAAAATTTTGCATGCTGACCTTAATTGAATTGCCTGGCATTTTAGGATTTTTTTTAAGTTTATTAAGATATCAAAGACAAAGTGAATTACATCACTTTTATAGATTCAAGATCTTGTAATTGATTAGAAAGCTTGCTATTTCACCTTCCTTTTTCCTTTTACAAGAAAAAAAAAACAGACAAGAAAAAAAATAATAATAATTTTCCTGCTCCTCTAGTTCAAAAAGAATTATGAGCAGTGCTAGTAGCCGCTTAGAGTTGTGAATTATTGAGTAACCGGGTGTAAGTATCACCAATATTTACATTCGCGTCAAAAGATTTTGACACTCTAAGTAAGAGTTAAAAGTGCTCTGAAATAAGAAATGATGTAATAGAGTTGAGTAACCGAGATTGTGTACCAAAAAGTATACTCTTTCGCGTCAAAAGGCTTTGTTACCAATATTCCTTAATAAAGAAAAGAAAGAAGAAGTTAAAGGGAGTTGGAAATATGGAATAATAAGTTTTCTTTGGAATTGCCAGATTCTTTTAAACCTTATGATTATTTGGAATTTGCTTTGTGTTGATATGTTGGTAAACTTTGCAAACATCCTTAGTGCTAAGCTTAACTATTTGACATGCCAATATGCTTGTAAGACACTTTCTCTTCTTTCTCAAGTATTACTTGTTTGATTTCAAGGCTTGCTATACTGTGAAAAGTAAAATTAGATGTTCCTTGTTCTATTTCCTGATTTGGAAATATGCCTTGTGAAAAATTAGTTACTTGAATTTTGCTTAAAAAATTACTTTATGCTTGATACATGCTTGAGGACAAGCATGAGCTAAGTGTGGGGGAATTTGTTAGGTTCAATTACTTCATGATTTTATGCTTTCTTTTCTTATTTATTTTGATGCTTTTAATTAAATATTAGTAGTTTTTAAATTAATTTTGTAATTAGAAGTAATTTTGGTGGTTTAACATATTTCTACCATTATCTTCATAATTTTTACTAATTAAATAATAATAATAATAATAATAATAATAATAATAATTAAATAAAGAGTAAGCATACATTAAATAAATAAACAAAAAGTAAAAAAATAATAATAGAAATAACAATAGAAATAATCAAATAACAGTAAAATAAGAAATAATAAAAAATAATAATAATAAAATTTTGAAAAGCTTTGGGATTCAATTTAATTTGAATTCCTTTCTTCCAGGCATGCGTTTTGGGATTCAATTAAATTTGAATTCCCTTTCACGCTGAGGATTGTGCTACAAAAGGGTGGTGTACGTTTGGAATTGGGATTCATTCATTCATTTTTTTTCCTGGGAGAGACTTCCTCTGGGATTGGAGGGGCGCAGCTACGGAGAGGCTGAATCATTTGCATTGAGCTATTGATGAATTGTTTTGGTTTAATTTATTTTGTTTATGTTTTAATAATTATGAGTAGCTAAATATTTCATCTGGCTAAGGGATGATTTTAATTTCATATTGTCCAGACTGTGAGATTAAGAATTGTGCTTGAAATTTGTATTTTGTTTTCATTTTAGTTTTTAGTTTCTGATTGAATATGTTAATGATACATTAATATATAAATTGTTTGGCCATCAATTTATACATGGTGTTTCTGTTAGTTATTTAAATTCCTTAAATCTGTAATTGTTTAGGGAATTTGATATGAGTAACAAATTACGTAGAATGAGTCATACGTTATGCTTATTTTAGGTAATGAAACTAGAAACCAGTATATGTTAAAATTGGACGTTCCGTTTTAATATATTATGTATTTGGTATATCTCTTTTGGGTCTTAACGCAGTTAATTAGGTGAGTTTAGGTACGTTATTTGGATCATCTGACTAATTAGTACAAGTTAATGGACGTTCCTTAATTTGTTATATTAGAAAGAGATTTAACAGTTAGCAAGATTTAGTTGTTAAGCCAAATTTATTATGAAACACAAAATGATATCAAATCAATGAGCAGTCAGTGATAGTATAGATTGAATATCCCTTAGCTAGAGTTTACTTAATTAATTTAAATTTCACTTACAATTATTTTCTTTGCGTGGTCATATTTAATCTTGCAATTTTATTCCCCGTTAGTTTATTTCAGTTTTATTTTGCATTTTAATTTGAGTTTAATTCTTTTTTACAAATCTCCTATTTATTTTTGCAAGTACTTTTCACTGAATTTCTGGTTAATTCATACTATACACAAATCACGTAGTAGCAGTAGGAAATTTTATTTTCGTCGATTTCGACACCCGACACCCAGGCTAATTCCTGGCGCCATCACGCTCTTGATTGCCTAAACACACAACTTAATGAGATTTTGAATCCTAGTAGAGTAATATACAATTTATTTTATTCAAAATAATTAAGTGTTCAGCTATACCCCCATTTGGGTATAGAAAATCTCTCCCCAAATTATTCAATGTACCAAACATGTGAATTGAAGCTTCATTGATCAAAAATCAATAAACATGGAAAATATAATGGCTATTCAAAAACTATAAATCAAAAATCATTCAATCAATCAAAGAGTATAAGTATTTATGAAAAACCATCATTTTTCAAATGCCTGTAGCCAAATTTTCATATCCATTGCATAACGCTACTATGTTACTACAAGGATTTCAGTCATCTGTACATATAAGTATAAAATCATATAAATTAATTCAAAATTCATTGCCTGCAGTTTTCCAATCTCATTTTAAAATCACGGGGACCATCCTTTCGGTTATTGTCACAAGACCATCCTCCATGTGACTGAGAACCTAATATCAATACGGGGCGTCCCTCATCATGTGCACATTACCAATAGGTCTCATTTCTCTATGCTAACTATAAGGCAATGTATACATATAGGTGACTAATACTTAGGATCATAGTGCTTTACTCTTAAACCAATCCATTCTCTCGTATAGACTCTCCTCCTTTACTCCTTATAGTCTTTTGTAGGGGTGTATTGGTTTAATGGGTAAACCTTAACATATACAGACCATTTCAGCGTTCAAATAATGAAAGTTTAAAAGCAGGTATGAATATGAAATACTTGACAACCGTCCCATACCAATTGTCAAGTATCCATCCCAAGTTTCATCTGCACTATAAGCATACAATTCCAATAGTGTAATCAAAACTAGCAACAAAGAATATTCAAATACATTTCAAAAACATGCATGTCTTTTCTTATACTCATCTAATCAGCACACATTTCCCAGTACATGTTCACAAACATATTCACAGCAATCAATTCATATTAAACATTCATTAAAAAAAAGGGGAGTGTAGATTACTCTGCCTTAAATTGGAATTTCTTTCACTTAACTTAATATTCTTCTTCCTTTCCTTGGACTAATTCTTCAAGCCACCTCTATACATTTTTATAACCAACGTTCAAAATTAAAACTTATCTTCAAAGCCTAAAAATAATAAGTTTGCACTTTAGTCCCTTATTTATCCCGAAGTTGGTTTTTAGCTATAAAATTATCCAATTCACTCTATGATGCTTCTAAGAGGCTAAATGAACTTAATTCACTCAAGAGTTCAGAATGTACATGGTTTACACTACTTAAACAGGCTATATCAGTCTTTTCAATTTAGTCCTTAAACTTGAAATTGAAACTTTTCCAACAATTTTCTTCCATTTTTCAATTCCATATATTCACATGAGTCCCAATTAAGTTAAGGATTACAGGGATGCATCAAATTTTGCAATTCTACTTCATACCAAACTTTTTCAAACTTTGTAATTTAGTCCCTATTTTCAAATTTATGAATTTCATCATTCTTTTCCAATCTAACCCTTCAATTCATCCCTAATAGCATTATAGAAGCTATAAATTGTAGAAAAAGGGATTAATTCAGAGTTTTTCACTGTATACCGAAGATTTTGAAAATTTGTAGTTTAGTCCCTGCAACTTCCTTAGCTTTTTTCGACGACTAGCGGTGGCTGAGGTCACCGTCAGCTCGAGGATGTTGTCGGCCAGCTCAAGCATTGATCACCGGCGGTCGAACGACGTAAAATCGGTCGAATCGAAGATGTTTTCAGAATCATGATGGAAAGGAAAGAACGCTGTTTTTTGGCACCTGCGGCGGTCCAGCGAGCTACAGACGACTTGTTGTGATGTCAGACGGAGTTGCTGCACCTTCCGGCGGCAACGGGCGACAGTGCGGTGGCCATTTGGTGGATGAATGGCGGTGGGCAGTTTTGATGAAAAGAAAGCGCAATGGAGAGGGAAAGGAGAGAGGATTACGCGAGAATGAGAGAGTGAAGTGGGAAAATGAAGAAAATATGGGTTTTAATATTTCTAAGGGCATTTTGGTCTATTCTCACTTCACCCTAAATAAATTTCGGATGTGTTTTTCGATTTAGGAAAGAATTTAGGATGATGTGGAAGGAATTTGAAAATTTTTAAACTAGCACAAGCCTCTCAAAATTATCTGCAAACTTTCTTAGGGCCGATAAAAATTTCATTATCAGATATAATTTAATTCCAAAAAATTCTCAAATTTTAGCTACAAGCTCAGAAAAATTTCCTTAATCGCCTCCCAATAATATTTCAAAGTTTTCAAATATTTTATCCCAATTATTTAATTAATTTAAATTAAATTATTAAAATTTGGAATGGGAACAAGTCTGGAAATACAAATTCAAGGATGACTATAGTAGTCTGCAGGATAATTCTCAACATACTAACAGCACAACGAATGGGCATCTTCATCAAGGATCTCCCAAAAGGTGGCAAAATTTATGGACAATGAGGATACCTAGGAGAATAATGATGTTTGTCTAGAAGCCTTGCCATGATAGCCTCCCTATCGGTCATAATCTCAGAAGAAGTGGTTTTAATATAGAGGGTAGTTGTGCTTTTGGGTGCACTGAGGTTGAAACCACAAAACATTTGTTTATTACCTGCCCTCTAGTCTGAGCGGCTTGGTTTGGTAGCCTGTTGACCATTTGAATGTCTAGATTCACCCAAGGTAACTTTTTCCACTAATTGCAAACAAATTCGTTAAGAAGGAGACTCCAACACCTTTGGCATAGCAGAAGGGGATGCACTCCCTTTTAAGGAAAGGTTTTTCAATTTTTGGTGGAGTATATATAGCTTCCATAATCAATGCATTTTTTAGGGTCACATAGTAAACCTATAGCATATCATAAATTTGGCTAGCTCAATGGAGATTCAAATCCTTGATAATATTTTCAGAAGTGAAGTGCAGCATAACTCAACCCGAAAACAAGTCCTTCATGCCAACGAACGGGATATAATGACATTAGCCAATATTAAGCTAAGAATTAGTTGTGGGAAAGTCAGATAGCGAACATTCTGGTGTGGAGTGTTTCTCATAGAAGGGACAACTTACTTTCCAGAGTATGGATTAATCTCTAAAGGTCAAGAAGATAGTATCTCAACTACTCTGAAAGGCATCCGGACGATGTTGGAATCTCTCAAAACGCACTCACATTGGAAAATCATCATACATATTCCAAATCGGCACATTCTTGCCATGCTGCAGCGAAAAAGAGACTTTCCCCAATTCTTTTATGCTACAAGACTAGGCCTTTGGATCTGCAGCTAATAGCTTGCCATTACTTTTAGCAGAAGTTTTTTTTGTTGCTAACTTATTTTTTAATATTATTGCAACGAAAAGTATTTTTGTTATAATTTTTGTATAAATAATTAATTATAACAGTAATAATTTTCGTTGCAATAATATTTAGCAACGCAAAAAACTGCCGCTAAAAGTAATGGCAATAAAAGTAATGGCAGCGAATCCCAACTCCAAGACTAGATATTACTTACCTTATCTCTTTGTACCCTGATTTGCACTTTAAATTCCTTAAGGACTGGCATGCTAGTAGAATTGAGGGCTCAAGGCATGCTCAGGTAGGCCACTGTCAACTTTTGTAACAGTTCTCCTTCTAAACAAAAAACAAAAAAAAGACTTTGCTTAACTAGAACCATTGGAGTGAGCAACTTCTCCATCAAAAGGCTTCGAAATCTCCTCTCCTTTCCTACCATTGGAATGAGAGCATTACAACAACGCATGAGATTTTCTACTAACTCTATCAACTGAAAAGTGTCTACACAAATTTGACCCATTTTTATTTTTTTCTTTTTCTTTTCTATTGTGAAAACCAATTAGTCGCTGGAAAGTTATAATTTTTTTAAAAAAAATCTTTCTCTCTCTTGATCAACTGCTTTCTAAAATTCCAACTTTCTAGCAATTGGGAATGTTTCAAAATTAAAAAAATATAAAATATTAACAATTTATTTACTTTCACTAACTCATTATTTTTTCATTATTTAAAATATATATATAAAGAAAATTAAATATTTAACTTTTCTTTTCAATGGTCAAAAAAATACTAAATGGAACACAATTCTCCAAAATTTTGAACTTGTGTAACTTTTAATTGATTAATGTGTTATATTTTAAAATAAAATTATGTTTGTACGTTGAAAAGTCATAAATTTAGAAGAAGAATAAAAAAAATAAGAGAATTCTCTAAAATATTTTATATTGAGAAGTTTATAAAATAAAAAAGAGTTAAAGAAAAATAATACTAAGAGATAAATAAAAAATTTATCTTATATAAATTAAAATTAAAATTTAATTTTTTATTTCTCTTGTATCGTACGAAATTTATTTATCTCAATCTTATTTAATGGATCCAAATCTCTCATTGTGCCTTTAATGGCTAGTGAAGCGTCATACCAGCAGAGCAGTCCGGTTTTGAGCATGCACGCTAGTGGTGCACGTTTTAGTCTCCTTTCAAATCACTTGACCATAGTCATACGTACTATCAAGTTTTAGATTTTTAATATTTTAAACAATAATATTCTAACATTAATTACACCTAATACTTTTTTCAAACAAAAGAATGTGGTCAAATGAAATTTTAAATTTGTAGTTAAAAATATTATTTTAAAAATTAAATTCATCTTTAAATCAAAAAATTTGTAGCAAGATGAGTTTATTCATTTTATCAGTAGTAAAATTAAATGATATTATAAATATAAAAATAATAATTAAATATTTTAAATATTAATAATATATTTTATTTTATAAAAAATTAAAAGTTTGATCAGTTTTAAAAAAATTATTTTATTTTAAATTTTTATATTTTAATCAATTTTAATTAAATCAAATCAATCTCAACGATGATCCAATTTTTAAAAATAAATTAAACTGTAGAATTAACTAATTACCAATTCTACTTCCTCCTTCATCGTATTAACGCCCAGTTTATTTATGGAGGTGTATACTTACTGTTTACTTTTAGTTTATTTTAGCAATATTTTAAAAGAAATGATGGCAATTTTTTCAAATAAGAACAAAAGCTAATAAATTTATCTTAATACTTAAAAATCTAAAATGTTGGTTTAAAGAGATTTTTTAGTTTAACTAAATTTTAAATATATTTTTATTAATGTAAGCTTATTAATATTATATTTATATTGGTATACTTCTATATGTCATCTTATATATTTCTATTATAAGTTTTTTTTTTTCAAAATATAAATTCCCATTATCTTCGGCATGCCATGTATACAAATATCTTATATTTTATTAATTTTGATTATAAGAATAGTAACCTTCAAATATAATTTTATTAGTAATTTATTAGTTTAATGCATGAGTACTTACTTCTTTTCCCCGTATTATAATTATTTGAATTTAAATTTCAACTAGTTTATGTTATTTTAATAAATTGATATTTTTTTTAGATTTTTAATATTTTAAAAAATAATATATGCTTATTATTATCATTCTACATTTTTTACAGCTCTTAGTTTGTTTTTTATTCTAACATTAAAGTCTCTCATTTTACATAAGAAATCCAAATTTATTCTTTTACATCATTATAAATTAAATATATTAGGATACATTACATTCTCTCAAGAGAAAAACTAAATTAAACTACAATTTTATCTATTTTAACCTAAACACTAATAAATTTAAAATAGTCATTTTATTGAATTTCAAACAAAGTAAATTATGATTTTCAACACAATAAATAGCACTTAAATATATATATAATGAAAATTTAATAATTTTTTATTAAGAATAAATAATATTAATTATCATGGGAGTAATTGATAATTTTTAGCTTCAAAAGAAATGTAATTTATATTTTGAATTAGGTTCGTAATCAAATTTTGCTTGTGTTATCATTGATTTGTTAAGTTTTGTATCTATCCTTGATTCCCATCCCCATCCCCATTCCGTATGACAGGGAGAAAATCTTCATCCCCATTCTCCACGGGGATTTGAAGATTTTTGGAATCCTACGGGGACTTGAAATATTAACAATAATTTATTAAAATAATAGTATAAATTCTTTTTATAAAAAATACTCTATTTTACTAAGACACTACTAAAAAAGAGTAAGTTTCTTACGCTTATTTAGTGACAAGTCACTTAAACTGTCACTAAATGAAGCATTTTGTGATGGTTTAGAAAGCGTCAGTAAGTGTTTTCATTTTGCAACAGTTGTTTTCATTTTCTGACGATTAAAGTGTCACTAAATTAATAAATAAAATATTCTTAAAAAATAGCATTAGCCACAGCTGTTAGTCATCACAAAATGACACTAAAGTCCCAAATCCTCTACACCTAAACCTATCATCATGTGCGCCCTAAACCCAAAAGTCCCTCACGCTGTAAAATTCCCTCACTCTTCATGTTCACTTCCCTTGCTCTAATCTCTGTCGATCACCGTTGTGGAATCGTCACATGACCATTGCTACTTCATTGCACTGCTACTGCTTCATTGCACCATTGGTGGTTCGTTGCATCACTTACGGTTTGAGGCAGAGTTTTTAATTCTTCTTAGCACTGCTGATTTGTTGCATTTTTTCCTTTTTTTTTACAATACTTGTACAGTAAATGTATTTCATACTGAATAGTGAAATGGTGTAAAACCCTGTCTTAAATTTATTATGTAAATAGTAATTCTTCTATACAAAAATGGACAAAAATGAGACTCTTTGGTGGGTGTTTTGCTAATTTCATGTGTTTTTATTAAGTAAAATTTGTTTAGGTTGCATGTGGGTTTCATGCATATGTATTTTACTAAACTTATATTGCTGTCATGACCAAAATAATGCTAATAAAATCCTGTTTTGGTATGCTGTATAGTGCAGGAAATTCCAAGAAAAAAAAAGGGAATTAGAGTGTATGCTAGAGTAGGTTTTGTAAGAGAAATAAAAAGAGAAATACCCAAATTTTGTGCTGATTCTTTTGTTGCTATAAAATTGGTATTTCTAGTCTGAAACTAGCTACATAAATACAGAGAATATAATCATGTAAACTTGGAAAAAATTAGGGATCAAAACAGGAAAAAGTAGTGGAAGCAAGGGATAAGTATGGTGAAGTTTGTAGGACATGAAGTTTGTAGGACATGTGGGGTATCTTTAGGCTAGTGTGTAAGGGTATAAATTCTACAAAAACTAATAAATATTGGGCATAAAGCAACTATTATATGCAATACAAAAATGGACAAAAATGAGACTCGTTGGTGGGTGTTTTGCTAATTTCATGTGTATTAAGTAAAATCTGTTTGGGGTGCATGTGGGTTTCGTGCATATGTATTTTACTGCACTTGTATTATTGTCATGACTAAAATAATGCTAATAAAATCCTGTTTTGATATGTTGTACAGTGCAAGAAAAAAAGAAGGGAATTAGAGTGTATGCTAGAGTGGGTTTTGTAGGTGAAATACAAAGAGAAATACCCAAATTTTGTGTTGATTTTTTTGCTTTTGTAAAATTGGTATTTATAGTCTAAATTGAGCTATATAAATACAGGGAATATAATCATGTAAACTTTGAGAAAATTGGGGATCAAAACAGGGAAAAATTAATGAAAGCAAGGGATAATATGGTAAAGTTTGTAGGACATGTGCGGTATCTTTAGGCTGGTGTGTAAGGGATTAAAATGCTACAAAAAATACTAAATTTTGGGCATAAAGCTACTGTTCTATGCAATACAAAAATGGACGAAAATAAGACTCTTTGGTAGGTGCTTTGCTAATTTCATGTGTATTATGTAAAATCTGTTTAAGGTGCATGTGGGTTTCGTGCATATGTATTTTACTACACTTGTATTACTGTCATGACCAAAATAATGCTAATAAAATCTTGTTTTGGTATGTGGTACAGTGCAAGAAGTTCCAGAACAAAAAAGAAGGGAATTAGAGTATATGCTAGAGTAGGTTTTGTAGGAGAAATACCCAATTTTTGTGCTTATGTAAAATAGGTATTTCTAGTCTGAAATTTGCTGTATAAATACAGAGAATATAATCATGTAAACTTGGAGAAAATTAAAGATCAAAATAGGGAAAAAGTAATGGAAGCAAGGGATAAGTATGGTGAAGCTTGTAGGACATGTGGGGTATCTTTAGGCTGGTGTGTAAGGGGTATAAATGCTACAAAAACTACTGACTTTTGGGCATAAAGCTACTATTCTATGCACTACAAAAATGGACGAAAATAAGACTCTTTGGTGGGTGTTTTGCTAATTTCATATGTATTAAGTAAAATCTGTTTGGGGTGCATGTGGATTTTGTGCATGTGTATTTTGCTGCACTTGTATTACAATCATGACCAAAATAATGCTAATAAAATCCTATTTTGGTATGTTGTACAGTGCAAGAAGTTTCAAGAAAAAAAGAAGGGAATTAGAGTATATGCTAGAGTGGGTTTTGTAGGAGAAATACAAAGAGAAATAACCAATTTTTGTGCTGATTTCTTTACTTCTATAAAATTGGTATTTCTAGTCTAAAATTTGCTGTATAAATACAGAGAATATAATCATGTAAACTTGGAGAAAATTGGGGATAAAAATAGGGAAAAAGTAATGGAAGCAAGGGATAAGTATGGTGAAGTTTGTAGGACATGTGGGGTATCTTTAGGCTGGTGTGTAAGGGGTATAAATGCTACAAAATCTACTAAATTTTGGGCATAAAGCTACTGTTCTATGCAATACAAAAATGGATGAAAATAAGACTCTTTAGTGGGTGTTTTGCCAATTTCATGTGTATTAAGTAAAATCTATTTGGGATGCATGTGGGTTTTGTAACAACGGGAAAGATTCAAAAGAGTTTTAAGGGATTTTAAAAGATAAATTTTGATTTTTGAAGCTAATTTTCATTAAACGAAGCCTGGCATGTATTTCTAGGATAAGGACTTGACACAGAAGGTTGTTCGAAGCCAGAAACACGATCAAACGGAAAGAAATGCAATCTGGCGATCAGAAACTGACGGAAGGAGTTTCGTGCATCAATTTCATTGACGGAAGCCAAAGTTTTCACATGGAAATGCGTGCCAACGTCTGGAAGGATGCCGACACCCTAAAACATCCCCGGGTGGCCTAGGAAAAGTTGGAATCGCCCCTGGAGGCTTTAAATTACGCGAACTCCCGCCATTTCTCTCATTTCACTCTCTCTCCTCACCACACTCTCTCTCTTCTCTCTCTTTTCTCTCTCCACCTTCCTCCACTGTGATTGGCTGCTACAGCCACCGTGGGCCGCCACCAAGGGTACCAACCGACAGCCCTCACTACCCACAACCTCCAGCAACCAACCACGGCCACCAACGGCCGCCAAAAAAATGTCGTTTTTCCCCTCCATCGCACGAAATTTCTCCAGCTCGAATCGCTGCCGTCCGACGCTGTTGACCCTCACCACCCCCACCACCGTGTAGGCAGCCGACTTCCTCCGATGGCTCGGCCAGTCAAAAGGAGGCCGGACGCGCCCAGATCGAGGCAAAACGTCATCCGCCGTGCGAGAAAGTTCGTGGCCGAAAAACACCGCTCAAACGGCCGTGAACCGCCGTGCCACCACCGTATTCGGACTCCTGGGCTTGCGGGCTTCACCGTGGTGTGATTTTCGAGGCAAACCGCACCCCTCTGCCGTGCGCCACCATGCACCGCCGTGTGTCGCTGTGCCGGAGCTTCTGGACGTGCATCCCAAGAAACCGAGACCACCGTGACGTAGAATTCCATCATCCGAGCACAATGGTAAGGTCCGTTTTCCCAAAAACTAATGTTATATGACTGAAATAACTGTCGAACGTAATTAGGCAACTAATTAACCTAGGTAACTGTGTAACCGAGTTTAGGATTGAAAAACGGATGACGTGACAAATCTAAATATTCAATTTCATGTCCAGGGAATTGATTGGGCTGAGAAACCGAGATTTTGTGGAGTCCTGACTTGATTTGGAGCGACCGGAGACCAGGTAGGATAATTTACACTTCCCGAACCCTAGAATTGATTTAGTGGATACCTAAATGATTTAGATGACTTGCATGGATTTGCGTGCTGCTTTCGATGGGATAAAATTGCATGCCTGTGTGCTGAAAACCCTAATTGCATGTTAGACACCTTGTTTATCGAGTTTAGATGCCTTTAGGGCAGATTTACTTAGGGTTGGGTACTTGATAGCCGGTATGGGACGGCCGTTAAGTATCCCTCGTACAGGAAGCTTTTAAACGAAACTATTTTTATCAGATTTAGCTTGTACTGAGTTAGGGATTACGCGTTAAACCAGGACGACCCTAAGAAAGGTTTAGGGAGTATAAGGGTGGATAACCTACACGGGAAAACGTTGTGATTTAGGCGTGATACCCTAGAACCCTGAGGAATAGCCGACCGAGTGTATGTGAGTTCGAATAGACTGTATGAGGATGAGAATTGGCGTATGTGCACATGCTAGGGGACACCCTATATGTTGATTCTCACCCGGTCCTTGAGTGAGTGATTGGTGTTACGGATCACACTCACAATATAGGCTTGATTCGGGTGATTGGTGTTACGGATCACACCCAACGATAAGAGAGGTATTCTCTCTAGACTACGTGCAATTAGATGATGATTTAGATTTGGTTACTGATTTGTAGCCAACGTGGATTGAGATACACAGGGCATGGGATTTCACTTGATTTTGATAACTGATTTTAAAAGAAATGGATTTTATGATTGTGATATATTGCCGCAATTCCCATGTGTTTGAACGATTTTAAAGAAAAGGTATTTCACTGTTTTTGAACTGATTTCGGGAAGACGATTTCGGTGTTCACACCGCTGAGTATTCAACTGGTTTTTGAATGATAATTAAATTGTAAATTATTCTACTGGGATTCATATCTCATTAGGTTGTGTACTCAGATGAATAGGGACGAGCGGGAGCCAGGCGATAGCGAAGGCGACTTGAGGATAGGCAGGAGGATGATTAGCTTAGGCTTGAATCATTTGTATATATACTTTGATGACGCTATTATTTACGGATTCATTTCTTATAAATTCTGTATGGACTAGACTGAATGTACATATAACGTTTCAGATAGTATGCATGGATTGTAGTGATGAATTGATGTTGCTGTCTATGGATTTATATTAGTTATGTTTACTGCTGTTGTTGGACTGGCTGTTGATTTTTAAACATGTGATTCTGTATTTGGGATATGATCAAATTACAGAGGAAACTCTGCCAGATTTTTGGTAGAATTTACCGCTGTAAACTTATGAATTTGAATTGAAATGTGTATGAACGTATGACGTGACATGTATATGAGTTTTAGATTTCATCCCAGAGTTATTATTGATGATGTACGTATGTGTATTTAGTTAGCTGCGTGTGAATCAGGGTTGAACGGAATCCGAATGGACAACGGAGAATCTATTTGGGTTACTCTCAACCAGTAGCGATCCCCTGACGTTTCCACATAGGGAATAAACATTCAGAATACCCCATATGCTTCCGCTAATCAGATAAGCATCACGTATGACGTATTAGGGGGTCGTTATAGGTTTCGTGCATATGTATTTTATTACACTTGTATTATTTTCATGACCAAAATAATGCTAATAAAATCCTGTTTTGGTATGTTGTACAGTGTAAGAAGTTCCAAGAAAAAAAGAAGGGAATCAGAGTATATGCTAGAGTGAGTTTTGTAGGAGAAATACCCAAATTTTGTGTTGATTTTTTTGCTTCTTTAAAATTGGTATTTCTAGTCTGAAATTAGCTGTATAAATACAAAGAATATAATCATGTAAACTTGGAGAAAATTGGGGATCAAAACAGAGAAAAAGTAATGGAAGCAAGGGATAAGCATGTTGAAGTTTGTAGGACATGTGGGGTATCTTTAGGCTAGTTTGTAAGGGGTATAAATGCAACAAAAACTACTAAATTTTGGGCATAAATTTACTGTTTATGCAATACACAAATGGATGAAAATAAGACTCTTTGGTGGGTGTTTTGCTAATTTCATGTGTATTAAGTAAAATATGTTTGGGGTGTATGTGGGTTTCGTGCATATGTATTTTACTACACTTATATTACTATCATGAACCAAATAATGCTAATAAAATCCTATTTTGGTATGTTGTACAATGCAAGAAGTTCCAAGAAAAAAAGAAGGGAATTAGAGTGTATGCTAGAGTGGGTTTTGTAGGACAAATACCCAATTTTTGTGCTGCTTTTTTTGCTTCTATAAAATTGGTATTTCTAGTATGAAATTAGCTGTATAAATATAGAGAATATAATCATGTAAAGTTGGAGAAAATTAGGGATCAAAACAGGGAAAAAGTAATGGAAGCAAGGATAATTATGGTGAAGTTTGTAGGACATACAGGGTATCTTTGGGCTAGTGTGTAAGGGGTATAAATGCTACAAAAACTACTGAATTTTGGGCATAAAGCTAATTTTCTATGCAAATACAAAATTTTTGCATAGAATAAAGTATCATTCACGAGCTAGAGAACCATAGGTAAGTGGGATAGAAGGTATTGTGATAAAAAAGGTAATTCATGGATTGAGAATAAAAAAGGGAATGTTGTCCTATCATAAAAGTGAGGTATTATTTAAGTCCTCATAATTTAAAAAAATTTTATGTTGGCGGTTGTTAAACCTCCATTTATAGGCCTTTAAAATCTATTAGCATTGATAATCATTATAATTTTATGGCATTGTATTTAGTGTAACGCCCCTATCTAGTATTAATTCTGATATAAATAGATAGGTTCGGTATATTATCTTTATCTTTTATTTATTTTAAGTCTAAGCAGTTAAACCATCGGATTATGTTATATGCATTAGGTTCGGTATCCTTTGCTCATATTAATTATACTTACATGCATAGCGGAATAAAGAAATACTATACTACTTTGCGGAATTTAAACTTTCGTACAATTCAAGAAGTTTCATAATATCCATTACAAAATAGTGAATGTGTATCAGGATATGTGAAGTATCCGTCCTTAGGAAGTCAGGATACAACAATCCTGTCACTCAGACTCCCTTTACAAATTTTTCAGATGGACCGGTCCTTCACCTATCCCTTCCCCTGTTCTTGCCTAAATACCTCCCAGGACTATTGCCAAGAGAATAACCCTAGTTCTATTCAGAGTATGTCTAGACAAACAAAATTGAGGGTCACAAAATTTCTTAACCCAAAAAGCCCTCGAACTCCCGGCCCAACTATGTGTCCGTATCTGATACATATTAGCATATAATGAGAAATGCAAGTTTCCCAGTAGATTAACAATCCAGTTTTAAAACAACCAATATGTATCAGGGTGCAAGCACCAAAATAGTATTTCTACATTCTTGGAATAAAATACAGCATACTACACAATATAACTGGCAAGTAATAAGTGGTCAATTAAAATATTAATAAAATGAAAACAATGTACTTAAAAATACTCTTGCGGTGACTTACATTAGTGTAACAGTATCAATTTTTTTTAGCTTATCCTTCTTAAATTTCTACGAACTTGAGCTTTGCACACTCGGGCACTCGTCGACACTTGGCCACCTTTAAAATATTTTGTGCACACTTAGGCACACGTGGACACTCGACCACCTTCCTAGGGTCATTGTGCACACTTGGGCACTATGCGGACACTTGGCCACCACCTAAGGTAATTGTGCACACTTGGGCACTAGGTGGGCACTTGGCCACCTTTGAAAATCTTATCAAATTTTTCTAGGGAAACTTTCTTCTTGTAAGTTAAGGCAAAGACACGTTTCTTATGGGAAATTACAACATTTAAGTATCAAATTTCTATTTCTCTTGAAGTTAATTTTTAAGGTCTATCTCTTGTAAAATACTATCAATTTCGATATTACTTTTCTCTTCTTCTTTCTACACATTTTTAATAATCTCCCTAAAATTTCTCCTTCTTAGAATTTAATTCCCATGTACAATCTCGTCTTAAAACTCTAATAATTTCTCTAATGATTCTCTCTTTCCTTGGGAACTAGATTCCAATGTAGGTTTCTTTCTAAAAATTTTAATGTATTCCATAATTATTTCCTTTTCTTAGAAAATTGATTTCAATATATAATTGCTTCCCAAAAATTCTAATAATGTCCATAATTAGTTCTTTTTTCTTGGAAAATTAATTTCAATATATAATTTATTTCCAAAAATTCTAATAATATCCATAATTATTTCTTTTCTTGGAAATTGATTTCAATATATAATTGCTTTCCAAAAATTCTAATAATATCCATAATTATTTCCTTTTCTTAGAAAATTGATTTCAATATATAATTTCTTCCCAAATTTCTAATAATGTCCATAATTAGTTTTTTTTTCTTGGAAAATTAATTTCAATATATAATTGCTTTCCAAAAATTCTAATAATATCCATAATTATTTCTTTTCTTGGAAATTGATTTCAATATATAATTGCTTTCCAAAAATTCTAATAATGTCATTGTTTAGTTCTTTTTCTTGGAAAATTCATTTCAATACATAATTTCTTCACTTTGATTCAAAGTCATATTGCATGGCTAAAAAAAAATTCCAAGAATGAACCTCATGGACTTAGCCTAGAGAGTTTTGTTCATTTGGCAAATTTCATTTCCTTTCTTTTTGTTCTTTCCTTAATACACTTGAAAGTTAGGGATTCTTCCCTGGTGACCATTACAACTTCTAACCCTAATACATGATTTAACCAAATCTTCATGCTATTTCATCTATTAACAACTTCATAACCACACATGCTAGCCAACAACCATGTATTTAAAACCAAGAATGTAGAGACAACCTAAGTTCCATGGAAAACTTAAATATAGACATTGAGTTGCATATCTACAACATGGAACAATAATTGAAATTGTTAACGTACATTGTTTCCCTTGCTTCTTCCCTTTTGATCACTTTTGCTTCTTCCTTCTCCCAATCCTTTGTGTTTCACGTGGCCTCCCTTCAAAGACTCTTCCAAGACCCTTCAAATCTCTTCTTCTTTCCCTTCCTCACATGAAATGGTTGCATGCATTTCTCAAGAGGGGGGTTTTTTTCTTGTTTATGCCACCTATGGACTTTGCTTCTCTTACACTCCACTTTATTCCCTTGCTTCACGCCATTTCTTCCCTTAACACAAAAATTTTGCTGCACCTTTTTTTTTCTTAATTAAATCCTTTTTGTTTGCTTGCCATTGCTCTCCCTTCCCTTGCACGTTAAAGGTGTCCCACAAGTAAAACATATTTGTACTCTTGTATGTTTTCTTGCAAGCTTAGCTTACCTATTTCCACAAGCAATCTACTACCTATGTTGCCTACAATTTTCTGCACTTCTTCCTAATTCATTCAGCCATTACACAAGAAAAATGCTGCACTTTTTTTTTATTCTTCCTAGCCACAATTCCCTCCTTCTCGTGAAGCTCCATGTGCCCCTTTCAAGAGAAAAATTCTGCATCATTTAGAATTCTTCCTCTTGCTATGTTTCCATGTCTCTCATCTTCCCATGTGCATATTTTACTGAAAAAAAATTCTGCACTGAATTAGGATTGCTTGTTGCCTTGGTGTTCCTTTTTCCTTGCAAGTGTAGGTTTGTCCACTCTCACAAGCAATCAAAAAAAGTGCTGCACCTTTATTAAATTATTGCTCACTTGCCACCACTTTTGGCTCCCATTTGGCATCCAAAAAGAAAGGGAAGAATTGGCTTTTTATGCTAGCTTTTCAAGTGACACATTCATATATATATATATATATACATCTTTTGTTGCATCCCACTTCCTTTCCTCTTTTGCACGTGAAGACTATGCATACCTATATATAAGAATTTTTTTTGAATACTTTTGATCTCCATTCATTTCCACCTCACGTGTGGCTTAGGGTGCTATGCACAAAATATAATTTCCCTTCCTTTTCTTCATGTAGCATGCACCCTCATGCATGTAGTTTTATCTTATTTTGCTTTTCACTTGGTACTTAGGCTAGGTAACTCAAACAATAAATTGTTAGCAACAAAGTTTCATGCAAGTTTACTTTTTAATATAACCATTCTAGGCCTTTAAATTATGCAAATCATAAAATTTCCCTTCATCAAGCTAATCTATCTAATTAATTAGCAATTAATAAGGATTAATTAAATGACACCATTAATTCCTTTCATCAAAGAACATTGATTTAGACTAATTAAATTATGGGGTGTTACATTTGGGATATCTATTTTCTGTTTGAAATGCTACAATTGCATGATTTGCATTTGAGTATTTAACCTAGTTTTTTTTTTTTTGCCACATCCTTTGTTGATTTGATCATTTTATCTATTTTTTCGATCTCTTTTGAATTGAATTTTCATGAACAAAATTCATTAAGCAAAAGAAATTAAAGAAACAACAATTAGTAATGCAAACTTTAATTTCTTTTTCTCCTTTAAGCTTGTGGCGAAGAATAAGCATTATTTTTGTGTAATTTATAGATGAAGATATCATTTTCATATATACCCAATATAATATAGCATTCCATTGTAGCTAATTTCCATTTATCACTACCTAGGGTATTACAATTTTGAAAAAAGTATAGAACTTGAGAATCAAGGGACTATATCCACACAACTTGGTAAGCAAGATTCCCTTGGCCAAGTGCTAGGAAAGGAGCATCTCAGAAGAGTTCGAGGTTTAGGGTTTGGCCCTACCCCTACTCAAATCTTTGGATTGACTACAAATCGACTTGGAAGGTTGTCGCTGAATTATAGCAATGTTAACTCTACACTTCAGCAAGGAGTTGTCTGCTTGCAATTAGAGTTGCGAACTTCAAATACATGATTAGAATCAGAGTTGCGTAATGCTAATAATCTGCAGAACGAGATGCAAGGTGCCTTAAGTTACATTTTCCAAAATCTTCTGGGAAATGTACCATCTGAGTTTACATATTTGATAAATCTTGAGGTAAATTATATCTTTTCTTATACTTCAAAATTTTGCTTTGATCTTATTCAAATGTATATAAAATTTGTTAATTATTTCAAGTACCAGATGCAAGTAGTGGACAACCGTTAGTAGGATGTCAATCCTCGGCAAGTGAAGATCGTAATACATAGATGGGGTTTAGGAAGAAGCACCTAGTAGACTTTTTGGAGGTTAGGAAGAAGCACTTGGCTTTTTGTAATTAAATAGTTTTTGGATATTTACAAATATGTATTTAATGACAAAGGATATTGGTAAAGAAATTTATTTAGGATAACTTTTGTATCTATTTTGAAATTAATATTAAGAAATTATATATATATATTATAAACTTAAACTTAAACCCCTTTTTAAAAAAATTAAAATTTAACAATTGAGGTAGTTACAAAGTGTTAGAAAATACAAGCCAATTAACTGCCTCATGTGACGACCCTTCATTACTTATATATATTAGAGTGATCATGAAGCGTGCAAATTTTCACTAAAAATTTTTCCTTTTAACAATTGATACCACTTGGGTTGTCATTAGTTGAGTGCAACCTAAATAGACTCTTTCTCAGCCCATTCAAATTCCACTCAATTATCTCTTGTGCACAACGTATACTAATACGATCATTTTCACAACCAAGCAAATCTAGAATACAAAACTCTAAATCATTCATCATAAACAATTTAGTTACAATTTACATTTCAACAAAATTTGTCTTCACATTTTCATGACTACATAATCCATGTCATTCATCAAAATAACCATAAAATTCTTATGTCATACATAAAATTTCTTGTCCTACATGCCATTAAACAAACTTATCTATAACTTGAAATTTGTGATCTTCCTGGTTTCCTTGTAGCCCTCTTACACATCTCAAGCCCAGCTAAGTTCTAGGCATATCCTAGCCCTAATCATCTGAACAAATAACTTTATAAGATATAATTATCCCAGTAGAGTAATTTACAAATTTACAGTTTTATAAAATTGTTGAAAGTTCAGCAGTACCCCCCCTTGGTACCAAAAACCTCCCCCTTGTGATTAAAATACACATGTAAATTGACATTTCATATTCTAGGCAAGATCAATCATATGGGAAATTCATATTTCAAATTTACTCATAAATCAAATAAGTTTATCAAAATCATAAGAGTATAGAGGAGAACTATTCACATTAAAAATCATTATTTCAAAACAACTGTATTTCCATTTCAATTCCTATTTGCATAAATTGTCTCATGTTATTGTAAATATCACATAACTGATAAGCATATATTTCCCACCATTTACATCCCCATCACAATGCATGTTGTTTTCCAATCTCAATTTTTAAAATATTCTAGGGTACAGTTATCCCAAAGAATGTCACAAGACCATTACCCATGTGACTAAGATTGTTAACATTTCGGGGACTGTTATCCTGGCGATCATCATAGGATTGTTATCCATATGAATCAGAATCTAACTTATCAAGGCATCCCCTAACACATGCACATCTTTCGTTAGTCTCTTTATCCATAACTATACAACAATGTATACAGATAGGTGACTAATACTTAGGGTCATAGAGTTTTCACACTTAAACTAATCCATTTGCCCCATATAGACTCTCCTCCCTTTACTCCTTAAGTCTTTCACAGGGTTGTATTAGTTTAAAGAGCAACCTTTAACATATATAGACTATTGCTATGAAAAATAGTTACATTTTATAAAAAATGGTCCACATAAGGAATACTTAATAATTTTCCCATACCAGCTATTAAATTTCCACCCCAAATTTTATCTGCACTACAAACATACAACCTAATAGTCAAATTAAAAAAAGCAGCAAGGGGTTTATCTCATGCTTTCAAACTTATACAGGTATATTTCCTTATACTCATATGAAAAAATTTTCACAAGCATTTTCATCAAACATTTCCCTTTCACAAAAGTCTATTTCATTTCAATCAATATAATTCACATTATCATTTCAAAACAGGGAAATGTAGATTACTCTACCTTAACAGTTTGTTCCTTTCTTGATCAAGGCTTCCTCTTTCCTCTTGGTATTTGCCTCACAAATCACTTTCTGAGAAACAAATCAAGATTTTACACTAGTACTTCACAATTATGCATTCATTACATCATGCTTTCTATGCATCCTAGGCTTAAAGTTTCACTATGAGATAACTCTCCTATTTCCTTTCCTATTTTGGGCTACTTGCCACTAAACATATGAAATTCTCATGTATGATGGTTTTTAAGCCTCAATATAACCAATACTAAGGGTTTCTAAGCTCAATTCTTATTTTAGAAATCATTTTTCATATCAAAGGGTTGCTAATCATCTGCTAGGAAGATAACAGTTAGCTGGTTGCTCTTTGGAAGGCTGCCAATCAACTGTTGTGAAGCTGGCAGTCGGCTTGTAGCTCTCTGGAAATTTTAGATTTTGCACAACAGTAGCCTACCAATTGACTATTAGAAGGCTACTAGTTGATTGGTAGGCAAAAATTTAGACCCGACAGTCAACTAATAGGGCTACCAGTCAATTGCTAGGCAAAAATTTAGACTTGATAGTTAACTAATAGGGCTACCAGTCGACTGCTACGTCTCTATTTGAAAATTTGAGTTTGTCAAGAACATGAGAGTTGATTGATGTATGGTGGTAGTTGGCTTTTATGCTCTGTGACAGATTAAAAATCCTAATTTTTGAAATCATCCAGCTTAGAATCTAGTATCTTTCAAGATTAAAAGGTGTGAGCTTAGTTTCTAACCTTTTCCCCTAAAACCTAACCATCTTTATGCTCAAACATTAATCATACAAGCTAATTTTCACATGCAACTCGAGTGAATAGTAAAACCTAACTTAAAAAATCTAATTCAAGCCTAAAAAATGCCTACTGGAAGTTAAAAACTCTAGCATTTTAGTCTAGAAACCTTTTCCTATCTCCAAACAACATCAAAATCATCATTTGAACCTAGAAAACCAGAAATTTTTGAAGAAAAATATATTTCTCCATTTTTACTAAATTCTAAGTATTTCAATAGATTTGATGCGATATACTACTTCTAAATGAGAGCTAGGATGTTTTCCTGAGTGTAGGTAAAGATTTTCTTGCCTGTAATTCAGTTATGGAGAGTTTTCACTTAATTTCTCCTTTTTTCTCCCTTACCCATGCCTTTCCTCTTCTTCTCAAATATGGGAGTGTGTTGATAGAGAGGGAAGGAATACATATGAGAGAGTTTAAAGGAGTGGCACTGTTGGAGCTTTAGGGACTATCTTGCAAAATATGAAAAAAATTTTAAGTCTTTAGGTTTCATACGACTGATGTAAAGCACTTTATAGTCATTTTCCATTCACATCCTACCAATTTAGCCTCAATAATAAATTTTAAAGTATCTGATATTAAAATCCTCCCCCCTTTAAAGAATTTTGTCCTTAAAATTCATACCTATAAACAGTCGGGATAATGCTGTCTCATTTCGTCCTCATTTTCCAATTGCATTTCCTAAGTTGCTACATCCTGTCAAAGTACCATAACCAAACAGATTACTTTATTCCAGAGTTGCTTAGTCTTGAAATCTAAGATTTGAATAGGAGTAGATTCATAAGTTAAATTTTCCTTTAATACTATAGGTTGATTCCCTAATACATGAGTGGGATTTGGGACATATTTTTTGAGTTATGAGACATGGAAGACGTCATGCAAGTTCAAAAGATAAGAAGGTAGGGCGATTTGGTAGGCAACTTGACCGACTCTTTTTAGGATCGGTAATGGTCCTAAAAATCATGGACTTAGTTTTCTCGTCCTTATTTGTCTATCACTACCCATGGTGGGTGACACTCTAAAAAACACATGGTCTCTCTCATTGAATTCCAAAGGTCTCCTCCTCCTATTTGCATAGTTTTCATATCTCTACCTAGTAACTCTCATCTTTTTCCTAATCATTTTTATCTGATCAGTAGTTTCCTGTATGATCTTAAGTCCTAACATTGTGATCTCCCCATCTCTACCCAACTCAAGGGTGATTTACAACTCCTCCTATACAAAACAGTATACGGTGCCATACCTATAGTAGAGTGATAACTGTTATTGTATGCAAACTCTCTCAAAGGTAAGTACCTATCCCAACTTCCTTCCTATTCTAGCATACATGCTCTTAACATGTCTTACAGGGTTTGTATCATTCTTTCAAACTGTCCATCAATCTAAGAATGATAAGTAGTTCTAAATTTAAGTTGGGTTCCTAATGCTTTTGTAGAGACTGGCAAAATCGGGATATGAACCTAAGGTCTCGGTCTGACACTATACTAGAGGGTACCCCATGCAATGTCACAATCTCCTTAAGATATAATTAGGCTAATGTTCCTATGGAACATCTAATCCTAATAGGTAAGAAAAAATGAGCAGATTTGGTTATCCTATCCACTATCACCCATATGGAATCATAACCGATAGGGGTTTTAGGTAATCCTGCCACAAAATCCATGGTTATTTGATCCCATTTTCTCTCTAGTATCTCCAGTGGTCTCAATAACCCAGTGAGTCTTTGATGCTCTATCTTTACCTGCTAACAAGTTAGACAGGCATTCACATACTTTGCAATGTCCTTTCACATTCTGGACCACCAAAAGTTTCTTTTCAGCTATTGATACATCTTAAAAATACCTGGGTGAATGGTGTAATGGCTGCGATGTGCCTCTGCTAACAATTTCTCCCTGAGTTCTTGATGGTTTGGAACCATTATCTTTTTCCTAAACATCAATACTCCATCAATGGCTAACCCAAAATTTGGTTGATCTACATAGATTCCTAGGGATTCATCCTCTCTTTGGGCTTGTCTCACTAGATCCCTCAGTTCACAATTTATTTGGAAGTCACTCATTTCTAGCCTATTTCAGAGTGAAATCACATTAAGACTAAGATCCCTAAAGTATTCCAGCAATTTCATCTCATCTATCATAAGGCTAGCTACTTGCAGGGACTTCTTACTCAATGCATCTGGTACCACATTAGCTTTCCCTACATGATACTTAAATTCAAAGTTAAAATCCTTCAGATACTTTACCCATCTCCTCTGCCTCATATTCAACTCCTTTTGATCAAACAAGTACCTAAGGCTCTTATAATCACTAAAAACCTCAAATTCAGCCCTATATAGGTAATGTCTCCAAATTTTCAAGGCAAAAACTACAATAGCTAACTCCAAATCATAGGTAGGATAGTTTTCCTCTGCAAAACCTTTCTTTGATGCATCTATGTATACCTCAAAGGGCTCTATTGAGTTTGGAATTACTAATACTGGAGCGGTAGTTATTTTTTCCTTCAAGGTTTGGAAACTACGCTTACATTGTTCACTCCACTTAAACCCAACACCCTTTCTAGTTAATCGGGTTAATGATAGGGCTATTTGAGAGAATCCTTGTATAAACTTTCGATAATAACTTGCCAAACCCAAAAAACTTCTAATCTCTGTGTCCATTCTTGGCGGACTCCAATTCAGTACAGCCTTAATTTTCTTAGGATCCACTAAAATTCCCAGTCTATTCACCACATGACTTGGAAATTTAACCTCTTCCAACCAAAACTCACACTTTTCTAACTTAGCATACAACTGCTTTTCCTCCAACATTTGCAGCACCATTTCAAGGTGTAGTGTATGCTCTTTATGAGTCTTGGAATAGACTAGGATTTCATCTATAAATACCTCCAAAAGTGATCCATCTAAGGTCAAAAGACTCTATTCATATAGTCCATAAAGACAGCGAGGGGCATTGGTTAGTCCAAAGCATCACCATAAACTCATAGTGACCATATCTAATACTAAATGTTGTCTTAGGAATATCCTCATTCCTAACCCTAATTTGGCGGTATCCTGACCTCAAATCTATCTTGGAGAATACAATTGCTCCCTGTAATTGGTCAAATAGGTCATCTATTTGGGGTAAAGGGTACTTATTCTTGATAGTTACCTTATTTAGCTGCCAGTAATCTATACATAACCTCATGCTCCCATCCTTCTTCTTCACAAACAATGCAAGAGCTCCCCAAGGTGACACACTAGGTCTAATGAAATCTTTCTCCAACATGTCCTCGATTTGGACTTTCAACTCCTTTAGTTCTATTGGAGCCATCCTATATGGTGTCATGGATATCGGGCCCGTGCCAAGAACTAAGTCTATAGTGAATTTGATTTCTCTTAGTAGGGGTAACTTGACTATCTTTAAAGGGAATACCTTTAGAAAGTCTCTTACCACAGGAATTGAGCTGAGTTTCTCTTAAAATTCTACTTGGGAGAAGTTAAAGAAAACCTCACTCATCTCACACACTCTATCACTTCTACCCACTGATAAGGCATCTAAATAGGTAATAGTCTTTTCAAAAAAATTTAAAAGAACTCGATTCCTAGCCAACCAATCTATTCCCAAAATGACATCAATTCTAATTAAGGGTAGGCACACAAGGTCCACAACAAATAGGTGGTCATCAATAGAAAGAGGATAGTTTAAACAAATTTGATGAGATATTATAGATTCTCCCAAGGGTGTGGAAATATGTAAGTCATATGGCATGGTTTGAAAAGTTAAGTTTATTTCCCCAACACATTTATTAGATATAAAAGAGTGCGTGGCACCCGAATCAAACAGTATTATTAAGGAAAAATTATAAATCTTACCTTTACCCTGCATCAGTCTGGCTTATTTCTTAACATTGGCCCCATCTAGGGTAAAGACTCTCTTCAGGGTTGTGGCCTTGGCTTACCAGGATTCTGTTGATTTCCATCGGTCGGACAGTAACTTGCAATGTGCCTCGCTTTTCCATATTTAATGCATGTCACCCGCATTCTGAGTGGACAGGGTTCATTCCCATGTCTGTTTCCACACTTAGGGCAATTGGCAACCTCAGGGTATCAGCTCCCACTATGCAATCCTTGAGGGGCCTTAAAGTTTCCCCCTTTGACATTCAAATTTCTTGTAGGCTATTTTTGGCGAGCAGAGAATCTCTAGTTCATTTTCTGCTTCTCTTCTAAACTCTTGCCCAGGATTTATTCACCAATATTGCGAAATCCCTTATCTCTATTGGGGCTATTTGAGTTCTCATATGCAAATCCAAGCCCACTTCTAGTTAGCTTGACTTCCAGGCTTCATCAGGATGTAGCCTCAGATAAGTAGAGTACCAACTCTTCAAATTTGGCTAAATATTCCTCAAATGGTCTGCCCCTTCGTCTAAGCTGTAGGAATTTTGTCTCCTTGGCCTGCCTCACATTCTCAAGGAAATAATTTTCCAAGAAAATCTTCTTGAAAGATTTCCAAGTTAAAGGAATGCCCCTACTTTCCATCAACTACCTTGCTCCGTTCCACCAGTTTTCAACCTCCTCCTTCAGCATATAGACTGCATAGGTAACCTTCTCTTCATCAGTACTATGCAATAGCTAAAATATCTTCTCCATCTCCTTTAACCATCCTTCTACCACTAAGGTTTCATAGGCACCCTTAAACGATGGCGGTCATGCTTTCTGAAATTCTAGCCAGCCTTGGTGCATTTGGTTATCGTTCTGATTATTCCCTTCATTAGGAGCTTGATGATTTTCCTGGTATTGTCGCGTGATGTTGGTGCTAGTGGCAACCTGATCCCTTACTACCTCTGCCATCATCCTAAACGTACCCATCATTTCTCTCAGTTCTTCATTCATCCCACTGCTACCTCCTGGTCTTCTAGCGGTTCCCCTCCTAGTGTTTGCCATAACTTGCTGATACAAAAAGGAAAATAGTTAGCCTTTAGTAATAGCACCTATCTATAGCAACATGTCTACTCTGAATGTCCCAAGGGCTTTGATCAAAATCCTATGTATTCCAAAGTCTAAGATTCACATCAACAATCCTTAATGCTGCAAAACTGGCCATTCCTTAAGCTAAATCACCCTAATACTTAAAATCACTGCTCTGATAACATCTTGTGACAACCCTTTATTACTTAAATATATCATAGTGATCGTGAAGCGTGAAAATTTTCACTAAAATTTTTTTCTTTTAACAACTGATACCACTCGGGTCGTCACTAATTGAGTGTAACCCAAATAGACTCTTTCTTATCCTATTCAAATTCCACTTAACTATCTCTTGTGTGCAGCTTATACTAATACCATAATTTTTCACAACCAAGAAAATTTGGAAAAAAAAACTCTAAACCATTCATCGTAAACAATTTACATTTCAACAGAATTTGTCTTCACATTTTCATGACTATATAACCCATGTCATTCATCAAAATAACCATAAAATTCTCATGTTATACATAAAATTTCCTGGCCTACATGCCATTAAACAAACCTATCTACAACTTGAAATTTATGATCTTCCTGGTTACCTTGCAACCCTTTTACACATCTCAAGCCCAGTAGGCATATCCTGACTTTGATCATCTGAACAAACAACTTCATGAGATATAATTATCCCAGTAGAGTAATTTACAAATTTATAGTTTTATAAAATAGTTGAAAGTTCAGCGGTACCCCCTTGGTACCAAAAACCTCCCCTTTGTGATTATAACACACATGTGGATTGATATTTCATATTCTAGGCAAGATCAATCATATGGGAAATTCACATTTCAAATTTACTCATAAATCAAATAAATTTAACAAAATCATAGGAGTATAGGAGAACCATTCACATTAAAAATCATTATTTCAAAATACCTGTATTTCCATTTCAATTCTTATTTGCATAACATCTCTCGTGTTACTGCAAATATCACATAACTGATAAGCATACGTTTTCCACCATTTACATCCTTATCAAAATGCATGTTGTTTCCCAATCTCAATTTTTAAAATATTCCAGGGGATCGTTATCCCAAAGAATGTCACAAGACCATTACCTATGTGACTGAGATTGTTAACATTGTGGGGACCATTATTCCAGCAATCGTCGTAGGATCGTTATCCATATGAATGAGAATCTAACTTATCAGGGTGTCTCCTGGCACGTGCATATCCTTCGTTAGTCTCTTTATTCACAACTATACTACAATGTATACAAATAGGTGACTAATATGATTTTGGATCCTCTTCTTGGAGTTCTCTGCTTGGCTTTTTAGCGGCAGTTTTATCCTTTGTTAAAGTGTGTTTTAATATTATTGCAATGATTATTATTGCTGCTATAACTTTTATTTAAATAATTAATTTAAAAACTCTAGCATTTTAGTTTAGAAACCTTTTCCTATATCCAAACAACCTCAAAATCATCATCTTAACTTAGAAAACCAGAAATTTCTGAAGAAAAGGAGATTTCTCTATTTTTACTAAATCCTAAGTATTTCAACATATTTTATGCTTGTAGGAAGGATGTACTACTTCTAAATGAGAGCTAGGATGTTTTCCTAATATTATTATTATATTAATATTATTATATTATTATTATTATATTATGATTATTATAATTATTATTATATTATATTAACTCTATGTGTATTATCAATATCCCTATGTGTGATTCGTAGAGACAGAAACTTCTTGCTTAAAATTCATCTATGGAGAGTTTCCACTTGATTTCTCCTCTTTTTCTCCCTTACTCGTGCCTTTCCTCTTCTTCTCAAATGTGGGAGGGAAGGAATACATATGAGAGAGTTTAAGGAGTGGCATTGTTGGAGCTTTAGAGACCATCTTGCAAAATATGAAAATTGTTTTTAAGTCCTTAGGTTTCATAAGACTCATGTAAAGTACTTTATAACCATTTTCCATTCACATCCTACCAATTTAGCCTTAATAATAAATTTTAAGGTATCGGATATTACACCTCGAGTTTCATTTTCTAATGGCTCAAGGCTACCACAATTGTGGCAGTTGCAGAGCACCAAAAATAGTGACGGTTTGAAACTACCACAAAATTCTTTCAAATTGTGGCAGTTGTAGGGTGCCAGAAATAGTGACGGTTTGAAACTGCCACAAAATGCTTTCCAATTGTGGCAGTTGCAGGGCACCGAAACTAGTGACGGTTTGAAATTGTTACAAAATACCAAACATTTGTGGCGGTTGCTAAGTGCCAGTTATTAGTATTAGTGACGATTTTTCTAGCGGTTGACCAAAAGCGTCGCTAAATGACCTCTCGATGTATACATCTCTGACAGTTGACCAGGCATCAAAAAATGAATTTTGTGGTGATTGAATCGCCACAAAATGACTTTTTTAAGCGTCACTAAATGATGCAATTTTTTAGTGAGATAATAACAAATTAATTATAATTTTAGAGTTTTTCACATAAAATGAAGAGTAATGAAAAATGAATTTTAAGAATTCTAGTACATTTTAAAGTTACTTTTTTTCTTTGTTAATTTTTTTAATTAACAAACAATAAAAAGAGAATTTATAAAAAAATAAATTTAAATATATATATTTAAATTTTAAAAATATCTACGTAAGTTTTCAACGACAGGGACCCTGCAGGGTGGGGGGCATAATTCCCATCCCAATCCCCAAATTTGCTTCGAGAAAATTTTGCTCATCATCCCCATCTCCACAGGAAAAAAAATCCTCATATTTAGATTCCCAAATGGGACAGTCCCTACAGTGATCCACAAACCTAGGGAGTTTTGTCATCCCTACTTAAAATTAGTTTCATGGATATAATAAATTGAATTGAGTAAATATGACAAATGGTATATTTAATTTGGATTATTGCAACAAAAATGATTTTGTAGAAAATATTAACCCTAAGGAAAAGGAATCGTGTAGGTTATTATCAATATTATAATAGTTTTGGGGTCTTTTGATCATTAATCTAAAAATTATACATTATAAAATATAAAATAAAATATGTGTTTCGAGGAAAGGAGAATGGAGAGAAAAATTAAAAATAATGAAAGTTACAATAAAATAATGAAGATTTAAATAAATTTTTATTATTTAATTTATTATTTTAAAATAAATTAATAATTATTTTATATTATATTTCAAAAATAAAAAAATCAGATGTATAATTAAATATAATTATAACTAGCTAATTGATGAAAGTAAATGACAAGTAAATTTTAATGAAATTTTAACATTTAGATTGCAAGACTGATGAAATAACAATTAGAGTGTCTTAAAATGATAAATTAGAGATTTTATGAAAAAGTGTAAAATGTCTGACTATGAACAAATTCCCTATTTAAACTATAATTTAATTATAATTTCTTAACTAAAGTACTATAAAACTTTATTCCCTCCATATACCACACCTTATCCCAACCTCTTCTCCAAGTTTTCTTAAAGTCTTCTTCCTCCCTCCCCTTCAACAACCTACACCCTACTTCACCAATACACAAGAAAACCATAGAGAGAGAAATATGAGGAAGAAATAGAGAGAGAAAGCTCTATCTCTCTATCTGTAATGCTTCGGTTACTAATTACCTAATTGCATGGTGATCTAATAACTTAATGAACTTCTTTGGCCCATTTTAATCTTTTTTCCCAAGATCTCCTTAGGTAGTCTAACGTACTTATTATATTTTTTTCCAAAAACATATGTTCTTTATATTTAAAGAAAATATTATTTTTGCCATAAGTAAAATTAAAGTTTAAATATATATATATTAAAGCAGAATTATAATACATACACATACTCATATAGACAAACGCTTCTTCAGAGCTATTCATATATATATATTATATACATCATGAACATTGTGCAGTTTACCACAGCCAAGTGTACTCCTTGTCGTGGACAAGTGCACATAGAGGGGAGGGGGAGTTCATCGTGACCAAGTCATACTTTGTCGTGGCAAAGTGCACATATTGCACTTCCCAATTCTACAACAAATTTTTTTTTGGTTTTTAACCTCTTCATGCTTTCCTAACTTGCTAAGGTCAATTTTAAGGCATGAATTTCCTAGGGTTTACATCATATAACCCCACAAACCACCTTACAAGACCCTCAAAGCAACAAACCTGACCTACATGCTTATTTACACTAGTTTTTCCTTGGATTATTCAAGAATCTCCTACATGAGAAACCTAAAGTTTGCCCAAATCTTTCCTCATGCTTTCTCTCAATTTCCTCACTCCCAACATGTCATGAATGATGGGTCTACAAGGTACTACCTATCATAACCTAATCCAAGAAAAATCAAGCCTATAGAGAAATCTCATAAACAAATGAAGGCATGAAAAGAGTTTCCTACCTAGTAAAGAGTTAGGGAAAATATTGAGGACTTTAAAGGTTGATGTTTTCCTTCCTTCTCCTTAGGAAACTAAATCTCCAACTAGATAAAGATGCTTCCTTCTCCCTTATAGGTGTTGAATCTTGCCTTAGATAGAGGGTTTAGAAGAAGATAGAGTTTCTCTCTCTATTTTTCTTCCTTTCTCTCTCCAGAATTCAAGCTTATGTTTCATAGAATGAAGGTGAGGGTGTCGAAAGCTTGGAGACATGAAGACTTAAGGTATGGTTTGGATAAGTTGTGGTATATTGAGGAAATAAAGTTTTGTAATAATTTAGTTAGGGAATTATAATTAAATTATAGTTTAGATAAGAAATTTATCCCTAGTCAGATATTTTTAACTTTTTCCAACATTCCTCTCTTACCCTTATAAGACTCCCTGATTATTATTTTATCGGTCTTTTAGCCTAATTGCTGATATTTCAATGAAATTTACATACAAGTGGATTTTCACATAATTGATTAAATATAATTATGTTAATTTGATATTTAATCCCTTTGTCAAATTTTGGGAAGTTACACCATCCGTTTCTTCTCCAACCTTTACTAAACTTGAAACCAAGCTTCATATCTTCCATATTTTCCCCTACTTCATCTATATCCTCTATTAAACTCAAGACCCAAGCTTTATTAAGTGAGAAAGAAGGAGTAGTATCAAAACCTAGCAAGTTCTTCTTGTCTTCCAACAAGTTTTCAAGGTATGAAACTCTTCATACCTTTATGTGGGTGTAAGATATCCTTTAGTCTTAGGTTTTGATTGTGTTGGGTGATTGATTACTTTGTTTCATGATTGGGTTAAGTAGTTAGGAGCTAAATCCTATAAATCTACTACTAAACCATGTTGGGTGTTGTAGAAATTTTGAGAGAAGGTGTGAAGAATTCTTAGTGTGAATATTGTGTTGTGTGTGCAAGTATCTCATGGATGGTAAGTTGACTTGAGTACAAATACTTGGATTCTTGCTTGTTTAGTTGGTAGAGTATGTTTAGTGGGTTGTATGGAGTAAATCCTAAGTGTTTTATACTAAAAAATGGCCTTAGGTAAGCCTAGAGATGTATAGAGAATGAAAAAGGATGAGCATCTTGCTGTAAATTCAAGAACAGTCTTTTTGTGTACTTCATCACAGTGAAATGGACTTTTAGTGCAATGAACACATGTTGTGCACTTAGTTGTAGCAAAAATGGCACTTGGTTGCAACAAAGTGTCCTGAATTTTACATTTTGTGTCGTTAGCCATGGGTTTTGTCTTGAAAACCTTCCTAAAGTCCTAGATTCACTTCTTTAAGTAGTTTAGTCACTAAAACCAATAGAAATACCTAGCATAAGGATAAGGGAATCTAAAAAAGGGAGATTTGAGGAGAAAACTATAAAGGAATCTTAAATAAAACTAGTAAGGTTAAAGAGTTAATTTGTGATATATTTTTCATGAAATATGCATGTTAATTGAATGTGATGTTATTGTAATTGTATCTTTTAGGAATTGGAAATAACATGAACAATATATGTGAAAATGTACATACACATTATGATTGTGAACATGTGTAACTAAATTGTGTGATGAAAGTTTATGATGAAAGATCATGAGAAAGCTATCATAAATTCTTTGTTTGAATATATGTTTCATCTTGAAGTATTTAAGAGTGGATAGTTGTGGGTAGTATGGGATGCCCATAGTTTATCCTATGTGGGAAATTGATTCTGGTTAACTCCAGATTTAGTTGAAGCATATCAAGAGAAAGGGGTTCAGTGGACTATCCCCGAAAGCCCAAGAGACAATTTTTACTTATATTCTCATTTCTCCTATAACTCTGAATACAATGAGAGATAATATATACTTGAGATACATGGAAAGAAATATGATATGAGTGGGGAAATGGCAATCCCAATGGCATTAGATGCGCGTACACATCAAGGGACATCTTTGAGTTTGTGGCCAAGGTCAAAGGACTAATATATGTTGCTCGAGGTAAAGGATGGCAAACTTTATATATTCATATGAAATTAAGGTCAAGTATTACAATTTTCCAGATATGTTATATTTTTTTTCCTTATACGTGCTATAGTTTTTGGTAAGGATGACTATATGGATTATAACATATATATGTTGAGATAACTATTTGTATAAACTATTTTTCTATTGAGAATTTTATTCTCACCCCTACTAATGACTCTACAGATGCTTCAGTATTGCCTTCTACTGGAGATTGAGGTGAAGTTAATGGTGCCATGGCTGGGTACCTTCACTATAGTTCGAGGCATAATGATTATGACTATGATTTTATATATGTTGTATCTTATGATAGGTCTTCTTTGATGGATCATTTACCCCTATTTTTGGATGTATGACCCCACCCTACTGAGTTTATGTGTATTCAACTATATGAATCCATGTGGTTATTGAAGGCTAAACTGATGAATATGTGCTTAGATCAATATATATGTATGAATATTCCACTGAAATCATACTATTCCAATCAGTAACCAGATTAAGTATTTTTAAAAAGAAAAGTTTATTTTATCAATTCAAAGAATTTATAGGCTACCTAAGGAGATCCAAGGGAATAAACTGGGCCATTAATCAGAAAGATTAATCAAACCATCGTGTAATAGTTAATATGTAGCTAGGGTGTTACATATAAGTACATGTAAAATCTCTAGTAATTATTATATATATATATTGAGCAAGCCAAAGCCGCCAAGGAGAGAATAAATTACCATTAACATATAAGACACTAGACCAAAACTTATATACTATTACTATCTTCTAGAAAACAACAACAACAAAAAAAACATTTTTTCACTAAGTGGCTTTGGTTATATGGATCAAACACTATTAATGTATTCTATGCTAAAAAAATTTAAACTCGTTATCTTCATGGTGGACTCTCAAGCCTACTTATTAAGTGACTCTACTGAAATATAAACCTTGAATTCTTAAAACCTAACATGAGTTTTAGGATTTAAGATTTATAATTTCGCATTTAGGGTGGGGTTTAAGATTTTGGTTTAAGTTAACCAAAAAAAGAAATTCCTAAATTCTAAACCCTAAATTCTCATAATCTATAAATCCTAAATCCTAAGTATAGATTTGAGGACTTAGATAAGGGTAAGAATTTAAATTTTTTAGGTTATAACCTAATCCATAAATCTAAAACCTAAATTCTAAATCCTAAGTGGACTTTGGGTTGAGGGTAGATCTAGGATTTAGAGTAAAGATTAACATAAATACTAAAATCTAGACCTTAAATTTTAAAAATTCATAAATCCTAAAACCTAATAATAGATTTGAAGATTAAGGACTTAGGTTTTAGGATCTAGGGTTCGGTTTGACCTAATTTAAACCTTAAATCCAGAACCTAAATTCTGTATCCTATTTTTGAATCTTAAAAAACTAACCATGGGTTTTAAGATTTAGGATTCAAGATTTTAGATTTAGAGTTTAGGTTAGGTTTAGCTTAACCCTAATTTTTATATTCTAAACCTAATCATAGATTTTAAGAACTCAGGCTTATGGTTTAAGATCTAGTGTGAGGTTCAACCTAAATTCTAAAGTCTAAACCCAAAAATTTTAAAGCCTAATAATATAGATTCTAGAAATTAAATAAAAGTATCATAATTGATCACAATAAAATATAAAACTAAAAATTTTGTTATTGTAAATGACTTCAAAGGTGAAGACTAAATTTAATTTTGTCCCTTAATTAATAATATTTTTGTTACTATAATTTTTAGGCCCAAGCAAATTAAATATTTTTAAAATTAATCTCTCCTAAAATCAAGAGATGGCGAAGATAAAAATAATTAGGATATTCATTATAATATTTGAAATTACAACTATTTTATTAAAATAATATCTCCAGTTATATATGTTGATTTTTCTTGCCTATTGAAAATTTTACATTCTACCGACCATATTTAGAAAATAAGAAATTTCTACTATCCTATAATGTAATGAGTCAAGGAAATTTTTAGTGGGGGATATATTCATATTTAATATATAATAGTACTTTAAACAAAATTACTTTTAATAAAAAATACATGTAAAAATACAAGGTATAGAGAAGGTAAAAGGTAAGTCAGTGATTACGAGTAGAAGAGTCTATCATTATGATGAGTAGCAAAAAATTAGAACACTCGAGAATTGATAGAATGTAGTGTATATAACTTTAATTTGTGCATTTAATTTTTATTTTTAGTTAAAATTTTTAATATATGGTTATCAACTTATTTAATTTAATTTATAGAAAATTAGGGGTATCTTGAAAGATAATTAATTAACTTCATAATTTTAATAATTTTTTTAATGACCAATTTGAGAAATTAGTCATTTTAACTTCAACAAATAAAAGAATAAAAATAATTAGAGAACTAAATTAATACAAGGTCACACTTTAAAATAATGTTTTTGAAAATTGAACTGATACAACTAGCATGAACAATTGACAAATTCTAGGGTAGTAGGAGCAGATTTTTGCCTCGCAAGTTCCTTAACAACAAATTATTCTTGTATATTTATTACTATGTCCTTATTAAAGGATTTATATTTTTTTTCAATTTTTTAATAAATTGACGGTGTCAATTTATAAAAAATAAATATTGAAAAACATGAGTGATGAGTTTTAATTTACATAGGGTGAGTTATTAATTTATCTCTTTCTTATTTTTTTAATATTTTTATTTAATGTTAATGATATTTATTTTATTATATTTACCTATATTTTTGTATAGAAAAAGAATGTTAAAATAAAATAAAAAAATTAAGATAGATAAATTTATTTTCAAGATTAAAACAAGTATCATAAATAATTAAAACATATAAACATTTCAACTATATTTTATTAACTAAAAATCAAAAACTATCATAAACATTTTACATTATTAACAAAAAATATAAATAAAAATTCTTCAAAAAATAAATTGATAAGAATAATATTTTAATAGATAAATATATATATTCTAAAAAAATGTAAATAAAACAAAATAGACAAATATATTTGTAGGGGATATACATAATGTCTACTGGATCGTCAGCCGAGCAGCCCCTAGCAAAAGTTCACTACCAAAAGATCGATCGCCCTTAATTGTCACTATCCCAAACATTGACCCAACAACATCCCATCGTCTAATGTCAATTTGCTACCTGCCATAGTACGAAATAAGACAAACATGCTAGCGGTACTACTCCTCATGCAAGTGACGTCCCCCACTTCCTATTCCTATAAATACCACCATGATCAAACCTCCTAGGATAGTTACATTGTTGGCTATAAAATAGATACTTCGGAGATACGTGTAACATCCAATCCTTCCATATATGAGAGATGATTGTTAATTTTAAAATAAATTAAATGCCTGTGAATGTTGTATTAGATTGCATGTAGTTGCATTAGAGTCAGGGACTAAATTGAAAAGAAAAGAGTATGGACTTGAATGAGAGGAAAAAGGTTGAGTGGAGGAAGTCTTGTAAACTTTCCATAATTGAGGGTAGCATACCATAATTTTAGCCGAGAAAATTACTATAGCTACCAGGATTTTGAAATTTTCCACCAATCATTCAGGGATAAAATGGTAATTTGTCATGTCGTCGAAGAAATTATCATTTTAACCTAGATGATCAAGAATTATGATCAAAATTGGCAATTCTCGGATCGCCTACAAATAGGGCCAAATTACAAAACCTTAATCCTTCACCTTGCATTCAGAATTCTAGACAGGGAGGGTGTAACAACGAGAAAGATTTGAAAGAGTTTTAAAGGATTTTGAAAGATAAAAACTTGATTTTAACCCTAATTTCAATCAAACGAAGCCTGGCATGAATTTCGAGGATAATGACTTGACACAGAAGGTCGTTCGAATCCAGAAACACGATCAAACAGAAAGAAATGCAATCCGGCGATCAAAAACTGACAGAAGAAGTTTCGTGCATCAATTTCGTTGACGGAGGCCAAAGCTTTCGCATAGAAATGCGTGTCGACGTCTGGAAGGATGCCGACACCCCAAAACATCCCCAGGTAGCCCGGGAAAAGTCGGAATCGTCCCTAGAGGCTTTAAATTATGCAAATTCCCTCAATTTCTCTCATTTCACTCTCTTTCCTCACCACACTCTCTCTCTCCTCTCTCTTTTCTCTCTCCACCTTCCTCCACCGTGAACAGCCGCTACAGCCACCGTGGGCCACCACCAAGGGTACCAACCGATAGCCCTCACTGCCCACAACCTCCAGCAACCAACCACGGCCACCAACGGCCGCCGGAGCCGCCGGAAAAATGCCGTTTTTCCCCTCTATCGCGCGAAACTTCCCCAGCTCGAATCACCGCCGTCCATCGCCGTTGACCCTCACCGCCTACCAGTGTAGCCCGAGTGCCGGTGCCTCGATGGCTTCGGTCTTGCCGTAGAAAGGAGGCCGGACGCACTCGGATCGAGGCAAAACGTCGTTCGCCGTGTGAGAAGTTTCGTGGCCGAAAAACACCGCCCAAACAGCCGTGAACCGCTGTGCCACCACCGTATTCAGACTCCTGGGCTTGCGGGCTTCACCGTGGTATGATTTTCGAGGCAAACCGCATCTCCCCACCGCATTGTCTTGCGTGTGCGCCGTCTGCGGAGCTTCTGGACGTGCATCCCAAGAAACCGAGACCACCGTGACGTAGAATTCCATCATCCGAGCACAGTGGTAAGGTTCGTTTTCCCAAAAACTAATGGTATATGACTGAAATGGCTGCCGAACGTAATTAGGCAACTAATTAACCTAGATAACTGTGTAACCGAGTTTAGGATTGAAAATTGGATGACGCGACAAGCCTAAATGTTTAATTTTATGTCCAGGAAATTAATCAGGCTCAGAAACTGAGACTGCGTGGAATTCCGAAGTGATTTAGAGCATTCGGAGACCAGGTAGGATAATTTACACTTCCCGAACCCTAGAATTGATTTAGTGAATACCTAAATGATTTAGATGACTTGCATGGATTTACGTGCTGCTTTCGATGGGATAAAATTGCATGCCTGTGTGCTAAAAACCCTAATTGCATGTTAGACATCTTGTTTATCGAGTTTAGATGCCTTTAGGGCAGATTTACTTAGGGTTGGGTACTTGATAGCCGGTATGGGATGGCCGTTAAGTATCCCTCGTACAGAAAGCTTTTAAACGAAACTATTTTTATCAGATTTAGCCTGTACTGAGTTAGGGATTACGCGTTAAACCAGGATGACCCTAAGAAAGGTTTAGGGAGTATAAGGGTGGATAACCTACACGGGGAAACGTTGTGATTTAGGCGTAATACCCTAGAACCCTGTGGAATAGCCGACCGACTGCATGTGAGTTCGAATAGACTGTATGAGGATGAGAATTGGCGTATGTGCACATGCTAGGGGACGCCCTAGATGTTGATTCTCACCCAGTCCTTGAGTGAGTGATTGGTGTTACGGATCACACTCACAATATAGGCTTGATTCGGGTGATTGGTGTTACGGATCACACCCAACGATAAGAGAGGTATTCTCTCTAGAGTACGTGCAATTAGATGATGATTTAGATTTGGTTACAACGGACTTGTAGCCAACGAGGATTGAGAGACATAGGGCATGGGATTTTACTTGATTTTGATGAGTGATTTTAAAAGAAATGGATTTCCTGATTGTGATATATTGCCGCAATTTCCATGTGTTTAAATGATTTTAAATAAAAGGTATTTCACTGTTTTCGAACTGATTTCGGGAAGACGATTTCGGTGTTCGCACCGCTGGGTATTCAACTGGTTTTCGAATGATAATTGATTTGTAAATTATTCTATTGGGATTCATATCTCATTAGGTTGTTTACTTAGATGAACAGGGACAGGGGCAGGAGCCCAGACGATAGCCGAGGCTGACTTGAGGATAGACCAGAGAATGATTAGCTTAGGCTTGAATCATTTGTACATATACTTTGATGATGCTGTTATTTATCGGATTCTGTTTCTTATGAATTCTGTATGGATTAGACTGAATGTACATATAATGTTTCAGATAGTATACATGGATTGTATTGATGAATTAACTCTTTTGTACATGGATGTATGATAAATATTTTTATCACTGTTGTTGGACTGGCTATTGATGTTTAAACAGGTGATTCTGTATTTGGGATATGATCGAATTATAGAGGAAACTCTGCCGAATTTTTGGTAGAATTTACCGCTGTAAACTTATGGATTTGAATTGAAATGTGTATGAATGTATAACGCGACGTGTATATGAGTTTTAGATTTCATTCCAGAGAAATTTATGATGCATGTATGTATAGTTAGTTAGCTGCGTGTGAATTAGGGTTGAACGGAATCCGAATAGACAACGGAGAGTCTATTTGGGTTACGCTCAACCAGTAGCGATCCCCTGACGTTCCCACATAGGGAATAATCATTTAGAATACCCCATATGCTTCCGCTAATCAGATAAGCATCGCGTATGACGTATTAGGGGGTCGTTACAGAGGGGGACGTTTTAAAGAGAGAAACTAGGAATTTACAAATGAAGTGATATTTTTACAATGAATCAAGGCAAGTTAGTAGCTGAGCAATCTAGGAGTTCATCAGATAATTTTACACTAGTTGTTACACGAAACAAGGTAGCAAAACAACCTATTGCCTTTAATTTTGAATTTACTATGCATATGCTGAAAATGAGGTTTTTCTATTATATGAAGTAAAAGAGGGATTAAAAACTATATTCTTGATTTTTGAATGCTATTGGGTATTTTAAACTGCATGAATATACTTATGCATGCTGAAATCAGATTATGGAAAATGGGTTTTTACCTGTTGTATGAAAACGAGGTTTAATCCAAGATTTGAATGAGATTAAACAGTAGTTTGGGCTATTTTTATATGTAAAATGATGCTTTTATGATGGCATTGAGTTGGTGATAATCAAAAAGTGTTTTTAAACTAGTTCTTGGGCAAAAATTTGGGTCAATTGCAAGTCCTAAAAATAAAGTATAACATAGCAACCGACTGCTAGCTCCTAGCAATTGACTGTCATGCTCCTCAGTTGCTTAGAAACACATCCAGAGTGCTAATAGTTGACTGTTAGGAGGCTGGAAGTCGACTGTTGTGCTCATATTTTCTAGAAATTTGCCAAGAATAGAGCAGTTGACTGTTAAGAGCTTGGAAGTCAACTAGAAGCCCTTAGGTTTGGAAAATTTTGAGGTATTAAGCTGCAAGTTGACTACCAGGAAGGTGGTAGTCGACTAGTAGGCCTCTATTTTGGAAAAATGAACTCAATAACCTAGTTTAAAGCATACTTAGCCCAAAACTTTACTCAAACAAAGGATTAAAACCTAAAATGTATAATAGGTAACAAAAGAGCTGAGAATGAAAGAAAAAGAGCTAGAAAGAAATGTGATAATTGACAAAGGAATGAGCATGAGAATTACCAAAGAAATGAGAAAGTATTCCTAGTTTGTGGATAGTGGTAGATAGGTACATATTAAGTAACCAATTGTTGGTATGGGACAGCAATTGGGGCACTCCACACTAAATTAAATAGTTTTGAAAACACCATGGTAGTTATTAAGTTAGTGAACTCCCCTATGGCCAATTAAAGGATTCACGTACTTAAAGTTGTACATAACCATAGTGTGAGCTGAATCACCCTAGTCTTTAGACTTGTGAATAGTATTTTAGGAAAATGATCTGTTGAGAACAGTAATCCCGAATATACAGGGAGGGATCTGCCAGAGAGGTGGACAGAGACCCTCGTGAGGGTGTTGTTAATGGATGTACTAGGATCCACTGGGGGCAGCTCTAGTATGTACATATATTGTAGTTAAGGATTGCTAGATTATGAATATATTACACTTGAGAAATGCGGGTAGTCACAAACTACGAGATACTCACCTAAGTGTGAGGGTTTTATGTGAGGAGTTGTTTGCTTGGCGACTCTCCTGATTTCTCTTGGTATGATCTTATGATGATCATGGTTTGGCGTTGGTTATGATAATATGCTTTGCTTTCCTTATTTATGCTCTTGTTTCTATTTGATGCCTTGTTACCATTATGATATGATATATATCCTGTGTGATGGATATGTGGTATGTTATATCTTGTCTGATGGATATGAAATATAATCTGATAATATATATATTCAACTGAATGGATATGTGATGATTTTATCTTACATGCTTAGTATGAATGAGACATGAGATGATATAACTATATAATTCATACATTGTAACCCAATAATCATAATGTTTTATTTTATAATAAGAAGAATGTAGTGTTTTTCGTATGAATACGGTGGTATAGACTAATGTGTTTTAAAAGTCAGGTTGTTTATTACTACTGAGATTCATTCTCATTTGAAGTACTGGTTTGTATCAGATGCCTAGATATTAAGTGTGGGTGGAGATAGAAATGGAAATGGTGGAAATACCCCTTTTGGGATATTTCCTAGTGATTAAGGAATTATAGGTTATTTTCGTGTTTGAAGTACCTCCCACACCCTGATTGCTTGGAGTGTTAGGAGTTGTGCAGTGTTTTGACATGTCCGATACCTTGAATCCTTATTAATCTTTTGGAAAAGGATCAAGAAGATAATTTTTGGGTGTATATAGAGAGGGCATATATGTATTAGGATATGTGAGCTAGAAATCCACTAGTAGTATTTTATTAAATGGGTATGAGTGACAAGCTTGTTGTCTCTATACCCTAGTTGACACATTCACATATCCATAGGTATACGTCTAATGGGTGACACTCGTAAATACTATAAATGAACTATGTATGTGAATGTGTGTGTATATATATATATATATATCTTATTTAATTGTGTTAATTATTTTCGACTGCGATCTTACATGTGAGCATCCTGAGTGTATAGTTCCTAAACTAGTAGAACTTAATTATTTAACTTGGTAAAAAAGTTAAAAATTTATTCAGGTAAAGGTAGTAGTAACTCACCAATCCTGTAATAAATTATATAAATAACTAAAAGAAAACCATAGGATTGAGGGTGTTACATTGAGTTGGTATCAGAGCACGGCTACCACGGCTAGTTGAATATTGGCTTGGTAGTGAAGGGTAGATTCCTCAGGATAGAAATCACTGCAAGATAGTTTGCTGAGCCATGGTAGTTGAATATCTTGTATTATGTTTTGACTTAAGGAATGAAATTCTAGGTTTAGGTAGACAGTATTTCTTATTGATGCCATATGATCTCTTATAAATATTATGTTATTGAGACTAATCATCTCGATAATATTTTTTTTGTAGAGTGAAATATGGTCCCACCTAGGAAGAATACTGGCAAGGAAAAGAAGAACGAAGGTAGTTTGATAGGGGTTATGCAGACTCTGGTGGGAATGGGAGAAGCCATGAGGGAACAGGCTACAGCTACCACCTAACAGGCTATTACTACCACCCAACAGGCTACTGCTGCTACTCAACAAGCTACAGCTACTATTGCTACTTAACAAGCTGCAGCTACTACTAAAGCATTTTGACAATTTCAAGAGAATAGACTTGTGAATCTAAACCCTGAAGTTGGACAAGTGGGAAACCAAGCTTATGATGTCTAGCCTGAATTTCAAAAAAACAAGCCTCTTTCCTTTAGGGGTGAGTTTAATCTGTAAGTAGCTGAGGAGTGGCTTCGAGAAATGGAAAAGCTATTTATGGTGTTAGGGAATACAGATGAGTAGAAAGTACTGTTTGCCACTTATATGTTAGTGGGAGAAGTAGAATATTGGTGGAGAGGAGTGAGATAATTACTAGAGGCTTAAGAGTTTCAGATTACCTAAGAATCATTTAAAAGGGTATTTCTAGAAAAGTATTTCCCTCAAAATGTGAGAAATCAAAAAGAAATTGAATTTATGCAAATAAAACAAGGTAATATGATTTTTGAGGATTACCTAGCTAAGTCCAAAGAGTTGTCCAAGTTCTCTTTACTTCATCCAAATGAAGCATGGAAGGTCATGCATCTGGAAGCTGGGTTGAGATCGAAGCTAAAGAATGTTGTTTCTCTATTTGAAATCAGAAACTTTGCTATGTTAGTAAACAAGTGTCTCATAGTTTCTTTAAACCTAGCTAATACAGAAAAAGAAAGGTAGAGACTAACTTCTTTAAAAGGAAGTAACCCGGATTCCTTAGAGGAAGAGACAATAGGAACGAAGGAACCCAGAAAGGGAAAAAGCCAATGGTGAAACAAGCGATGTCTAATGTCTGTCCTAAGTGTGGGAAGAGTTATGGTGGACCTTGTAAAGCCCAACAAATGCCACAAGGTATATGTTTTAATTGTGGAAAATAAGGATATTTTTACAAGGATTGCCCAGATTGGAGGAAATAGGGTGACACTACTAGACCTCCTACTACTAGAAGAGTCTATAGCCTCAAGGGCAAGGAAGTGTCTTAGTCTAATAATTTAATGAAAGGTGAATGTTTAATAAATGATGTATCTTTAATTGTACTATTTGATTCACGCGCCACCCATTCTTTCATTTCATTGGAATGTGTGGAAAGATTAATTTTGCCTGTGATTAGTTTACCTTATCAATTTTCTATTTTTATTCTAGTTAGAGAGCAGGTTTTGACTTCTTTAGCCTACTTGAATTGTCCTATTGTTATTGAGAATAGATCTTTTGTTATTGATCTGATTTGCTTACCTTTGGTGGATTTGGACATTAGTCTTGGGATGAACTGGTTGTCTGTAAATAATGTAGTCTTGGATTGTTAAAAAAGGTTTGTGACTTTTATAGATGCCTTACTAGTGAATAGGAGTATTGAGGAAAGGAATGAGCGAATGCATTTTCTATTTTCTTCTAAAGTTGAGATTCAACATAAACTTAGTGCTATCTTAGTAGTAAATGAATTTCCAGATGTCTTTCCTAAAGAAATCTTAAGTCTTCCGCTTGAGAGAGAGATAGAGTTCTCTATAAAGTTGATTCCTGGAAAGGGAACGATCTTTATAACACCCTATAAAATGTCTCCCTCAGAGTTGACAGAACTGAAGGTGCAAATAGAGGATCTTTTAGAGAAACAGTTTGTAAGACTTAGTGCTTCGCCATGGGGGGCACTAGTGTTGTTTGTGAAAAAGAAAGATAGAAGCTTGAGGTTGTGTATAGATTATAGGCAATTGAACAAGGTAACTGTGAAGAATAAATACCCACTCCCTAGAATAGATTATCTACTAGATCAATTGAGAGGAGCTACTGTGTTTTCAAAAATTGATTTAAGATCGAGGTATCATCAAATTAAAGTGAGAATAGAAGACATACTTAAGACAACCTTTAGAACCAGATATGGGCATTATGAATTTCTTGTAATGCCATTTTGATTAACAAATGCTCTAACTATTTTCATAGATTACATGAATCGTATCTTTAGAATCTACCTTGATCAGTTCGTGGTAGTGTTTATTGATGACATTCTTGTATATTTTAAGAGTAGCAAAGAGCATAAACATCATCTTAGGATTATGCTGCAGTTGCTTAGGGAGAAGCAATTGTATTTCAAGCTTCAGAAGTGTGAGTTCTAGTTGGAAGAGGTAAGATTCTTAGGTGATGTAATCACTAGAGATAGAGTAGTAGTAGATCTTAGTAAGACAGAAGTGGTAGTTGGTTAGAAGAGAGCCATGACAGTGACTGAAATTCATAGTTTTCTCGGATTAGCCAATTATTATAGGAGATTTATTTAAGGGTTTTTGCAAATCGTGTTTCCTTTAACTAGATTGACTCAAAAAGATGTTCCATTTGTGGAATGCCAAATGTGATAATAGTTTCCAAACTTTGAAATAAAAATTGACAACCACACCTGTCTTAATCATTCCAAATCCATTAGAAAATTTGATGTAAACCAAAAAGTAGTAGCACATGCATCTAGGCAATTGAGACCTCATAAGTAAGATTATCCTACTTATGACCTTGAACTAGTAGCCATAGTGTTTGCCTTGAAAATTTGGAGACATTACTTGTATAGAGCTAGATTTGAGGTATTTAGTGACCACAAAAGTCTCAAATACCTTTTCAATAAAAAAGAGTTGAATATGAGGCAGAGGAGATGGATAGAGTTTATTAAGGATTATGAATTTGAACTTAAGTACCATCCAAGAAAGGCAAACGTAGTGGCCAATGCTCTAAGTAAGAAATCCCTTCATGTAGCTCACATGATGGTGAGTGAGATGAACCTGATTGAGAAGTTTAGGAATTTGAGATTTTCTACTCTAGTATTGCCAGATAGGCTATACCTGAGTGAAATAAGAATTGAGAATAATCTTAGAACTCAAATCTTAGAAACCCAAAGGAAATATGAATTCTTGAAGTCCCTAAAGGACTCAAAGGAATTCAAGAAAGAAATAGATGGGGTAATAACCTTCTAGAATAGGTTGTATATCCCAGAATCAAGAGGATTGAGGAATCAAATATTAGAGGAAGCCTATAAAGCAACTATACTGTTCATCTTAGTGCCACTAAGATGTACCAAGACTTAAAGAAAAATTTTTAGTGGCTAGGTATGAAGAAGCACATAGCTGAGTATATTGCTAAATGCCTAGTATGCCAACAGGTGAAGATTGAACATTAGAAACTTGCAAGAATGTTACAACCTCTAGAGATTCCTGAATGGAAATGGGAGCAAATTTTCATGGATTTTATAGTTAGTTTGCTTGGAACTTAATCGAAAAATGATGTAATTTGGGTGATAGTTGATAGATTAACTAAATTTGTGTATTTCCTACCCATAAAAATAAATTTCTTATTGGATAAGTTAGCCCAATTGTAAATACAAGAAATAGTGAAACTCCACCAAGTACCCACTAGTATAGTATCTGATAGAGATCCTAGATTTACTTTTAGATTCTGGAAAGCCTTGCAAGAGGCATTTGGAACCAAGTTAAATTTCAGCACTGCTTATCACCCTTAAACTAATAGGCAGACTGAAAGAATTATCCAAACTTTAGAAGATATGCTTATAACCTATATATTAGAGTAAAAGGGAAGTTAGGATAAAATTTTACCTCTAGTAGAATTTTCTTATAATAATAGTTTCCATTCTAGTATAGGAATGACTCCATACGAAGCCTTATACTGGAGAAAGTGTAGATCACCATATGTTGGTTTGAGGTGGGAGAAAGATAAATTTTAGGGCCGAAATTAGTTCAATAGACTACTAATAAGAAAAATGATCAGGAAAAATATGACTAAGGCCTAAGATAGACAAAAAAATTATGCTGAAAAGAGGAGGAGACCACTAGAATTTGCAGAAGGAGATCATGTCTTCCTCAGAGTATCCCCAGTTACTAGTATTGGTAGGGCTATTAAGTCTAAGAAACTAAATCCTAGATACATTGGACCATACCAAATTTTGAAAAGAATTGGTTCATCCGCTTATCAAATAGCGTTACCTCCATTTTTGTCCAATCTCTATGATGTTTTTCATATTTCTCAACTTCATAAATACATTCCTGATTCTTCACATGTTCTTGACAGTAGTACAATACAATTGAAAGATAATTTGACTTATCATCCTAGAACTTTGAGAATCATTGGTACTGAGGTCAAGCAGCTGAGGAACAAGACTATTCCACTAGTAAAGGTATTGTGGGATCAATCCTCACCACAAGAGGTAACCTGGGAGAAAGAAAAGGAGATGAGAAGAAGATTTCTAGAAATTTTTGAATAGGTATGTATAAATTTCAAGGATGAAATTTTTTAAAAAGGAAGGGAGAATTATAACATCCACTCCTTCCATATATTAGAGATTATTGTTAATTTTAAAATAAATTAAATGCATGTGAATGTTGTATTAGATTGCATGTAATTGCATTAGAGTCAGATACTAAATTGAAAAAAAAAGAGTAGGGACTTGAATGAGAGGAAAAAGGTTGAGTGGAGGAAGTTTTGTAAACTTTTCATAATTAAGGGTAGCATACCGTAATTTTAGCTAAGAAAATTACTGTAGCTACCAGGATTTTAAAATTTACCACTCATGGTTTAGGAGCAAAATGATAATTTACATGTGGTAAGAGAAATTATCATTTTGAGCTAGATGATCAAGAATTATGATCGAAATTGGAAATTCTTGAACCGCTTATAAATAGGGCCAAAATACAAAACCTTAATCCTTCACTTTGTATTCAGAATTCCAGAGAGAGAGGGACGTTTTAGAGAGAGAAATTGGGAATTTACAAAGGAAGTGATATTTCTACAATGAATCAAGGCAAGAAGTTAGTAGCTAAGTAATCAAGGAGTTTATTTGATAATTTTACACTAGTTGTTACACGAAACAAGGTAGCAAAACAACCTATTCCCTCTAATTTCAAAATTACTGTGCATATATTGGAAATGAGGTTTTTCTATTATCTGAAGTAAAAGAGGGATTAAAAACTACATTTTTGATATTTATGAATGCTATTAGGTGTTTTAAACTGCATGAATATACTTATGCATACTGAAATCAGATTATGAAAAATGAGTTTTTACCTATTGTCTGAAAATGAGGTTTAATCCAAGATTTGAGTGAGATTAAACGACAGTTTGGGTTATTTTTATATGTAAAATGATGCTTGTATGATGGCATTGAGTTGTTAATAATCAAAAAGGGTTTTTAAACTAGTTCTTGGGCAAAAATTTAGGTTAACTGCAAGTCTTAAAAACAAAGTATAACATAGCAGCCAACTGCCAGTTCTAGCAATCGACTGTCATGCTCTTCAATTACCCAGAAATGCATCCAGAGTGTTAGTAACTGACTGACAAGAAGCTGAAAGTTGACTGTCATACATATATTTTCTAGAAATTTTCTAAGAACAGAGTAGTTGACTGCTAGGAGGCTAGAAGCCAGCTGGTAGCCCTCGGGTTTTGAAAATTTTAAGGTAGTGAGCTACAATTTGACTGCCAGGAAGGTGGAAGTCGACTAGCAGGCCTCTGTTTTAGAAAAATGAACTCAATGACCTAGTTTGAAGCATACTTAGCCTAAAACTTTACTCAAACAAGGCATTAAAATCTAGAATGTATAATGGGTAATAAGAAGGTTAAGGATGAAAGAAAAAGAGCTAGAAAGAAATATGATAATTGAAAAGGAATGAGCATGAGAATTACCAGAGAAATGAGAAAGTATTTCTAGTTTTTGGATAGTGGTAGATAAGTATATACTAAGTGACCAAATATTGGTATAAGATAGTAGTTGGGGCACTTCACGGCTAAATTAAATAGTTTTGAAAACACTATGGTTGTTATTAAGTTAGTGAACTCCCCTATAGCCAATTAAAGGATTCAAGTACTTAAAGTTATACATAACCATGGTATGAGCCGAATCACCCTAGTCTATAGAATTATGAATATGATCTATTGAGAACAGTAATCCTGAATATACAGAGAGGGATTTGCCAAAGAGGCGGGTAGGGACCCTGTGGTTCTTGGAGATAGGGAATGATCTGTTATAGCAGTGGGCAGAGACCCTCGTGGGGGTGTTGTGGATAGATGTACTTGGATCCACTGGGGGACACTCCATGATGTATGTATATTGCAGTCAAGGACTTCTAGATTATGAATATATTACAGTTGAGAACTGAGAGTAGTCACGAACTACGAGATACTTGCCTGAGAGTGAGGGTTTTATGTGAGGAGTTGTTTGCTTGGTGACTCTCCTGATTTCTCTGGGTACGATCTTGTGATTATCATGTTTTGGTGTTGGCCATGATAATATGCTCTACTTTCCTTATTTATGCTCTTGTTCTATGTGATGCCTTGTTCCCATTATGATATGATATATATCCTGTGTGATGGATATGAAATATAATCTGATAATATATATATCCAATTGAATGGATATATGATGATTTTATCTTGCATGCTTAGTATAAGACATGAGATGATATAACTATAAGATTCATGCATTGTAACCCAATAAGCATAATGTTTTATTTTATAATAAGAAGAATGTAGTATTTTTTGTATGAATATGGTGGTACAAACTAAAGTTTTTTAAAAGTCAGGTTGTTTATTGCTATTGAGATTCATTCTCATTTGAATTACTAGTTTGTATCAAATGCTTGGATATCAAGTGTAGCTGAAGATAGAAGTAGAAATGGTGGAAATACCCCTTTTGGGATATTTCCCAGTGATTAAGGAATTATGGGTTATTTTCGTGTTTGAAGTACCTCCCACACCCTGATTTCTTGGAGTGTTAGGTGTTGTACAGTGTTTTGACATGTCCGATACCTTGAATCCTTATTAATCTTTTGGAAAAGGATCAGGAAGATGATTTTTAGGTGTACATAGAGAGGGCATATATGTTTTAGGATATGTGAGCTAGAAATCCACTAGTAGTATTTTGTTAAATGGGTATGAGTGACAAGCTTGTTGTCTCCATACCCTAGTTGACACATTCACATATCCATAGGTATACGTCTAATGGGTGACACTCGTAAATACTATAAATGAACTATGTATGTGAATGTGTGTGTGTATATATATATCTTATTTAATTGTGTTAATTATTTTCCACTGCGATCTTACATGTGAGCATCCTAAGTGTATAGTTCCCAAACTAGTAGAACTTAATTATTTAACTTGGTAAAAATTTAAAATTTACTCGAGGAAAGGTAGTAGTAACTCACCAATCTTGTAATGAATTATATAAATAACTAAAAGAGAACAATAAGATTGGGGGTGTTACAGCACATCTTGGGGATTCCCTCATCCATCTTTGACCATTTGCGGTCCAAGACCAACTAATCGATTAAAGCCATCTGTGGGAAATATTTTCCTTAAAAAGGACAATCTTCTATTGAACCAAGCATGAGGAAGATGACGAGATCCACCAGAGTGAAATAAATGATCTAGCAGCTTCCCTACCCAACTCTAGGAGCAACTAGACTCTTTCTGGAATAACCATAAAAGTAAGGATTCTAGTAAAGTTGAGACCATGCAAGGAGAAGATGCTAGGTAGGAAAGGTTGCTGAGGAATCACACTCAAACAACACCCGAGGAGGATGAATTGAGGATATTGTCACACCTCTCATAGCAACAATCTTCCACCAGATTCGAGGACATAGTAGCAGCATTACTCAAACAACAACAACAGATGTAGGATAAGATACGATTATTATGAAAAATTTTCAAAGGAGTAGAATCACCCAACCCATCCATGGAATCCATTGGCATCCCTAGATTGGAACTAGAGTAAGATAGGAACAAATTGTGCAAATACAAGACAACAAAATGACAGAAACAAGAAGGCAAGGGACTAACCACGATCAACATGAAGATACTCGAAATATAGGAAGGAGCGGCCGGCACAATAATTTCTTGCAAGACTGACAATATCGAAAGGCCACCAAAAGAAAAGACAAAAAGGCACCTTGCCCATTCATCAACAAAATTATGGAAGAAATAATGCCAAAGTTAAAAACACCAAGACTGCTGGATAGTTATGATAGGACGATTGATCCGAACACCGATGTGAAATCATCCCAACTGGAATGTTGTATGTGAGGGCCTTAGAGGAGGTTATTTGATGAGCCTTCCCATTAAAGCTAAGGGGGGACGCCTAGTTAGTACTCTGACTTATAGCCATGATTGATAGCCTTGTTAGACTAACTAGTAAGAGAATTATCCAACTACTTCACCATGAGTAGGGTAATAAGAAGAACCTCCCACAACCTAGAAAACATGGTGCAAGGAAGAAATGAACCATTCAAGGATTTCTTAGCTAGATTCACCAAGGAAGAAAAAAGGATAAAAATATTTAAGCATGATGTAGCCATCAACTACTTGGAAGACAACCTCTGCAATATGATGTTTTTCTGTGCAATCACAAAGATGCCCCTAACCTCGATGATGAACCTATTGGAAAGGACCACTAAGTACATTGCATTCAAGGAGTAAAGATGTCCAAGTGAAGGGTCTTTCATAGAAGAGAGGAGTTAGAAAAAACCAAGCAAACTCGAAACATGGCAAGAAAGGAAGAAGGAAAGAGGAAGGATCCCACAAACCTGCACCTACAGAGGTACAGACATAAGTTTGAGTTATACACCCCCTCAAAAAACCCCAAGCCCACATCTTATAGTAGTTATACAACACAAACCTACTCAGATTCCCCGAACAAAGAACGGTTATCATAGGGGTAGAAAGAACCAAGTATTGCAAGTTTCATAGGAACTTTGGTCACGAGACCAAAGATTACACCATGTTAGAGACCAGGTAAAAGAACTCATCAGGAGAGGGCAACTGAGGTAGTTTACTGGTGCAAGAAATCGAGGAAACCACTACAGGAATGAAGTTAAAAGAGGTGACCAAAGGAACCCCCTAGGAGAGAGCAAAGACCTTAAAAAGAGACAGAGAAGCAAAATAATGAGGTAGGTGTCATAAATGTAATCTTTATAGGAGTGATAATGTAATATTCATTTTCCTAAAAATTTATTTTGAGAGTGATCTTAGAATTTTGACTCGCTGGACTAAAATGAGATAAGAAATTGGGCTAAAGTGAGGGGGACTAAAGAGCAATTTTCATATTTTGCTAGGAGATCCCTATAAGTTTTACTGCCCAACCCTTTTATCTCTTCTCCTATGCACCTTCCCTTCATGTCAACACCAATGCTGAATGCTGCACCTCCAAGAGAGAAAGGGAGAAAGGAAAACAGGCAAGGCATAAATGAGGAGAAATCCAAGTGGAAACCTCTCATAGCCAAATTTTAGGTAAGAAAATCTTTACCTACACTTAGGAAAACATCCTAGCTCTTGTTTAGAAGTAGTATATCCTTCCTACAAGCATCAAATTTGCTGAAATTCTTAGGATTTAGCCAAAATATAGAAATCTCATTTTCTTCAGAAATTTTTGGTTTTTTGGGTTAAAATGATGATTTTGAGGTTGTTTGGAGATAAGAAAAGGCTTCTAAACTATAATGTTAGAGTCTTTAACTTCCATTCAATATTTTTAGGCTTGAATTAAAATTTTCAAGTTATGTTTTACTGTTCACTCGAGCTACATGTGAAAATTGGCTTTTGTGATTGATGTTTGAGCATGAAAATGGTTAGGTTTTAGGGGAAAATGGTTAAAAGCTAAGCTTACACCTTTTAATCTTGAAAAATATTAGAATCTGGGTTGGATTATTTCAAATTTTGGGATTTTTAAGCTGTCGTAGAATATAATAGCCGACTGCCAGCATGCATCAGTCAACTATCGTGTTCTTGACAAACCTAAAATTTCAAATAGAGATGCAGTAGTCGATTGGTAGCTCCATCAATATACTGTCGGGTCTATATTTCTGCCTAGCAGTTGACTGGTATCCTTCTAACAATCGATTGGCAAGCTACTATCTTGCAAAACCTAGAATTTCAGAGAGTCAACAACTGACTGCTAGCTTTATGACAGTCAACTAGTAGCCTTCCAAAGAGCAACTAGTCGACTGCTAGCTTCATGGTAGTCAACTGGTAGCCCTCTTTTGTGAAAAATAATTTCTTAAACAAGAATTAAGCTTAAAAACCCTTAGTATTGGTTAGATTGAGGCTCAAAAACCATCATACATGAGAATTTCATATGTTGGGTGAAAACCCTTAGTATTGGTTAGATTGAGGCTCAAAAACCATCATACATGAGAATTTCATATGTTGGGTGACAAGCAACCTCAAAATAGGAAAGGAAAGAAGAGAGTTACCTTTTATTGAAACCTTAAGCCTAGAATACATAGAAATCATGATACAATGAATGCATAATTGTGAAGTACTAGTGTGAAATCTAGATTTGTTTCTCAAGAAGTGATTTGTGAGGCAAATAGTAAGAGGAAAGAGGAAGCCTTGATCAAGGAAGGAACAAACAGTTAAGGTAGAGTAATCTACACTCTTCTGTTTGTAATGAAAATGTGAATTGTATTAATTGAAAGGAAATGTATTTCTATAGAATGGGAAATGTTTGATAAAAATTCTTGTGAAATAGAATATTTTCATTTGAGTATAAAGAAATATACTTTTATGTAGTTGAAAGCATGAGATAAACCCCTTGCTGCTCATTTTAGTTTGACTATTGGGTTGTATACTTGTAGTACAGATGAAATTTGGGTGGACATTTAATGGTTTGTATGGGACAGTCATTAGGCGTTCCTTATACAGACAAATTTTTATAAAATGTAACCATTTTTCATAGCAATAGTTTGTATATGTTAGAGGTTACTCTTTAAACCAATACAACCCTATGAAAGACTTAAGGAGTAAAGTGAGGATAGTCTAGACGAGGTAAATGGATTGGTTTAACTGGAAATACTCTATGACCCCAGGTGTTAGTCACCCATCTGTATACATTGCAGTATAGTTATGGATAAAGAGACTAACGAAGGATGTGCATGTGCCAGGGGACACCTTGATAAGTTAGATTCTTAGTCATAGAGATAAGGGTCCTATGACGATCGTTAGGATAACGGTCCTCGCGATGTTAACAATCTCAGTCACATAGGTGATGGTCCTGTGACATTCTCTGAGATAACGGTCCCTTGGAATATTTTAAAAATTGAGATTAGGAAACAGCATGCATTGTGATGGGGATGTAAATGGTAAGAAATGTACACTTATCAGTTATGTGATATTTGTAGTAACACAAGAGATGTTATGCAAATAGGAATTGAAATGGAACTACAGGTGTTTTGAAATAATGATTTTTAATGTGAATGGTTCTCTTATACTCCTATGATTTTGATAAACTTATTTGATTTATGAATAAATTTGAAATGTGAATTTCCCATATAATTGATCTTGCCTAAAATATGAAATTTCAATTCACATGTGTATTATAACCATAAGAGGGAGGTTTTTAGTACCAAGGGGATACCACTGAACTTTAAACTATTTTATAAAACTGTAAAATTGTAAATTACTCTATTGGGATAATTATATCTCATAAAGTTGTTTGTTTAGATTATCAGGACTAAGATATGCCTAGAAATTAGCTAGGCTTGAGATGTGAATAAAGGCTGCAAAGCAACCAGGAAGATCGTAAATATCAAGTTGTAGATAGGTTTGTTTAATGGCATATAGGCCAGGGAATTTTATGTATGACATGAGAAATTTTATGGTTATTTTGATGAATGACATGGGTTATGTAGTCATGAAAATTTGGAGACAAATTTTGTTGAAATGTAAATTGTAACTTAATTGATTAGGATGAATGGTTTAGAATTTTGTATTCTAGATTTACTTAGTTGAGAAAATGATGGTATTAGTACATGCTGCGCATAAGAGATAGTTGAGTAAAATTTGAATAGGCTGAGAAAGAGTCTATTTGGGTTACACTAAACTAGTGACGACCTGAGTGGTGTCAGTTGTTAAAAGAAAAAAATTTTAGTGAAAATTTTCACGCTTCACGATCACTCTGGTAGATGTAAGTAATGAAGGGTCGCCACAGGTAAAGGGGACTAAGGTCGAACTGTAGACAAGAAAAAAGTAGGTGAGGCTTATCATAAAGCTGGAACATACAAGAAAAAAAAAAGCTAGAAAAGAAGAGAGATAGAGAAAGAAGAGAAAGGGATGAGCGCTTCGTAGAGCATAGTAAGCTATCAAAACATAATAACTTCATATAAAGAAAATGAGCCAGTACATCACAGATTAAAGGAAAAACAAAAAACCCCTAAGCATCAGAATAATTAAAAAGTCTTACAACCATCAAATTAGAACTGAAACATAAAAATCCTAAGCCCTACCACCAGGCATAAAGATGAATATAAAAGCTCACGGCACCACTCTACAGAACTGATAGGATATGTCGACCTCGTTACACTATAGCACCCAAATACCTCCAAGTGATCGATGACAATCATCCCTAATCACTTGGTGCCTAGAATTGAAATCGAGGGTCTCCAGCAATCGAAAATACTAACTGGAGATATGAGTCTTAGTTAGAATAAGCATGGTGGGGTTGTAAGCCTCCACCAGCATTTGAAAAATCTCTTGGGAGGCTAGAAAATTCAACCCATAAGCATTCCATAACAAAATAGTATAACCACCCTCCTCCGGAGGATGTTCAAATATGATCAGCAAGGGGAGAAGACCCTAAACAATGCAGAAATTTGGCTCTAGAAATGGTTGCCCAATGGAATCCTACACACGAATATGATAGAAGGGACATGCCTAAGCCATCCTATCAGCCACATAGTAGTTTAACTCAAACAACATAACAAATCCAACTGCTAAACCAAAGAATAAGAACCTAACTTGTTCTCCACCATTATAGTCTAACATTCACAATAATTTTAAGGGCCAAAACAAGTCACACGTGCATCCATAACAAAAGAAAAGTGTGTAGCAAATGAGAAGAGAGGAAAAAAGAGTGAAACAATTGAAATTGTATGAGAGAAAGAGTGAAAAATAGATGAAGAGGAATGCACCTTAAATAAAGGTGAAAAACCAATGGATGCCATAGGATCAAAGAGACATAATAGGAAATCAAGGCATCATACCATCTTAAACAGAGCAAGGAAAGGGGGCACGATCGAGAATCGGGGAGTTATGATAACTCAAGCAAGTATGAGGGCAAAGAAGAAAAAATCAAAACATCATGCCTCATGCAAAAGGAAGAATAGCCAATAAACACCCTGCACAACCAATTAATCATCATTACCTGTGTAATAGCTACAAAAATTAAAAAAAAAACATTAACTGACCAAAAGGCATAAAAAGAGACAGAAGGAAAAGAAGTAAAAGGCCAAGTCACCAGCCTATTAAGTTAGAGCCCAAAAATAGGCTATTACAAAAAGGCCATCACAAAAATTCTACACCAAAGGGCTAAGAAATACCAAAAGTCAAAAAATAAATACATGGTACAAAAGCCCAACCCATTACAACACAACAAATAGAAAAACATAAAGAGCTCTAGGGGTACCATAGCCTAACTAAAATTACAATGAATTCTTGAACAAATAAGCCCCAATTGATAAACCAACCACAATATTCGTAGTAATCTCCACCTCTGCCTCTCCAAAAGTGACCCCAAACCAGCCAACTAAATGCAAAGGTACATCAGATCCTAAAGCAAGAGCATAACCCTGCTCAACACCATTACCACTTCCAACATCCTCAATCGCCTATGTCTCAAGCATTGCTAGTTAACCCTCCCTAAGGAAGCCTCTGAAATTAATTCCATAAAAGGATCACCAAAACAACCTCTTCAACCATTCCAAAAATAGGACTAATCATCTCCTCCTCCTCAATTGGGTGAATTGCCTCATCTCGAACCACACATTCCATACTTATGCCCTCAGTAGAGAGCTGCAACTATGGATTCAAGAAATAAAGTCAAACTAGGCAATTCTCCTAAGACCAATGAGTAGTCAAGTAAGCATTTTCATCCATAATGGTCACCTTCATCTTCAACTTGGAAATCTCCACCCTCTGTGTAGTCACTTCAGCAAGCTCTTCCTTTTTCAGCTTGGCCTCAAACTCCACCCTGGCAAGAAGGGGATCCACTTGCTCCTTCAAAAAGGCCACCTACTTGGACAAGTTAGCCAAAGAAGACTTCAAGCAATTCATCTCGAGTGTAAGTAACTTAACATAAGACTCAGCCTTGTCACTCTTTGACCAATAACTTTCCTTATTAACACGATGAGCCTCTATCTCCTTATCCTTCTCTATAGCTTCGCTACCTAACCTCTTCACATCCTCGTTGACCTTTATAACTTCATCTATCTAATGAGAGTGGTAGGTGATCACTTGGTCCTTCAGTTCAGAAAAGACATCATAAATAGTTGCCCCATCATGTCACAGAGCCCCTAGGGATATTAGTATGGATAAAGCATACTTGACATAAGAACAGAATGAGGCACCAGTGAGCAAAAAAGTGAAGAGAACACTTATCAAAGAAAATGCAAATGAGACAAAAATACCCTTGGAAATAGCTTAAACCAAAATGTGTAGAAAACTTGCAAAGAATCCAAAGGAACCTTGAGGAAGCACAGCCAAGCAGAACGAACTAGCAAAACATGCTCCCCCAAATATAAAGAAGTTGAAGAAGTGGTTAAGCATACGTGAAAGAAATTCCACTACCAACAAGCTTAAAGTACAAACCTAGGGTTTGATAAGGAAACCAAAATTTTCTAAGATAGTTCTAGAAGAAGAGGAAGAAGAAGGCCAGGACTCTAACAATCTCTTAGGATAAAAAATAACTCACATTCACAGAAACAACAAGAAAAAAGGTGAAGCATACCTGACATAGGAAAAAAATGAAGCAACAGTGAGCAAAAAGGCAAAGAGAAAACCTATAAAAGAGAATGCAAATGAGACAAAAAAGAGCCCCTAGAAATATCTCAAAATAAAACACACAGAAAACTTACAAAAAATCCAAAGGAACCTTGCGAAAGCATTGTAATACCCTATCCCTTAGAAATTTTAATAATGATGATAATTTTGAAATGTCAAATGAGGATTTAAATGAAATAAGGAAATTAAGGTTATAACAAGAGTGACTTAAGTGCAATTTCTCTATTTTTTCTAGGAGGTCCTTGAGGCTCCAACAGTGCCTCCCTTATGGACCACCTTATATGTTCTCTTTCCCTCTATACCAGCTCATTTTCATGCTTGGAGAGGAAGGGAACCGCACGGGTAAGACGAGAAAAAGGGGAGAAGAGAAGGAAATCAAGACTGAAGTTTTTGAGCTCAGATTTGAGGTAAGAATCCTCTATCTAATCCTTAGAAAATCCTTCATACATCATTCAAGAATATATTTCTTCCTTAAAATGCATCCAATCTGCTGTGATCTGAAGAAGAAAATGAGATTTGGAAAACTTAGGGCATTTCAGATTTTTTGAGATTTAGACCAGATAAACTAATTTAGATGCTTGTTTAAGGTTAGGAATAGGTATCTGAACTAAAATGCTGAGATTATCTCCTTCCTTCACTCGGTTTGCATGTAGATTCTTTAAATTAGTTGATGTTTTAGACTTAAAAAATTTATAGGTTTTGTGCAAAAATGATTAGGGACTGAGCTCATGTAATGTTTAGATGTTATGGACTAGTAATCTGGGCTGCATTTGGTGAAAACCAGCATTTATGGGTTGTCAAAGAACAAAATAGTTGACTATCGTGTTCTTCGTAAACCTATAATTTTACTCAGTAGCTTAGCAATAGCCTATCAGGCATGTACCAGTCGACTATTGAGCCACTGTAAAGCCCAAAATCGCACACAGAGGTGCGCCAATCAACTGCTAGGCTCACGATAGTTGACTGTCAGGTCCCTATCTTACGAAATACAACTTTCCAAAGAGCAATCAGCCGACTGCCAACTCCTGGCAGCCAACTGGTAGCTTCCTTGATGTGAAAAATTAATTTTAAAACATGATTTGAGCTTAGAAATCCCTAGTTTTGATTTGAATAAGATTCAAATATCATCCTATATGAGAATTACATGAGAAGAGTGATAGAAAACCAAAGAAATAGTTAGGAGAAGTAAGAAAATAAAGGAGAACCTTAGTGAAACCTTAAGATAGGATTTGCATAAATGCACATTGATAGGATTTGTAAATTGATTGGGAATGATTGCTGAACATGATTGATTTATTTAAGATTTTCATATACGTATAGAAAAGATTTTTCTATGAATGAGATTCTCTTTGCATGTTTACTAAGATTGGCTATTGGATTATATTCCATAGGGATAGACTAGCTTAGGGTGGATAGTAGCTAGTATGGGATGACCGTTGAATATCTCCTATGCAGACTATTTTATTAATTGATTATTTTAAATTGAATTGGTCTACATCTGTTGGGAATTATACATTAAATCAGGACAACCCTATGAAAGGTTTAAGGAGTAAAGGGTGGATAGCCTATACAGGGTGGAGTTATGGTTTAAACATAGTATCCCATGACCTTGAGTATTAGTCAACTGTGTGTATATATTGCCATATAGACTGTACGAGGATGAGACTAGCAATGTGCACATGTCGGGGGATGCCTTGGAAGATAGCTCTCGCCTATCCTTGAGTGGGTGATTGGTGTTACAGATCACACCCAACCAAAATGTTGTTTTTAATAAAACAACATGCAAATTGAGAGGATTGATCACATGAGATGTGTGATAGATTAATATATGATATTTTTCATGCATGATTTCAGTATGATTTTCAAACTTGAGATACTTTACTCCAGATATGTTTTGCATGGATTTCCTATTTTCATTATTGTTAAAAGTTTCATTAATTCACTTATTTTTTGAAATTATTTTGGGGAAATTATTTTATGTGCTTAGTCACAGCTGAGCCTGCAATTGTTTTTGGAAAGTAATTATATTGTAATTTACTCTACTATGATTTATAAAATCTCATAAAGTTGTTTGCTTAGATGATAAGGAACAGGGGATGTCTAGGAGATAGCTAGGCATGAGAAGAATGCCAAGGCTACTAGGCAAAGATAGAAGAAGTGTATAGTTCAAAGTTGGAGCTGTATTAGGCTCAAGATTTGTATATGTATTAAATTTTTAGGACTTAGAATTTGTATAATGAGTTTAATGCATTATGAATTAAATTCTGGATGTATGTATGGACTTATTATTTATGACATAGTATATCTCAATTGTTTCTGAATGGCTGATAGAATTTACATTCCAAAGAAATATGTGTAGTATATATTATAACATTAGTAATGCTACATAGGATAAGTGGTTGAGTGGAATTTGAATAGACTGCGAGGAGAGTCTATTTAGGTTACACTCAACCAATGGTGACCCTCCGACGTTCCCTAATTTGGAAAAGTGAAAATTTATTCAATATATTTTTATGCTTCCACTAGTATATATTCTGATATATGAACAGTAGGATAACGGGGTCGTTACAGAGTGGTATCAAAACTGGTTACGAGTTCACCTAGTTATGATTGAGGATTTAGACTAATTTACATTTAACCAAGTCTACAGCATTAGGAAATTGATTGATTTGACTCTGGAATATATATATAGGATTATGATCAGCAATTGAGATATTAGGAATAAATGTGTGGCCATAGTTAGGTGCTGTTACTAAAACTAATGGTTTTCCTTTTTGTATCAGCAATCTATGGCAAACTCTCGTAGAGGCACAGCCAGAAGGTATGGGAAAAGTAGTAGTATTGATGATGATATGAGGGAAATGATGGACTCCTTTCGAATGATGGTAGATGCGATGAGAGAGCAGGCTGCCACAAGTCCCAATATAATGAGACAATACCAAGAGGAGCGATGGAGCTATGACGATGGAAATAATAAAAATAATAATCAATTATAGCAAGGCTAGATTAAGTTTCAAAGGATAGGACCACCAACATTTTCAGGCACGTGTGAGCCGATGGCCGTAGAAGGATGGTTAAAGGAGATGGAGAAAATCTTCTAATTGTTGCATAGTACATATGAATAACGGGTTACCTATGCAACATATATGCTGAAGGGAGAGGTCGAACACTGGTGGAGTAGGGCCAAATAACTAATGGAAAGCAGAGGTAATCCACTCACATAGAATCTTTTAAAGGGATTTTCCTGGAGAAATATTTCCCTGAGAGTGAGAAGTAGGCCAAGGAAACTAAATTCCTGCAGCTCAGACAACGGGGTAAGCCATTTGAAGAATACCTAACCAAGTTTGAAGAGCTAGCTAAATACTCGACCTATTTAAGGCTACACTATAACGAAGCCTGGAAATTAAGCCAACTTGAGGCAGGGTTGGACTTGTAAATGAGAACACAAATAGCCCCAATGGAAATAAGGGATTTTGCGATACCGATGAATAAATGCCGAATCCTTAGTAAGCATCTGGAGGAAAGACAGAACATAACTTAAAGAATTGAAGGTCGGCAGAAATAACCAGCTAAGAATCTGAACATGAAGGGTGGAAATTTCAAACCAAAGCAAGGGTCGTCAAGCAGCAATAGATGTCCTGAAACTGCTAACTGCCCAAAGTGTGGAACAAAACATGAGAATCAACCCTTTTGGCATTAGACACTGGTAAGATGCTATAAATATGGAGGCACAGGACATTATGCAAAATACTATCCAACTGGTGGAAACCAGCAAAGTCCAAGTAGGCCAAGACCACAAGCTCTGGGAAAATTTTTTACTTTGGAAGGAGCCAATGTCGACAGGTCGCCCGGATTAATGCAAGGTAGAGGTAAGATTTATAATTTTCCCTTGATGGTATTTTTTTATTCGGGTTCTATGCACTCTTTCATATCTGATGCGTGTGTGCAAAAACTAAACTTACCTTTATAAACTATGCCTTTTGACTTGTGTATTTCTACACCTTTAGGAGAAACAACTATATCCCCAAAAATATGCCTAAATCGTCCCCTTTCCATTGATGACACCTTATTCATTGTGGACCTTATATGCTTGCCATTGACTAGGATCGACTTCATTCTAGGGATAGACCGGTTATCTAGGTATCGGGTCCTATTTAACTGTTCTGAAAAGAATATCTCTTATTTGGATACCTTACCCATAAGTGAGAGTGACAGGGTGTGTGAGATAAGTGATATCTCCCTTAATCTCACTCAAGTAGACTTGCAAGAGAAGCTAAGCCTAATTCCTGTTGTGAGCGATTTCCCAAAGGTATTTCCCTTGGAGATAAGTAGGTTACCCCTGCCCAGAGAGACAGAATTCACTATAGATCTGGTTCCAAGTACAGGCCCGATAGCCATGACCCCATATAGAATGGCCCTAGTGAACTGAGGGAGTTGAAGGTCCAAATAGAGGATCTATTAGAGAAGGGATTCATCAGGCCAAGTTTGTCACCCTAGGGAGCTCCTATCGTATTTGTAAAGAAGAAAGATGGAAGCATGAGACTATCTATAGATTATAGACAGCTAAACAATGTGACCATTAAGAATAAGTACCCATTACCTTGGATAGATGACCTGTTTGATCAGTTGCAAGGTGCAACAGTTTTCTCCAAAATAAACTTAAGATCAAGATACCACCAGATTAGGGTTAGGGATAAGGATATCCCTAAGACAACATTTAGTACAAGGTATGGTCATTATGAGTTTTTAGTGATGTCTTTTGTGTAACAACCCCCTTATCCTACTAGACATATATCAGAGTATATACTAGCAGAAGCATAAAAATATACTGAATAATTTTTCACTTTCCCAAGTTAAGGAACGTCAGAGGGTCTCTACTAGTTGAGTGTCACCCAAATAGACCTTCCTCATAGTCCATTAAAATTTCACTCAACTACCTATCTTCTGCAGCAATTCTAATATCATAATATATTATAACACATCACTCTGGAATATAGAATTCTAATAGCGATTCATAAATAATTGAGATATTCTATCGCTATAAATAAATTCATGTATATATATACAACCATAATTTATCAGCTTCATTGTACAATTTCTAAAACCAAGACATATACAATCCATTAACCTACTACAATTTCAATCCAATACTATAAAGATCCTTTAGCATTGTCTGGTAGTCTTAACATCCACTTTCCTGCCTAATTATATTCTAGGCATCCCCTGTTCCTGATCATTTAAGCAAACAACTTGATAAGATATAAAAATCCCAGTAGAGTAATTTACAAATAAATACTTTCAAAATTATTTTTTGGCTCATCTGTGACTAAGCACAAAAAAAAATTTCCCCTAAAATCGATCTAGAAAATAAGTGAATAAGCACATACAGGGAGTATAGCATCTCAAGTCTGAAAATCATGCTGAAATCATGCCTGAAAGAAATCTCATACATTAATCTATCACACATCTCATGTGATTAAACATCTCAATTTCATGCTATTTTATTTAAAAACAAGGTTTTTGTTAGGTATAATCCGTAACACCAATCACTCGAAAACACGCCCTATTTTGTGAGTGTGATCTGTAACACCAATCACCCGCTCAAGGACAGGCGAGAGCTAACTTCCAGGGTATCCCCCAGCATGTGCACACCACTAGTCTCATCCTTATACAGTTTATATGTCAATACATACACATAGTCAACTAATACTCAAGACTATGGGATACTATACTTAAACCACAACTTCACCCCATATAGGCTACCCACCCTTTACTCCTTAAACCTTCTATAGGGTTATCCTGGTTTAATACATAATTCCCTACAAATGCAGACTAATTTAATTAAAATAGTCAATTTATAAATGGTCTGCATAGGGGATATTCAATAACCGTCCCATACCAGCTACTGAATATCCACCCTAAGCTAGTCTGTCCCTATGGCTTGTAACCCAATAGCCAAACTAGCAAACATGCAAAGAGCATCACAGGAAAGTCTTTTCTATACTTAGAAAATCTAAATCAAATCTTTCATGTTTAGCAATCATTCCCAATCAATACAAATCATATTTATTACTCAGCAATTCACAATCATTAATGAGAGTCAGGGGGTGTAGATTACTCTACCTTTACCGTTTGTTCCTCTTTTGATCAGAGTTTTCCTCCTTTACCTCAAGGTTATCTTTAAAATTTGTTTCCTGAGGTAATAGGTAAAGTTCATATTTTAATCCTTCCTCAGATATACATTTATGTAAATCCTATCTTATGGTTTCACTAAGGTTTCCCCTGAATTCCCACTATTTCTTTGATTTTCTATCACTCTTCTTATGTAATTCCCCTTTAAAATGATGTGTAAACCTTATTCAAATAAAACCTAGGGATTGCTAAGCTCAAATCATGTTTAAAATCAATTTTTCACATCATGAAAGCTACCAGGAGCTGGCAGTCTGCTGATTGCTCTCTAGAAAGCAGTATTTTGCAAGACAGGGTCCCAACAATTGATTGGTACACGCCTGGCAGTCTATTGGCGCACCTCTATATTTGATTCTAGGCTTCACAGTGGCTCGACAGTCGACTAGTACCCGCCCGACAGTCGACTATTAAGCTGATGTGTTCAATTCTAAGTTTTATAGTGGCTAGGCAGTTGACTAACACATGCTTGGCAATCGACTGCTAAGCTGTTGAGTAAAATTCTGGGTTTTATAGTGGCTCGATAGTCGACTGGCGCATGCCTGGCAGTTGACTGCTAAGCTGTTGAGCAAAATTCTGGGTTTGTGAAGAACACGACAGTCGACTGGTGCATACTGGCAGTCGACTATTCTATTCTTTGATAGCCCAGAAATGCTAGTTTTCACCCAATGCAGCCCAGATTACTAGTCCATAACATATGAAAATTATATGAGCTTAATCCCTATATATTTCTTAGCAGAACCCATAAATTTCTAGGTCCAAAACATCACTCAAATCAGAGAATCTACATGCAAAATGAGTGAAAGAAAAACCTAACTTTAGAATTCTGATTTTAAGCCTAGAGATCAACAAATGGAAGTTATAAATCATGCATCTTAGTCCGAAAATCATTTCCTAACCTCCAAAAAGCATCTAAATTAGTTTATCTATTCTAAATCTCAAAAAATCTGAAATGCCCTAAGTTTTTCCTATTTCATTTTCTCCCAGATTTTGAAAGATTTAAGTGTCCTCATTACAAAAAATCTAGCTAAATGATGTTTGAAAAGCTAAACAAGCTATAGTTGAGGAATTTCCTACCTTAAATCTAGCTACGGGAAGATTCCACCTTGCTTTCCTTCTCCTTCTCCTCTGCCTATACTCCTTCTTCCCTTTCCCAAAAATGCAATAATGTGGTGCCAGGGCAAGAAATGGTATATATGAAGGGAGAAAGGGAAAGGCATTATAAACTTCCTCAAGGACCATCATGCAATTAGCAGAAATTTACATTTTAGTCCCTTTTATAAAAATTTCAACTTCCTTATTTCATTTAAATGCTCATTTGCCATTTCAAAATTACCATCATTATTCGATATTCCAAGGGACCAGGTATTACAATTTCGACTAACCAATGCCCCTGCTGTCCTCATGGATTACATTAATAGAATTTTTCGACCCTACTTGGACAAATTCATAGTGGTATTCATAGATGACATCTTAGTCTATTCCAAGACTCACGAAGAGCATGCACAACATCTTAGCACGGTGCTACAGATGTTGAAAGAAAAGCAATTATATGTTAAGCTAGAAAAGTGTAAGTTTTGGTTGGAAGTGAAATTTTTAGGTCATGTGGTAAATGGGGAAGGAGTTTCAGTAGACCCTAAGAAAATTGAAACAATATTCGATTAGGGTCAGCCAAGGACGGTCACTGAAGTTAGAAGTTTCTTGGGTTTGGCAGGCTATTACGGAAAGTTCATACAAGGATTTTCCCAGATAGCTCTGCCATTAACCTGGTTGACTAGGAAGGGTGTTGATTTTGAATAGAGTGAGCGGTGTGAGCGTAGTTTCCAAACCCTGAAAGAGACGTTAACTATAAATCCAATGCTCATAATCCCAAAACCCCTAGAGCCATTTATAGTCTACACAAATGCATTAAGAAATGGCTTAAGATGTGTCCTGATGCAAGACCAGAGAGTAGTTGCTTATGCATCTAGATAATTAAAACTTGCAGAAGAAAACTATCCTACCCACGACTTAGAATTAGCTGTCGTAGTATTTGCCCTGAAGATTTAGAGACATTACTTGTATGGGGCTTTGTTTGAGGTTTTTAGTGATCATAAGAGCCTTAGGTATTTATTTGATCAAAAAGAATTAAATATGAGGTAGAGAAGGTGGGTAGAGTATTTAAAGGACTTTAACTTCGAGTTAAAGTATCATGCAGGGAAAGCCAATGTAGTGGCGGATGCATTAAGCAGGAAATCCTTGTAAGTGGCTAGTTTGATGATAGATAAGATGAGATTACTTAAGGACTTTAGGAATCTCAGCCTCAATGTAATTTCATTCCCGAAGAGATTAGTGATGGTGATTTCTTGATAGATTGTGATTTGAGGGAGCATATTAGACAAGCCCAACTAAAGGATGAATCCCTAAGAGTATATATGAACCAACCTGATTTTGGGCTAGCTCCTGATGGAGTGCTGATGTTCAGGAAAAGAATAGTAATACCAAACCATCAAGAACTAAGGAAGAAAGTGTTAGCAAAGGCTCATCGAAGCCACTATACCATTCACCCAAGTATTTCCAAAATGTACCAAGACTTAAAAAGAAATTTTTGGTGGTCGGGTATGCGAAAGGACGTCATAAAATATGTGAATACTTGTCTTACTTGTCAGCAAGTTAAGAGAGAGCATCAAAGACCCGCAGGATTGTTAAGACCACTAAGGTAATAGGATCAGCTAACTATGAACTTTGTAGTTAGACTACCTAGAACACCATCTAGTTACGATTCCATTTGTGTAATAGTGGATAGATTGACCAAATCTATGCATTTCTTGCCTATCAAGATTAGGTATTCTATGGAAAAGCTAGCTCAAGTGTATCTTAAGGAGATTTTGAGGTTGCATAGGGTACCATTAGGAATAATATCAGACCGAGACCTTAGAATTACCTTAAGATTCTAGCAATCCTTACAAAAAACATTAGGAACCTAACTTAAGTTTAGCACCACTTATCACCCTCAGACAGATGGATAGTCTGAAAGGACAATCCAAAACTTATAAGATATGTTAAGGTTATGTGTGCTAGAACAAAAAGGAAGTTGGGACAACTACCTACCTTTGATAGAGTTTGCCTATAATAACAGTTACCACTCTACCATAGGTATGGCACCGTATGCTGCTCTGTAAGGGAGAAATTGTAGATCACCCCTTAGTTGGGTAAAAATAAGGAGAGTACCCTAATAGGACTGGAGATAGTGTAAGAGACCACTAATCAAATTAAGATGATCAGAGAGAATATGAGGGTGGCTCAACAGAGGCAAGAAGTTTATTCCAATAGAAGGAGAAGACCTTTGGAGTTTAATGAGGGAGATCAAGTGTTTTTAAGAGTGTTGCCTACTACGATTATTGGTAGACAAATAAGGACAAAGAAACTAAGTCCTCGATTCTTAGGACCATTCTAGATCTTACAAAGAGTCGGTCTAGTTACCCATCAAATAGCCCTACCTCCCTACCTGTCAAACTTGCATGACATCTTTCACGTCTCGTAACTCCAAAAATACGTCCTAAATCCCATGCATGTATTGAGGAATCAACCAATAATATTGAAGGAAAATTTAACCTATGAATCTACTCCTGTCCAAATCCTAGACTTTAAGACTAAACAACTCTGAAATAAAGTAATTCCCTTGGTTAAGGTATTGTGGCAGGATATAGCAACCTAGGAAATGACATGGGAGAAGGAGGACGAAATATGACATCGCTATCCAAAATTATTTACAGGTATGAATTTTGAGGAGAAAATTCTTTCAAGGGGGGAGGATTGTAATACCCAATCCCTTGAAAATTTTAATAATGATGATAATTTTGAAATGCCAAATGAGGATTTAAATGAAATAAGGAAATTGAGGTTATAACAAGAGGGACTTAAGTGCAATTTCTCTATTTTTTCTAGGAGGTCCCTGAGGCTTCAACAGTGCCACCCTTATGGACTACCCTATATGTTCTCCTTCCCTCCATACCAGCTCATTTTCATGCCTGGAGAGGAAGGGAACCACACGGGTAAGACAAGAAAAAAGGGAGAAGAAAAAGAAATCAAGACTAAAGTTTTTGAGCTCGGATTTGAGGTAAGAATCCTCCATCTAATCCTTAGAAAATCATTCATACATCATTTAGGAATAGATTTCTTCCTTAAAACTCATCCAATCTGCTGTGATCTGAGGAAGAAAATGAGATTTTGAAAACTTAGGGCATTTTAGATTTTCTGAGATTTATACCAGATAAACTAATTTAGATGCTTGTTTGAGGTTAGGAATAAGTTTCTGAACTGAAATGCTGAGATTATCTGCTTCCATTTAGATATTTCGAAGCTTAAATTAAAATTTCTGAGTTAGGTTTTTCCTTCCCTCAATGTGCATGTAGATTCTCTAAATTGGTTGATGTTTTAGACCTAAAAAATGTATGGGTTTGTGCAAAAATGAGTAGGGGCTAAGCTCATATAATTTTTAGATGTTATGGACTGGTAATCTAGGCTACATTTGGTGAAAACCAGTATTTCTGGGCTATCAAAGAATAGAACAGTTAACTGTCAGCATGCACTAGTTGATTGTCGTGTTCTTCGTAAACCCAGAATTTTACTTAACAGCTTAGCAGTCGACTGCCAAGCCATTGTAAAGCCTAGAATTACACACATAGGTGCACCAATCGACTTCCAGGCCCGCAACAATCAACTGTTGAGTCCCTGTCTTGCAAAATATAGCTTTCCAGAGATCAATCAGCCGATTGCCAGCTCTTGGCAGCCGACTGCTAACTCCTGGCAGCTGACTGGTAGCTTCCCTGATGTGAAAAATTGATTTTAAAACATGATTTGAGCTTAGAAATTCCTGGTTTTGATTTGAATAAGATTCAAATATCATCCTATATGAGAATTACATGAGAAGAGTGATAGAAAACCAAAGAAATAGTTAAGAGAAGTGGGAAAATAAAGGAGAACCTTAGTGAAACCTTAAGATAGGATTTGCATAAATGCACATTGATAGGAATTGGAATGTGAACCTTACCTATTGCCTCAGGAAATGAATTTTAAAGACAACCTAGAGGTAAAGGAGGAAAACCCTAATCAAAAGTAGAGCAAACGATAAAGGTAGAATAATCTACACTCCCCTGACTTTTATTAATGATTATAAATTGCTATTTAATAGGTATGATTTGTAAATTGATTGGGAATGATTGCTAAACATGATTGATTTATTTAAGATTTTCATATGAGTATAGAAAATATTTTCCTATGAATGAGATACTCTTTGCATGTTTGCTAGGATTGGATATTGGGTTATATGCCATAAAGAAAGACTAGCTTAGGGTGGATATTTAGTAGCTGGTATGGGACAACCGTTGAATATCTCTTATGCAGACTATTTTATTAATTGATTGTTTTAAATTGAATTAGTTTACATTTGTTAGAAATTTTGCATTAAACCAGGACAACCTTATGGAAGGTTTAAGGAGTAAAGGGTGGATAGCCTATACGGGGTGGAGTTGTGGTTTAAGTATAGTATCCCATGACCTTGAGTATTAGTCAACTGTGTGTATATATTGCCATATAGACTGTATGAGAATGAGACTAGCAATGTGCACATGTCGGGGGATACCCTGGATGTTAGCTCTTGCCTATCCTTGGGTGGGTGATTAGTGTTATAGATCACACTCACAAAATAGGACGTGTTTTTGGGTGATTAGTGTTACAGATCACACCTAACCAAAACCTTGTTTTAAATAAAATAGCATGCAAATTGAGAGGATTGATTACATGAGATGCGTGATAAATTAATATATGAGATTTTTCAAGCATGATTTTAGTATGATTTTCAAACTTGAGATACTATACTCTAGATATATTTTGCATGGATTTCTTGTATTTATTATAGTTAAAAGTATTTAGTAATTCACTTATTTTCTAAAATTATTTTAGGGAAATTATTTTTTGTGCTTAGTCACAACTGAGCCTGCAACTATTTTTGGAAAGTAATTATATTGTAAATTGCTCTACTTGGATTTATAAAATCTCATAAATTTGTTTGCTCAGATGATTAGGAATAGGGGATGCCTAGGAGATAGCTGGGCATGAGAAGAATGCCAAGGCTACCAGGCAAATACAAAAGAAGTGTATAGATCAAAGTTAAAGTTGTATTAGGCTCAAGATTTGTATCTGTATTAAATTTTTGGGACTTAGAATTTTTATAATGATTTTAATGCATTATGAATTAAATTGTGGATGTATGTATGGACTTATAATTTATGGCATAGTATATCACAATTGTTTCTGAATGGCTGATAAAATTTATATTCCGAAGAAATATATGTAGTATATATTATGACATTATTAATGCTGCACAGGATAAGTGGTTGAGTGGAATATGAATGGACTACGAGGAGAGTCTATTTGGGTTACACTCAACCAGTAGCGACCCTCTGATGTTTCCTAATTTGGGAAAGTGAAAATTTATTCAGTATATTTTTATGCTTCCACTAGTATATACTATGATATATGAATAGTAGGATAAGGGGGTCGTTACAAGCACAACCAAGATAAATGAACTAGCAAAACAAAGCTCCCCCAAATATAAAGAAGTTGAAGTGGTTGAGCGAACGTGAGAGACAAATAAAATAGAATCCATAAAATAAAAATGGGTTGGCCTTCTAAAAACAACTGAAACCATGTCGAAAAGCAAGTGTACCTTAACCTTGGTTAACATAAATAAATAAAAACTTTGCACCTATGAAACTATTCAAAAACCACAAAGTCTTGGGGACTACTGTTGGGGATATACATAATGCCGATCGAATTGTCAACCGAGTGGCCCCTAGCAACCTTTGACTACCAAATGACCGATCGCCTAGAGCAACTAGTTGTCCTTACTTTTTACTGTCCCAAGCATTGACCTAGCTAAATCTTTCTGTCTGATCACACTGGCTATACTACTAGGATAGTTACATCGATGGCTATAAAATGGATACTTTGGAGATACTTCTTTGGGACTCCTTCATCCATCTCTGACCATCTGTGGCCCAAGAACATCTCATTAACATTTAACAACAAAATAAATAAAATTCAATAGACAAATAAATATTTATTAAAAAAATTTATAGATCTAAAACAAAAAATAAACAAAATCAACAAATCAACATATTTATTTAGAAAAAACAACAAAATAAATAATTTTTTGGATTTTTTTTCACAATATTACGTAAGTTAATCTTAACTTATTTTCAAATTTTTTAATATTTTTATTTTTTAGATTTTTTATATGCATTTTTTTGTTAATAACTAAAATGCATATACCTAAATGAAAAATTAAATTAAATTTACCTAACACTAAATAATTTCTTTTGGTAATGTTGGTGATATTTTTTATTTATATTTATTAGAATTGTAAAAATAATTTTTTTTATTATGTACCAAAAAAACATGGTTAGACCTTTAAATCTTAATTTAATTTATTAGACTCAAAAATTTTTCTTTTATTTAATTTACCAGACCCAAAAATTGTTTCTTTTGATTCCTAGCGTGTGATGCTATCAAAAATAGAGTCACACATTAAAACCATAAATGTGTTGAGCTAATTAGTTTAGCACAACACATTAAAGTGTCAAACCTATTACGCTACCTGAGATAGTGTAATACGCATAGTTTTTGGACCCAGATCGGTCATTAACCCAGAGAGAAGTTCAAGTCACCCGGTTACTGGTTCAACCACTGGGTCTGTAATGTCCACTTTTCACCTCCTCAGGTATGTTATTAAATCTTAAATATAGCAATTACGTACCTAAATAATTGTATTTAAATAGCCCTAGGTTTTCCTAAAGAAGAGAGGGACCAAACTAAAAGAAATTTTAGGGACTAAAATGAAAGGAGGAAAAGTTTTACTAAAGTCCAAAAACGTAATCATTACTTTGCATGTGAATCAATGTATATTTATGGCATGCAATAATTATGTTGGAAAATATCTTAGTGTATTTATGACGCGTAATCATGACGTCTCAAAATATCTAAAACACAATTATTATACCAAAAAATATCTGAGAAAAATATCTAGAAGGCATAATGACCTTAGAAAAATAAGGCAAAATAGTCAATTTTATCCAAGGGTAAAATAGTAATTTTACCACAAGGGTAAAAATAGTAATTTTACTTAGAAATATTATAACTAATTCCCTTAAGATCATCTCCCTGCACTTTTTGAAAATATGAAGGTAAGTGAGGGGTAAGATTGTAATAACTTGAATTTTTTAAAATAAATTAATTAGGTAAATTAAATTTTGATTTTATTAAAATCGAATTCAGCATAAATTTTTTAGCCTATGGTTGAAATTTGGAAATTTTTCAAAGTCAAAATCTGATCTGACGGAGAAAAACTCAGTCCGGTGTCAGAGAATCAGTAGATAAATTGGAAGGCTTTAAATCCTTACAAGGAGTCCGAATTCCTTCCATATGAGCCCGTATTTATGCCCAGATCGGAGAATACATCCAGAATTTATCCCAAGCGAAGTGGAAAAAGACCAAAATGCCCCTTGAGGCCTTAAAACTCCAAAATTTGCATTTTCTCTCCATTTTCTCTTTCCTCTCTCTCTCCTTCACCCATTTTCTCTCTCCTCTCGCTCTCATTTTTGTGCCACTTTTAACCGCCGGAATCGCCACCCTACGTCGTCGCTAGACCTTGCCACTGGTTCAACTCGACCTCCAGCTGCTGTTCCCGACTGTCGACGGCCACCACAGCAGTCAAAAACAGAGTGCATTCCCCTCCATCGCGATTTTCCTTCCCCGTTGAGATCTCCGTCGTTCGACGTCGTCTGGCCACACCGCCGCCACCATTGGGAAGCCTGAGCTGCTAGCTTCCTCCGACAGCTTCTAGCCGGTGGAACGTTGCCGCCACGTGCCCGGAATGGGGAAAAATCGTCCGCCGTGCATCAACCTTCATCACCGAAAAACGCCATCCAAAAGGTCGAGTTTTGCCAAACGGACCCCAGATCCGGCATCGTCGAGTTGCGGGCTATGTTTTGGTTTAACTATTGACCCCAACCGCCGTCCATCATCGTGCGCCACAGTGAGCCATCGTCTACTGCCGTATGCCATCGTGTGCTGTTGCTAGAGTTGCCGAAAAACTGCCTGAATCAAATTTCAAGCTTTTGAAACCCCTAGTACAGTTTAAATTACTATGATTTAATGTTTTCCTATCGAAATTGATCCCAAACATGTTTAATGATTAAACCGGCTTAGAAAATTGATATATTGATGTAGGAAAGCTTAATTCAAAGAAAAACCCGCCTAAGAATTTAATCATTTGCCCAGGGAATTAATTAAGAGCAATTGTTGAGAAAAAAAAGGGCCTGGAAATGTATCAAGAAAGAAGAAGCAAAGGAAGCAAGGTAGGTTAATAATTTAAATTTTGTTCCATGTTCTGGTTATGCAATCTAATGTTTATATTCGAGCTTTCCATGGAACTTAAGTTGCCTCTACATTCTTGATTGAAATGTAAGTCTGTTCGCTGGCTTGTGTGTTTTATTGAAATGTTGATCAATGAGATAGCATGAGCATGTTGTTGGAAAAAGAATAGCGTTGCATGGTTTTAAATTCAAGTTGAAGAAAGGAAAATTTTCCCGAAAATTGTTAGATTCTTATAAGAAATGCACGTTAAAATTTATTTTCAAGAAAGGGAAAATCATTTTTGAAAATACTAGAATTTTTAGAAGAATTGTACACTAGAGTTAAATTTCAAGAAAAGCAAAAGTATTCTCAAAAATATTCGTATTTTCACAAGAAGTGTACATTTATAGAAATTTTCAAAGAAAGGGGAAATCAATCATGAAAATAATAAAATTCTTATGAGAAGCGTACATTAATTTTATATTTTTCAGAAAAGGACAATTATTCTTAAATTATTTAGAATTTTAAGAAAAAAGGGATGTACACTAGTATTATTTTTCAATAAGAGGAAAATTTCCCCTGAGATTTGTTAAAAATTTTATGTGTAACATCCACTCCTTCTACGCATTAAGAGATGTTTGTTAATTTTTAATGAATCAAATGCTTGTATTTGTTGCATTAGGCTGCATGTAGTTGTATTAGAATAAGAGATTTAAGGAAAAGGAAAGAATAAGGGCTAAATTGAAAGGAAAAAGATAAAGTGAGGACAAGGATGTGAAATTCCAAAACCTCAGGGCAATAGGCCATAATTTTAGCCAAATGAGTTACTGTAGTAAGAATTATAAAAAATTTCCCACCAAGTAGTTAGGGATGAAATGGTCATTTAACATAAAGTTAGAAGGATTATCAAATTGGACCGAATGAATGGGAATTAGGAGCAAAGTTGTAAGAGGTCGGATCACCTATAAATAGGTGAAGTCTCTAGAGCTCTTCATTTACACCCTGAATTCAGAATCTTAGAGAGAGAGAGAGGACAGCCAGGAGAGAAAGAATGGGTATTGAGAGGAAAGAAAGCTGTTAATTGAATTTAAGCATTCCAGGAGCTAGGAAAACTTACCAGAACTCTTCACCATCATCAAATACCGATTGGAAATCAACAGGAAGGTAGAAAATCACCTATCTCCCTTATTTTTGAAATTATTGTTTATGGCTAGAAATTTTGAGTTTTATGTTTTTAAACTGGAGGGAGATTAAAAACCTACATTCTTAGTGTTTTTTATTGCTATTGGATGTTTTAAACTGCTTGAATATACCTGTGAATGCATGAATGCGAATTTACGAAATGGGTTTTTCTGGTTTTTGAAAAAGAGTTTAAATCCAAGATTTGAGCAAGTGGTTTGGGTTATTTTCTTGTGGTAAATGAAGCTCTTATGCTGTTATTAAGTTTTAAATCATCAAAATCATTTGAAAAACATGTTCTTGGTGTAAAAATCTGGGTCAACGGGCTTTCAAAAAATAGAGCATAACGTAGCAATCAACTTGTAGGCCCTACCAGTCGACTGTCGTGCTCTTGAGTTGCCCAGAATCATATCCAGAATGCTAGCAGTCAATTGCCAAGGGCTGGAAGTTGACTGTCGCATTCTTATTTTCTAGAAACTAGCTAAAAACAGAGCAGTCGACTGCCAAGGTCCTAGAAGTCGACTGATTGCTCATTGTTTGAAACATTTTGGGGGCAGTAAGTTGGAAGTCGATTGCCAAAAGGCTGGAAGTCGATTGCCAAGAGGCTGGAAGTTAACTTGTAGCACCTTGTTTTGGAAAATTAGACTCAATAACCTCTTTTTATACACAATTAGCCCAATACTTCACTCAAATGTAGGATTTAATCTTGAATTGTAATGGGCAACATGAGAAATGAGAATATTTGAGAAATTACAAGGAAGAGAAGAGAAATAAGAGATTTTAATTGAGCATAAACCATAAATGAGAATAACTACAAATGGTTAATCCACAAGAAGGGATGCATTTGGTTATACCATGAGAATGGATGCATTTGGTTGTACCACGAGAATGGATTCAATTGGTTATACCGCAAGAATAGCTACAACTGGCTTTAATCCAGGAAAAGTTTTACAAATGGTTAACCGAGAATAATTGCTAATGGATAACCTGAGAATTAATGCTGACGATGAAAACCATGAGAATGATTGCAGGTGGCTCATGACCACAAGAGAATTTCATTTATGATTAGAAATTTAAAAGAATTACTGTGTGATGCTTTTGAGTATGGCCATATAAAATTGCATAATTTCTTTATTTATGCTTTACATTGATATAAGAATATGAGTTGTTACCATTACAATCTGAGAATGTATTCATGTATTCCGTGTCATGAATATTTATTGCAATGAATGAGTATCCATAAGTATATGCATGAAACATTTATATCATCTATGTACATTACTCCGATAGCATAATGTTTGAATTATTATGAAAAAGAATGTAGTGGATTTTCGTACCTGTACGATGGTACAAGTCAGCAGTATTTAAATTACAGGTGATTATTGCTACTAAGAAATAATTCTCATTAAAGTTGATTTGTATCAGATACCTAGGTACCAGGTGCTGATAGAGATAGAGATAGAAGTAGTAGAGTCTATATTGTATTTAAGTTACCACCTTTCCCTTGACTTTATAGTATTTAGACATGCCCACTTCTCTGAATCCTTATTAGTATTTTGAAAGAATCAGGAGGATGATTTTGATATAAATAAGGAGGGCATATATGTATTAAGATATGTGAGATAGAGGATTTTGTTTAAAACAAGGTATGAGTGGTAGGCTTTTTGTCTCCTTACCCTGCGCAGGCTCATATATCTATAGATATATGTCTGCACACACTATAGTTATGTATGTATAAATATTGTGTACAGTTGAATGTGAATGTAGATATCTTTATATTTATTTATCTTGTTCAAATTTCTTTACTTATTTTCGCTACATAACGTGTGAGAACCCTAGTGTAGTAACCCAAACTAGTGGCACTCAATTATTTAACTTAGAAAAAAGTTAAAATATACTCGGGTAGAGGTAGTAGTAACTCACCAATCCTATATTATATTACCTTATATTATTTAATTACCAAAAAGAAATATAAGGTTGGGGATGTTACATTATGCATGTGGCCTAGTGTCCACGATTTACGATGTGTGGCCAAAGGTGCTCTACACGGGCGAACTAGCGAGGTGTGGCTGAAGGTGCTCTATACCCACGACCTAGTGTTCGCGATTACGCTATATGCATGGCCGAGTGTCCACGGATTATGAGGTGTGGCCGAAGGTGCTCCATACCCATAACCTAGAGTTCATGATGATTTTATATACGTGGCCGAGTGTCCACGATTTACGATGTGTGGTCGAAGGTGCTCCACACGGGCAGCCTAGCGAGGTGTGGCCAAAGGTGCTCCATACCCATGACCTAGTGCTAGCGTTTACGCTATATACGTGGCCGAGTATCTATGGATTATGAGGTATGGTCGAAAGTGCTCCACAAGGGTGAACTAGTGAGGTATGGCCGTAGGCGCTCCATATCCATGACCTAGGGCTCACGATATTTCATAAAGGTGGTCTAGTGACCACATAACATCCCAAAATGCTTAATTAATCTAGATTGATAAATGTAAAAGTTAATACATAAGTATTTGTGTAATTACGCGATAACTGTTATAATTTTAATTGGATATGTTTCATTTGGAAGAGGATGACTGATCTTTATGTTGACATTCAAATTATCATGCAATGGTTTCCTGATTGTATTTATGAATAGCATTATGTTTTTAATGTCAAGAATGTAGAATGAAATGTTTTTAGTGCTTGTACCCTGGTACATATTAGTTATTTTTAAAACTGAATTGTTAAGCTACTGGGAAACTTGTGTTTCTCATTACTATGCTAATATGTATCAGATGCAGACGCATAGGCAGAGCAAGAGGTATCTGTCACATTTCGATTTAAGGAGATTTTTGTAACCCTATTTTGGGTCCTAGTTCAGATTTGTTTAGTTTAGAACTAGGGTTATTCTTTTGGCAGTAGACATGAGATTTTTGAAAGACCGGTCCATCTTTGAAATTTGTGAAGGGGTCTGAGTGACAGGATTGTTGCCTCCTAACTTCCTATGGACGGGTGCTTCGCATATCCTGATATATGTTGATTGTAATGTAATGGACATTATTAGACATGTATTTATTTATTTAAATTACATAAAGGTTTTAATTTTCGCTGTGTAGTTTAGCATATGTTTATTTATTTCGTTGTGCATACGAATTTTAATCTGAGTAAAAGATCCCAAACCTAATCTGCTTGTTATAATTTTTAATGGTATAACTGCTCAGACATTGATTAAGAAAAAGGAAATGAAGAATGTACTGAACTTATTTGCTTGTATCAGAATTAATGGTAATACTAGATAAGGGCCTTACAAAAGTAGTCATTTTGCCATAAAGGGAAAAATAGTAATTTTACACTAGGGTAAAATGGTCATTTTACCTAGAATTGTCATGATAATTTTTATGAAGCCCATTCCTCACACTTTTTGGAATTTTTAAGGAAAAATGAAGGGTAAAATGGACTTTTGCTATAAGGGGAAAAATGGTCATTTTTACCCCTTTACTTCTTAAACCGCCATTCCCTCTTGAAAAAGAAAAAGAAAGTGACAGATGGAAGAAGGAGAGCATGACCGAGAGGAGGAAGAAGAAGAAGAAGAAAAAGGAGGAAGAAAAAAGTGAGGGAAACTTCAAGACACTTTTATTGGCAAAATAAGGTAGTTAGACAACTCTACACCTTTTATTTCATGGTTTATGGTCTTTTTAAGTGTTTGATGAAACTTTTATAGCTGCCATGAATTTGGAGTTTCTCTCTCTACATTCTTATTTGCATGAAAATCTATTGGGTTATGCTTATTTTGTTGAATGGATGTGTTTATGAGTGTTGAAATGGTTGATTGAATGGTTTATGGTAATATTGTGAATTTAGGTTCACCACTTCCATGAAACTCTCTTGTTGGATGGGATTATGAAAGGCTTGGATTGTCATAGTTATGGTATTTTTATTCTTGTTTATTGATGAAAATAGGATAAAGGAAAGGATTAGATTAGAAGTAATTTGTTTCCCTTTTTTTCTTACTTTTGTCCGAGAGCTTATGGCATCCTTGTGAAGGAAATTTTGCTAAATTTGTGTCTATATGCTATGTTAGTATTTCGGCCATAAGTGTAAGAGAGGGTGGAAATTGATGTTGTGATGGAACTCTTTCCATTGCTTTCTCTTGGTGCCTTGGCCGAGACCATGAAGGAGGAATTTATGTAAAATTTGTTCACAAATGCATTATGGTTTCGTTCAAGACAAAAGAAAAGGGGATGGTGATGAGTTTAATGGATTGTTTGATGGATAATTTACCATAACCATGAAGTCTTAATGTTGAATGTGTATGCCAACAAGAAGGGAAAATATATCTATGTACTCATGTATGCCTATTGTGAGAAACATAAGTGTTTTTATGTATACATAGATAAATTGAATGGAAAATGAAATGGAAATGGTGAAAGAATGAATGGAAAGTTCACCAAAAACTCTTATTGTGTAATGTTAGTTAAAATGAAAATTGTATGGATATGGAGGAAAAAGTAATGTAATTGTATTTATATGATGGAAAGGATGAAAGGAAGGGAATGTATAGCATGAAAATTTTGTTTTCCCTTACTTTCTCCTTTTGGTCGAGACTACCCTTGCCTTCCCCTTGAAATGGTTTAAAATTTTGTGATACAATTGTAAAGGAAAGTGTTAAAAATGTCATGCTAACCAATTTCAAGGGAAGAAAAGTGGATGGTTAAGGTATGATATTTTGGCAACTTGTATGGTAAATTGCCAAAAAGGGAAGATATAATCTTTCATATCCATGCAATTTAATTATGAAAGGATTAGCTTATACATGATGGTTATACTTTAATAAAGGTCTAGTATCATGGAAAATGAATGAAAGGAAAGGAAACTAAAAATGAAAAGAATAAAGGGGAAAAATAGAATGGATTGGAAAACATATAATGAAAAGGAAAACTTAGACTGGAAAGAAAGAGAGCTTCGAGGAAGTATTTTCAATGTATGTTCTAGGATAGATAGACTTGTAGCGAATGACCAATTGTTGGTATGGGACAGCAATTAGGTATTCCGCGGTTGTGTCATAAGTTATATGGTGAAATATCCACTCAGATATAATGATTTTAGAAAACAGCATCATGATTGAAAATTGTAAGTTAGTGTAACCTAGTGTGGCCATTAAAAAGGGGACATTTACTTAGAATTCAGCATAATCATGGGAACAGACCAAATCATCCTAGGATATATATAGGAAATAGTGTACTAGGAATGTGATCCACCGATAAGGGGTGGTGATTCCATAGCAGCATGATTCGCCCAAAAGAAGAGAGGAAATGATCTGTGTGAAATAACATTGATCCTGTAAGCTTAATTTATAAAATGAAAATCTTAAACTAGTCCCATTTGGGAGGAAGGGAGTAATCCCCATTGGTAGAATCACTTTAAGAGATGATTCACTAAATTTAAACCATTCTCATTTGGGAGGAAGGGAGTAATCCCACTGGTAGAATTTGTCTCTAAGAGATGATTCACTAAATTTAAACCAGTCCCATTTGGGAGGAAGGGAGTAATCCTGCTAGTAGAATCGATATAAGAGATAGTTCATTAAAGATAAACCAGTCCCGTTAGGGAGGAAGTGAGTAATCCCACTAGTAGGATTAGTCTAAGAGACGATCCACTAAGAGGCACTTGGATCCACTGAGGGATGCCTCAGATAGTGCCAATTGTAACACCCCGAATTCTTTGATTAGTTATAAACTAAATGTTTCATAATTAATTAGATGAGTTACCATAAAGTGGGGTGAATTTCTTGCATAATTTAATGGCTCAAAAAAAAATGTTTGTGTGATAAAGGATAATATTACATAAAGGTTAGGTGATTAAATTAATTCCCTATTTTTTCTTTTCACCTAGCTTAATTGCCAAAAAGAAAAACAAACAAAATATATATACCTATACACATACACGTGTAATTAGGAGAGGGAGGAAGTGTAGCAAATATATATATATTCACACAGCTAGGAAAATGGGGAATTGCAAGGAAGGTATGGCAATAAAATACACATGAATGCACATGTGTATTTGGGAGGGAGTGAGATTTTCTTAAGACAAAAGGAAGTGCGGAATTTTTTCTAAAATAAACACACATGGAGGAAGGCACACGTGCAATTGGGAAGAAGGGATGCAACAATTAAATATATGTACAATATATGTACATTCGGTGGAGTAAAAGGGAAGCAAGAGTACAAGTTTTTCCTAAATTAAACATACATGTAGAGTAATTCACGTGTGGGAGTAGTAGGGAGAGAGAATTAAGGAGAAAAGAACGAGCAGCCATGAGAATTAGGAAAAAGAAAGGAATTAAGAAAGGAATTACCAAAGTTGCAAGCAAGAAGGTACAAGGTGCAAAAATTTTTTATACCTTCCACACGCTAAAAGAAGAGAGAAATGAGGGAATTAATTATATATATATATATAAATGCATGCAGCAAGTAAAAAAAAAAAAGTGTAGAATTTTTCATGCATCTACACGGCTAGAAGGAAGAAAAATGTAATGCAAGCCTCCTCTTCTCCTTTAACTTGTTTAGGTAGTTAACCTAAGCTTGCAAAGAAGTGCAAGGTGTACTTAAAAGTACACTTATGACAACTAAGCAATAATTAAGGATGAGAAATGGTGCAGCCTCTTGGTACCCGAATGGATAGCATATGGGAAGAAAATGGAATTGAAATTTCAGACAAAGTTACATGCAAGGCAGGTTGCACTAAATACCACACGTGAATCCATTGGACAATAGTAATAATAACAATAATAATTAAGAAGGAGGAGTGCAGCGTGAAACATGGATGAAATACCAAAAGTTTAAGGAAATGGGCATGAAATAATAATAATGAATGAAGGTGGCGTCCATTTTGGGAAATGGCTTACACTTAGTCGCACGTGAGGCATGAAATAATAAGAATAATAATGAAGGTGGCGTCCATTTCTCTTAAGCCAAGTAGAAATCGTAAGGGAGGGAGGAGCCATACGTTACATGAGGAATGGACATGCATGAGTTCTTCTCCTTCTTTCCCTTCTTTGACGTGAGCAAGTGGACAAAGGAAGAGTGCAAGGGAAGCAAATGGTTAACCAAAGACTAAAAGGAAACGTAAATTGTGCTTAGAAGTACACTTAGTGCAGCGTGAGGTTGGAGGAAAAGAAAGTTAAGTAAAGGGAACAAATATCATGTGAGCTAGGGAGGAAAAGAATAAAGGAAAATATACATGTGACTTGCATGAGCCTTGCCAAGCTTGCAAGCAATGGGAATTGCACATGAGATTCACGTGTGGCACCCATTACCCGAATAGCCAAGAGGAAATGAAATTAAAATTTGCATGGCTAGCCTACATGCATATACACACATGAATGTATCCCTAAAAAAAAGAGAGAGAAACATGAGCTTTGGGAGAACACACAAAATTGGGAAGAAGAAGAGTAAAGTTGACCAAAAACAAAGAAGAAAGTAGTAAAAGGAGCAAGGAAGAAGTGAAGGAAGAAAGTCAAAGAGGAAGCCAAGTTAATCCCACTTAGTTCATCATTGAGGTAGGTTAACAATTCCTAAGTTTATGTTCCACGTTTTAGTATATACCATCACTATGCTTTTACAACTTCCATGGAACATTGTTGTGTACCCTACACTCTTGATAAAATGCATGTTATGTTAGCTAAGCATGTGTGATTGATTGGGATGTTGGTTGATGTGATGACATGAATATTGTTGTTGTGGAAGGATTAGGGTTAGATAATGTTATTTTCATGTTGAACCATGATTTAATATGGTAGAGATGGATGAATGCTTTTGAAAACCATTCTTCCTCCAATAAAATAAAACTCGCTTTTTGGCCAAGAGGAAGATGAAATTTTACATTAAAGGGGTGTAAAATTTCTAGTTGTGCTTGGTGAAAAATGATGACCATAGAGGAAAGAGACCCTGCCATTTTAATGGTGTTAGTTAAGGAATAAAAGAGGGAAATTCGAATTTTAAAATAGTCAATCTCCTTAGGCCAAGTTCATGAAAATTCACCCTTGAGACTTGTTGGAATTTTCCCAAAAGATGTAGATTATTATTAATTTCCAAGAGTGGGAAATTTACCTTGAGACTAGTTAGAATTTTTTAAAGGAATTAAATTATTATTAATTTCCAAGAGTGGGAAAATTTAACTTGAAACTTGTTAGAATTTTTCACAAGAATTATATTATTATTAATTTTCAAGAGTGGAAAATTTACCTTGAAACTTGTTAGAATTTTTCAAAGAGTTAGATTATTATTAATTTCCAAGAGTGGGAAATTTACCCTGAGACTTGTTAGAATTTTTTAAAAGAATTAGATTATCATTTATTTCCAAGAATGGGAGATTCACTCTTGAAATTTTATTAGAATTCTATAAGAGATTTATATTATGATTACTTTTCAAAGAATGGGAAATTCACGCTTGAAATTTTATTAGAATTCTATTCATATTATGATTATTTTTCAAGAATGGAAAAATTCACTCTTAAAATTTTATTAGAATTCTATAAGAGATTTATGTTATGATTATTTTTCAAGAAAGAGAAATTCAATCTCGAAATTTATTAGAATTCTATAAGAGATTTATATTATGATTATTTTTCAAATATGGGAAACTCACTCTTGAAATTTATCAGAATTCCATAAGATATTCATATTATGATTATTTTTCAAGAATGGAGAATTTTACAAAGGTGGCCAAGTGTAACACCCCTTTAGCCTATGGTTCTTTTTGGGTATTTAAAAAGATATAATATGAAAATAATTATCAGAGTATTGGTGTTACTATTACCTCTACCCGAGTCCGATTAAAACTTTTACCAAGTTGGTTAATTGAAGGCCATATGGGTTAGTCTCTACTCTCGGATCCTCTTAACATCGCAACGGAATAAATATACATAGAATAACCTGGATTAACTATACATAAACATGCATTTCTAATTAAATATAATTAATTAACTATTGGGTATGGAGGTAAAAATCCTGCCACTCATAACCCCATTAAATAGTCTAATCATCAATCCATCCTAATTCATATACAGATAAGTTAGAATAGGTTATACAAAATAATCCTACACTAGCCTTTCTCAAAATATCATGAAAGCTAGCTCAATCCTAACGTGTACTTATACTATCCAAAATAAACAGTTTGTGTGCCTAGATTGGACACTTCTGCATACCTTACCTTCTTACTCCAACTCAAGGGAACCTACACATCTGGTACATGTCAACACTATTGTGAGAAATGAATTTCAGTAGCAATACAAATAGTTACAAAATTCATTAACCTGTACCACCGTGCTCGCACGGAATACCTCTACATTCTTTCATAGAACATATAACATATTATGGGGATGCAATGAGTGAAGCATTTAATTATGGTATATACTCATATGTATGCATGTGCATTTAAAACATATCAACTTTAACACAAGGGAAGTGCATTCATCATCTTTTTCATCATAAAAAATTTTCCATATAGTAATAAACATGCCTTTTGAGCAGGAAGAAACAATCATAAGATACGAGCTATCGGGAGTGTCGCCCAGCAACTACTCCACGTACCACTACATACATGAATGAGCTATCTTGGTGACTAACTGTGCCACTATAGTAATTAAGCTATCCTCGTGACTAACTGCGCCACTACGGTAACCCTACTGCATAGTACTACCGAGGCGTCCCCCAGCCGGATCCAACGTACAATCTCAATAACTCATGGGATCACTGTAAAACCTATGTATAGGTCCTATCATCTCCGCTTCCATGGACATGAGGCTATGGAATCACCACCCCTTTTCTAGTGGATCACGCTCCCGGTACGCTATTCTCTAACATATACACTAGGGTGATTCAGCTCATGCCCATGGTTATGCTTTAACCTTAAGAATGCGTTTCTTTATGGCCCATGGAAGACACACTAATTTAGGGTTCATAACCATCACGGTGTTTTCGAAGTCATCTATGTTCGAGTGGATGTTTAACCATCCTAATACATGGCACAATCGCAGAATACCAACGGCCATCCCATACCGACAATCGGTCACTCAACTCATGAGCCTATCTACCACTAATGCATATGCCTAGGATACTTCACTCTTCCTTTTTAATGTCTCTCCGCTCCTTTTTATATCACTATTACAAGGACCATTCTCATCCAAGTGAAAAGTGACTCTATCCTTTGCACATTACCCAAAACTCCTAGTTTCCTTGCTTACCCCTGTTGTGAGCCCTCATTTAAGTTAGTATAATGAATTACTAAGCTCAATTGTCATTAAAAACCTCATTTCGCAAGTTAAAGGGCTGCCAGTCAACTGCTGGAAGGCTAGCAATTGGCTGGTGGCTCTCTGTAATCCTCTGTGCCAATCAGTAAGCTAGCAGTCGGCTGGCAGCGTGCTAGCAACCGGTTAGTGGCTTTCTAGAATGCATTCTGGGTAAAAATATGAGCACGACAATCGACTGCTAAGACTGCCAGTCAACTGCTCAGTGCAAAGCCAAGCTTGATAGTCGATTGTTAGGAACCTGGCAGTCGGCTGCTAAGCCTCTGTCTGCACTTCTGGGTTTTCAAGAACACAATGATCGCGAGGATGGCTGGCTTATCGCTTAGTGCATCTGCCCGATACGATCGCTAGGTGTCCGCGGTCGCTAAGCCTCTGTCTACACTTCTGGGTTTTCCAAGAACACGATACGACTACCCTCGCTAGCAATCATCGCTATACTCTGCTGCAGTTTAGAAAACATGATTTTAATAAAACCCAGTCCAGCATGCATTATATTTTTGAATATAAACATATGAGCTTAATTCCCATACAACAAACTTTACTTTTCATTAAACATTTCTTGTTCATCAGCACAAACATGGTACATTTAAGAAAATCTAGTCTATATATCTATATGAACACAATCCAGCCCTTTCAATCTATTGTAGCACACATATGAGCATACATTCAGCAACACAACACCCCATAGAAATAAAAAAAACATACAGAATGTAGGTTTTAACCCCAACTTAACTTAAAACATTCAAAGTCCAATTTTATCAGAAAAGTTCTGCACATTTCAGAAATAGGGTTTAGGATGGATTGCTACATTGATTCCTTGCAAATGTGTGTGTTTGGTGTGCTAGGATGACTCTCCCCTTACTATAGGACGAATTCCCAGCCTCAAATTTGCCTCTCCCTTCAGAAATTCTTCCTCTCCCTCTTGCCCAAGCTCTCTCTCTCTACTCACCCTTGATCTCTCTCTCTCTTTAATTTTCTGAAGTTTGGGCATTATAGGAGGGTTTAGGGCTTTATCTAGGGTTTAAGAGAGGTTTTGGAAATTGCTATCTAGTCCCTAAGCTCTTTTGTACTTTCAGACTCGCTCATCTTTCCCTTTTCAATTGAGTCCCCAGCCACCTCTTACTAAACCTTCATGTATTTCCTTTCAATTTAGTCCCTAAGCTAATGCAACTATATGCACTAATGCAACATACACAAGTATTAAACATCAAATTAACAATCATCAAACATCTCTTTAATCATAATTAGAGCGGATGTTACACCAAGTGTCCACAAAAGTGCCCAAATGTGCATAAGAATTTTATAAAGGTGGCAAGTGTCCACAAAAGTGTCCAAGTGTGCACAAGATTTTATAAAGGTGGTCAAGTGTCCACAAAAGTGTCTAAGTGTGCACAAGAATTTTATAAAGGTGGCCAAGTGTCCACAAGAGTGCCCAAGTGTGTACAAGATTTTATAAAGGTGGCCAAGTGTCCACAAGAGTGCCCAAGTATGCACAAGATTTTATAAAGGTGGCCAAGTGTCCACAAAAGTACCCAAGTGTGCACAAGAAACTTCATAAAGATGGCCAAGTGTCCACAAGTGCCCAAGTGTGCACAATCAATTTATAAAGGTAAGTTTTAATAATGATAAGCACAAATGATTTTTGTTCATTTTGTGATCACATGTTAGTAGCATACAAATATGTTTTACTGAAAAGAATATTATTTTACCACATTGACATTTCCAATGATTATACAATGCTTGCCAATTTGTAACTATGAATAATGTTAGGTTTTTTTAAATACCAAGAATGTAGAAGTAAACATTTTAGTGCCTGCACCTTAATACATATTAGTTGATTTTTAAACTCTGAATTCTTAAGCTACTGGAAACTTGTGTTTCTCATATATATACTAATATGTATCAGATGCGAACGCTTAGCAGTGCTGGGGAGATAGAAGTTCTTTTGGCCAAAAGAAAGTTTTTTGTAACCTCTTATTTTGGATCAGGATGCTAGATATATTTTGGATTAGAATTAGGATGATTATTTAGCTGTGTATAAAAAAGGGGAAATGCATAATTGTTGGGGAAAAGGATATGTGAAGGACTGGTTCATTCCCATTATTTGTAAAAGGGTTTGAGTGACAAGATTGTTGTCTCCCGACTCTTGATGGATGAGTACTTCGTATACCCTGATACATGATTTCAAAGGATATAATAGACATTATTAAACATTTATTAGTGATAATATAAAATTTTTAAATTTTATCTAATCAAAAGATCTCGAACCTAATTCACTTTAATAAAACTTAATGGTATAACTGCTCAAACTTAATAATAAAAGAATAAGGATAATGTACCATGTAACGACCCCCTAATCCATAATACACTATCCTCTATCTGTGTAGTGAAAGCATATGGGTTTTCAAATTAATTTTTTCACTTTTCCCCGTTCAGGGAACGTCAGGGGATCATTACCGGTTGAGCATAACCCAAATAGACTGTTCCATCATCCATTCAGGTTTCGTTCAACCCTAAATCAACTACAGCTACATGAATTACACATGCAATCATCATAATAAACTCTGGAATATTAAAACTATTAACCATAATAGAATATACATCCATTCACAGTAATCCATTAAAACTTAGAATTTCAAACATTAATCCCTGCCGAAAATCTAGCAGAGTTTCCTTTGTAATCTGGACATCTCCTAAATACAAACAGTCAATTAATCCAATGCATAAATCAAATAAATCCAGTCCAACAATAGATAAAATCATCAACAGCCAGAAACAACCAATACAACTAATTACATGTTACAATTCAAGCCTAGAAACTAAGCTGCTCGTCCGTCTATTTATCAAGTCTCTGCCCAGCTATCTTCTAGGCCCCTGTCCCTATTCATCTGAGCAAACAACCTCATGAGATATTTAAATCCCAGTAGAGTAATTTACAGTAAATAAGTAAATCAAAGTTAGTTGAATGCTCAGCTGTACAAGCACCGAAAACAACTCCCATGTTTATTTCAAAAAATCAGTGAAATACCTTATCTTTTAAAATCATTAAAATAGCATAGCAAATGAGGCAATCATTCAATGAATATAAAATCTGTTCTTCTGAAAATCTATAATCAAAATCAAATCAATCTGATGCCCGATGGGTTTCACATTCACAACCGTCACAAGTCTTATATGATTGTATCTGAATTTGTCCAATTGCATGTCATTTTACTAGAGATCAATCTTTTATCATTGGGTGTGATCCATAAAACCAATCACCCGAAATCAAACCTATATTATGAGTGTGATCCGTGACACTAATCACTCACTCAAGGATCGGGTGAGAATCAACATCTAGGGCGTCCCCTAGCATGTGCACATATGCCAATCCTTATCCTCATACATTCTATTCGAAATCACATGCACACAGTCGACTAGTTCCCAGGGTTCTAGGATATCACACCTAAATCACAACGTTTCCCTGTATAGGTTATCCCCTCTTATACTCCTTAAACCTTTCTTAGGGTCGTCTTAGTTTACCCCGTAATTCTTAACTAATGCAGGCTAAGTCTGATGGAAAATAATACATTTATAAAATCCTCTGCACTCGGGATACTCAACGGCCGTGCCATACCGACTATTAAGTACCCTACCTTAGGTCAACTCACTCCTATGGCATCTAAATCTGATAGCCAAGTTATTTTAACATGCAACAGGCATCTACAGCACACAGGCATGCAATTATACTCATTGAAGGTAGCACGTATTTCCATGCAATCAAATAAACTCATCTAGGTATTCACGAAATCAATCCAAAATCAAGGGAGCGTAAATTACCCTACCTGGTTACCGTTTACTCCTAATTAAGTCTGAGGCTTCCCATATCTTTGGAATTCAAGTCTAGTTAATTTTTTGGGCAATTAAATCAATATTTTAGTCCATTACTTATTCAATTTCACTTTCTTACGTCAAATTATACATTTTCCTAGGCCAATAGGTTTTCTATACATGTTCGGCATCTAATTCAGTTAGAATACATTAGATTAAGGTAATTTAGATCGTACCAAGGGTCTTGAGAAGCAGAAATATGATTCTGGACCCTTTTTGGCTTCTTCGGCAATGGTGCACAGCGGAGAGGTGCGGTTGAGGTCAAAAATTGCACCAGGATGAAGCCTTCAAGATGAGGAGTCCAAATCTGGGGTTGGCGCAACGGTTCTTGGCCATTAAGGTGGTGTTTTCTGGTAGCAAAGTTCCACGCAAAGCAGACAAAAAACTCCTCGATCTGGGCGTGTGACGGCTCCGTTCAGTGGCTACGAGCTGTGGGAGAAAGCTGGCAGCTCCGCCTTCCCAATGGCGGGGGCGGTGATGGCAAACGGCGCCAGACGGCGGAGATCACGATGGACGAAGGATTTCGCGATGGAGGAAGAAAACGAGCTTTTTTCAGCGATGGTGGCGGCCATTAGTGGCCGTGGGTGGTTGCTGGAGGTCGGGGGTGGTGAGCTGTAACAACCGAAAATATTTTTAAAAGATAAAACCTAATTTGTGATGCTAATTCCAATAAAACAAAGCCTGGCATGACTTTCGAGGATAATGATTTGAAACGGAAGGTTGTTTAAAGTCAAAAACACGATCGAATGGAAAGAAACGCTATTTGGCGATCAGAAACTGACAGACGACGTTTCATGCGTCAATTTCACTGACGGAGGCCAAAACCTTCACATGGAAACACGTTCCGATGTTTTGAAGGAATTTGACACCCTAAAGTATTCCCGGGTGGTCTGGGAAAAGTCAGAATCGCCCCCGGAGGCTTTAAATTTCCTAGATTCCCTCCATTTCTCTTAAATCTCTCTCTCTCCTCACCTCACTTTCTCTCTCCTCTCTCTCCTCCTTCCTCCACCGTGCGCTACCACCATAGCCACCGTGGGCCACCACCTGGCACACCAATCGACAGCCCTCGCCACCCATAACCTCCAGCAACCACCCACGGCCACCAACGGCCGCCAGCACCGCCGAAAAATGCCATTTTTCTCCTCCACCGCGTGAAAACTTCGCCAGCTGAGATCGCCGCCATCCGCCACCATTGTCCATCACCGCCCCCACCACCATGTAGCCTGAGCTACCAGCTTCCTCCATCAGCTAGCCGATGCCGAACAAAGGTCCGACGCGCCCGGATCGAGGATTTTTCCGTCAGCCATGCGTCATTCTTCGTGGCCAAAAAACGCCATCCAAATGGCTGTGAATCGCCGTGTCACCACCATATTTGGACTCCTGGTCTTGCGAGCTTCATCGTGGTGTAAATTTCAAGGCAAATTGCACCCCTCCGCCGTCTTATGCCATATGCCAGTCATCTGGCTTTGTCTTGAGCTTACGGACACCGAGAGAAACTGAGATCACCCCGAGATAGAATTCCATCATCCAATCACATTGGTAAGGTCTGATTTCCCAAAAAATGATGAAATCTGATTGAAATAGCTGCCAAATGTAATTAGGCAATAAATTGACCTAGGTATTAGGGCAACCGGACTTAGAATTGTTAAATGGATGACGTGACAAGCCTGAATATTCAATTTAATATCCAGGAAATTAATTAGGCTCAGAAATCGAGACTACGTGAAGTTCTGAATCGATTTGGAGTGACAGGAGACCAGGTAGGATAATTTATGCTTCCCGAGTCTTAGATTTGACCTAGTGATTACCTGAACGATTAGATTTAATTGCATGGATTTACGTGATACTTTCGATGGAATAAATTGCATGCCTGTGTGTTGGATATCCTAATTGCATGTTAGACGTTTTGTTTATCGAGTTTAGATGCCCTTAGGACAGATTTACTTAAGGTAGGGTACTTGATAGCCGGTATGGGATGACTGTTAAGTATCCCGAGTACAGGGAGTTTTTAAATGAGATTATTTTATCAGATTTATCCTGTACTGTGTTAGGGATTACGCGTTAAATCAAGACGACCCTAAGAAAGGTTTAAGGAGTATAACGGGGGATAGCCTACAAGGGGAAACATTGTGATTTAGGCGTAATACCCTAAAACCCTGAGGAATAGCCGACCGTGAGCATGTGAGTTCGAATAGACTGTATGAGGATGAGAATTGGCGTATGTGCACATGCTAGGGGACGCCTTAGATGTTGATTCTCACCCGGTCCTTGAGTGAGTGATTGGTGTTACGAATCACACTCACAATATAGGCTCGATTCAGGTGATTGGTGTTACGGATCACACCCAACGATAAGAGAGGTATTCTCTCTTGATGATGTGCAATTAGATGACGATTTAGACTTGGTTACAGCGGATTTGTGGCCAACGTGGATTTAGATACACCGGGCATGAGATTTTATTTGATTTCGATTATTAATTTTCAAAGAAATAGATTTTTTATGATTATGATGATCTACCGCAATTTCCATGTGATAAAACGATTTTAAAGATAAGGTATTTCACTGATTTCGAACTGATTTCGGGAAGATGATTTCGGTGTTCGCACCGCTGAGTATTCAGCCAGATTTTGAATTGTATTTGAACTGTAAATTATTCTACTAGGATTTTATATCTCACTAGGTTGTTTACTCAGATGAATAGGGACAAGGACAAGAACCTAGACGATAGCTGGATGATGATTTGATGACAGATAGATGAGAAGCTTAGTCTAGGCTTGAATTATATTGTATATATTCTGATGATAATGCTGTATAATTGGTCTCTGTAAATTTATGTTTTCTGTTATTGTTGGACTGGCTGTATAATTGTGAACGGGTGACTGTTGTATTTTGGGTATGCTCGAAATACAGAGGAAACTCTACCAGATTTTCGGTAGGGTTTACCGCTGTAAACTTGTGAATTTAAGTTGGAATGTATATGAATGCATGATATGATGTATATATGGACCTTAGATTTCATTCCAGAGTAATTTATGATGTATGTATGTATAATTAGTTTAGCTGCATGTGAATTAGGGTTGAACGAAATCTGAATGGACAACGGGAAGTCTATTTGGGTTACGCTCAACCAGTAGCGATCCCCTGACATTCCCACATCGGGAATAACTACTTAGAAAGACCCATATGCTTCCGCTAATCAGATACAGGATTGTGTATGTCGTATTTGGGGGTCGTTACATGAGCTGCATCGGTTGCTAGGTCAGACAATGGCGTAGGGCGGCGGTGTTGACCGTGCGCAGTGGTGAAGGGAGGAGAGAGAAGAGAGAAGAAAAATGAGAAATGGTGGGGTTTTGTGGAGTTTTGAGAAATTTAAAGCCTCCAGGGGCAATTTGGTCTTTTGTCACTTCACTCGGGGAAACTTTCAGATGCTGTCTTCAATCTGAGCTAGGGCACGGGTTCCTATGCAAGAGATTTGGCCTCTGTTTAAGGATCTAAAATCTAATACGCTATCTGTCAATTTCTTAACGTCGGGCTGCATTTTCTTTTATCAGATTAAGTTTCTGACTTCAAAAAATTCCTCGTTTTCAACTGTTAACTCTGAAAATCGTGCTAAACTCAATTTTAACGAAATCAAGCTTAAATTCATTCAGTTTAATTGTTTTCAAAAATTTTGGTTATTACATACCAAACTTATCTGTTTACATAAGAGGAATTGTAATACTAGATAAGGGTGTTACACCAATGATAGAATGGTTTCACACTGACTAAAAATAAATTAACTCACTCATGTAAGTGGTAGTACATTGAGTAGTTTACTAAGTGACTCTCCCAATACTTTTAAGTCTCTCTCTCTTTCACTGACTGTGGCTTTTAGCTAATAACTGATAATTGTTTTCCCTATCATTGGCAATGTTTTCCTTATGAATGATACATATGTTTTTCCTATTTATGATAGGAAATGCATTACTGAATTCATTTTATGATCATGCTATGGAAATGCCATGACTGGTAACTTTTATGGTGAACTTTCATATCAAACATTCATAAATGCATACCATACATCTTATGAAATGTATATGTGCATCCCAGTAGATAAAATGGTGATTTAAAATGAAAGAATGTATAACTATTTTCCGTATTACTATGGTGGTACATACCAAAATTTTTTAAAAAATGAATTGTCTAACTACTGAGAATGTATTTCTCATAATTATGTCTAGTATGTATCAAATAACCAGGCATAACCCACAAATGGAGATAGGAGTAATGTTGGTTGGAATATCCTCTCTATGGTCATTCACAGTTTTGCAAAGGGTATAAATCTTGGCAGTATAGAGAAATAATATAGAAATATTATTGAATAAGAGTCTGAGTAGCAGGATTGTTACCTCCTTACCTTATGTATTAACCAAGAACCTTATGTATAAGGAGTATGTATAAATGACATTTTATCTTTCATTGTATTATTATTAAATTTTACTGTGTAGTATTCTGTTGTTCAATTTATGAGAATACCTGAGTAAAAAGGACCCAAACTTAATCAAATATTAAATAGTATTAAAATATCAAACTCAGGTAATAAATAAGTACAAAAGAGGAAATAACATACCAATCTGGTAGTCAAAAGATTTATACTGAAAATAATATATTTTATACAGAAAATGGCTACTAGATTGGAGTGTTATAAGGTCACTAAAAATTGGTTGAACTGGTACAATAAATAAATTAAAAAATCTGTTATAAATTTACACGCATTATTAAAAAATATATCAAACTATAAATAATTAAAATAGAGGAAATTAATCAATTTATGTTTCTTTATGCTACAAGTTTATTTTTTATAATTATAAAATAAAATGTTACATTAATCTCTATCACAATAAATGTTTTAAATCCTAATTATATACATAAATTTAAAAATTATGTAATTTTTAAAAAATAATTAAATAATATACACTAATATATTTGAAAATAGCAATGTAGTTTTTTATGCATAAAAGTTGAGTTATAACTCTTTTATTAAACAAATCATATAATTTTTTTTTTTGAAGATTTTTATACTTAATACACTAAATATAATATATTACATTATATAACTAAAGAACACCTTATGAAATAATGGAGAGGCTTTTACGCTATAGTGCACACCACCCACAGTTTGAATCTCTTTGCACAACATTTTGCAAATTACTAACAAATAAACTGGAGCCAGTCAAGACTAGGTTAGCGGGTTCATCACAAACCCGTCCGAGTCATCCAGGTTGCTCAATTTGAATGTAAGCTGGTCCAACTAGCCAACCTAGACCGATTGGTTGCTTGGTCCATCAGGTCACCAGTTGAAGCGCCTAATTCGATCCAAGCCCAAATGTAATGACCCCCTAATATGACATACACGATGCTTATTTGATTAGCGGAAGCATATGGGTCTCTCTAAGTAGTTATTCCCGATGTGGGAATGTCAGGGGATCGTTACTGGTTGAGCGTAACCCAAATAGACTTCCCGTTGTCCATTCAGATTCCGTTCAACTCTAATTCACACGCAACTAACTAATTATACATACATAAATCATAAATTACTCTGGAATGGAATCTAAAACTCGTATATACATCACATCATACATTCATATACATTCCAACTTAAATTCATAAGTTTACAGTGGCAAACCCTACCAAAATCTAGCAGAGTTTTCTCTGTATTTCGATCATATCCAAAATACAATAATCACCTATTTACATTTACACAACCAGTCCAACAACAGTAGTAAACATAAATAACAGAATCCATATACAGCAACATCAATCCCATCACTACAGTCAACATACAATACCTGATTTATACATGTACAGTTAATCTAATCACTACAGAAAACATAGAAGACAGAACCCAATATACAGCAACGTCATCAAAGTATATACACAAGACGATTCAAGCCTAAGCTAAGTCATTCTCCTGCTTATCACCAAGGCATCATCAGCTATCGTCTGGGTTCTTGTCCCTGTCCTTGTTCATCTGAGTAAACAACCTGATGAGATATAAAATCCCAGTAGAATAATTTACAGTTCAAATATCATTCGAAAACTGGTTGAATACCCAGTGGTGCGAACACTGAAATCATCTTCCCGAAATCAATTCGAAAACAGTGAAATACCTTATCTTTAAAAATCGTTTAATTACATGGAAATCGCGGCAATTAATCGAAATCATAAAATCCATTTATTTGAAAATCAATCATCAAGATCAAGTAAAATCCCATGCCCGGTGTATCTAAGTCCACGTTGGTCACAAATTCGCTGTAACCAAGTCTAAATCATCATCTAATTGCACGTTGTCTAGAGAGAATAACTCTCTTATCGTTGGGTGTGATCCGTAACACAAATCACCCGAATCAAGCCTATATTGTGAGTGTGATCCGTAACACCAATCACTCACTCAAGGACTGGGTGAGAATCAACATCTAGGGCATCCCCTAGCATGTGCACATACGCCAATTCTCATCTTCATACAGTCTATTCGAACTCACATGCACACGGTCGGCTATTCCTCAAAGTTCTAGGGTATTACGCCTAAATCACAACGTTTCCCCGTGTAGGCTATCCCCCCTTATACTCCTTAAACCTTTCTTAGGTTCGTCTTGATTTATCGCGTGATCCCTAACACAGTACAGGCTAAATCTGATAAAAATAATCTCGTTTAAAAACTCCCTGTACTAGGGATACTTAACGGTCGTCCCATACCGGCTATCAAGTACCCAACCCTAAGTAAATCCATCCGAAGGGCATCTAAACTCGATAAAAAAAGTGTCTAACATGCAATCAGGGTTTTCAGCACACAGGTATGAAATTTCTTCCATCGAAAGAAGCACGTAAATCTATGAAAATCATCTAAATCATCCAGGTATCCACTAGGTCAAATTTAGGGTTCGAGAAGCGTAAATTATCCTACCTGGTCTCCTGTCGCTCCAAATCGCTTCAGAACTTCACGTAGTCTCGATTTCTGAGCCCAATTAATTTCCAGGACATTAAATTGAATATTCAGGTTTGTCACGTCATCCATTTAACAATTCTAAGTCCGGTTGCCCTAATACCTAGGTCAATTTATTGCCTAATTACGTTTGGCAGCTATTTCAATCAGATTTCATTATCTTTTGGGAAATCAGACCTTACCAATGTGATTGGATGATGGAATTCTGTGTCGCGGTGGTCTTGGTTTCTCCCGATGCACGTCCAGAAGCTCCGGCACGGGGGAGGGGTGCAATTTGCCTCAAAAATTACACCACGGTGAATCCCGCAAGTCCAGGAGTCCGAATATGGTGGTGGCACAGCAGTTCACGGCCGTTTGGATGGCGTTTTTCGATCACAAAAATTCTCGCACGGCAGACGGAGATTGCCTCGATCCGGGGGCGTCCGGCCTCCGTTCGACGTCAGCGAGATACTGGAGGAAGCTGGCAGCTCGGGCTACACGGTGGTGGCGGCGGTGACGGCCAACGGCGATGGACGGCGGCGATCTGAGCTGGTGAAGTTTTTGCACGTTGGAGGAGAAAAGTGGCATTTTTCGGCGACGCTGGCGGCCGTTGGCGGCCGTGGGTGGTTGCTGGAGGTTGTGGGTGGTGAGGGCTGTCAATTGGTATGCTAGGTGGCGACCTACGGTGGCTGTAGTGGCGGTTCACGGTGGAGGAAGGAGGAGAGAGAGGAGAGAGAAAGTATGGTGAGGAGAGAGAGATATTTGAGAGAAATGGAAGGAATTCAGGAAATTTAAAGCCTTCGGGGGCGATTCCAACTTTTCCCGGACCACCTGGGGATGCTTTAGGGTGTCGGCATCCTTCCAGAAGTTGTCACGCGTTTCCATGCAAAGGTTTTGGCCTCCGTCAGTGAAATTGACGCACGAAACATCTTCTGTCAGTTTCTGATCGCCGAATTGCATTTCTTTCTGTTTAATCATATTTCTGACTTCGAACAGCCTTCCATTTCGAATCACTATCCTCAAAAGTCGTGTCAGGCTTCGTTTGGTTGGAATTTGCATAGAAAATTAAGTTTTATCTTTTAAAATTCTTTCGGTTGTTACACCAAATGCACTGGTAATCCATTTATAAGTAAATTGTGTTCTGCTTTCCCAATAACTCGATAGAAATTGTAAAATTAAGTTCTCACTGCCAGATAAATACAAATTGGTAAATAAAATTTAAATAAACACAATTTGGTAAATAATTTTTAAAATGAATATATATCTGTACAAAATCCTATCAATTTAAATATCTAGTAATGTTATTTACATAGATAAATAATTATAAATATTTTTATTTTTTATTTTTTATTAATTAAATATGAAATTTTAGTAAGGATATTTTTATCTTTGGCATTCCATGTATACAAATATCTTATATTTTATTAATTTTGATTATAAAAATAATATCCTTCAAATATAATTTTGTTAGTAATTTATTAGCTTAATGCATGAGCACTTAATTTTTTTTTAATTTAAATTTCAACTAGTTTATGTTATTTTAATAAATTGATATAATTTTTTTCATATTTTAAAAAATATATATTCTTATTAATATCATTCTAGATATTTACAACTCTTAGTTTGTTTTTTATTCTAAAATTAATTTCCCTCATTTTACATAAGAAATCCATGCAAATTTACTTTGTTACATGATTCTAAATTAAATTCGGATAAATTATATTTTCTCTCAAGATATTAAACTACAATCTTATCTATTTTAATCTAAACACTAATAAATTTAAAATAGTCATTTTATTGAATTTAAAACAAAGTAAACTATGATTTTCAACAGAAAATCAATAGCAATGAAATACAAAATATAAAATGCATTTTTAATAATTTATACTTTTAGGAAAAAATATTAATTCACTAATAAAAGAAATAGATTTAGTATCAAATTTTTGTGATGTCACTAATTTTATGAGTTTTGTGACAGATTTATGACAGACAATAAATTTGGTCAATTTTTTTTTATAAAATTATAAAATTTATTGACAAAATTGAGTCTCTCAATAAAATTTGTCACTATTTTTTTTTTTGGTTTTATTTGTCACTATCCTTTAAAAAAATAAAATTCCCAAATTTTTTATCCTATTCCCGCTCCAAACCGGGAATGTTCACCACTTTCTCCCTAAACCCTCGAACCACTACGCGGCTATATGGTCACTTTCTCATCTGTTTATTTCTTGTGGATTGTATGAGACCTGTCGTCACTTTCTCCTATATTTTCCTCCGTCTCTCCAAATCAGTGAGTTGCTCTTTCTCTTCTTCTTTAGTTCTTCTTGCCATATCCTAATCTTTCATCTTCTTGAGTTTTTGACAAAATCAGTAGGAGCATTTCGTTTTGTATATATCTTTTTATCTCTTCCTCTTCCTCTTCCTCGAATAAATGTAGAAAAATGTGCCATTAAAATTGCTACCAGCTCTCGTGGAACAAAATTTATGAAACACTACTGTGGTGCGCAAGTGCTCTGTTGAGTGTCTACACTGATTGTTGATATTAGGGAATGAAGATTTTGAGTTTCTATCAATTTGTCATATTGTAATTGTACTGTACTATCGATTAAGTTTTAGAATCGTATGAAAAGGAAAGGATCGTCCCTCAATTGGCTTTCTTATATGTTAATTGATGAATGATCAATTGTCTTTGTTTGTTTTCGAATCTAGAAGTATAAATATCGATATAATGTGGTAGATAATTATGAGTTAAGTGTTTATCTTGGAGTCTATATGGAGTGTAATTATCTTGGTCACTCATGGAAAGACATTGAAAAGCGATGGTATTTTGTGAAGCTCAATTTTCTAATTGGCTATCTTATATCTTATGACTTGCAGCCTTGTATTTTGACTAGAGAATTTGAAATTGGTTGAATAATGTAAAGTTAAGTGGACGGTGCTAGAATTGCCTTTTATTTCCTTCTTTTTCTGGTAATGTTTATTATGCCTTTTATAAGCTAAATGTACTACTATTATATATGTAAGCTGGGCTTGTGTTGAAGAAACGTGAAATTTGAGTAATATTCTTAACAATAGTGTAGAATATGCCAATAGGCCAATAATTGCTCTTCACTTATTGCTATTTTTATCTAATTTAGGCATAAAAAATCAAATTGAAAAAAAAATCAGAGCCTTAAAGTGGACAAAATGTGAAATAAATTGTTGTGTTGACATGTGATATTGTATCTATCTAGATAGGAGTTTGGTGATTGGGTTAGCTTGAAATTGTCCAATGATGTTTTATGTTTGACCTCACCATTATGATTGCTCTGACATACTCATCCATACTCATATTCACACATCTAGAAAATTCTCATGTGCTACTTGCATTTGAATTTAGTCCATGGAATGATGCTCCATATTAGTATGCTACTGAGAGAACTGGTGCAGAACCATAATTGCATTAGGGTTTTGCAGCTAATACGTAATTCTGGTTCTGCACCTCTGATTGTAAAACCAGTGTAGAACCAGAATGCCAGAATGCAGATTCTTAAACAGAATTAGTACATAATCCTATATTCAATAAATGTAGTTTTATTTCCTGATGACCTTTCAATTTCATAATTTAAAATCCAATAAATAAATGAATACTCCACTGCTTTTCTCTCTTCACACACGTCATCGAACTATAGCACAAAACAGAATGAAACAAATATTTGGTATAATTCTCTTGTCTCAGTAGGAGTTCTTGTTGGTCTTGTGACGATAGAGAACCCTTTTCTTCTTGCTTGATGAGTTCTCAACAGTGAGGATCATTTTTCTATGTTCATTGTTCCTGAAACTATTTCTAATTAGGCCTTCTTGTGATCCCATCTTATTCTCTTTCTGAATAATCATTGTGTAAGAAGCCTCATCACTGGGAACAGATTCCTCCTTGTAGTTCACCAACTATATTTATCAACAACTATATTTTGATATGCCAACACTAGTTAGAGTCAGAGTCATTTCTGTTCAACAAATAGACTAGATTGTCCCAAAGACATCATTTCTGTTTAAGAATTTCAATGGTAGTAGTTGATCCAGCTTTAAGAGTAATTTCTCAAATATCACCATCTTGGGTAGAGAACTCAAAGTCATTGATCAAAGAACTAGACTAGATTGTCCCAAAGACATCATTTCTTTGTTTTCATGGACTTCCAAACTTCCAAAATTAATTTTTTTTTGTTTTATTGAAAATGTTCCAATTCTTTCAGTTTGAAGACTTGCAAACCACAATGCTTTTGATCTACTTGCAAAATAGCTCAACTCATCTTGTATTTAATGACGACATATAGGTAAGAAATTTCTATCGTCAGTAATGAATTTGGGTTCTTTGGTAACCATCTCTAATATTATGTTATTATCTAATTCAATCCAGGGAACAACATCAGTTGTACTTGATGGATTAGTTGAAGCTCTGAAAGTAGTTGGGTGAAACTTAGCTGACCATAGATTCTTATTCCTTGGTGTTGTAGAGGTATATATCCATACTGTTCTGAGATAACGTTTCTTTCTTATTTGGCTCTCAGAGAAGAAAGGGAAAGTTTAAACAATTTTCTCTAGTCTCAACTATAGTAAAAATAAGTAATAAATATTTTAAAATCATGAAATTTTTTTTGCATCCCCTTCTGAGTTCTAAAAAATTCTATTACGTTCTAATCGTTGATTTCTATTATGTGGTGGTTGCAGGCAGGCACCAGAATAGCATAACTCATAGCACTTGAAACATCAAAATAGGTTGATAGCCATTCTTAAGTGTTTTTTGTGGTGTGAACATTGCATGTATTAATTTAGATTTAATGAGAAACTAGGAATTTTTTTTGTAGACCAATGCCGCACTCAAAGAAGTGCAAAAGAACATTTGGGTGGTGGACTCGAAGGTTGTTCATAACCCACCTAATGGCTCTCACGTATTAATTATCATCTTCCCTCTGAATAATCTTCTATTGCTGCTTTTTCAGGGATTGATTGTCAATTCAAGAAAAGAATCACTCCATAATTTTAAAAAGCCTTGGGCACATGAACATGAACTTGTTAAAAATCTTCTAGATGTTGTGAAGGTACTATACCCTCATGTTCTCTCTCTCTCTCTCTCCCCCTCTCATACCCAAATACACACTCTTTTGTGCATGCAGATATTAAGTTCTTACATTCCTGTTGTAGATATGAATCAATTAAATGTTACAGATATGAATCAATGCTGTATATTTGTAATTAAATAGGCATGATTATAGGCTATAACTTAGGAATCAATTATAGAGAATTATTCCATTTATTTTCTTTCCTTAGTTAGCATACTACCTTTTGTATAAATACCTATTCTCTAAATGAATGAGAAATTAGAGCATTATTCACAAGTCTTTTGTTTTACATGGTATCAGAGCTATGGTTGCTTCTTTGCCTATGGTTCTCTGATTTGCTTTTGCTTTAAATCGCTCTTTAGTCTTTGGGTCACGTCTCTAGTGACCATTAGCTCTCACCACCGCCCTAGAACCCTCCACCGTCAAAAGTTCGGCCGAACCCCAGTCACCGGCGAGGATTCGCGATGCGCGTGTGTCTCACGCGCCGCCACAAGAATTCTGCACCAATTCCACGCGCCAGTGCGTGAGAGCGCGTGGGGAGACGACTTGACAGCGTGGTATTTTTTCCGGCGTCGCAGTGGTGATTCCGGCCAGACCCAATCACATTCCGACAAAGACAGCAACATTATTGGTGTAGTCTCCTCTTTTTCCACACTGTTTTGACGTAATATTCTATTCTTTTTGGAATTTCTGGTGTGTTCTCTGATTTACACATCTCTGGCATCCTTTGCACTCTGTTTTGGTGTGTTGCAATCTATTCTGGCTGAATTTTGGAGTTGTTGATTTGCTGGATCACTTGTTGAAAATAATTGAGTACTTTCTTTGAGAATTGTATACTGTTTTCACTGTACTTAACCAAGTATTTCCATTTTTGATGAATATGGGGGAAGTAAAGGGTACTGGTAGTGAAATAATTCTTGCAATGTCCAAAATTACTGAAAATAAGCTCAATGGCTCTAATTATCTTGAGTGGAGTAAGACAATTAGAGTTTATTTAAGAAGTGTTGATAAGGATGACCACTTGGAAAAAGAACCTCCGACTGATAATAGTAGACAAACCTGGTTAAGAGATGATGCACAGTTACTTTTGCAAATAAGGAACTCCATTGAGAATGATATCATTGGCCTTACCAATCACTGTGAAGTTGTGAAAGAACTGATGAGTTATCTGGAATTTTTATATTCTGGCAAAGGGAACATTAATCGCATGTATGAAGTGTGTAGGGCTTTCTATCAGGCTGAGAAGGAGATTAAAACTCTCACTACCTACTTTATGGACTTTAAAAGAATGTATAAAGAATTAAATGTTCTTTTACCACTCAGCACTGACATTAAAACCCAGCATGCCCAGCGAGAACAGATGGCAATCATGAGTTTTTTGGCTGGACTTCCGACTGAATTTGAAATTGCTAAATCACAGATTCTCTCCAGCTCAAACATTAGTTCCCTTCAAGAAGTCTTTAGTAGGGTGCTACGTATTGAGAGTACTCCTTCTACTCCACAAGCCAGTGTCTTTGTTGCTAAAGGAGAAGGATATGATGCAGGAAGGAAGAATGGTAATAAGGGAACAAACAAATCCTTTGATACCAGTAATATCATCTGTCATTATTGTAAGGAATTAGGGCACACAAAAAGGTATTGTAAGAAATTACAAAATCGTAATCAGAGAGCTCAAACAACAAATATTGCCATCACCTCAAGTTCATTGGGTGAGAAAACAATAACCATCTCAGCTGATGAGTACGCAAAATTCTCTCAATTTCGAGAATCCATTAAGGAGACTAATCAAGTTGCTACACTTGCCGAGTCAGGTAACACATGTCTTATTTCTTCCTTAAACAAGTGGGTCATTGATTCAGGTGCCACAGACCATATGACACGTAACCCCACTATCTTCTCTAGTTTTCGGTCTCATAGGGCACCTTCCCCTGTTACCATAGCTGATGGTTCCACTTATTACATTGAGGGTTCTAGCACTGTTACACTGTCCCCATCCATCACCTTTCCTCTGTATTGAGTTTACCTAATTTTGCTTTCAACCTTATGTCTGTTAGTAAACTCACTAAGGAATTAAATTGCTATATCTCATTTTTCCCTGATCATTGTCTCTTTCAGGATCTTATGACGAAGAGGATTATTGGTAAAGGACATGTATCTAATGGTCTCTATATTCTGGATGCATGGGAACCAAAGTTGGCTACTTGCTCAAGCATTACTTCTCCGTTTCAAGCTCATTGTCAATTGGGTCATCCATCTTTATCTACATTAAAGCAACTATGTCCTCAATTTCATCATGTATCTTCATTGGAGTGTGAACCGTGTCAGTTTGCGAAACACCATCGTAGTTCTTTTAGTCCTAGAATAAATTAACGAGCTGAGTCTATTTTTGAATTAGTTCATTCGGATGTTTGGGGACCCTGCCCTGTTCCATCTAAATCTGGTTTCAAGTACTTTGTTATTTTTGTGGATGATTTCTCTCGCATGACTTGGATTTACTTTATGAAACATCGTTCTGAAGTACTTTCCCACTTCTCTGCTTTCTTTGCTGAAATAAAAACCTAGTTTAATGTACTCGTATGGATCTTACGCAATGACAATGCTAAGGAATTTGTCTCAGATTCTTTTAAAAAATTTGTGTCTGAACATGGGATTCTTCACCAGACCTCTTGTGCGGATACTCCTGCCCAAAATGGGGTTGCTGAGTGGAAGAATAGACATCTTCTAGAGACCGCTCGAGCTCTCATGTTTGAAAAGCAAGTTCCTAAACCGTTTTGGGTTGATGCAATATCCATTGCATGTTTTTTGATCAATCGGATGCCCTCTACAGTTCTGCACGGTGACATCCCTTACACTATTTTATTTCCACACAAACCACTGTTTCCTATTGCTCCTCACTTTTTTGGTAGCACTTGCTGTGTCCGTGATGTTCGACCTCATCTGACTAAACTGGATCCTAAGGCTTTGCGGTGTGTCTTCTTGGGGTATTCTCGTTTACAAAAGGGTTACAGGTGCTACTCTCCTGATCTAAATCGGTATTTGGTCTCCAATGATGTAAACTTTTCAGAGCAAATACCGTTCTTCTCTCCCCAACCCATTCCTGTGAATGCTGAAGATGACACTGATTGGCTGATATACAGAGTCCCACCTATTGAGTCTTCGGGAGCGACGGTTCCTCTTGATGATTGCCTTGGTGATGGTCCTATTTCTTCTGGTCTTCAGTCCGATATCCCTCTTGCACCTCATCCATCGATTGTTCAAGTTTACTCTCAGCATCGAGAGACTCATAATGATACATGTCCTGCACCACCTCCTTCGTCATCTAATCCTTCCTTCAATGATCTGGATTTACCCATCAGCCTTCGAAAAGGTAAGCGTGAATGCACTCGTTCTTAATCTTCTTATCCCATTGCTAATTTTGTTTCATATGACCACTTATCCCCTGTGTTTAGTTCTCTTATTGCTTCTTTAGATTCAGTCTCCATACCTAAAACAGTAAAAGAAGCTCTTTCCCACCCGCCGGGTCGGTCAAGAAGAATGCTTGAGGAGCTCAATGCTCTGGATGCAAATCATACTTGGGATCTAGTGGCTTTACTTGATGGAAAAAAGACTGTTGGGTGTAAATGGGTTTTTGCAATTAAAATGAACCCTGATGGCTCAGTGGCTCGGCTGAAGGCTCGCTTAGTTGCTAAAGGGTATGCCCAGACTTAAGGCATCGACTACTTCGATACCTTCTCTCCTGTTGCCAAACTTAGCTCCGTTCGTCTATTTATCTCTCTCACTGCTTCCTATGATTGGCCTTTACATCAGTTAGCTTTTCTCCATGGTGATCTCCAAGAAGAAGTATATATGGAGTAACCTCCTGGTTTTGTTGCTCAGGGGGAGTATGGGAAGGTATGTCATTTGAAGAAATCTTTGTATGGCTTGAAACAAAGCCCTCGTGCGTGGTTTGGAAAATTTAGTGAGGTAGCTAAAGAGTTTGGCTTGAACAAAAGCAAATGTGATCATTCTGTGTTCTACAGACAAACCAAGGCTAGTATTATTCTCCTTGTTGTCTATGTTGATGACATCGTTATTACAGGAAATGATAATACAAGAATCTCCTCTCTGAAGGCCTTTCTGCATACTAGATTTCACACTAAAGATTTAGGTCAATTGAAGTATTTCTTAGGAATAGAAGTACTGAGGAATAAGAAGGGGATTTATTTGTCGCAAAGAAAGTATGTTTTTGACCTGCTTGCAGAAACAGGAAAGATGGGAGTCAAGCCATGTAGTACTCCAATGATCCCAAATGATCATCTTACTAAAGATGATAGTGACCCGTTTGATGATCCAGAGCGATACCCTATAGTAACCACGGACACAATCGCATTGAATGCTTTTCAGATGCCGATTGGGCTGGATTGAAGTGTGATAGAAGATCTACTACAGGCTACTGTGTTTTTGTTGTTGGAAACCTGGTATCTTGGAAGAGTAAGAAACAAAATGTAGTTTCTCGATCCAGTGTAGAATCTGAATACAGAGCTATGGCACAATCTACATGTGAGATTCTGTAGTTACATCACTTGTTAGCTAAAGTTGGGTTAGAATTCACTACACCATCAAAACTTTGGTGTGATAATCAGGCTGCTCTTCACATCGCCTCTAACCCAGTTTATCATGAAAGCACTAAACATATTGAGGTTGATTGTCATTTTATTAGAGAAAAGATTCAAGAAGGTTCGATTTCTACTGGATATGTGAAAACAGGAGAACAACTAGGAGACTTATTCACGAAAGCACTAAATGGTACTCGAGTGGAATACCTTTGCAATAAGCTGGGCATGATTAACATCTATGCTCCAGCTTGAGGGGGAGTGTTGTAGATATGAATCAATTAAATGTTACAGATATGAATCAATGCTGTATATTTGTAATTAAATAGGCATGATTATAGGCTATAACTTAGGAATCAATTATAGAGAATTATTCCATTTATTTTCTTTCCTTAGTTAGCATACTACCTTCTGTATAAATACCTATTCTCTAAATGAATGAGAAATTAGAGCATTATTCACAAGTCTTTCGTTTTACAATTCCCAACATTATTATTCTCTCAGAAAATCAAGCCGACAGTGTTAATTGGAACATCAGGACAAGGAAGAACTTTCACAAGAGATGTTGTTGAGGCTATGGCTAATGACGTATACTCATAATCCATCCATCCATCCATATATTTATCATAGGATTTTATTTCTAGTTAAGCGGACTAAACATATTATATATGATAATGCTTGTAGAGGCCTATTATTCTTGAGCTTTCCAAACCAACATCTCAACCAGAATGTACTGCTGAAGAAGCACATACATGGAGCCAGGTAACGTGAAGATGAAATTAGTATCTTTGCATTAGAAGCTCAGAATTTATTTTTTCCTTATCTCTTTGGCTATTCATATAGTTGATCGGTACTGACTTTCAATTTTATGTCCCTTAACAATGTGCATTCTATGAGGGCTGTGCAATTTTGCTAGTGGGAGTCTACTTCCCCCTGTTGAGTATGAAGGAAAGGTGTTCGTGCCTGGTCAGGTAAATGAGATTTTATCAATGTAGGGCTGAAATAAAAATTTACACTACTAGGCATTCATAAAAGAATTAGATTAGACTGTCTAGTAAACCCAGGATTTCTATTTATGTATTTTGATTTTCTTCTGCTTTCTCTCTACAATTTCAACAGAAGTTTTCAAGTCAGATTAAAGAGTCTTTAGGTGATACATCAGTTGTTGCAGAGGATGGTAATGACCAAGCAAATGCAGGGAATGTTACTGTTGAGCAAGAGATGTCTGTTTGGACTAAAGTTGCCAACAAAGGCAAAAATTTATGACCTTGGATCAGAGGCTTCTGTTATTGGTGGTCAAGTCCCCTTATCTACTTCACAAAGTTCAACTTAGGCACCAACAAGTAATCAAGATAGCTTGGAATAAATGGATAGAATGCAAAAAGGAATTACAAGACTTAAGAATAATGGTGCAAGAACTCTTGGCTGATAATGGTATGTCTCTTCCTTCCCAATCCCAATCACCTGGAATCCATCTTCTAGCTCCAATAATCATGGACAAAGTTAGGTTAAGTTTAAGTTTTTTCTTTTTAGGTAATTTTGAAAGTGTAAGAAGCTACTTTAAGACTTTTGGAAACACTGCAAGCTTTATGAGATGATATATATATATATATATATATATATAATGGTTAATGAACATTTGAATTATTATTTATTTTTTGTGTGAAGTATAATTTTATATTTTCATAATGGATAAAAAATTTAAAAAGAAATGATTAAAAAGAGGTTATATTTAGTGACAAATTTTTGACAAAAATAGTGTCACAAATTTAGTGATGAATTGTCCGTCACTAAGTGGTGAATTTGTGACAACATATCAATCACTAACTCAATGAATTTAGCAACCAATTAGTGAAGGGGCAAAATTTTAACTTTTGAACAATTTAACAAATTCATTACGAAACTTTAATCTTTTGTGATGAATTAATGGCAATTCGTTTGTCACAAAAATAGTGACGATTAAGTATCTGTCACAAAATATTTGTGACACAGAATAGTGTTAAACTTTGTGATGGATGAATCTGTCACTAAAGTTTATTTTAGTGATGGATT